>OZ026573.1:26172494-26772494 GCA_964020215.1 Aurelia sp. 3 sensu Dawson et al. (2005) | reverse complement strand
AATGTTACCATCACAGAAGAACAGCCGCCTGCCCAGGAACGGGAAAGCTACATGAAAAGCACAGGATAGTCGCCATCAGAGCAATACATCTTTTCCACAAACGATCTCATTTTGGAAATTTTTGAAAATATCTTCATACGAAATATCTAACCAAAGATTTGGATTTAGCACCCCAAGTTTAGTCTTATAGCAAATTCTTATACTTCTAGACTCTGCGATTTTGATTTTATGGCGATAATGAATTTGAGAATTTATAAGGGATTTGACCGCGAAAATCGTTCGGGGTGTAACTTTACACCCTCAGTCATTATTCACGGTCAAATTCCTTATAAATTTTCAAATTTGTTACCCACATAAAATTAAAAACTGCTACCCATAAGATCATGAAATTTGCAGGAAGACTAAAATCAGGCTGCTGAATGTGAATCTGGGGTCACAAATTTCATACGACGCAAGCTAAAGAAATGTTGAAAATTCCAGAGCAAGGCAACTTAAAATGTGTATTACACTTCAATTTTTAGTAGCTATCTGAAAAACTACGCTTGAAAACGTTATGTTTTACACTTACATGCGCTTTTACCATATTCCACTTATGCCTCAATGATGTTTGCTTTAATTCAATAATCCTCTCTTGTGAAAGTTCAATATTGTCCTGTGAGAAAATAAATAACGTGAATGGTAGACTTACGACGTGATTCCTTGTATTCGTTCAACATTTATAATCTGATGTTTTAATTTCACTCATACAAAGGACTCACGACCAAACAGATTCTAAACAGGGACTAAAATCTTACGAAAAATCAGAAGAAACTTAGAACATCTTCCATCCTACGAACGTCGAAAGAAAAGTCGAACGTCCCTTCGAACGTCATTTCGAGCGTCGCTTCGCTTCGAGAAATCGAACTTTGAACTAATGAGCCAATCAAACGCTACAAATATGCACGTGGGTTGACCATATTAAGAGAGTAGCGATCTGATTGGTCGCGCCGTGAATGCGGCGGACTTGGCCTAATTAGTCCCTATTCTGAAGCGTAAGGACATAAGTCCCTCAACTGAAGCGATGACAACAACAACAACGAGCGTAAGTTAGAGGGGCTTATGTAATGTAGTCTACGTGAATGGCACAATGAATGAAAATGCAATCACTTTATCAGTTTTCCACAAACATAGAAAGAAAGCGGTCATGTGATTGGTAATATTTAGGTTTCGGCAGATCAGGCAGATTTGGAATCAGTGATAGACCACTCCGACACCCAGATAAAGGGTCTATCACTGATTCCAAATCTGCAATACCGGCTGGGCCAGAAAACTATTCCCACTTTCGAACATTCACAGTATCAAGCGTACTTCACAGATTTGAATGATTCAAATTCTACTTAAAAGCTGTAAGATCCAAGTATTTTTGTCAATTTTCTCGCCGTCTTACGAGCACTAAAAATATCAGTAAATACGATTTAACAAAAATTTCATTGTTGCAAAATGACTGAAAAAGGGCCTGAGAAACATCTCTTATGAACTCATGGTATGCTTTAACAAATCTGGTTCAAGTATGACTTTACGGATACCATAAACCCAATGTGCCCAACAAGCGAAGGTCTTGAAACCCAATGTGCCCAACAAGCGAAGGTCTTGAGGATACAGCACTTTTGTTGCTTTGCCCTTCTTTTGATGTTGAAAAACAAGATATTCCCGCTAGAATTGTTGAAATATTATATCACCAATCCTTCAAATGATGCTTTTGATGCTGTTTCTATTATGTGATGATCAAGACCTTTCTAATGACTTGAAAAGAAATATACTCGAATTTACTTTACGTTACATCCGCAAAACGGATCTAATTTCTAACCTGTGAAGCTTGCAGAGAGCAAATAAGAGAGATCAATCACTGGAAAGCTTTCATGAAAGGCCAACAATAAATATTAAGTCTTGCTTTACAACGCTGAGCATACTCTATACAGATATACGTAGGCCATGGCGAGTTCCGAATGATATGATGATATAACAGATCGTGTAATGCACAGTGTCTCATTGATTCCCTATCCCATATTCACCTTCTATCCATGCCCATCGTAGACGTCTTTACAATTCAAAAGTTCTCTCACATAACATCAAAGAAAGCTTTAAAAACTTGTCGTCATTTTCGTTCTGCGAACTAAAAGTTTTGTTAAAGGGATGCACTGAACAGATCGTGAACTTCCAAAACTTTCGACAAGTTATCAGAACGTCTCACGGATTCTCTACTGCTGCTACCTATTTACAAATCAAACTTTCAATTCAGAATCAAATATAACTTGGTCTGCATCCAAATTGGTCTTCAAAGCGACGGCATTAGCTCAAACTCCACAAAATATTTCTTCTTTAACACCAAATATTCCTAAGATACATTCATGGAAAAAGCGTATTATGTAAACGCTTCTCTACACCTCTCTTAATGCTTCAGGTGACTTACCCGTTTAAAATCTTCACTCACTTAGATATAACTTCAAAACATCTTGAAAACGACGCCATAGCTCTAACTTCTTAGTATTTCTCCTCTTCAAATTTAAAAGCTTTCATTAAAGAGATCTATAGAATCTTTATGTACATGCACCTGCATACGTTCACTGTACATGGTGACAAGAACAATACTTAAAGGCAAAATCATTGAACGTCATTACAAAATAGGCTTGCTAATGTTTTCTCATGAACAATAAAGTGTATTGTTTGATGCTGCTAATTGTGGGATTTAAAATTACTTGCTAGAAGTGCCTTCGTCATCATAAAATTCTTTATATGAAATGCCCGCTAATCTAGACAATGTTTAGTTGTCACTTGGAAAATCTGACGTATTGATACCGGGATACATGAAGAGCATTGGTTCGCTTCTATAACGTATCAAAGTAGCATCTCTTCAGGCCAATTTCCAGTCAGTGGAATTTTCCGAGCGGGCGGAATTTAGACAATAAAAGGTTGCTCAGCCGTAAATATCTATTCAATGTTGAGCGACATTTTCTCCCGCAAACAATAGGATTTGCGCCCGCTTGGAAAATTTCACTGACAGGAAATCAGCCTTTAAAGGGTCTGTTTCATCCAGCATTCCTTGCACGTGTCGTCTCTTGGCTAACCTTTGTTTGCCGCCATTTTCATGGCCCATGAAAATGGCGACAACAAAGGCAAACCAAGAGATGACACGTGCAAGGAATACTGGACAAAACAGACCCTTTAAGCGCGTTGAAACATGACATTATTTTTGCCTTTGAATAAAACTCAGTATGCAAGATCTCATTGTGTAAGACAACAATGCTTGTAACGCCTCCACATCTTTTGAAAAGAGAACAGGCGGCTTCAATACTCAGAGTTGACGAAAACGGGACGTACTACTTTGAGCGTTCCAATCAATACTTAAAAACTTCCCTTCCCACAACAAAGAATACGTTGAGGGCGCATTTGCAAAGGGCAAAATAATCGAAGAAAACACCCTATTTACTACCTATTTACCAGCCTATAGCCTAGCCATATCAATACTAGAAGTATAGGTAAATTAAACTTTATAAAAAGTTAATGGTTGCAAAATGACTGAAAAAGGGCCTAACACATTAGTCAAATCATAACGACTCTCCCCACAGAGAGCAATACGCGATGGACGTTTCATCTCCAGAGTTATAAGACATCAATAATTTTTTCTAGGAACTCATGGCCAACGGAGCTTGCAAACTTTAGTTTCAAGGTGTTAATTCATGTCAACTTAAGATACTGGAAAAGTGAACGTAACTATCAATCAAAATTTAAACTCCGTCTCAAATAAGTTGTCACTCGAAAATTTCTGCGAATAAAAACGACTGAAGTGTCTTGCACAAGTAATTTTGCGCTTTCGCAAATCTCACGTGGCATTTAATCTGAGACGACTTAACGACATTTCTGTTTATCACCTCACCAGTGTTAAATCTTTGAACCTTTCAGCAGTGAGCATAAAGGTTTCCTGGAATTTAAATTTTTCAGAGGGAAAAGTCCAACTTTTTTTCTATTCAACAGCTTCCTCCTATTCGATAAGATCAAAGTACACCACTAAGTATAGAAAAAAGGAAAATGAAGATGTTATACAAACTACTCATTTCAGTCAACGCCTTTTAGTCATCTAGATTACATTACCCCAATTATCATCATCGTTGATAGAGCTAATCAACGAAAAGAACACTTCCTTCATGATCATATTCCAACATACGATATATCTCTATTAACGGATAAGATATCATATAAAGGTTCCTTACTTTAAGCGTACACTTTGCAGGAAATTCTACGAAATTTGAAATATTCTAGTGAAATAAATTACGTGACGACAAGGCTATTGCCTTCATATTCCATGGGAGGGGGGTCACTTGGGTTTTGCGGATAGCAGATATCGGGCTTTTCTTGGTGCGGAAATGCGGAAATTAATCTTCATTTCTGCGGATCGCGGATATTCGCTGCATGTACATGCAGAGTGCGGATATTTCTGCAAAATTAGTGTTATTTGCAAAAACATAGCCGGTTTGATGCTAATTCCGTGAAAAAATGACAAAAGATGACACTTTCGTACAGCGGATACCCCTCTACAACGGATAAAATGGCGATAGACAAAGGCCAACCAAGAGACGACACGTGCAAGGAATACTGGATGAAACAGGCCCTTTTATTGTATGCATTTTGTGACTGAGCTAAGTAAAATTTACCCATACTTCGCAATCCAACCTTACAATCAACATGATTAGTAAATATCAACTAAATTTAAGCCGCAATTCAATCATTCCTGCCCGAGTTTATCTTTTAACGCTGATAAATTCATACTTTGTGCAACATTTCTCCAACAAAATCTTGCAAAACTAGAACTGCAAACATAAAAAATCCGACAAGAGAGCAACAGCCTAGTCCCTTACTGGCTGCGGTCCCGCAAATTACATAAAGTTCCCTTCAAGATCTTCAGATGTCATAACGGAGCAGGTAGGTTTTACACATCAAATTCTAAACTGTGCAAAGATTCGACGTCTATGCTGATTATAATAATTGCCGCATTACAAGAAAATTGTCAAAATTACATGACCTGTCTTTGGGAAAGAGAAACATTCCAAATCTCTTATCTAGCTATTTCAAAAATCCTTCAAAACACCTAGAAACTGAAATTTGCTTTCACAAAGGGTTCCACACCTTATACATTTCTATAGTTTGCTGATCTGATTTACACCCATGCAAAACCAAAAGAAACACTCAGATTGAAAGCCCTCGTATTTCTCTTCTTTTGAAACACCATTTATCAGTTGTTATCACCAGTTGAAAGATAAAACAATTTTGAAGATTCCACGCCCTTATGTGTCTTTGATTCTGGAGCATACGTGTGCATGAGACACTGAGAGCTAAATCTTTCTATCTGCGTCTCTTTAATTCATTCTGGTCTGAGTTATAGTGTGCTCGGACTTTCCAACTGACCCCATACAAGAGGTCAATGGACGTTGATTCTCGCAGCTTTGAATAAACGACAGGAGCTACTTAGCCTCTACACAACAAATTATCGCATAAGAGCTTTTAAATTTTTCGAAATTTCAAACTTCTGCTTCAAAGAATATCTGCAGTATCGGATGCGCCAGAAAAAAGGAATCCACTATGTCAAAAAATCGTACAACAAAAACTATAAAACCGATTCGAAAAATTACAACCTCGCTGTCTGCCTGAGAGTTCAACTTGATTTTGAGAATTCATTCATAATTCATAATGCACATTCTTAAACGGAACACTAGCTTCTATGTATTTTGGCTAAAATCTGAAGTGAGCGGCTCATTTTAATCCACTTTTGAACCATTAAACTGGTAAAATAACGTTTTCCTTGCTCAGTCACTGTTTTCTAATGATATGCGAACTGTTGAATGGTGATATGCTCACTCATCAATGCTGAGCATCAAAAACTCAAAACGTGCATGGCAGCTAGCAGCCCTTCTTTGGCTGTTTTTTCGGCAAGTTGAGAAATAGGACTTTTGGCTTAACCTGAAATAACGCACCTAAGAATATGAGGAAAATTTCAAAACTTAAGTTGAGGCTTCAGTAAGATAATTGAATCAAAAGCATAAAGGTTGGTTACACAGCTTTTTTCTGTAAGATTTTTCACATAGTGGATACATTTTATGACTTACCAGGTACTAGTTTCCCTGCTTTTCTCTGATGACTAGAATCTATTTCGAAACTCCCAGCACTTAGCCTATCAATTGCTTTCATCATCATCATCATCATCATCATCATCATCATCATCATCTTCATCATCATCATCATCATCATCATCATCATCATCATCATCACCATCACCATCATCATCATCATCATCATCATCATCATAATCACCATTACCATCATCGTCATCATCATCATAATCATCATAATCATTATCACTATCTTCATCATCATCGTCATGAACATCATCATAATAATCATTCATCATCATAATATCATAACCATCATAATCATAATCATCATCATCATCATCATCATCATCATCAGCATCATCATCATCATCATCATCATCATCATCATCATCATCATCATCATCATCATCATCATCATCATCATCATCATCATCATCATCATCATCATCATCATCATCATCATCATCATCATCATCATCATCATCATCATCATCATCATCATCATCATCATCATCATCATCATCACCATCATCATCATCATCATCATCATCCTCACCATCATCATCATCATCATCATCATCATCATCATCATCATCATTATCATCATCATCACCATCATCATGATCAAAAACATGCTAAACGACCCACATGCCCTTACAAGCTTGGGCCCCTTACAAGCTAATTTCTTTTGTTTGCGATGGTTAACATAAAATACTACCAGGCATTTCGCAGTTTAACAAAGAGCTACTCGGAATATGCATTGCTTGTTACGAGGAACTGATTCCATCCAGGTTGCAAAGGTATGTAGAATTTCAGAACCGTAAGGAAGTGAAACGTTCGACAGTCATGCCAGACTTGGAAGCTTAAAGGAGAAAGAAAGAACTCACCAACATTGCAAAGAATTGTCTCTCAACTTCCTTTTCAATTGGCAGAGGATCATCTTGCTCGTGTTCTGCAATGGAAAGTTAGACTTTTGTGAGAAAGGAATATTTAGATGAAATATTGACAGCATAGGCGTGGAATCTTTGCAAAGCTTTGGAACCAAATGTACAAAATGTTATTGCCCAATTCTTTTAAATGATTTGCTCAAGAAACTGAGGTAATTTCCTAAAATCCAAGAGAGATAATTCTAGACTCGATTACATATCGTTGTTTTGCTTTTTGCCTGAATTGATAAAGCTCCAGCTTCTATCACTATTGTGTACATTTGAACTTTCTACAAAATGTATCGATTCGTCGTTCGATTCGCATTATTTTTTAGAATGTAGCTGAAAGATCAATTGAGCCTAAGTAATCGACCACTTTTTACACCATCGCTGGGTCCAAAATGCCTTATAAGTCAGTTTTATAGATCTGCTGAACCATACAATTAGGCATCAGTACTTCGGTAAAGGTTCATTTTTGCAATAATAGCAAAAATCACCTTCCTCTAAGCCACATTATGGCCAACAGACGACGGGGCGACAGAAACTCGTCATCAATTGAATTTTGTGCCGCTTTTACAGCTCAAGGGAAATAATAGACTCATTCCAAAAGTCTCTTGTTTCGCTCCCCTTACAGAAGCGATAACAACAACAACAACAACAACTGAAGCGATAACAACAACAACAGCAACAACAACAACACCAACAACAACATCAAGCGAAAGTTAGAGCGACTTACGTAATGAGTCTAGGGAAGTAAGGCCCTCAGTGGAGCGACAACGACAATAGCAATTCGGCTCAAAGAGATCAGTGTAACTTGAGGGTCCTTATGGGAATGAGGCTATATTATCCTTATTTTCAGAAGTGCAGCATTTTACGTCATCAAAATGCTAAATCGTAATCCATGGAAGCTGTAAAGTTTGCTTCCTATCATCTTGTAGACGTTCAAAAACTGACTATTTTTGTGTTGGTCATATTGGTTTTTCTCATTTTCAGATTCTCATATTTGGATTTATGGTGCTTTTAATTTTTGTTAAACTTTAAACACCTCCTCTCTTACATCCTTTCATAAATTTTAAAACGCTCTAATTCCAAAAAATAGTCATGTTGTCAAAAATGCTCTACCTGGGAATATGGCAGGTTCCATGAAAATCGTTCAGTTGATTCAGTTGAAAGAATGGAACAACAACACATGACACATTTAATTTGAAACCTTTGCAAATATTTGACTCCTATGCTAACACTGACACTGGCTGGATTGGAAAAAATTGTAAACTTACAAGATGGCAGAGTCCAGAAAAACTGCAAACCCTCCCCCAACCAGTAAGTAACCTCCCACATTTATCAGTGAATACAAAGGGCATCGCCAAGAAATGTAAACTGAGGTCGTCATCGATATCCCATTACTCTCAGCCTGGAACACTTGATCAAATGGTGGGGTATCTCTAGACTGATGAAAATCGTCGTAGTTTCGCTCCTTGATAGGCTGATAATTGCAACAACTACGACTAATAATCAAACTAATCAAAAGTTCGGCCAGAAATTGATGAACCTCGCTTTGATGCCGGAAGCCAAGAGCTTAGGCCCATTCTAAACGATCACAACTCACCAACGCTTGAAATTCGTATTTCATTGAGGTTGTAAAGAAAACCAAACCAAGCTGAGTGAAGATGAGTACTTCTTCTGCATACTGCTTAAAGATTCACTTTGACATGGGAAACCTGCCTTTAAAGGCGAAATCATTCTTCAGATTTCACCACAGCAATCGACAGCGATCCTTGCACTTTTTATCTTCATCACTTTTGAAGCCTCGAGACTAAAGGGAGGCTAATTCTTGGAATGACGTTGAAATGTTGATATCCTATTGGTCAGTTTGGACATAGTCAATTATTGTTTACAACTCTGCAATCTCATTGGTCGCGCCAGTTTCGCGGCGATTTTGGCCGGGATTTCAAATAGTTTGATTATCAGTCCCACTTGAAACGGAGTGCCATCATCCAATTCAATAAACAAAGCGAAAACTGGGACTGAAGTAGTTAGTCTAGGGTATCTCCAAGCATACAACAATACGCAAGAGCACTTCACCTCCCTCAGGAGTCATAGTAGATAGTTCTAGACGTTCGATTAAGAAGACTGGACTCCAGGGAAAGTCTTATATGGTAAAGATCAATAATTTGGCAGCTCCTTCACATAAAAAACATATTTTGTCTTAGATCTTCGACGCAATATCGACGACTGTGAGCTAGGCTGCCTGTCCGGTTGATTGTGTCCCAAAAGAATGGATTGAATGAAAATATTGCTGAGACTGTGCTAAATCTCTCAAAAAAAATTACCAGGCTAAGGCAATTTGTATTTCCCTCCCTTATGAGCCTTAATAAAGCCAAAAGTTACTGTTAGAATGAAATCATTGAAACAGCCAGGATTCGTTCACTTTAAACTGTCCTGATACTTCGTTCAAAATGACATGTTGGTTGTATAAAATTGTCATGAGTGGGAGTAATGAAAACAACTGACTATAAACTCATCCCTGAAAGCCAACGCTTTGCAAAGCTGGCTTAAATAACCCTGCTGTCCGCTCTAATGTGCAATGAGTTGCCGCTTTACAAACCATCCTCCACAGAATTAGTTGATTTCTCAAATATTTCTTGGCCCATCGAAAAGCTGTAGAAAGGATGCCGTGCCATTTGCAATCGACAGTTATATAAATTGTAATATCATCGCTTACGATGACTTTGCAGATTCTTCATGCAGCTTTTGACTTAGGTTGTTGTTTGGACTTGCTGCAAGTTTCGCTCTTGATCACTAAACAAACGGGACGGAAGAAGAAGAAGAACAGGGAAGGGAGACTTGCTGCAAGTCTCGCTCTCCTTCCCCTTTCCCTTTTAATCTTCTTCTTCCCTCCCGTTTGTTTATTGATCAAGAGCGCGATTTGGAGCAAGTCCAGTTGTTGTTTGGCTTCTGTAAATGTCACTGCAGTTTATCGAAGGCCACAGTAGCTAATTTTTTTGGAATACAGTGAACTAATACCGCATTTACACAGACAGAGTTAAACCAGCTTTCTCTAAATCAGGTTAAATTTCAGCCAATCAAATGTATCCAATTTGTTAGATTGTCCAATCAGAAGGCTCCACTCGATAACCTGGTTTATTTCAAACTGGTTTTACTTGCAAGTATGAATGGGGTATAAATTTGCCTAACTGCTGACTGATATCAAAATCAATGAGATTTTCATTGCCAAATTTCGAGAAGAGCTGCCAGAGATTTGTGCGCCTTGACATGTTAATCCTTACTGATGGGCCCTTTGGCAAACGGCATGCATTGCAGTCCTTTTAGAAAACTTGGCCTAACTTCAAGCTGCATGACATCATGAAAATGATGTTGTAATGTCGCTCAGGTCAGCAACCACATTGTGGACGGGAAAGACGGCCTCGTGCAGAATCATTGAAATCGAGCCTAGCCAAGTGTGTTCCAACCTCATTCCCAGGGTATTCTTACGTCATACGCTGATCACGAAGCCGAATGAAGAGCAACGAACTCACTCTGTGGGGACGAAATTGAGTGTGTTCATCTTTGCGCTTGAATTGCCTTGCCATCCAAAGAAAAATAAAACAAATGATTCCAATGCATGACGGCTGGGGCAACAGACAGTAATACTGTGGCAGTTCTTGTACCATGTCTTGGCCCTGTACCATGCCGCTTACTTTGTGGTTAAGCGTATACAATTTGGTACAATTTATCCAGTCATAACGTTCTAGGGCAAAGCTGACACAAACAGTCAGCAGGTCAAAACCTGTTCAAGGACATGCTGACAGCTACAATTAACAAACTGAAAGATGAATGCCATGCAATGCTGTTTATGTCTGAAATAAACAGGCATGTAATGACAAGCTTCCCCGTTTCTGCTTTCCGAAAATTTGTGAAGTCCAGATAACGTCATTCAACAAAATTTCCACATCACCTTTCTAGAGCTTAAAATCTGGTGGAAGCCATTCGTAGAAATTTCAGAGAACACTATGTACCAAGGCACAAACAAAATATGAAAAAGAAAATATCAAGCAAAAAAATAGCACCTTGAAGTATCTTCAAATTACTCAAAAAGGAGAACAGTGAATGGGGGGCTGAGGTCAGAGCTTTCAGATAGCACCCATTAGAGTCAGATGCATAAAAACTCAGCTTTTCTTAGCATACTAGCCTTTCAAAGTTATGTTGTCATCAGAGCGTGACTTACTAAAATGATACAGAAAATACAAATCATGTGTAATTGTAGTATGAATTTCAAATTGAGACCAAGATTTGGGACCTTTGAAGTGAAAATTTGATAACAGACCTCAACAGCCTATTTTAAAAGGGGAATGATTCTGTTGACATCTATTTCCCTTTGGGAATTGGGAAAAAGAACTGCCACCCATTCACTGTATCCATAATGAAAATGTCAAACACAGAAAGAATCCAAGCTTCTCAAACAGACATATTTAAGGAAACCATAGACAGCTTAAGTTACATGCCATAATGCTATACTCTGAAACCTAAGTAAGGAAGGTAACATGACAACTTCCTTTCAAATGAAAGTCTCTGATTCTTTTTTCAAATTGTGTGAACACTTTATCAATTCACAGGAACACTGAAGAAAATGAGAGGAAATGAAAACTTTCCTTTTTCTCTTTTTTTTCTCCTGGATAGCAGCAAAGTCTGTGTGCAGGCTGGAAATAGCTTTTTTTAATATTTGAACATAAATGGCTCTTATACTCGGTAACCAAGACAGCATTAGGTGGCATATGGGTGGGCAGAGCAGTTTTAACAAAACAATATCAGGGCAAATAAATACAAATGATCCTGGCAAGGGAAGGGCAATCTTCATTCTGTTCTAGCATGAATTTTCAAACAGATACAGGCCAACTTTAGAGAATTTTTGCAAGTTGTTCTATGAGAACAAAATAAAAAAAAATTTGCTTAGTATAACTTTGGAAAAATATTCTTCCAAGAAAATACCTGGACTAACAACTTTAATTGCATAAGAATTAACATTGCTATCATGTGACAGAATAATAAAGAAGACATTACAAGTGTATTTCATATTGATTCTTTAGTAAGACTACTGTAACTAAGAAGCCTCTTTGTGGTCTGATACTGTTGTCATCTGGTCTAAGACCAGCTTTGTGGGAAGAGGTCACAACAAAAAAGGTTACATAAACAGATTATGGCTTTTAACAAGGGATGAACTGTTTTATTTGTTTAAACTGCTATGTCCATTGAAAGCCTAAGAAAGCTCAAGTAATAACAATATTCTTATGTTCAAGTGCCATTGCAATAAAGTTATTTAAGTTTTGGTGACTCGCTGCTTCTCTGCCGGACTGCAGAGTATGGCAGTTTCCAACGAGATCTCGGGTGTGCAAGAGCAAAATATTGAGTGTGCAAGTGTGCAATTTTGTTTAAGTGTGCACTTCAAGCGTGCTCATAAAATTTTGAATTTGTATTAGTAAGAAATTCTAACAAAACAGGTAATAATTGTTGTGAAAATATACCAATTCAAAGGCTTTTTCTGTCCCGTATTCCGGCAGAAACAGTTTGGGCCTAAAATTTGATTTCACACAGAACGCAACGGGCATTCATAGACTTACTACAATGATTCCCAGATCTCAATTATCAAAACAAGAAAGCTTACCGTAACAGATACAACAACTGTAGTAAGTCTACAAATTCATCGGAAATTCCAAACTTTCGGTCATTTCGTCTGAAGTTCTTCATTCAATCATCACTGTGGCAAAATAAAAGCTTCAAACAATAGAGCCACACCCAAATTCTAGTGTGCCACGCCCTCTCTCGAGTGTGCAGTGATGTTTCGGGAAAAAAATCTCGGGTGTGCACTTGCCATACTCTGCAGTCTGGCTTCTCTGAAGAACTAATATTAATGTAAAAGGTTGTCCTAGAATCGAATTTTTAATGAAGAGAGTACTCCAGATGATTACTGTCTGTTGTTAACTAGTGTTCTGTATAGAAATGCTACATGTCTGCATGTACTGGACTATTATGGGACTGCATTCAGTCAGATTTTATACTTCCATCATTTCTTGAAACATATTTGGTTTAGTATTTTTAGAGAGACTTGAGAAACCAGTATAATGATAAAGATAGCTGTGGACATTTTTACCATGATGAACTATATTTGAATCAACAATGAAAGAGGGACTCAATCAAATAACATACAGTAAAAACCCAGGAATAAGAACCTACAATTTTGTAAGTCAGCCTGATTAGGTTCTTATGTATTGAGTATTTTGTAGGAAATAAGGCTGTTTAGGTTCTTAAATTGGTTCTTATTTCATTCAGGGTTTCCAGGTATTTCTTTTGTTCAGATTGAAACTTTACGCCCATTATTTACTGTCACATGTTAACATCTTAGGATAGGGGGGCTCTCTCCTCGATTAGTTTACCTATTGAGAGAGCTCCTCCTTTAAATAATTCCCTGCATGCAATTTATTTAGCTCCTCTTTGTATTTGTATATTGTATTTATTTTCTGTATCATTGTATCAATTTTCTGTATTATTGTACTAATTTTCTGAAGTATTATCTTTGTTGTTAGTTATTCGTTTGTATATTTAGGACTATAAATTGTATGTAGTGGAATTTAAATCAAATGAAACTGAACTGAAACTGAACTACATATTGGGGGTCTGATTTCAGAATTTTCAGCCTGTAGGTTCTTATTCACTAGGTTCTTTTATGCGGGTTTTTACTGTAATGCATCTTGGTAAATGCTCCTCACTGCCATCTTTGCATTGTCATCTGTTTTGCTTGGATGCTCTCAGACCTAACTGAAGGGTATGGCACTTTTTCCAATGCTTTTCTATATTTCAAATATTGTATCTACCGTCTTTGGTAAAATCTTCAGCGCAGAAACCATTGTCTGTCAGGCCCATAGGAAATGGGCGGAGGTAGGGCTCAAGCCCCTAATAATTTTTAAAACAATGGTGTTACATGTATTGTTCTCTATTGTTTTAAGAACAGTTGCCCCCCCAGTCAGCAGCTGCTTCCTAAGGGCTGGTGTAGTTTGTAGACTGGCTCTTAGATAAGACAATTCATGTGATCACCTAGATTTGTACCCTGTATAGCAATTGGTTAGAATGTCTAAGAAAATTAATTTCTCAACATACCACTGCCATTGTCAAAGCCATTCTCAATGATCATTCCTCCATTCATATCATGATGCATGTCACCATTATGCAATCCTTTGGTCTTTGAGTGTTTTTTATGGGCATGATGATTTTCCTGCTTTAAATCTGTCTGGTCAAAGCTCTTTTTCTTTGAACGTTGTGCCATTTATTGCTCTTGAAATACAAATTTGATACACACTCAGGGCCTGAAGCTCAGGCAAGTATTAAAATACAAAAACAGCAGAGAAAATTGTAGTTAAAAACTTTACCAAAGAGGAGAATTTTGCACAGAAGACAATCTAACTGCAAAGGCCTTAAGGCTGGGCTTGGAAAAAGAAACCACTTTTGGTCAAATTGAAACCATACATGAAAACGATAGGTTTGTGGCGTAATCACTTCTATTTCATCTGTCAGTTTCATTATATCAAAATCCACCTTGTGGAGATCATGGCCTACCACTTTGTTTCTGTTGTTTACGTGCACTTTTGGCTGTGCATTGAAGCTTGGGGTCAATGATCTTTACCCTTCGAGCCCTTAAATCATTCAGTTTGTTCCCTCAAGGCTCTCTAGTTGTACGGGCATCATTATAGTTTGCTTTGGACCCCACAGAGGACATAACCATTCCAGTTACGGGAACGTCATGGCCTAAATCTACCACGCTGGTTGGAAGGAAAGGCGCCTACGCGACGTAGATAACGGGCCTAAATAAATCACAGTTTCTGTTGTCAAGTTAACAGCCATTGAAATACACTTTATATTTGCAAAGCTGCTTTAAAACCAACGACAGAAGTAAAGCATTTATTCTAGCTTACCTTTGAATGCTTTTGGAAATCACATCATCGAAATTTGAGCTCTTGTTTTGAAACTTGTTCTGGCTTGACCTGATGACTGCCAGTTCACTTCCTCGATTTTGTTTATTTTGTCATTTGCTCATTTGAAGGGGTCATCAAATCATCAACTTCAAAGCCATGACATGTAGCATTATTGCAGCGCAGCAGCGCGAAGCGCCTGCGAAGCGGCAATTTAGATTGAACACAACACGTAGACTGGTTCCACAATCTCTGTATGCTCCTTAGAGCTGATCTGTCGCTAATACAGAGACTTGTTGCCAAACAGTATCTGAAATCGGATTGATTTGATAGCCTCGTTTTCATAATCGCTGCATGCTTAAAATTCGGACCACGGAATTAATGTTTTGCGGTTGTTGTTGCTGTGATCAGTAATCATCAAACAAGAACATTCTTGAAAACGATTGAAAACAGTTTGTGACTCTGACAAAATTGGAGCATGCATAGTGAACACAAAATTAAAATTTCAGAGAAGTTCAGAGTGACTAAAGATCAAGAAACCAAAGATTTGACATTAGAAATAATATTAGCATTATACATTGTCATTTTTAGCAATCAGTTAAGTAGCATCTGAAAAACAAGAAATTTTCAAGGGAAGTGTTCTTCATATTTTGTTCCAGTGCTTTGTTTCATCAGAATCTCTCCCCAAGATGAGTGCCATCTAAATGCAGACTGACATGAGATCTGATAATAATGAAGCAGCTATCTTGCTTTAGACAATCCCTGTGGATTAAAAACATTGACATCAATGTAAAGTGATGGGTACTATTAAAATCACAAGCAAAAATTTCATCCCTTTTGTCTTTCTTTGTGCAACCCAACACCAGACAAAATATAACTTTGCACACCAAGGCAATGATAATAAACTATTGGATTCAGTCACTTATAAATGTGGACCACTCTTGGTTATGCTAACAAAATACAGTAAAGCAAATTTTTAGGCAAATCCTTTTTTAAGACTACCAAATTTCTACTTAGCCAAATCCATTTATTAATCAAAACCAAAACCACTGAATTCAAGAGTAAACAGCTGTAAACAAAAGCCCAACAGAAAGGCAAGAAATTCAGTATTCACATGCCAAGTAACCTGTTTGCAGTTTAATTGTTGTTATGACTTCAAATACATGAGCTAGATGTAAACGAAAACTGACTAACCTGGACTGGGCCTAAACTGATGGACTGATACAGTAGCAACCAACACCACCGGCAGAGAGTTGGATGTGCTTGAAAATGCCTCTAAAAAGTTGCAAAAACATCACACTTTGCCATGTCCTGTCAGAGCACAAACAATTATTTCTTCCCATTGCTCATGTTATAAAAAACGGCTGGCATAATGACCACGACTTCGTTGGCTTCTGCTCGATCGAGTTGCGAACTGCGACAAGGAGATCCGACGCCATTATTGCGTTTCTTGAAAATCTCGGACCATGCATTGGCCTCACTTTGAAAAGGAGGCTTTCGAGGAATAAAAAGTAAAGAGATCAAAAATCGATTGGCTACAAAGGAATTAGCTATTGTTTTCGCCAAAATGCTCCAATCAGGTTAGGAGCAGATTTTTCCGCTCCAAAATTCCGATTTGAGATACTCTTTGGCAACTAGTCCCTCATTGAGCTGGCCATCAGCAACAACAACAACAGCGAAATTGAGGGGCTAGTGGAGCTAGTCTACACAACACGAGTAATGGATTATTTATCTGGCGATCGGGCGATCTTTGTAAATCGAGCTCCTTTTGCCCTTTTGCAATGCAGTTCAATCGTGTTGTAGTTGTAGTGCAATCATTTCTGGTGCAATGGACTGTGATAAAGCAACAACAACATCAGTATCGTGTGCACGTTGCAGCACGTCGTCTGACGACACACTGTCCACACTGCCTGTTCTTTTGGAGCGCTTGATTTTGGAGAGAGGCGGTTACTGAACTCCATGGTCAAGAACAAGAAGGAAAATTCACAGATTCTGGTAAGTATACTATCTTTCTTCTTTCACCAATTCCATTATGAATGTGAGAGGAGTCCTTTTCATCCTCTCTGTTGTTTCAACCATGTACAGAATTGGTAGCAAAGCTGATCTGCTTCGAAGACAGGAAGAAGTTGACGCTGGTCTAGGCCTAGACGTTACGTTCACAATAAACAAAAGTATGCTCTGTGACTCTGGCAGAAACTGGATCAAGAAACAATGCTCCAAACAAGGGCGTAGGATTGCGAGAAACTGCCGAGTCAGGCCAAATAGCATGTACATTAGTGTATCAAGTTTCTCTGTGTTTTTTCTTTTGCTGACTGCAAGAGCAAACTCAAATATAGTTCATGAAAGGCAGCAATTGCCCTTACGACTTGCATGGGCCTTCACAATTCACAAGAGTCAGGGAATGACCTTGTCAAAGGCTTGGGTAGACATTGGAAAGTCTGAGAGGACAGTTGGAATGTCATATGTAGCTTTAAGTAGAGTGAAAAGGTTATCATCACTTATAGTTGAACCAATGAGCTTTGAACGCCTTCAGAAGATTAGATCAGCTGCAACATTTCAGTACAGATTGCAAGAGCAGGAAAGATTGCAAAGACTAGCTGATGAGACTGCAACATCCAACAAGTAGTGTTTGAGACGTCATTACATATCATGGTTTGCATTGACAACCAATTTATTGATGGACTGCCATAGTCCAATCAGGCAAGGACTTCATTGTAAGTTCTTTTTTATTTAACAGGGGAGAAGGACAAGGCAATGAGGAAAGAAGAAAAAGCAGAAAGGTGGAGTCAAGATCAACTGGGTGGTACCTTGGCAATGGCTACAGGAAAACAGGTAAGAATTGATCTTTATTCAGTGAAAGAATAATTGTTAAACATACATTTAGAACTGAATTTTCTTTTCCTGTAGTCAACTTGTCAGCAGTAAAATTTTGCTGGATAGATTCTGCAAAATGGCACAAAAATTTAAACTATCATGTTCTTACTTCATGCTTGTGAGTTTCAGTTGCTTCACCTGCAGCTTAGTACCCTCTTATTGAATGGTAAATTCATATTTGTCCTAACAATGTTATAAAGAATTGACTTTTAAAATTTCACTTCAAATTGCCTCATTTTAAAACAAAGTCCCCTATTAGAACTTGCGCCAGAGATTACAAATGTGACCATCTTTGCATCTGACAGAATTTTGATTGATTTTCAGAGATGGATTTTTCTTAAAAAGCAAAGATCTTGCTAAAGATATTCCTAGTGGCCATATTCATGCCTGATTTGGCACAGTTGTCTTTTGTTGGTTAATCGTCAGAAAGAGTGTCAACATTTTGATATATGGTCTTTCACACTGAAAGCTTATCCAGTTTCTCTTCTGTTTCAGGGTTGAAAGATAGTCTGTTTGCAAGTGAGATTCCTGTAAAGACCAGCATTGGATTGAGTGTGACATTCAGTTAAAAGCAGAAGGCAACATCATATTGTTCATGTGATCTTCATTTAGCATTCCAGCATGGACAGTTGAACAAATAAGGGGCAAACATTGTGCATTTTTACATGTCTTATTTTCGTCAAATGGAATGAACCATTATACAAATCGTTACTTGATGCACCTGGCCATTATTGCTGAAGATTCTCTTTGCCGTTATTCTTGCCTATTCCAACTCACCATGAGCCTGTCACTTCATCCTGATGTTGCTGATGCAATCAAAACATTTATTGAATCAAACATGAAAGAACTTGTTATGATGATTTACTAGCTGTTGGATTATCATTTCTGGTTCTCGTCAATGCTGAATCACATCAAATAAAAGCTCATCACAAAGAAACAATTAGACTCAGTGCAGCAAATATAACTATTTTGCCTTCCAAGGTTAATGTTACTGTTGATCTTTGCCAAATATCAAAGCCCAGCATGTGAGGTACCACCCAGAGCAGTATAAACCAGTTCAGTCCAAAGGAACTTTGAACATGAATGATAATTAACTATTTCTGACTGGAAATTCCAATTTAATGCTTCGATTTACACCAATAGTTTATTGAGTTTGATTGATGTTGTATGCTCAGCTTTCTTTTGATTGTCAAGCAGTTGTCAATTTTTATTACTTTCAAACTCAGCATTGGTTTCTCAGAGCATTTGCAGTCCATGCGCCAGTTTACAGTTTCAAAAATTGTCTTCAAATGCAACTTTTGAAGACAGCTATTGTATTGCAACAAAAGCTGACATTATTATTCTTCTGAGAATGCCTTTGGCAGCAGAAGATCAAATGTGCATAGATCGTTTTCCCAGAACAATGAACTGCTGTATTGTGTTGCAAAGACTGAGCTGCACTCACTTAACTTTGTTAACGGCTAGTTGTAAGTTTATTGTAATTAAAACAATACTTATTGTTTATTCTACTATTTGCCATGTTGTCTGCGGTCCGACAGTCATTTCCTTCCCAACTCCACAAGAAACATACTGCAGGTTTCAAGTTCTTAAAGATAAAAAACTTGAATCTGTGCTGGGATAGAAGAATCAGTTCAGTCAGAAACTACATCACTAAGAGCTATTGCATTTGAGCATTTTACTTCACCCTCCACTCCTACCTTTTCTGACTTGAAAATCTTGAAGCTTCAAGATCTTTTTCAGTTAAAATTGCTTTGCTTTGTTTATGATGTGTCAATAAGATCTCTCCTAATTGCTTACACAATTTCTTTGAATCAAGTATCAAATGTTCATCAGTATGGTACCCGGCAGGCCTCTAAGAATGATATTTTCTTAACTCGAAAAAATACTTTGCAATATGGTATCAGGTCTGTGCGTTTCTCTGGTGTTAAATCTTGGAACAGCATTCCAGTTGACATAAAAAGATCATCATCTGCTTTCAGTTTTCGTCAAAAGCTTCGAGCCTTTTTATTTATGAAATACAATCAAAGTTGATCCTAAAGTGATAAATATCGTTCTGTCACTCAATCAATGAATAAATAAGATTCAGAACCATCTTAAAGAAGGGGGTGCTCTCTCCTCGATTAGTTCATCTATTGAGAGAGCTCCTCCTAAAGAAATCCCCCTGCATGCAACATCTTATGTAAATTGTTATTTTTTGTGTGTTATTATTAGTATGTTTATGTTATTCGTAGTCATTGTATGTAATTAGTATTTTATTAAGATATTGTATGTAGAGGAATTTTAAAATATGAACTGAACTGAACTGAAAAAAATCACATTGTCAAGTCTAGAACACCCAAAAGCATATGTTTCCTTATTTCATCGAGCAGGAACAGCAAGTCCCCAGCTGATGTGAGCTATAAAATGTTATAAAGCTGTAAAGCTTCTGTCTAACAATTTATCTTATTTTAGAAAGTGAAAAAGTTAAGAAAGTAAAGTACAGATTTCTTAGATTGACATGCGAGAGAAGCAGGTTGGTGATCAAAAACAAAAGGGTCTCTGTGGCCTTGGTACATAAAAAAACCCAAAATGCCACTTGTCTTTATCAGAGGCTCTATCATGTAGCTAAGAAAATCTTCCCAAGATCAAAATTGATTCTAAATATCATCGTATTCTACGGATACTCTAAAATTCAACAAATTTCAAGAGTTTATGATTTGATGGTGGCCCCTGGAAGCCATCTAGAGTCAAGACATCGTCCCAGTTCAGTTATTGCAACAACAACAACAACAGCAACAACAAGAACAGTGACAACAAAAAGCGATAACAACGAATATGCAATCATTCTATCATCAGATCCTGCTTCAGAGCGTTGGCATGACTGTAACCATGGAAACACTTGCCATTCCGACGAAGAATATTCAAAATAAGCTTACGATTTTGATTTAAATGCTTTGACTGAATTCGATATCCATCAATCTTCAGTTTTTACGGTGCTTCTTTTTACTCGAACACAGGCTAGAATTTTTTTGCTCGTTGATAGCATTTAAAAAAATAGAAAACTCGAGCATCAGTAGCTTGTCCTGATAGATATTAAAGTCTATGGTTTCATTTGAAATTGTTCTGCTCTTTGTTGCCAATTTTCTATCTAATAAGTTACTCGTCTTCGAAATGCTGGGTTTTGGTGCTTGTTTCGGTATTTGGTTCTTGCTTTAATTTACTTTCCATTACTTTTAGCTGCTCTTCCTTCTTTTTTCTGGCTTTTTGGTGCTTTTTAGGTTTTATAGAGCATTTGCATTTCGTCATGCTGTTGCTCGTTTTGGTTTTGGCGTGCAACAGACTCCTCCTAAAGTGAACAATGAAGAGCAGAGCAAGTTCAAAAGGAACCAAGCGTTGTAATAATAGCGCCGCTTTCAGAACCTAACATAACAGCAAATTCGTCGTAGAGTACTCTCCAATGTAGCCTGCGTGTAGACTTTACTTTTGCGGAGGAGTAATGTCTTCACGCGGGCTATTTCCAGTGAAGAGGTTCCTCTATGTACTCTATCATTTCGCATTGCAAAGGATGCTGCGTAGCAGAGCAGAATTACTGCGAAAGGGAACTTCTGCTTAGGGGAGAAGTGGGAGAAGTCGTGGAGACTTTAAAGGTAACACCATGAGTGGTGGGACACTAGTAAATTAGATAAGGTTAATTTACCTTCTTTACCTACCTTGAAATGCCATAAGATTCTCTTCCTTGACATTGGCAGCCTTTCTCAGCCATAGTTCTTGCCTGGAACTGAAGAGCTCTATCACATGTGCTTTCAAAATGTTTGGGCCAAAATTGAACTTTGTCATCTCCTGCGCATTGCTGTGCCTACGCAGTGGTCTCGAAATCGAACTGCGTAGGCACAGCAATGCGCAGGAGATGACAAAGTTCAATTTTGGCCCAAACATTTTGAAAGCACATGTGATAGAGCTCCTCAGTTCCAGGCAAGAACTATGGCTGAGAAAGGCTGCCAATGTCAAGGAAGAGAATCTTATGGCATTTCAAGGTAGGTAAAGAAGCTAAATTAACCTTATCTAATTTACTAGTGTCCCATCACTCATGTTTTAAGCTTAAGAAACAGTGAAACAATGGAAATGGTAATTTGAATCAATGATTCAATCAACCAATCAAAGCTTTTGAAATGCTATGCTACATTGCTCATGCCACAATGACTCTGTGCTAATGCCAAGTTACGCTAAATTTTGTTACCTTCGATGTTCAAGACGCACATGTGCATTTAGTGCAGCATGGAAGCCAAATCGTGACTGGCTGAAGCAAAAGACAGCCATCCATGAAACTGATCTAGTCTGATTCCTTGAAGTAATTTAGGCTTATGTTGCTCCACTTCACCACGGATTACAAACACGATTACAAAGCAGTTTGCTGTGGGATAAACTTCACATTTTCTAAATATTTTTTAACGAAGTTGTTCCAAGGACTCATCGCGATAAGTCAAACTTGATGCACCCGCAAAAAATGAAAATTAGAATTAACGTTATAGAATTTTAGTTACATTTTAGAGATTGACTTTTTTATTTGGTCACTCGGTATTTGGCAAAATGTTGTGCCTTAACATTTCTCCCTCGATTAGTAGAATTCAACATCAACTGCGTAATATTTCTGCTGCAAAAAAACAATCCCTTCAGTTCTACACTCGAAGACTTTTGCAAAGTTTTACGCTACCCCCTTCAGCAAGAAAACATTGAAACTTGTTTACTTTTATCAAGTGAAGTAATAACTAGCTTTTGATCAAGTACAATGGATTTACCTTAGCTTCCTTTTATATTAAAAGAGAACATCCGACAATAGAACCGATAAAATAGGCCAACATACTGCACCAACATGCAAATTTACTTAGACAATAATGAAACAATCTTGTTTTAGCATAAACAAACAGACGAAATCGTTCTCAATGAGCTAAACAAATATTTAGGCCTTCTTTGAAGCCAAATTTCTTCCCGAAACTCAAAATCAGCTGCTTGCTGCTACCAAATTGTTATTGAAGAAGAGAGCACTTTGTTTGTATGCGCTGTCGATTCTAATGAATGCTTATTATGAAATAACTAAGAGATAGAAAATTAGAGAGGTTTTTAATTAACTATTTGCAAAATTATTCATTTTATGAAATTGTCTCTTCATAGTGTTTTTCATCGAATATGTATTACCCGTATTCTAGAGTGTGACATATTGGCGTTAACGTCTGGTTTCATTTCACATTCTATGAAAATGTACTCAGATAAGTTTCGAAACATCACAGTTCTCTTGCCATTGTTTACATTATGGTGAATAGAATGAAGTACAGCCTTGCCTTGATACTCTGCCGAGCTTAGCATTTCTGCTGAGTCTATTCAAAACACTGGCACCCGAAATATTTTACCCTCAGACTCATTAAGACGGTGACAGTGCCACAAGGATTTTTGTTGGGTTTATGGGTATTCATTATTTTCATCAATGAACAAAAATATCTTGCAAGCGATGGAGGTTTCAGAAATACCATGGGTGAAAGGCAACCAATTCTTTAACAAATGTACAAACATGTTGTTTCCTTTCACCCATGGAAATACACGTTTGTTTTCGTAAGAAACTTGGGTCAGATCGTGGTGCTAAAGGTTCCTTAATTCAAAATGAAGATTTGTCCAAATTCAGTACTAAAATTTTCTTAAATTGTTTTTTTTATTTGACTGCATTAGTTATCAATGCGGTGCGGTCTCTATGGAGCAGATGTGACTCTCGACATTTAGAACGTCATATAGGAATACACAGTGTTCTGTTATGTTCAGAACATCAACGGTTGGTTAATACTAAGCGATAATAAGGTTCAACGATATAGCTGCTAAAATATTCTTCCATTTGACTTTCAGACTTTCTTAATACTTCTCAGTGTTATGTCATAATACTTTCATCTCATTCCAAGTTTCTTATAAGCCAATTTCTCATAACATGTTTGCATTTTGGCAGGCGACAGCACAAGTTTAGTGCCAAAAACAGACAGACCTGTTTTACGTCTCACTCGGTCGACGTTACTTTACCTCCGGTGATGACCTTGACCTCGCTGTATAGACTGTATTGCAGTAATTTACCTCACTATCTTGGTGGCATTTCTCAAATCTATTGGTGGTTTCCAGGCTCTTTTGTGAAAACAGGTCGCAAGATAATAACAACTCTAAGTCTTTGCAATGTCATTACTTAGACACAGATAATGGTTAGTTACTTAGCAACATGGTTACATTACAGTTAATAATGTTTTGGGCGGTTAAAATGGGAGTTTGCAAGTGGTTCATAATCATTTCTGGCCAAATCGGTAAACATTCTGCATAGAGATAAGATCTGTGATGGTAACATCGAAGAATGAGGCTTTTATTAAAACTTGCATTTGTTTTTCATTCAAAACATGTTATCACATAACTTACAACACACGGAATTCATTGTCGGCAGAAAACCTTCCTCCGAAACAGTATTTGATAAATAATATCATTTTTGAAGTTTGCCACCATAGTTGTTTTATCACCAATTATTTAAATGCCGCAGAATGATTCATGTCCTTCGATCATTTGTTACTTTCCCCATCGCCATTATGTAAAAATTGAATAAAGGAAACCAATGCTTCACTTGGGGGAGCGCTTATATCTAGCATTGTTGGAGATGTTCCATTTTGCCTTAAGCATGAAGAATTCTGCAAATCCTCTGAACAAGGAAAATGGCGGCCTGTAAATCTGATTAAAATATTGCTTAAAAGACTCAGAAAGCTATGCATGCATGTATGTATCTATTTGCCACAATAAAAATATTTACAGGTTATTAAAAATAGATACAATACAATACAATACAATACAATGCAATACAATACAATACAATACAATATAATACAATACAATACAATTACAGTGGCAGGGAAAGTATTGAAGGGTCAAGCTCACCTTATTTCCATAATGGTCCCCTTTCTACCCATTTACACGAGACCTTTCTGGGTACGGTTCCAAATGGGATCGACTTCGTAAGTGGACTCATTTGGGTACAGCTAAGCAGTTCCATTTGGAACGGTTCTAGCGGATCCCGTGTAAACGCAAAGCCTAAACGCACCCATTTTGGAACGGTTCTAAATGGAATCGACCCCGTGTAAACGCTGCCTCAGAGGTGTCGGTACAAAAAATGAAAGAAAATAGAAAGGTACTGTAGTTGTTTTAAGTATAAAACACGTATAAGACCAAACAGGTTGGGAGAAATGATGAAGGGTCTTAGTAGAAGACGTATATGTCATCTTCCTCTTTCGGTTTATTTTGGAAAAAATTTTCTTTGATCTTATTTTTGAATTTATTAGGATTGTTTGCTGATTTTAAATCAGATGGAAGACTTGTATTTAACTAAGCATGCATTACAGATTCTGCAATATCAGTTTAGGTCAATTTCAAAGAACATTCTTAGTTTCAGCATAAAGGCTTCACCATAGCAGAAGAATTCAATGCAATGTAATTGGTCAAATGATAAAATAACCCAGCTTTCTGGAGATTTGATTGGCTTCTTCTCCGGCAAAATTGCCAAAGCAATGAATGCTGCAGCTATCGCTAT
Source organism: Aurelia sp. 3 sensu Dawson et al. (2005) (assembly GCA_964020215.1). Lineage (NCBI taxonomy): Eukaryota > Metazoa > Cnidaria > Scyphozoa > Semaeostomeae > Ulmaridae > Aurelia > Aurelia sp. 3 sensu Dawson et al. (2005). The sequence continues at coordinate 26,747,020 of OZ026573.1, read as the reverse complement.
TTACTTGTCTCTGGAAAAATGAGAAACTGAAGTAAATTTGACGATAGTCAATTATGATGTGACAATGCACATACCAAGTGCAAATTTTGCAAGACCAAAATCGACACGAATTTCAAATTTCATACAGCGTTCATGTCCTAAAGTAAAGCAGTCAGCAAAAATCAACAGAAAATAAAGAACCCGCTCAGCTAAATAAATTCATCCTCATATTTATCTCTCGCTCTCTTTATAACTATAGCCACATTCAGATCTGTTGATCTTAGTTAGCAAATTCTATATTTGTCAAAAGCTATATTTAAGCTCTTCAGTTGTTAGGCGACACGATGTTGTTTATGGTGACCAAATGTCGCCAGCGTGCAGCGTCACAACATTGAACTTCTTCTGTTTCTGAAAATTCAAATAATCAAGAGATTGCCAAACAGCTGGTTTCTCTTTGTATGTGGATGATGTTTTCCCAGGGATTCCTTGTTATTAATACTTTATTTCAAAGGTAATCGACACTGGTAATGCACGCAAGTGAAAAATAGAAAAGATCATATGCCATCTGATTGGACCTCGCTTTCTAAACGCCGTCTCATTAGCCCGGGGGGGGGGGGGGGTAACTTCAATAGGCGGGTGACGGAGGTGTGCCATTTAACATCTGAAATCACACCCTAAACTCTATGAATTTTCGCGAAAACGATACCCCAAAATTTACAGGCCATTGAAAATGTATACCCTAAAATTGTGACAGCCATCCAAAATTTTAACCAAGTAAATGAAATTTAATCAAACCCTAAAATTTATTTTCTGCTCGAAAAAAGGCACCCCAAAAAATGGTACATTCCGTACCTGCATATATGGTAGTTACCCCCCGGGCTCATTAGACCAACAACAAAAGATGCAGTACGAGACCAAGTCAATCGTACCGACAGGACCGATACCAGCCATGGCTGCATAAGGGGGCGAGGAACCAAAATTTTCCGACCGTGTAATCATCAACAACAACAGCAACAACAACAGATGTAGGTGGATGCGTTAAATCTATCCATTGTATTATTGAACTAATTCCAATCCAACCTTACAATCAACATAATAGACCTTTTAGCTATTCTGAAAAGAATCTCAATCGAACGATACTTTGCTACATTTTGTAGAATTTTCGAATGTGCACAATAGTGATAGAAGCTCTAACGCCACTCAATCGAACCTCGTGTATAAAATGTATAAAAATAACGCTCGATCCAGACTCTTTTTTAAAATAGCTAAAAGGTCTATTAGCAAATATCAACCAAATGTAAGCGGCGAATCCAATAATTCCTGTCAGAGCCTATCTTTTAAAGCTGATAAATTCATGCTTCGTACATCATTTCTCTTACAAAATCTAGGAGAAAACCAAACGGAAACGGCGTAAGTCACCCGGCCACTCAATAGCCTGAAGACCTATTTGACTGGCAGGGATGGCTCAATTGAAGTGAGCTTAATTGTCAAGTCTGCAGGGGGAGCGAAACAAGAGACTTTTTAGGAATGAGTCTAGGTTTGAGTAGTTGCCAACTCTACGCAGCTCCAGGATAGGCACGAGGTGTAATTATATCAAGAGGGAGGACCTGGTCACTGCCTCGATAAGATTAGCTTCGGTGGACATTTCATTCCCAAAAAATCTTGTACACCATTGGCATAAATCATTTTTTTTTCAAAGAAAATCCTTCAAAAATCCGCAAAAACCCTTTTGTTGTGAAGAAATCTCGTACACTTTTTTGAATGAGTGAAAGCACCCTCGCTTAGCTTCTCACTGTGTCTAGAAACTATCTTCAGATGTTATGTTCAAACCTAAAGAAACAAAACTTGAGCAAGGACTTCAGCTCTGCTGAATTCTGAAATTGGCCCTCCAAGACCCGTAAACTAATGTGATTTGGCGCTTGTGGTAATTCCTGCTTTTGAGAGCATCCTGGTTTTGATGCATGGTATCAAACTGCTGAAGTTGGTCGCAGAACTGAATTTGATCAATCCAACCATTCAGTTTGCTCGCCTACGTCTGTGATTTAGCTCTTTAAACGTCTGGGACTCAGATTGACATATGAAATCCCAAATAATGGCTTTTTCGTGAAATTTCAATATTTTGTGCAATGCTGTAGTTCAAAAACCGGTTGTTTCAATCAGCAATTTTGTTGCCATTTTCCTGAGGATTTGAATAAAAACCATCCCAGAAACTAACTTGTTCTTGAACTCAGAAGCTCAAAAAGACATTCTTAAGTTCGGTAACACAATAAATTTTTGGTGACTGTTTGAAAACTGTTCAAATTTCATATGGTCATCCGATATAGCCAATGAAACATAAAAAGTGACGAATTTCTATTACTCCAATAGTCATATCTTCGACTAGGAATCCCACTGTTTATAACATACAGTACGTCACGTCCACAACATATCATCTACATATCAGCTATTTACTGGGACGAATAATGATATGACACAATGCTTTCGAATAAAATAAAAACAACCATTCATTTACAATATGTACAAATCTCCTAAATATGATGCCTATATGCAAGTAGAATCAATCGAAAGACTGGCAAGACACTAGGTTGCCTAAATTTAAGATAGGGAAAGCAAGCGGCAAAATCGTTTACTAATGGCATACTTCTGTTTTTCACAAGGATTGAGATACAATTTTTTGCTTGAGGGGGCCATGGGCAAACCGAGCGGTGGGCGAAACGAGCCAAAGTTGCTTTGAAGGCGCCCAGGGGTACTTCACCGGAAATTTTGATACCACGCCCTTCAGATTGATTTAGACGACATTAATTTTTGTTTCTAAATACAGATTGACCCCAGGGGGCACTCAGCACGGGGGAGGTCAGTCCAAGAAATTTTAGGCAACCTAAAAATATCACTTCAGCTTCACTGCAACCCAACAATATCAGCTCATTTTATACTTAGAAACCTGTGCATTAACATAAAATATCCCGAAACATGCAAATAGAAGTCAGGATTGCCTCTAGCGAACCCAGAAATATCAGTTAAACGATGTTTGGTATCAAAAATATCATGAACATAGTTTCAGTTTTCTTTGGACCAAAAAATATCACTTTTGGCAATATTCTGACCTAAAATTATCGGACTTACTTCCCCGTATGTGCATGTGCTGAGTGCCCCCCCCCCCCCTTGAGATTGACGTTGCAGGTGAATCTAAAATTTAAATTTCAGGCATTATTCAAGAAAGGAAATATGCCTAATTTCCTCAGAAGAGATACTGTAGAATTATAGCATCATGTGTCTGGTGTGAAACTGAGGGGGCTTGATTGGATGGAAGGGGATTAAATAGAGCTTTTGCAGTACATTTGTGTGACCGGCTTTCAAGTTTGGGAAGAGACAAAAGTGATAACGAGAGATACTGAAAGTACATTATCAGTTTTTATCGTAGATTTGGCGACAACCTCATTTATTCTCCCGTGAAATAAGGAAACGGATCCTATGCAATTCTGATGTATTTTTAGCTCCTGGAACCTACGTTTCACCGCAGCTACTGTTTTTCATGGGACGATTAGAGAGATAAGCCTATCTAAACGTGGAAACAGACTGTTGTATACATAACAGCTTTTTAAGACCTTTAAGAGAACATAAATATATTTTTCCACAAAACATAAAGAATTAGTGGAAGATAAGAAGTCCGGTAACTGCGCTACAGCTTTTTAGAAAACTTAACTATATTTATCAATAAAATTTAAAGGAACGAAACATGAATAACTGGCCTTTAAAAATGTGGCTTTGAAACCATGGGACCTTTTCTTCATTACTCGCTGGTACTCTTAAACTTTAACTCAATCTAACCACAGTTTTAGCCTTGCAAAAGCTAGGTTTAATTATATATAAAAAAACGAATGCCATTGCCAATCAAATTCACCTCACGTTATCTTCTAATGATAAACCTTTTCCACATGATGACCAGCTTAGGTCCTTACCTTTGCTCTGTATGTGTAATAAAATTATGAATTACTGAAGCGGGGGTAAGTTTATCAAGAAGTAAGGGTGAGCTTACCCTGGGTACCAGCTGGTACCCAGGGTAGGGTGAGCTCGGGTCAAAGTTAATGCGACTCTAAGGACAATGTCCCCTTAAAAGGAGCATGAAAGTTTGTCTCAACAGGACTTTGCATGGCGGAAAAATTTGACTATACTGTTGGAAATCAAAATCATTCAACCTGAAAGCATAAATTTTCAGATTAGGGGGGGGCAAAGGTATACCCAGACATTTTTATTGCATTTTTCAATTACAACTTTTCCAATTTTTGAATGAAAAGTGGGAGGGCAATCGCCCCCTCATACCCTTCCCCAGGCCACGCCACTGTTCTCTTGGATACTAATCAAATCAATCATAGTATCACACTTCTGATAGTACTAAGGAAGTGCTAAATTTTATTTTTTCCTTATTTTTAGTCATTGACTACTCACCAGACCATGTTAAATTGTGCTTAAATCGTACCTTACTTTGCAGTCTTTGACTACTATTGAAGAGTTATGCTCATCAAGGCTTATACTATCCTTAAAAGTATTTTGTTTATCTATTGCTTGATATAGCCGCACGTACAAAAAACAACTTATGGACGATTAAAGTGTCTGGACGAAATATGTAGATTTTGTCACTACGCGTAAAAACAATCCCTATGTATCGTTGTAAAAGGATCAGTCAATCTCCAGTTTAGTTGTCGTCTCTCTATTTGTCCAGTCAAATCTACTGAATGGTATGTATGTTAGAACTGCTTTTGAGCACTGTGAGCGGATGTTCTCAGTTGTCTTCTATGAGCAAGCGTTCTCAGTTGTCTTCTATAAGCCTTTCAAGTCTACGTCAAATATGTAGCAAGGGCCACAGTGGTCCATCACGCGCCTTTCTTGTAAATACAGCCAACAGGGAACGAGTTCCACGGAACTGCGACTCTTCCGTCCAAGCTACTTCGAGACGCATGGATGCCGGAAATTTGGTACGGTTCTCCCTTGGGCGTGTATTCATCGGTTTGTCTATTGCATCGGATTGAACCGAGACTAAATCAACAGTCCGATGAGATATTCATGCAAGTCTAATCTGAGAAATGCTCAGAGAAATTCTCGGAAAAGTCGGATAAGTCATCATCCTCGCAGAATTGTAAACTTTCGTTTGCAAAGTCAACGGCATCATCCCAGAAGTCATTAGAAGGTACTGGAGATAATGGCTCTACTTTGACACCTTGATCCAATGCAGAAACCATCATATTATGAATAGGCATACTAATACCACGAACAGTCAAATCAGGTTGCTGGTCCGTAAATTCCACTGGACCCGACATATCATTCGCAGAAGGTGGAGGACTCAAATAATATGGGCTACTTAGTTCATAACCAGCCAATGCACCAAAAACCGGGCTGTTCATGCAGAATGAGAATTTTCTTGCGTCCATTAAATCTTGCGTAACTCCTCTCATACTCTCGCTCAGTGCTTCACCTGTTATCCCTGTGTTCCAGCAGAAATCGCCAGTAAGAGCTTGCTCGATAAACTCAAGTGTTGCGTCATCACATAGCTCCATTTCGGGTTTGACAGCCTCGCTTTCAAGGTTCAATGATGGCGTCATCTCTTTGATTCTTTGGCCGTAATTATGATCTACGTGTATCAAATTGTCCACATCTTCCTCCTCCTCAGAGTCATGTATACTCCCAGTTGAGCTGACGGATCCTCCAAAATGCCGTTGCCTAATAGCCTCTGGGAATTGCATCCTTTCCATTGGCTTTTGCATCATCCGTGCCCGTTTTGCTTGGATGTTGTTGTTGTTCTGCTCCTGTATGCGCCTCTTTTTGAGTTGACTTTCAAGTAGTTTGTCGGCGTATTCCGGAACGAGACTCCAGTAGCCTCCTTTTCCTGGTTCACCCTTTTTGCGTGGAACTTTAACGAAGCATTTGTTCAAAGATAAGTTGTGACGTATGGAGTTCTAAAAAGGAAGAAACCGTTGATCAAGAAGACATTCTACGAAAACTGAAACCACAAACAAAAAATATTTTAACCTCAAATGATTCACGAAAGTCTCAAAAATCATATAATAGAAATAAAAAATGGACCAGCGACTCTCGAAAGAAACGGTAACGTGTGAGCTGCGTGAATCATATCAGAAGAAAATGAAAGATGAGAAAGGAAATAAGTATCAAGAAAGGAAGTATTGTTCGTAATGATCACCCTTGCTGTCCAATACCAACTGAGTCTGCAAAAAATATATGGGTGTTTGAAAGCTTGTACCTCTCAAACCATAATTAGTCGATTCTGTGTTACCATGAGGTTTTAATGCTTGCAAAGTTGATGAAGGATTTTAGGCCTATTTTGGAGGTTTTTCAGGTGAAGCATCCTTACAAAATTGCTAGAAGAATGAAGAAAATATACAGGGGTTTGAAAGTACATGCTGTGTATTCGCGGGGTGAGACGGCCGATTGGTTGTTACAGTCTTCGTCAGGTGTCTGAAGTTAAGCTCGGTCGAGTGAGGTCAAACTCCGGATGGGTGACCTCGGAGGCCTGACCTTTACAACTCACCTCGTCTTCCTTCGGAAGGGACGTTAAACTAAAGGCCCCATGCCTGGATGCCGCATGCACAGTGGGCCTAGATTCCCGGGGCGGGGGGGGGGTACTATACATATTTTGGGTACGGGGACGTGCCATCGGGAAGGGTATCGATTTTCACGAATTTGGTATAAGGAACGGTATCGATTTTCACGATTTTGGTATAAGGAACGGTATCTATTTTTTCAATTTTCGCAATTGGTATGGGGTCGGGTATGCTTTTTCGGAATATTGGTATAAAGTCGGGTATTTATTTTTGAAAAATTGGTATAAAGTCGGGTATACATTTTCGAAAAATTGGTATAAGGAACGGGTATGTTTTTGAAACCTCGATGGCACGTCCCCGTCCAAAATCTGGTCAAGTACCTCCCCCCAGGGCCTAGATTAGCTTTCAGTAGCTAGAACTCCTGACAAGCCCACTCAAAACAAATTGAAGAACAAAAACAAACAAACGTACATAGCAGACCAAATATAAGATATAAAAATAAAAATAGTGTTTCAAGAAGTAAAGAGCTCCTTAAAATAAAGTTAGAAGAATGCTCCGCAAAATAATCTTCTGTCCATGCCACAGAGAACGTCGAGATTAAGCATAACGACAGAATGTTGAAGAAACTTAGCCGCCAACATTTCTATCGGAATGAAAATCTGTGCCTAATTTCAAATTTATAGAGTTTAATGCCAAACAAATTAATTCCGAAGGAGGGCAACCTGGATTTGTTTTGAACGATAGCTACTGGTTATTTTGCGTGGAGTTAAAGACCATGCTGTGAGCAAATCGAAAACCTTGCCACAAAGGAGTAAAAGGAGAGAAGAAAAATACGTTGCTTTCTATTCCTCAATCGGACTACCCAGCTATCTTTGATTGCGTATCTATATTTGCAATGCTAAGCACACCGCAGTGACCTTGAATGAGCGAAAATTATCCCAGGGAACTGTTTTTACAGCGATAAAATACAAGACACATATAGAGAGATCTTCGATGAATTGGTTATTTAACTCGAAACCATATTTAAATTTGCGATTCAGCATTCACCTAAATCTGTTTATCAAGGCAAGCTTCGTAGGCTTTTCATATCAGGCCTCAATAACGATAAAATAAAAGATTTAAAATGAGGTTAGGTTAACCCAAATGTTTTTAGATTTACATTTTTTATTAGTAGAGACGTGGGTGTCACGACGTTGTTTCTTTTCATATTTGAGATATTTCTACTTTAATTTGATAGTGTTTCAAGAAATAACAGAAATCTATGGAATACTAAAAAAAAACAGTTGTTTTCTTGAATCCAACGAATTGAGTTTGTGATAGGCGTGGGAAGAAATATGCAAATCTCACAACAATGAATCACAGGATAGTACTTGCCGTAAAAGCTCCTTTAAAGGCACACTGTCGTGGTGCTGATTGGATAAACAAGACAATCAAGAAGAAAAGAATTAGGCAAGGCTCAGTAATTTCGCTGTACAGTGAAATTCACGAAGATGATGAAGATCTGATTCCCTATATTCTCGAAACAAAGTATGATCCACGAGCACAAAGGCTTGGCAAGGCAATTACTCGAAGGCGAAAGCTTTGGTTTTGATTTCAACATCACAACTAGCCAATAAGAACCACAACAGTGTGCCTTTAAGCCCCCCTCTCTATTAATCACCCTCTCTATAGGCCTCCCTCTCTATTATGCCCCCATCTGGAAGGTCCAAAATTAGATAAGCCCTCCATGGGGGCTTAATAAAGCTTTTACGATATTCATAAAATGTAAAATTGCCTTTCATACGAACTTATATGCATGCAGAGAGACAACTTTCTTGAATGAGGGGTAACTTCTCGGCAGCGAACTGAGTTGAATGGTAAATTGAACTTTCAATTTTCCATTCAACTCAATTCGATTTTGCAAACCAATCGAGTTGACAAAATGCTAGCCTGTGCACAGACCCGGTCTGCACAGGCTAACAAAATGCAGGCTACTTTTCGGTCATCGAGTCTGTTATATCATATTGATATTTCAAGTATAACGAAATCTAAACTACGGTGCAAAATTCCATTTTCTGGCAAATGAATTTAAAAAGCTGAATAGTTGCGCATATTTGTATGTTCTTATACAGTGCTACTTCATTCTTGTACCCTTGTGTTCCTCTGAAACAAAACTTGCTTGGGAGATGGTACCCAGAATGCCAAGCCCGAGATTGGTAAGCTGCTTTGGAACCACGGAGGGGGGTTCTCGGCTAAATTTCGGGCAGGGGTGTGCCACCCACAGTTTCAAAATGGGACCGTTGGCTAGACCAATTTTTGTGAAAATGATACCCTTGGCTAGACTAATTCCTACATCAAAAGTGCCATGAGTTGGCATTCCTAGGCAAAACTTCCCAAATTTTTGCATTCTAAGGACCAAAATTTGAAAAAAATTTGGGTTTCTTTACAGGAATTACCGAAGTTTGACATTTCTTTGACCAAAATTGCCAAGAAGTATACCCTTGCCCAGACTAAATGGGCGAAAATTGGCAAAACGTATACCCTTGGCTAGACTAGAAGGTTTGAAAAAGCATACCCTTGCGGGCGGCACATCCCCAGGTACCTTTACTATGGAAGAACCCCCCCCCCCGTGTTTGAAACTTTACTGACATAGAGTGTATTATTTAGGGAAATTAATTACTTTCTTCAACCTATTGCACCATCATATGACTCGTAATTGGAAGGCCATATAGATTCGATCCACATCTCTGGTGAAAATAAGAGGAGAAAAGAAAACAAGAAGAAAAGAAGATATATTTCAAAATTAGTCTTACTCAGAGAAAATCGTATTTTTATTAATAACAGATTTTCTGTGAGTTGCAAAGTAATTTAACTGTGTTCAGCAACCTCGTCCCCAGGGCCTTTTGTCATATTTTGGACGGATGACAAAAGGCCCTGGGGACGAGGTTGTGTCTTCAGCATTCGCAGAAGGTAGAATGTGACTCATTTTACCATCATTTTCACGAAAAAATCGTAGGGTGCTATTTCTGCTGCTTAAAAAGTCATTTTTGATCAGAATCGTGCCATTTTTGAACTTATTTTCACAGCGCTGAATAGAAACAAAAGTTTCAGCTGAGCAGAGAAAAAGTCTAAAATGGACTTATACTGAATTTTACTTGCAGTCGCACTATATAGGCGTATGACTTAACAGTATGAAGGAAGCGTTGCCAAATGGATAGGAAATTTTGTCGGTCTGACAGTGTCCGTCCGACAGACCGACTCCATGCATTTACTGTATGCACATGCCATGCGAATTATCATTTCAAGCAAACAGATGGATCGAAATGCAATCCTGAAGAGTTGAGAGGTACATAGATACTATGACAGCAAAATACCTTTTAGCAGCAATGACATGCAATTGAAAAACAAGCACTAAAAAGTCACTTTATATCTAGTCCGTCCAACAGACGAGGAAAACCTGGATTTTCATCGGATAGGGAGGGTAGTATTAACTCTTTGCAGGCATAGAGGTGGCAAGAAGGAAGGGCCATGTTGGGGTGCATCATGTGAATCGCAATGATACGATTCGATTTGTAGAAGTAAGCAGAAATAGAGTCTCGGTGATGGTCAATGGGTCTATCACTCGTACAAGATTTGAAAAATAGGATTTTCAAGGATTTTTTCAGATTTTTCTTCAGGGCAAAAAAATCTTTGCCAAAGGTTTACGAGATGCTTAGAGAGTGATAAACTCCTCAGTAACGGAGCTAAAATCTCTAACAGAATATTTGTTGAACAAGCTGAAAAGCACTGATGTCGCTCGCACGATTTCTCATGACTACCTTACGAGCGTAGCGATAGCGACAAACGTTCTTTGCATCATGTCGTAAGACTGCTATGGCGTCATTATCAAATTGGATCTACCAAATGATTTGCATCCAACTTAGAAGGCAAGAAAGCACAAAAAATACGTGGAACAGGATTACACGGGCTTTTAGCCTCAGGTTACGCAATAAGCTTTTTAGGCCTACAGTTTCGTAAAGGCAGTAAAAGCAGAGTCATTATGACTAATTGTAAGTTGAATAATCTTCATGGGATATCAAGAACCTCCCGTCGTTCAAACATTCATGTTCTGCGGTGGCTATAGAACAATAAATGAAGATCAAATGCTCCAGGAGGTGCTACTATGATTCAAATGCATTTAGCGTGATCTCGGATAAACTGCGTCTGAGTCAAATTTAGGCCAATTAGCAAAAAGTATCCCGTATGGGTATTAGCCGCATTTATGGTTTATACACCTTTCTTTTGGGAATAAGAAATGGAAATGGAACGTTCAGAAGGCTGTATGTGGCATTTTCTGTATATTCTGATTACCGTTTTTTACGCGCAAACAAAAGACAGCAGCAGTTCCTAAATGAGACCAGTTTTTCATAATGCCTGCAGTGCAGCATACCGCTTGGTCTATAGATACGCCAAAGTATCCAATAATCAAGCAAATGCGAGTAATACCTAAAAAAAGAAAAAAATGGGCTGTCCTGAGGGACGTGTTTTAGTGTATTTCTTCTTAGCATTCTCAAGTCGTTAGGTGCGCTTTTAGTTCTTTTTTGAAGCGCCCAAGTGTTTGGATTTCTCTAATATTAACTGGGATGATGGAATATCGTTCTAAGCCTTTAGGGCAGAGTAGTAAAATTCTAGACTGATAATTTTCGTCTAAGTTTTGCTCCATTGAATTGCTACTTACTGTTATAGTCATTCCGCGAAAACAAGGAATCATGTACTAAGTCTAGTAAAATCCTTTTTTGGCATGTCCAGTTCTAAAACTTGGGATCTGCACATCCTTACAATTCCCTGTTTCAAAATTTGAATACGCGGCAATATTGGTACTTATCCCAAAGGATTTCCGGGCTCAACTTGTTCAGAATCTTATATGTCATATCACAGAACGATCAAATCGAATAAGATTTTTAACACTTAGCCGCTCAGATGACCATTCGTCCCTTATGCGTGCATTTTCTATTATTGTAAACTGTATAGAAGAAATTCGGATGCAAAAAAGACAAGATATTTAGCACACTGAGGCCTTTCTGAGGCCTTTCTTTCTATTATTGAATGAGCCCTGTCATACAGACGTTGGAGGGTATCCTTGAGTCCTATAATGCTTCACTCATTTGTGAACGGCTTCAGATGCTAGTTGCTAATGTTGATGCTGTTATTAGCATTTTTACTGTTATTGTCTTAATAAATATACCTGGTATCCCGAAAAATGTTTCCCCTATATTTGAGCTTACTTTAGAGAAAGTGCTATTCATTTGTTAAAGATTATAAGAGAAATCTGTTATACAATGCTCAACTTAGATCTGACTATTTTTTCATTTCTACGTATATTCAACGACAACTTTTTATCATAGCACTTCCAAGCCACTTTTCATCTAACAAAGCTAAACAGCATTGTATGCGAGGGAAAAATCAATTCTAAATGCCAACGCAAAGGCTACTAAGAATAGACGGAAGGGACAGAGCTACAGTGACAGAAGATGTTATGAAAGCGATAGCTGAGCAGTACACCAGTCTGTACAAAGCGGCCCATTTCCACTTCATTCGGATTTCGGATTTCGCATCCGAACCTATTGTTCAGCGTTCGGATGCAAGCGTTCGGAAATAGCCTGCGCACAGACTTTACTTTAGTTGCGGAGGAGTAAGGAAAAGCTTCTGAAGTAAAGTGCTAAAGTAGAAGTCTGTGCGCAGGCTACACGCTTAGCAACTAAAAAGCAAAAAGAAAAGCAGTTATCTGCACTGTGTATGTCGACAATGGTCGATAGCACTCCAGGACATTGGCCAGCATAGAGAAGGAGACTTGCTGGTGAGATCTAGAGAAACTTTCACCGTTTAGCATCTCCTCTACTATGGTGACCATGTGTGTGTTCTTTGCAAAACAGATGAAGCGGCAGAACAGTGCAACTCAGATTATCTTCCTGTTGTTGTTGTTGTTGCTGTTGTTGTTGTTGCTGTTGTTGTTGTTGTTTTTGTCAAGACATTTTGGTCTGAAAAACAACTGATGACGCAAGCTTGGCAAAGGAACTCTCATGTTTGCCAATGATATTTGCATGCCCCTGGGCATGATTCACTGCATTTCTATGACTGCCACATGAATTCACAACGCAAAACTCTTTCTATCTATTATATCATTTAATCGAATAAAACTAGAGCTCTTTACCGTAAAGTTGTTAAGGCCTTCAGTGTAAAAAAACAGCTTTACCGCACACGAACATTAAGTAGTAAGCAATGAATAACTCAATAAAAACATTTGGTTACAAGAGCAATCAGTTTTTCTTGTAGATCCATACCGAAAACAATCGGATAAGATACTGTATTTTAGCAATTACAACAGAATCATCAGCTTACTAAAAAATCTATTGAGGGCGAGTAAAGACGATTATGGTGGAGAAAAAAGAATGCTTTTTTTGAAAATAAAATGTTTATTTTTTAGACGGAAGTATTTATTTTACGAAAACTGACTGCCAAAGACGTTTGCAAAACGATGTTTGCAAGAATAACTGAAAAGAAAAGCAATCACGTCTTTGACAGAAACCTGCATTGTACTCGAATATTTCAGGAGAAAAAGAACTCTCGTTGCGACTCACGGATTTAACAAATTCTCACAAAGTTTTCTAATTTTTGAGCAGAATTTCGCAGATACCTAATCAGAGTCAAGAGCTGGCTGCCCCCCCCCCCCCGGGAGGAGGTTACTTGACTTTCAATAGTACTGGGTCCTGGGGTGTGCACTCCAAGAAAAAATTTTTTCACCGGCTTCAGAATTTTCCCCTCAAAATGAGAGCATGTTTTAGAAAAAATCGGCGAAAAGTGTCTTCCAAACCCCTCCAAACGCAAAAAATTCACGGGAAAACAATGAAAAAACACTTTTGACAACCGGCTTTAGAAAAATCGCGCTTCACTACCAGCCGTTAGAAAAAATGGGCGAAAATGATACCGGGAAGAAGTGCACATCGCGTCAAGCTCGCCAAGCTGCTGTTCATCAAATTGCTTCTGTGATACATAGGCTTTCTGTTGAAATCAACAAAATATCCAGCAAAAAGGCTTTTTCGAAACAAAAAGAGAATTCTCCTCGGTAGCAAGACTTGGGGTCATTGACAGGTTACCGGATTGATTGATTGATTGATCGATTGATTGATCGACTGATTGAAGCAGGTACAGTCCAGAACCCATTCATCAAAATCTAACCACTCTAATGAATAATTGCAACCTCAGTTTGTATATTCGTCTTGAAATATGCAATGGTCAACAGGAGGTCAAGATTTTCAAGTCTAGGAAATCTCTGACTTCGAAGGAAATACAGTTGGAGAAATACTGGTACTTTTTATGAGAAGCTATGATTTTGGCCTGTACTGAAGGTTTTTTAGAATTATTACTTCTCCTCCCCCCCCCCCCGTAAACATTGCAAAAATAGATATTTTTGAATTCTTTTCAATGATTAGACATTGTTCAAGCTCTTTGATAGTGATATCATACGCGAGAATAGCGTAAAAACATTCTGAAGTTTCTTAATTCTGAATTTCTAGCAATCGGTTTCTTATAAAAATACGTGCACGAGTATGGTTGTTGACATACGGACATATGAAAGAGAAATTGGATAGGATATGACTTGGTTCAACAATTGCAATGCAAGAGAACTTATCTTTATGCGCCTTTGCTGGCCCGACATCCAATGTGGAACAGACCCCAGTATGCGTCAGTATCTTAGTTTACGTAATTTTTATCTATTTGGCCACAGGGTAGTCATTGTCTCTTACTCCTTGTGGTCCCGTCCCTGCAGTGTTGTATAGTGGTATAGTAATTAGAAAGTAAAGCAAAATGTAGTAGATGTAGCATGTATTGTAATTTTCACATAGATATGAAAAATCTTTATGATCTCCACTTGCACCGAAGACAACCAGTTTCGATGATTCATCAATATTTCGGCTGAGCCATAAATCATTGCGCGCATTTATCGCAGATAAAGATGACGGAAATGGAAATATCCCCAAATAACCAAAAATTGATGGAAAAGAGAGAGTCAAGCTTGGGCACAGGCGGGGGCCTGCAATCTAAAACTCCAAACATAACATTTCCAAGACGGGAAATTTAGGACACAGTGCTCAGAAAGTTCCCCGAGGACAAGGGTACCCAACCCAAGATAAAACGTGCCAACTTCACATAAGAATTAGAATAAGAATCAAAATAGCCAAGAAGGAGTTGGGGATGTCTGACTTTCATGTAAAATGTCCACTTCCTAAAGGAGACATTTCGTAGCGATGGCACAATGTGGGACCATGGCACGCTTCAAGGTCCCTCAAACAAGCCTCCAGAACCACTCCCCTAGAATGAAGAAGAAGAGGGAAGGTATAGGATCGCTTTCGTGCCTCCCCTCCTTCACCCTAGGAGGCCCAGAGCAATGCAGCGTTAATGTCAGGCTTCTTGAAACTCTCAGTAATGACACTGAACTCTCAAGGTTCAAGATTTTCATTCACAAACCTTTCCCTGAAGGAAAATGTGACGACCTACCCACTGTAGAATGCCCCTAACAACTGAATATAACTTATGGAAAGCTACAGTTGAATTGGAATTGCAAAATGCCCAAAGCAA
The DNA here is from genome assembly GCA_964020215.1 of Aurelia sp. 3 sensu Dawson et al. (2005). Classification (NCBI taxonomy): domain Eukaryota; kingdom Metazoa; phylum Cnidaria; class Scyphozoa; order Semaeostomeae; family Ulmaridae; genus Aurelia; species Aurelia sp. 3 sensu Dawson et al. (2005). The sequence goes on along the minus strand of OZ026573.1, from coordinate 26,731,892 downwards.
GGAAATATTTATCTCAGGCTTCTGGAGGCTAACAGTAAAGAAATCGTACGCCCAAAGGTCAAAATTTTCATTCACAAGATTTTCCTGACAGGAAAATGTGATAACCTACCCAATGTAGAAACGCCACAAACAACTGATAACAAATGATGAAAAGCTACATTTGAATGTGATTCACAATTGAAATAAAACACGCTTGGCACACTCGTGCACAGTGCATATGTTGACCTGTACGATTAACCTTAAATAGTGGGAAATCCATGTCTGAATCCTAAATCCACGTCTGAAGACGATGAAAGATGACATAATGTTTAATCACATGGCCTAGATTACATACATTCTATTTTGAATTGTGATTTCCTTATTATTAAAGTTCAGTTATAAAGCATCATGCAAATAGTGAGTTGAACATTTGTTATAATTCACTGCCCTCCTTCCCTCATTTTTCAAACTCAAAAGTCTTCTTTGTGGAGCATCTATCAAGAGTACATACATTCTATTTTGAATCATGGTTTCCTTACAGTTCAGTACGAAATGCTATACGAATATAGCGTTGAAAATATTTTATGATTCAGATGGTTCCAAGGCCCCTCCGTCTCATTTCTCAGATTTGCAGTCTACTGTGTAGTGCATCCAGCCAGACAACCAAAGTTCTGTTTTACGCGGTAACTTACATGTTAGGGAGCAGTCATTTTTAATCCTGGGTACTGGGGCGGAGGCTTTCTGGTAGGGATATGAAACTTTTCCCACCATTTGGCAAGGGTTCGAAATTTTAAGAGCAATTTCAAAGGGGTACAAGACTATTTTCCTTGAAAAAGTTTTTGGATGAAGTCAATGAGCGAAGATTGAAAGAAATTTTAACGGACATCTGGAAATGATGAATCATTTGACCGGTATGAAAGTCGCCTGGGACAACATGGTATCTGTCCGTATATCTATGTTTTATAGACAAAGACTTCTGGATGGGGGTACTAAACCATATTGCTGAAAGATGATGGGGTACAAAAACTTCTTCTATCTTCAAGATGGGGGTATGAAATTTTCTCTAACAGTGCGAGATTATCCTCCGCCCTGGTACTCAGGATTAAAAATGGCCGCTCCCTTACTGAAGTTCGATGTAAAATACAATGAAAATAGAGTTATGTTAAATGATTCAAATATTTCCCAGACCTCTGCATTTTCTTTTCCAAATTTGAAGTCTACTTCGTAGATTATCTAGATAGTATGAATTCTATTTGCAGGGCCCTTGGAAGCAGCTGCTGATTGGGGGGGGGGGCAATTGTTCTCAAAACAACATAGAACAATACATCTAATCAATGATTGTGGCGCAACACCATTGTTTTCAAAATTATTGGGGGTACCTGCCCCCACTTCTTACGGGCCTGATTTGGAATCGTGATTTCGTTATACCGCGCATGTCATCCAAATACGGAAAAATGTTGAACATTTCTTACGATTCATATCGTTCCCAGACCTCTTCGTTTCATGTCTCAGATTTGTAGTCAACTTTTTGAACCTCCATGTAAATTGAGTTGTATAGCAAACTTTTTTCTTTAAAATGAATTTTAGAGGATGACATGACTTTATTAAACCTTCCAAACCTTCAACTAGTTATTCTATTAAGGAGTTACTTCGCAATTCTGACAAGAAAGGTTTCGAAAGCCTTCTAGAGTTTATGATAAATATTTTGATCGACAACCTAGCTCATTGAAACGCTACGGTGACAAGGAAAGTTAGACCTCTCAACGGTTTTATTTGTGGGTAAGGTTCAAATTCAAGGAGCTTACAAGAAACATCAAATCCTACACAAAATGCAAGGACTGTTTCCAGGGTTTCCTGGCAGTTAAAGCCTTTTTTAAGGCATTCATAATGATGATACTGATTGTACAAAATACTTTAAAAATTCAGCTTTCGAGAAAGGGGTTACTTGCAAGCTTCACAGTTCACAATTTTAACGGCGGGCTCGAAGTCAATCAACCGCAAAATGGATTGATTGGTGGAAAGTTTCAAATGACCATACATATGTCGAAATTGACTTAAGTCGGGGTGACCGTACAAAGTCATTATTAAGCTTCTTCATAGCTTTAGGTTTGAATTATTTATATCAAGTAATTGCGTGTGGGTTGATTTACTAGTCCAGCCCAAATCTTGAGGACGAAATACCCGCAAAAAGTGCGCAAAACCACAGCTCGTTAATTAAACCTAATTTTGGGACGGTTTTCAACACACATAAGATGACCAAACATAATTTCACAGTTTGCCAATACTTTGTTATCATTAGATTTCATATTTCTATAAAAATGAAGTCGATACCTGCTGGATAAGATTTTCTTTCAGTATGCTTAATCTCAAATTTTTCATACAGAAGGAAGGTCTATTCACACGTAGGATTGCATAACTGAATGAAAGGATATTCTCCGACGTGTAGGAGGACACCAACAAATTAGGTGTTAAAACTGGTGGCAGATGCAAAAGGAAAAGTATTAACAGACAGAAAATGTCCACTTAAAGTTTATTCAGCTTATATTACCTGCACATGCACGGGCAATGATGCACTGTTGATGTGGCCATCATGGTCATGATCATAAAATGATCATAACGAGTCCCTTGCGACAACAGCATCAATTCAATTCAACGAGATTAGCGTAACTTGAGAGGATGAGGTTCCTTGAAGAGTGAGGCCTGCGAGTCCCTGTTGAACAAAGTTTACTGCAGGGATACGAGGAATACGTAATCAGTTTAGATCCAGCCAGCTGCCTGCTTTTGCACAATGATTCAGCACACTCGTTACATTGTTTTACGACCACAAGAGACTACCTCATCACACCATATGTGGAAGCATCAAGACATCATAGTATGCAGGATGCATTTACTGCATTTAAGGTGTTACTCAAAGTGCTAATGATTCCCAGTTTACATCACATTTGGCAACTTATTTCATAACAATTGCAAGTTATCTAGTTTCACTGAGTCTACGTATGCAACAATGAAGTTTCGAAAAATCTCGACAATATCACATTCACACATAAGTGAATGTTTTTATCGAAGAAGGATTTCGCCTCTGCCAAAAAACTACTAAAAACAGTTATCCTCCAGGCACCAAGATTTGACCAGATGTGTTGGGTTGCCTGTGCCAAGACTAACTACATAAGACTTTGCGTTACCTTGGCCTAAAAGGCTGGGCCTAACTGTTGGACTCGAGGCAAAGATTGTTCCTTTCAGAGGTTGAAGTGACCACTCAGTTTCAGCTCAATTCTACAATTTGCACAGAAATTTGTTGCTTGAAATGTAGCGTAATGTAGCCTATTGGGAATGCTCCAAGAGATCTTATAAGGAACGCGCCCAGAGATGAGGGTTAAAGGGTGACCAGGGATCAGGGAACAATATGATGTGGGCCTAATTTGGTCTCCAAAACGAGGCTAATAAACACAATAAACTTTGGCCTTACGAAACATGAATATTTTGCTATGTACGATGCAAAAGAATAAAACCCTGCAAAAAGCTGCGGTGTCTTTTCTTACAGATTAATATGCCACTGGTTAGAGTGGACTCGACACTAATACGCAACGCCCACTAATAGATCATCTCGCTGCATCGAGGGAATCAAGTTTCAAAATGAAAAATTGTGAAAGATTGAAATATGCAGAGCTTAGATCGTTGGATTAGCCGTGCCCTTCGCACGTTGGGCATTACTCAGAACCATGTGTAGGCAGTGAGTGATTTTGCTATGGAATTTCCGCTCAGAACCAAGAAGGATCAGAAATTGAATGACTGGATCTCATGATTAAACATTATCAACAGCTCTACGAAGACATCCTACATAAACTCCAAGCAAGGGATTTGTGCCGGGGGCGGTTGAATATATGATGAGATCATCTTTGACGAACATTGATAAGGACGGCTTACCACGAGGGGCAAATCACTGACACCTTTCGTACACCTTTCTTGAAATCACAAAAAAAAACTTCCAATATAAGTTTTTCTCCATTACTACTTTTCCTCACCATCACATGGATCTGACTTCTAATATGCAGCAGACTTAGTGTCAAATCGTTCTTAGTGTCAAATCGTTCTTATTATCCGTATGTATTGTTTAAGTTTAAGTAGTTTTCTTTCTTTTATCTATGTTCATTCCCTTGGGGTAGACACAGCCTCTTGCTCCCCGGGGGTTTTTGTCCCAGTAGTATTGTAAGGTAATTCTTGTAAGTAGTGTAGACCGTAATATGTATTGTAAAATTTTAATGACATATATAAAAAATCACATACAAAAGTCACAAAATCACAAATAAATCACTTGCAAAAAGCACAAAAAATTTCAAATCACTGAGAAATTACTGAAAAATCACACAAAAATCACTAGAAAATTACTAATATCTTTAAAAAATCACAGAAGAAAATCATGCTATTTTGACAAGTGATTTGCCCCTCGGTTCGAGGGATTTATCACTCCTCCGAAAAGGCGTACGAGATTTTTTAAAACAATAGGATTTTTAGGAATCTTTTATGGATTTTTCTTGAAAACAAAAGGATCTTTGCCAAAGGTGTACGAGATTTTTATTGAGTGATACGCCCCTCGCCTCGGTTTACCAAGTGCCCTCTTCTGCAAATTTGTGCCCTTCACTCCCAGGGTAGAGCGCAAGTTGGCCCAAAACGTTTAGCTGATCTGTTGACAACTATTTTTCTTCGAAAGTAAGGAACATTTATATTTGATAGGAACTCTGGAATGTCGTTAAGAAACAAGAATTTCTTTGTGAGGACAGTGTTATGCCATGACTATGGGTCTTTCCTCGTTCTTTTCGGTCAAAAGATCAAAGGTCCTCAGATGAGAATAAAACAAACTCTTAGACTGTTTCAAAACTTGGTAAGGATTGGTATGAACAAAATACATCACTTAAAGAGCCAATCTTACCCAGGGTCCTCTTTGCGGTTGACGCGGTTAGGGTTAGGGTTAGCAGACTGTCTGAAAAATTTGGCCTAAACGCAAAACCATGGATCCACAATGCAAATGAGAGCTGACAGAAAAGTCATAGACTGATTAGATGGCCGTAGTTATCGCTATTGAAAGGCTGCCGGACGCTCCTAACTACGACTCATAATCAAACGACATTATTTTGAAATGATTACAACAGCCTCGTTTCGATAAGGGCTTAACCATACATCACGCATACATCATGTAAAAAATATGCATAAATCACGAGGAAATAGGGACATGACATTGGATCGTGATCCCAGCTCAGACTGACACGAGAAGGTCAAATGCTGAATGCATGGGATGGGGGTAGATCATATGACAAAACAGATGATTGCCTCCTTACCACATAAATACGTGAAAATACTTGAAATTGTTAAGCTTTTACGAGCCCTCGCGTTTTAGGCCACAAACTTTCAAACTTTGTGCCTTTGTAGTTTTGTAGGCACCTCTTCTATGATAAACCTTAGAACTGGACATAAATCTGACAGAACATCTAATGTGGCAAGATGGGCCTGATTTCGGCTCAAGAGGACACTCCTCGAATCTGTTCCTCCAAAAGACAGGATTAAAATGTCTCGCGGAATACATGCGATTGGCATGGGACAAATGCTAAAGAATCTTGCGAACAGCTTTCCTTGTAGGAACTATGCTTCTATAAATTTAAGATACGGAGCTCTGGTCCTATCTAGTTGGAACAATTTGACAGGAATTTATGTCCAAACAACGCCAAAAAAACGAACGGAGACGCGAATAAAGGAGTACACCTCCTGCGAAGTTAAGGAACTAACAGTTAGGAAAGAAGCCATTAGCAAATCAAATTCTTTGACACAACATGCCATTGTCATTGTTACATTTTCGGTTGAAAATAGAAAGATAGATCTGATAAGCACTTTTGTGAGAACTTAATAAAATCATTTCTGATCAAAAAGTTCATATTAAATTTCAAAGGTAACAGGAAATCGGGCTCTTTTGCGACGGGGATGGCAGGCCAAAGATCGAATTTTCTGATAAATGTACAGAGTTCAATCGAACTAAGAATAAACATATAGCGGCGAAATTCAGTTCGACATCACAGCATGGGTATTCCTTCTTTTAGCTCAAAATTCATCACTAGGAGCCCATGAATTGGGTGTTTATGTGAAAATTCGCGATGTGTTATCTTTTCAAGTTACCAATTTTTGGGCTTGAAAGTGCCAATGTCGTGTTGACCTGTTTGTTTTTCCAGACGGTGTACTGACACTCAAACAGGATTCTTTCTCATTAGAATGTCTCTCTGGATTGTTTTAGCCGTTGGAGGCTGCAGTCGTGTATCATTAGACAAAGGTTGTTATGTTTCAAAAAAAATAACGCAATCTGCGGGAAGAAGTTAGACACAAATGGTGACGTTCAAGACATGCATGACATTTGGCTTATCTTTTTAAAATTCCTCTACCAAAGCATGGACAGTAATTTATATTGTTTTACTTCAATTGGCCTAGACTTGCTACATGTTCGAGTTCTTTGTAAATTTGAAATGAAGTGCCGCTGAGGTGTCAGCATTTTGTTCAAAGCTATAATAAACTTAGACAGAAGAGAATGGCTTTGTTGTAAACAGCTGCGTTGGTGCAGACTCAGGGCAGAATATGACGAATTCCAAAATTAGGCCGTTGGCCGTTAACGAAACTTCTCAACTTTCCGGCCAAAACGGAAACGAGGTTTAGGCAAATACCTGACCTGTGGCCTAGCATCATTGACTTCACAATTCTTTCGTGTCATTGTGAAAGTCTAGGAGTCATTACACAAATTGAAACAAAGAATGGCTAACTTGTATAACTGTGTGATGTTTAGGGACACAAGCTTTCGTTTCCCATGTACCCATACCATCCCAAACATTTTAGGCCTTATAACGCGAACGTCATTTAACGTTAGACTAGGCAATAGACAAGTGTTGGGACAAACCGCCTTCCACAGCCGTTCAACAAATAAAAATACATGAAACTTGATAATGAGTAGATTTCCTACCCCTTGATTTCTCGCCCACGAAGTTGTTGAATTCCTTGAGAATAAATTGTACAACTATTCGGCCTGTGGTTCCAGCGAACAAATAACCAAGCACTCTAGGATACTTTTTCTCAAAATAAAGTTCACAGTCATATATAAGTGAGGTTTTATATTACCCTTTGACAGAGGTTTTCAGTAATTTTGAGTGGTGTATGACTTTGAATCTATTGTTGTTGAACTTGCACATCCTACGCTTGGGAAGGTCGCTTCGTCCACAAGCAATCAAAATGATACGTTGGCTGTTTGGCCTCATACACAAAAAACACCATAAATGCAAGGGAGGTACTACTCCCGCAACAAAATCGAACAAGACTCTTCAGAACAAAGGGATGTCTACAACTGATTCACGGACTTCTTCTTGAAACACACCGTAATTTGGACGGAAAAGAGTGCCATAAGAAATGCATACGAAAACTAAGAATTTGAGATTATCAGATTTTGAGTACTCAGAGTTTCTTTTGAGCTTCTTAAATCTTCATCTTTATGTTTGCTTTCTTGAACATATTTCAAAACAAAGATTTTTGAAGCCCCTTGGAATATTTCACTTACTCTGCATCAAAGGTCGTTTTCGTCACCTGTTTTTTCTGTAAATCTTGCCGGTTGTAGTTGGTCTGAGCTGTAAGAACTATGTGATTTTACGGGGATTTACTAATTCAAAAGAGTTAACTAGAAAGAGTGATATGCCCCTCCATCAACAGCATCCCCCGGATATTTCAGCCAGAGACGCAAAAACACTGCAAACCTACAAACCTGGTTTGGAGGAAGGTTTTGGCCAAAAATTGAGGAAGGTTTAGTTGCCAAAAATAAAATTTTATATTGTCGCATAGATTTAGAAAATGAATCCTCAATAAATACATAGAACCGTTAAAAATCATGTCAACAGTAAGATGGTGAGGTTATATTTCAAAACTATATCAAAGAAGAAAAATCGGTTTGATCAGACAATGTGATGAAAGAGAGAAAGTCTATGATGGAAAAATATGCACATGTGTCAGGAAAAATGATTTTTGAAAAGCGTCCCAGAAAAGTACTTCTGTTTGCAAAGTCATCAAAATTTTATTGTAAGGCAGATTTTCAAATTTCTTTTTCTTATCAGTAGAATAAAAAAATCATTTTTGCAGGCAAAGCTGATCTTTTGAACTATTTTTCAATTAAGTGAATCAAACTCTTTTTAGTGCTGCCTGGTTTTGAAGCCTTCTGCAAGAAAGGACTTATGTTTATTTGAGTAATTTCTTTTCTTCTATTGAGTTTCTTCTTTGGTCATGAATATCAGAATGAAACGTGAATTGTTATTGTGGACTTGAAGAATACTGCAAAATTTTCAATGTAACGGTTATTAGAGGCAAGATTAGCGATTTTACCCATTAAGTAAAGAGAACAGATAGCTCACAATCATTAAATATATTTGAATTGTTGATAGAAGAGATGAAAAAATTTTATGATAACTTTCGTAATCAAATTTTGGTGATTTTTTTTGGACACCCTTGCTTTTAGATGCTTTCAGCAGCTTTTAGATGTTCTCACCTTGCACTCTTTTTTCCCCCGTCATTGCCCCAATACCTTTCAATTAATGAATAGCTTCCTTAAGACTGTGGCCTCCCTTGTATTAAAACCTGGTTAGAGCCCTATACTTGCACTCATACAGACAAATTATATTGTAAGATCCCTAATTACATGCTTTTGTATGGTTCACAAAACACCGTCGAGCTGTTTTCCAGTAATTATACATCGTGTTGAAATGAGGAAGGTTGAGAGCATAAATTTCAGGTTTGGAGGAAGGTCGACAACTATTTGCAGCTCTGATTTCAGCGACAGGGCAGCGGAACTTTAACAAGACCATTTGTGAAACCTCATTCTGATAGCAAAGCGAAGAAACAAGCATGTATGCCCTTGAGATGAAACAAAGTATAACATCAAAATTGAATTAATTTGCGATAAGACTTGTAATAATCGGCGGCTAAAATCGTACAACTGTGTAAACACTGTTTACTGAGCAAACCTCAAAAGCAAAGAGTCCTGAATGGAAATAAATTCCTCAAAACACAAATACTTTTCACCCCCGGTAACGGAGAGGACACGTTGTACAAAGGCACTCATATTGCACGAATATATTTACCAAGCATATGCAAACAGAACTGAGAAATTTGTCAAACAAATCAGGGGAATAATGAAATAGTATGAGCATACCTGCTAGCGGACAGGCAATAACGGACATACCATGACGGTTGGCCTTTAGCAAACAAGCTTAACGGACAGGCTTAAGAGGAAGCCGCAACGGACAAAGATTTCGTATTCCGCGAATATATTTGCTGATGAAAAGCAAACAGGATTGAGAAATTTGTCAAACAAATCTGAGAAATAATAAAATCGTATAAGCATACCTGCCAACTCTGATCTGCGTATTTGTAATAGACGAAATTATCAGTTATCCAGCGGTATATGGCACTTAAAGTCATCTTGGGTAAATTTGCTTCCTTCATTGCCATGCAAATCAATGTTGCATACGAATAAGGCGGCTTGTAGTGAGGGTTAGTTTTATAATCTATGACCTGGTCATCCTCAATTTCTTGTTTCATACCCTCATAGAGATCCTCAGAACGACAATCATCGCTGTTCGTTGACGGAACGGGCGAATAAGGCGCAGCAATTGACGTAACGTCATTTGAAATGTTGATTTTCACCTCCTGAAGCCAATTTAAACTTGTCAAACTATCGTCCATTTGCTCAGGATTCTCGTTTTTAGCTTCAGTTTTGATCTGCTCCAAACGTGGTTCGGATTTGACGAGGGTCGGCATTTTGGCACTGGGTCCAATGACCATGACAGTCTTCAATTATCGTCAAGCTTTCAAGATCTCTGAATGAAGGAAGAGAAAACTGTTATTCATGGAGTCAGATTACTACTCATTCTGTTCATGTTGAAGAGTGGGCTCTTTCGACACAAATCAACACTGGTAAGACAGGAGAGTCAAAAAATAGACCATAAATCTTTCGCCATCTGCTTGGACATCGTTTTCAAAATGCCATCTCATTGGACCGATAAATTTGATGTGGAACAAGACCAATTTAACCATGTCGATGCCATTTAAAAAGTCTGATGCATATACTGAGATCCCTCAACGCTTATGGTTTCACAATGATAATGATAAGACGTAAAAAACGGAGGGAACGAGGGGGGGGGACTGTGACCGTGAAATTGTCGCAAAGCCTACGCCAAGGGGCCTTGTACCAGATGGGCACGAGCAGACAATGAGGACACTAGATCGCTCCCTTCGGCTGTAAAAATCCCGGGTGTCATTTTGCCTGGTTTAACTCCACATGCATCTCAAGGCGATTCCCTCATAGACCGCTCTCTACTCGGTTGAAAAAACAAGACACAACAAAGTTGACTTCCAGCCCTTCCTGGATATACATACTGCATGATGATGCTCCTGGTTAGTAACGAACATAGCCTTTCCTAAATGAATGATTAATGACCTAAGTAGGAAATAAAAGCAGGATAGCGAAAACCAATAAAAAGTCTCTAAGGGAACTCGAATTTCCAGGAATGAATAGATAGAGTTTTTTCAAGTTGTACCGAAGAACGATCCGATCTTAGTGATTCCATACGAGGACTGGAGCTTTTAAAAGTCACAATAAAACAATGCCATGATCGAGGGGGGGGTAACTCCTATACGGGGCAGGGTATACATGTGCCTGCCGGGTTATGGGTCAATTTGCGGTATTTTGCCCGGGTTATGGGTCATGTTTTGTGAATTTTGCCCTGGTTATGGGTCTGCTTTACGAAGATTTGCCGCAGTTATGGATAAATGTTAGCAATTTATAGCTATTTTTAGATATAATGACAAAAAACTTTTGTGAAAAAGAATTTAGCTCCAAAAATGATACAAAACATAGTCCTTTCATGATACTTGGGGAAAATTTTGCCCTGTTTATGGGGTCGTACTTCAAAATTTTGCCCTGTTTATGGGGTCGTACTTCAAAATTTTGCCCTGTTTATGGGGTCGTACTTCAAAATTTTGCCCTGTTTATGGGGTCGTACTTCAAAATTTTGCCCTGTTTATCGGGTCGTACTTCAAAATTTTGCCCTGGTAATGGGTACTTATTTTCAAAATTTTGCCCTGTTTATGGGGTCGTACTTCAAAATTTTGCCCTGGTTATGGGTACTTATTTTCAAAATTTTGCCCTGTTTATGGGGTCGTACTTCAAAATTTTGCCCTGGTTATGGGTACTTATTTTCAAAATGTTGCCCGGGTTATGGGTCCTAACTCTGATTTCTCAAAGGCACATATATACCCGACCCCCTATAGGAGTTACCCCCCCCCCCTCGGCCATGATACACTGCATATTCAAACATATCGATTCCCAACCTAAAGACGGAATCTTAAGAAATCAGGAACAACAGTATTTGTAGGTTCTTTGACATAATTTACGAATTTTCGAATGTGAACAACAGTGAAAGAATCCATGAAACTACTCAATCGAGCCTTTCATGCGAGAGTGTACAAAGATATGTCTCAATCCAGCTTCTTTTGTAGAATAGCTGTATGAGCTGTATGGTCAATCGACCCATTTCACAATAACATTCAATTCGAGGCAAAAGATGTGATTCCTTGTGCAGCGAGAAATCTACATCGCATCATTTATTATATTGCAACTACACGTACAAAACAATTTCATGCGTTACTGAGAGCGATGCACGCTTTTGAGATTTCGATCCACTTCAAATCGAGGCAAGTGATATTCCTGGAAGAATTTCAAAAGAACTGACGTCATTGTGAAAGGGGTCTATTCCTTGGGTACAAGATTTAAATGTAGCATTAATGTAAACCGACAGATAATTAAAGCTTTACTATCACTATAATTACGTTCCTAGCCTCGCTTTATCAGTTGTCTTCTAACGCCATGAGAGACGGTCGTCAGATCCCTTTGTCTTCCTTGCTATGGAAAGTTACACCTTGTTGATCTTCAAAGAGCATCAAAAGGAAACCGAGGAAAGAGCATCAAAAGGAATGCGAGGCTGGCAACTGAATTATTGGCTGCCAATAATTCAGGCGTGGTTTATGTAGCGATGATAAAGCTTTAAAGAAGATAAAGTGAAATTATTATGTATAACAATAGATAACCAATTGAAATTTGACAGCCACATTAAAAATATGTGTAAAGAAGCAGGAAAAAAGATAAATGCGCTTGCAAGAATTGCACCTTACTTAAATGAAAATAAACGGAAGCTTTTAATGAAAACTTTTGTTTTGACATTCTTCAACTACTGTCCCCTAGTATGGATGTATTGCAGTAGAAAAAACAATAAACTTATTAATACCATTCATGAAAGAGCATTGCGAATAGCTTATAATTACTTTTCATCTAATTTTGAACAACTACTGCTTAAAGACAACACACTAACCAATCATACAAGAAATTTAAAGCAACTTGCAACAGAAACTTACAAAACTATTCATCACGAAAACCCAAGTTTCATGGAAGAAATTTTTAGAATAAATGAATCACCCTATAATCTTAGAGGGGTCACTTTCACTAGAAATAAGCCAAACACAGTACCATATGGACCAGACACCATATCCTATAGATGTCAAGAAGTATGGAACTCAATTCCCACAGAAATTACCTCAAGTCCAAATATAAACATTTTTAAAGCAAGTATTAAAAATCTATCTGCAATCTCTTGCTCATGCCGAATATGCAAACCATTTATGAGACAGATATGCTATATAGAATAACAGGAAAACAACTGTGGATTGATGTATTTAGCTATTTGTTTATCATTAGTAGCTGTTATTGTATTTGGTTTCTTAGATAGTTGGTTTTGATTAGCTTTTGACATAGCTATAACACATTATATTTACCAACTTAAAATAAAGTGAAGAAAAAAAAAAAATTATTAGAAGATGTTTGTATTCCTTCTTAAGAGTCTCGTAGTCAGGCTAGCACAATGGTGAAAACCCTTTGACTGGCACTTTTGTAAAAAAAGAAATAAAAACAAGACGGTGGTAACAAGGCAGCCTTGCCCCTGGAGCCTTTTGTTACGAAACGTTGCCGTAAGGTGCTGACTCACGATGCAGAAAACCGGTGTCTGCAAAATTTGGCACAGAACGTTCATGAAAACAAGATTTTACTCCAACTTTTCGAAGAACGTTAATCAGACTTACCATTCAAAGAAATGTGTTGAAAGACATTTTGATTCGGAGCTTACTGATGGTTTATTCGGTTTGATTCGAAGCAACTGAATCAGGAGCCGCAGGGGGCAAGTTTTGTAAGATTTTCGGGGTGATTTGTAGATCCAATGAAAATGGATCGAGAATTTAATTGCCTTCAAAGAAAACCACGGTCCCCAATTCCTTTTTGTCAAACCTCCGTTTTTCATGATCTATGAAGTCAAGAGTAACCAGGTTTTTCGCACTACATGCATTGCTAATGAGCTGAAATAACCCAGAATTTTTCTACTTTTCTAACAAAAATCTAGCATTCCTCAAATAACAAGAAAAACCTGCTTCTGTGAAACCGCAACTTCTTCTACTCTCTGTGAAAGATTTCCAGAATTTTCTGATGAAGTAGATAGACAGAGGTCTTGCAAGAATGATGCACTAACTGTTGCAGGCGAAAGGATTCAAAGGGGTTTAGAAAGACAGACGTTTCACGTCTCTTCCCTCTGATATCTTTCAGTGATGACGATGTCCTATGGAAAAACTGAAAACGACCAAGAGAGCTCGAAAAGCACGTTCAATGCTCTTGTTCAAGTGTGGATCACTGAAGTCAAGAACGTCCCACATCAAAACAATCAGTGGATAGAATAAAGTCCGTCATATCAAATGTCTCTCTCGTAAACAGGAGACAGCTAACTTGTGCGAAATTCTAAACCTGAGTAGGGAGCATCCCCCGTTTTAATTCGAATACAGATGATGCAAAGGACTTTTTCATGGTCAGAACTAAGAAAACTGCAGGGTTCCACTTTCTACAACATATTCAGAATCTTAATTGCATTTAAACTAAAATAGAATCAGAATTATTTATCAAGGCATACAGCTGATCCACTTAGAAATGCGATGAGGCTCGCGGTGTTCTCATTTCAATTTCAGTAGGTAGGTTTGAGGTGCAAAAAAACCGATCGAACGTTCTTTCACACTTCACAGATCATTCAAAGCTCAAGACGGTGTCGAAGTTTGAGTGACCCGAAGATCTGGAAAAGCGATGGAAGGGCGATGGAATCCAAAAGATTGGGTTTCGGACCAGGAAAGGTTTTATTAGGTAAAGACATCCTGTGGTGCATAGCGACTCATATTTTGAATAGTTAAATGCACATAATTTAAGGGAAAACCCAGCAAATCTAGATTAACATTCACAATTGCAAATAAATTCCTGGTACTTTAGACCACAGCGATGTAATGACGAAATAATAAAGATTGATTGGTGAATAGGACAACTGTTTATAAGGGTGGGAAAGACTTGACCCTTCGCTGTGCAATCAACGTTGGCCACGACGAAATTATATGCACTACAGTGTGGCTGGGGGAACAGGCTCAAATATAAAGTTTCGAGGAAGCGGATCGCTTCTCTCGTTGGCAAAAGGGACATTCTAGCAACTTGTTCAAACTGTCCAGGACGGATCGCTTATTTCCCGTCCCGTCCCTTATGAAAAATCTCTTGCAAACTCTTGACTCAATAAACGTACCCTCAAGAAAGTGGATTTAGCCGGTGGCCTGTTTATTCCAAAGAAAGCCATTTTCGAATGGACGAAACCTTGAATGTTGCAGAATCGACCATCCTAATAACTATACGGTTGCTAGAGGGATAAATCACTCTCTGAAAAGCCCTACATCTTCAGCTAAAATTTATGATTTTCACGAGAACTCCTTGAAAATCACAAAAACTCCTTTCGCTCTCCGAAAAAATATCGCAAAATTGATGCCTGTTTTCCTTGAATAGTTGTGTCCACTTCAGCCGCACACTATATCTCATAAGACGAGACAGTACTCAATAGAAACGTAGTTTATTGAAAAAACTAAGCTATGCACCTTGCTCATCAAAAGCCCCAGGTAACTTCAATATATCAAGGGGTGTTACTAGCTGCAAAAGATCTGAACTGAATGCTGAACTAGACCTGCTATGCCCAATACCCTTAGCCAAGATTTGATTCAGATGCGAAAACCTCAATCTGAGTGGTTGTTTAAAAATTTATCGATCAGGAATTTCACAAATGGAGGGTGCGATGCAAGCTGAAAGCATGCATTATTTAACACTGTCAAACCTTCCTGTCTATCTTTACCTATTCAAAATTCGATCATAATAAAATCTTGAAAAACCGCCGACTGAATCTGATTTGAAATGTTTGTCAACTGAGCCCTCCCGATTATAAAATTTCTACGTGAGGTTAACTTGAAAACATGATTACAGTTGCATTCTTGACAATAAGAAAAATAAAATCCAAACTTGAGTATCACTGGTATCACGTAACTAAAAACGATTAAAAAGTCTCACGAATCCTAAATCGAGGGCCAACTGTGTTTACGTTTTTTTTTCAACAGCAAACAAATAAAATCTCTGGAAAAGAAACACACGATTATTCTGAATTCATAAACAAAACTTTTGACACTAAAATTTACTATAGAATCGTGTTATTCTTGAATCTCACCACAAATTTAACTCAGTTGGGTAGAATATTTCTATTTCGTGGAATTAGTTAGGTAGGAAATTTTGCAACAGCGGTGAAAAATAAACAATCAAAATAGCGCTTTCGATGCCTTTTGAGATGTTTATTTAACAGTGAAAATGCCGATGGGATTAAAGATAAGATAAAACTACCCAGATTTAAGTACACTTCCGTAAAAAGTTGCTTTCCAACTTTATGAAAACTCAAAATCTAAACTTCATAAGAAAAACTCACCACATTTACGAATTCCAGTTGCAGTATGAGAGCTCTGTGCATAAACAAACTTTCAATAACTCAAAAATAAACAACTTGCAAGTACACAAACTCTTTATAGCGTTTTGTCCGTCCTCCGTAGCGTTAGACGAGTATTTAGTATCTCCTCATTCAAACACACGATTCGCTTGTAACGTTCACAAATCTACAACTGAGATTTCCTCTATTGTCCGGTTGCTTGTTGGAACGGGCTCTCAATCAAAGATCTGGGCACCAGTTTAACAACACGTATTCAAATTTCGCTATTTTCTAATTGCTTCAGTGATCCCATGGTAACTACATAAATAGTAATGGCGTTTCCCATTGGCTAACAATGACGTATTTGAGTAGGCTGTTATGGTTTTTGCAAGGTTCCTTGTGGTCTCGTCGCGGCGATCCTTTGGCAAAGAAAACAAAGCAAAGACAAAAGCCTCCGCAGCGTCAAGGGAGCTGATTTATAAAGCCAATGAACTTGTTAAAAGACAGAAATAATAGAGCTTTGTTCACTTATTGTGTTGCTTCACACTATTCAAGACAAGGGAGCTGAAGCACTCGTGCAAAATGCCTTGGGAAATTCAAACTTCGTCTGACTGGGACCACAGAACAGAAGGTTTCAGCTGACTACAATGTACAAGAGAATAGAGAAATTGGCGATAAAAATGCTAAGAATATTTAAATTTCATGGGAGCTGACTCATGAAGTCAATGAACAGAAGTGACAGAGTTCTGTTCAGTCATTGTGTTATTTCAAACTGTATTGCAATTCGCAAGGGAGTATCGGAATGGATGATAAAAATACTTTAAGTCTGAAATATCATGAGAGAATATAGTCACAATATGTTATTCTGCAGATTGTATCACTTTTGATGGTTTCTGTAAAATTTTTCAATGGATTTTTAATGAACAGCTATAATTTCAGGCCTCCTCTTTGGTATGGAGAAAGAATTTTCCTCATGGGGCTCAGATGGTAAGGGCAATCTTTGTAACACAATTCAGCTTTCTGAAAAAAGTAAGCTATTTGCCTTCCAAAATAACTGATTTCACACCTTTGAGTGTACTCAATGAAATCAAACTAAATAGAAAGAGTAAAAGCTGGCTGTGTTGAAGGTGTGGAATTTATTCTTGAAGCTGTCAAATCGCATTGTTTTAAATTGAACTGTATCAATTTTTTTACAAAATTCGCTGTTGCTCGTCTAGACAAATCTGCGACAATCTGCTGCATTTTTTGTTTGAATCTTTCCCTCCTGTTTTCTCGGATGACCTACGATTGGAAATCTGTATAAGTTTGATCCAGGGTTTGACCATTCTAAACTTCTTCCAAATCTCACCGACGACTACAATGATTTATCAGGGAAAACATGACTCGGGGGCTTGTGGTATGGTTCGTAAATTTTGGTCGACTATTCGGGGTTATTTCAGAACAAACACGTAATTCTAGTGTTATTTGGGATGGTGATAAACTTTCTGTTCAAAAAAAAAACACTCTTCAACTTATAACAAACACTTGAACAACTTAACTTTCTTCGCACAATGTTTCTTAACTTTGAATTGACCTCTGATCAGACTTTGGTTACTATACTGGGGAGGAGGGGAATGAAAGGCTGCTACATTCGACAAAGTTTGTAATAAGTTTGAAAGGCTGCTACATTCGACAAAGTTTGTAATCTTTTAGGTGATAAACATAGGCCATGAAGATATTATACAAAATTTTACTGTTATTTTAAACACTTTCAGCATCAATTTTGCCGCTCTCTTAAACATTTATATTGTTTTCCATCTCCTTTTCTAATACATAGAGTGGTTATCTGAAACTTCCCTACCTTCTTAAGATGCACAGGAAGAAATTTGAACTGTAGTGATGAAAGTTTTTCTTGAAGAAGATTCTGCACCACACAGTTCCTTTTGAAGCCCTTGGGCCATCATTTTTTGCAGATATTTAGGGGATATGTAAAAATTTTTGTCTCTTGCATTGGGCTAGTCTATGTGATTTTTCGGCGAATTTGAAATCCCCTCCCGCCTCCTCTACTCCATACTTTATGATAGCTCCCTTACATTGTTATGTTCGACGCACCCTGGTTACATTTGTCGTTGTTTCAAGAAAGAGCTTTAAAGTGAAACCACAGCGCAAATGATATCTCCAAAATAGAATATTGGAGATTCAATGAAATAACTGCAATATTTTGGGTATTTCAGGGAAGAGGAAAGGTACACAAAAGGGCCAGAGTGGAACACAAAGGGGTCAGATTGAGATCGTCTTCAAATGAAGGAAACTATAACATGACAGGGGTTTTCCTCAAAAAATAATAACCTCAAATTTATTTCATGTACTTACCAAATGGAACCGTGGAGATTTCCAATCCAAGATTGTCCAAAGCATATTTTTACCATAAAAATCCAATTCTTTGACGAAATCATCAACTTAGGGCCTGTTTATATGAGGAAAAACACCTCACTTGCCAGGCCCGGTGCTGAGAGGTGAGATTCCACCTTCCAATAAAATCCTTTGTTCTTTCAATTCGCGTTTACATGAGGAACACAACACCACCGGTATAGTGAAGCCCACCTCACCAGAGGTGGAATCTCACCTAGGTGAGGTGAAATTTTTCCATATAAACGAAACACCACCGGTATGGTGAGGTGAATTGAATCTATTCGTTGATTCTCATTGGTCAGTTCATCCTGATTTCACGGAAGAGAGACTTTACTCCACCTCACCTCTCAGCCCCGGGGCTGACAGGTGAGGTGAAAAATCTCATATAAACAGTGACTGAAATCTACCTCGCCTCTCAGCCCCGTGTCTGGCAGGTGAGGTGTTTTTCCTCATATAAACAGGGCCTTAGACAAGTCTACCACCTATCTTCAGAGTATTTCATCAGAGTTCTAGTATCATAAATTTATTTATTATTATTATTATTTTATTATTATTATTATTAACACTTTATTTACAATGTTGGCATAAAAAAGGTACAAAATAGCTACACATGCATAAAAATATTTACAAGTATAGCTAATAAAAGCCAACTAATTCAAATAGCAAAAACAGAATGGATCAAAATATCATGTTGAACAAACCTAAAACCTAAAACCTATAATACAAAATCTAAAAGTGGTATGAAATTTCGGCAGAGCCTACATTGGCATTGGCACTCATTTCCTTTCCAAGCTTTGATTTTGGTCTTAAATTCAATCAAGTTAGTTGAGTGTCTAATTGAAACTGGAAGGGTACACCATAACTGTGGACCCCTATATCGAACAGTTTCTGAGCCATACATTACTGATCTCACTCTTGGTAAGTTAAAATCGCGATCATTACTGAGGCTATACTGGTTGGTTTGTGGACAAAATATTTCTTTCATAAAAGGAGGATTTAAGCCATGCTTTGTTTTGAACATTTCTATCATTAATACTTGTAAGTTCTTCTGGTGAACAGATACACTGTTGTCATGTCCTAAGAGATCTTCAACGAATAAGGAATGAACAAACTTTCAGCACTTAAAAGCCTAATTTTGATGTGAGATTCAGAAATCTTTCAGATAAGATGCTAATTCAAGGTTTTGATAAATAAGTGAGCAAACTTTCTTAATACAGAAAGAGCAAGATGACAGCCTGCGTTCCAGGGATCTGGGGCACAGGCTACCATATGACGTCATTAAGCACACTTTTCGCACAGCCACTACTTGAAAAAACGATCGCAATCTACAGTTCCAGAATTGATTTGATCATATTTTAGAAATAAGTTCTTTTTGAGATGCAGGTCAAAAAGATATTTACAAATCGAAAATCTGAAAGCACTTTTTGGGCCAAATTTGAGTAAACTATCTACAGGTACTCCACAGCACTTTTCTGCAAAATTTTTCATTTTGACTGTATTGATAATTTGGTAAATTGACTTCCATCAATAAACATGTAAATTAATCTTGTAAAATAATCATTTTTGTTATTCCAGAGGCCGTCAAACGTGTTACCTTCTTTTACTCACAAGGTATTGAGGTATTCTGCTAAATTTCACTGCAAAAAATGATGAAACTTCACCAAAGTTTTGTTGGGGAAATTTTAGGGAGACGGACACTTTTCCCATGACTTTCTACGGGGAAATGGAAATTTGCGTTTCGCTTCACCAGGAGAAACATGTCCGTTTCCCTTAAATTTCCATTGTAGAACTATAGGGAAATTTTGGTATTTTTTGCTGTGTTTTTAAAGAATCTTAGACAATGTTTGCAGTATATACCACAAGAATGGAAATTGGAAAGACATTTTTCTTCAAAAGGACGAGGATCACATGTCATTTAGAACAAAAGTACTACTTAATTATAGGAAATAAACGCTGCATAGTAGCTCGGGGGGGCTCGGGGGGGGTATCTTAGTACTGCTCGTGGTACGGGGACGTGCCATTTTTTAGGGGTACATTTTCTAACCATTACGGAATTATGGGTATCATTTTCACAGTTTTTTGACATTTCACGGAATTATGGGTGTCCTTTTCAGGGGCTTTTTAATAATTTCCGGAATTATGGCCCAGATACCTATTCAATTTGTGGAATTATGGCCCTAAAATCCACCAGAATTCACGGAATTATGGGTACCGATTTTTTGGGCAAAATGGCACGTCCCCGTCACATAATAGGTCGAGTTACCCCCCGAGCGAGCGACGAGCAAAAGAGCTCGAACATTGAAAAGCGAAGTTTTAGTACAAAGAATGATGTTGTGTTGACCTACAAAGCGCAAAATGCATACGTTTCAGGCAGTAATCTTCCTCTGTAGAAGCAAAATAGATCCATCGAAGCTGCGAGAACTCCAGGCTGCTTCAACCGTTCTTTAAGAGCAACAACAACAACATTCTGAATAGTGGCCCCTGATTGGTTAAAAACTGAATTCTAGCGATTTGATTGGTGAATACGGAACCACCCTACGCGGGCCTAAAGTGGGCCCACTATTTAAGAGTAATGTTATTAGTCCCTCTTGACCAAGGAACGCAGGGAAACAAGGGACGAAAAGGCATCAATTATGTAAATTGCGAAAATTTACATTTTGCGAAAATTCCGAGGAACATAAAGAACATAATTACAGTTTGAAAACTCGATGTAGGTATGAGGCTACCTAATGCAATAAAATGTCATTGTTCCATCCTTTCAAATAAATTGGTCTGAAGGAACTTCAGAAAAGAAGGAAGGAAGGAACTATCAGCATTGTTGATATCAGGGGCGTACGACGCACTTGAAGAGTGAAGGGGTCTGGGGCATAGCCGCAGAAAATGTTTAGCGACCACGCCATTCAGACGTTCAGAAAATGAAGGAGACACCCTTTACAATTATATTTTGCATCGTAAACATGGCTGCAATAAACAAAAATAGGCAAATCATTTGTCAACTTTGCAATGAAAATTTATACCCATCACAACGAATTACACTAGGAAATTGAAAGAAGAATAGTTATTCAATGACGACCAGTCCAGCATATCAAGTACGAATTGGAAAATTGCTTTTCTTAGCTTTACTGTAAAATGATCTGGCGCTTGTCCTTCGATCTTGATATTCGAGGAACTCCAACTCCAAAACAATACTGCGCATGAGCCGTGACCCACTGCACGGAAGGACGCATAAGTTTCCTGGGGTAACGCCAATCTCATCTCCCCAAAAAATAAAATGCTACGGTTCTGCAAAGTTTCGACGCCAAAAATGTTGCTTATGAGTGCTCAAATTAGAGGTCACGTGAGATTTGCTATAACGCAAAATTACTCATACAGAGCACCTCAATTGCTTTTATTCGCGAACATTTTCACTGGTCATCTTATTTGAGAGTGACTTTGATATACAGAAGAGGATAATATTAAATAGAAATACTTGTAAATCATGTTTGAATGTGTAATCAAAACAACCCTGGCTACCAGACTCACACGAAAAAGAAAATGATCTCTCATTTTCTTTTTCGAAAGAGTCTGGTACCCAGGGTAGGTCAAAACGCATGTCAAAGCTATTTTACTTTTCCGCAACGAATTTTCAGACTAATATCCACAGAACTATTGAAATGAGTAACCAAAATGAAAGTCTTTCTTAGAACTCACCTTACCACGGTCCAGTCAAACACACCAATATCGACAAAGCAAAATGAACGCTTTTCTAAACCACGTATTAATATTGAATAATATTTCGGTGTAAATAAAACTCTTTCCAAATATCGGATTCAATACTGTGGTGTCGATAAAAATCTCCGCAGCATAGCGAATTCAAAGCTGTGGTGTAAAAAAATTATCTGCAAAATTCACCTCCTCTAAACGCTCAAGAAGTATTTTCTCCGTTTCGTAATCTGCAAGGGTCGGCGAGTAGCAAACAGACTGAGCACAACACAACCAAAAAGGCACAGCTCAAAATTTCAAGTTACTTGATCTTAGGTCAAAAACTCAGTTTGATTACGAAATACCATATGTAATGAAAATAATAACAATTTCTATTGTAAATCATTTTTCACTGATGAATGTTTCTGCACATACTGGACGATCTAAAACAATGAATTTAATAATTCTTTCTGTACACAACCTGCCAAGCCTTCATAAAATCGCCAAGTTTTCACCATACTTAATGAAAGAAATTTGTGAAGATCTCTGCCTTGTCAAGACGACGGTGTTTAAGCACAAGAATTCGCAAAATCATGCTTCTTATCGCAGTAAATGACCTGTTACAGTTTATTATCTGACCTTTTGATGACGTATGATATGGCTGGACCTGCAGTAGACTACAGGCTGCATCAGAATATTCATACTCGGTTTAGAATGCCACTGCGGATGGGGGGGGGGGCTTTTGAGGATACAAGAACCCGCAAACCCGGACCAAACTTTGCAAAAACCCGAAACCTGCAAGCAAAAAAGCCACAAACCGAATCTTCCCTTCTGAAAAAGAATCTTCAAGTTTCATCAATAATATTCGATTGTCCCAGCATTGTCGCTTTTACCTACTCCCAGCACCTCGTTTTATGCAATCGAAAGATTGCTTTTCGATCTCATTTAACTACATGGGCTGTATGACTTTCAAAACCCGAAAAAATAGGAATTTTGAATGAAATACCGGAAACCCGAGCGCTAAAATTTGTCAAACTCGCAACCAGTGAAAGCTCAAAGCCCACCTCCTGCGGAGAAACTATCGCATCATCTTTAATGTTCTTGGCAATAATAGCGAAGGCTTCAATTTAGATTTTGAGATCTTGGTTCAGTGGATTTTACCAGTAACTGCTAAGTTATCGCCAAATAGATCTCATTGTAGCATCAGCGGAGCCCTCAACATCGAGGTTGCCGATTAACTAATGCAGATGAAGATTAAAGCCTAATTTTCAAGATATAAAAATAAAATTTTCCAAATTTCAGGCCTTACCTTTTCGTACAATCCTGTAGCTAAATATTTTAGAAAGCGATTTAAAGTTGAAATTTGTACCGAAAAAAAACAAGTTGGCAGCAAGTTACTACAGCAAGCATCAACAGTAAACTGGGAGAAGGTCCCGGGGGGTATAATCATAATCATAAAAACTTATTCATAGTTGGTTTACTTCTAGTTAACAACGTTAACAACAACTAATTAACACCAACTATCTACAGAATACAATATATAATATAACAAAATGTATAAAATCCTAAATTAAGTGCAGATGTAGCACGTGCAGTTGTTGCCATCCCAGCAACGTATTTCTTTTTTGAATTTCACGAGAGAAGTTGTCAATTTTAGGTCATCATGACTAGGGAAGTGACGGGGGTGTGTAGTAAACCGCTCAACACCCTTTACCCTATCGCATAAAATTTTTACCAGAATCCATTGTTTCAAGAGGACTCTAAAATGCATCCTTCCTCATGATTGTTGCATAATTTTCTTATCAATTGTAATAGTCGCATAATTTTAAACAAAAAAGGACTCCGTGTCGCATAATTTTTACCGTAAAAGGACACCCTGTTGAGCGGCACATTCTGTCAAGTCAAGTATGGGAGCACTCCCCCCCCCCCGGGAGAGAAAGTATTTTCGGAGATAGCATTTGCACCAATGAATAGAATTTTGATCTTTAGGGCGCGGTCTCTTTCATTGACAAGTGACAAACTCCTTATGTTTTGTTTTACAAATTAGCATTCTCGATGATGCTACAGATAGCGAGTGAGCCAAAAAAAGTTGATGCGTTTGGTCGGCTATGGAATAAAAAGTATGTTGTCGATATTCAAAACTAAAATGTTAATCTATCAGTCAAAGGCTAACTTAGATGAGAAAATGGCAACTGCAGCTTGAATAAAGAACTTAACATTTATTCTTAAAATAAAACTTTTACAACACGATGGAAGAAGTTTGTTTTAAGAACAGCCCTATCACTTTCAATTTTGTTGAATATCTCTTATCTCATAGCCCACTCTTTTCTTACTCTACTTCTCACTCTTTTCTTCCTTACTATACAATCAAATTTTTTGACGATAAGGAATGCTAATATGATCACGCTAGCGAACCTATACGCACTACTGTGGTGGATACGCCATACAGAGGTGGGGTATTATGCTTGATGTGGTGGAGTGGATACGCCATACGGAGGCGGGGTATTATGCTAACGTGGTGGGGTATTATGCTTGTTGTGGTGGATACGCCATACAGAGGCGGGGTATTATGCTTACGTGGTGGGGCATTATGCTCCGCCTCTGTATGGCGTATCCACCACATCAAGCATAATACCCCGCCTCTATATGGCGTATCCACCACAGTAGTGCGTATAGGTTCGCTAGCGTGATGATAGCAAAAATACTCAAATAGGCCTGCGATTTTGTTTCAATTTACTTTTTATAGTTTCTACACACCCCAGGGGGGACTTCTATTGGCATGTGACAGAGGGCTCAGACACAATATATTTCTGAAAAAACCAAAAATATACTAAATTTAGAAAATTTTAGGCCCCAAAAATAAAAACTACATTTTGGACATTTTTAGACCCCAAAAATATACTCAGCTTCAAGGTACATGAAAACTAAAGGTTTCACAGCATTTCCAGCAACTGCCTACAATATTTTGATGAAAAACTCAGCCTAGTACTCATCTTGTCAATTTTCTCATCAGCAACCCCAAAAATATAAATTATTATGCACCAAATAGCGTACCCAAAAGTATACTAGACAACGTTGTACAAACCCAAAAAATGTCTGACCCCCCCCCCCATCACTTACCAATAGGGAGTCTCCCCCTGGGCTACATACATCATTTCTCGAATTAGTATTATAACTTTGAAGAGAAACTTGGACTAACTCTTAGCTTTCAAGCCTGGGGGGATATATGACTTTCGGATGGACGGGGATCTGCCGCCCAGTTTTCTGAAAGTTACCCTTTACCAAGTACCGAAACTTGCTGCCATGCCCATTTTTCGATGATTTTTGCGGAAACGACCCATTTTTGGCTATTTCTTGCAAATTTCTGGATAACCCACCCATGCTTATGGAAAATCTGCCAAAAAGGGACCCTTGTTTAAGGAATTTTGGGCCCAAAAACCCACCCATATGGGCGGCACATACCGGTATCCTCAAAATGTTATCTACCCCCAGGCTTTCAAGATGAAACTTCAACCAACCTGACCCAACCTGAAACTAGAGCATTCGTTCTTGAAACTTCCTCAGCAACATCAAGTAGAAACTTTAACTACATTGACATAACCAAATGCTGTATGTAAATAAAGGCCTATCTTTTTTGAATAACAACATTCTCATCAGACGGGCTCTTCATAAACAGATAACTAAATGTAGCTTGCTGAGTGTTTGCACCAAACATTGTTATTGTTCGTGTTTTGTTGAAAACCGAGGTCAGCAGTGCAAACATACTGGTATGCAGTACCTGCTTACTTAATTATGGTATTCTCTTCTGAAAGAGAATTTTCTCTTCAAGCTATACGTTTCAGTAAACTTTATCTGCTTTATTTGCTCGGACTTTCTACACTTAAAAAACTCTTCTACAAATATTTTAATGCTTTGCAGACATTTATTATCACACTTGATTGCAATGCAAGCCGTTTGACCGCACTTCGTTAACGATTTTTTGCAGTGCAACACCTTCTTGCTTGCCTTTTGATATTTCCATGGGTTGTTGGACACTGCGGGAGAGCAGTAACTGATTTGTAGATCTTTCAAAGTGGCGGCAAAGACACAGATGGGCTCCTCGTTGAGCTCAACATGATGAAGGAATGGACACAGAAAGATACTCTTATAGCAGGATATCATTCTTTCTTATCATGAAGTCAAATGTTAGGACACCTGCAATGTCTAATCACCCATGATATTTCAGTACATTTGCCTACCTTCAAGAACAGACCACTAACCTATAGCGTCTGAATTAAGCGACACTTTCACCGGGTGAGTCAAAAATTGCATCCACTGTTTGGGAAAAATACTGCAAAACTCAGTAATTAATTCGCAAGATACTATATCATTCATCTCAATTTGGCTTCAACTAAAGTCTTGACACTTAACTTGTAATTTTGAATGCTTTACGTCCACCAAAAGTTAGATTTTAGCCAAAAACTACTTTCCTCCAGTTGCGTATATCAAAACTGTAGTATGACGATAGAGATTTGGACACAAACAGTCTTTACCGTCCTTAAAATCGATTCAAACTTTGTCTTGATTTTTGAAATTTACTGGTGAATGAAAGAAGTGTTGTTTCGAAGATACTGTTTATTTTGCCTTTGCTGTGTCAGAAATTAGCAACTATTTGTCAGGTTGGTTCAAACAAGGTCCCAAACTCTAAATTGAAGCCCACTCCATCACACCAAAGGTCATAGGTTTCAAAAAGTATGGGTGGGACTTTCGAGCAAACCCTTCAAAATTAATTAGAGAAATTTGGAAAAATCTTTTGAGACGTCAAGCCAGAGAAGCCTGCAAATGTCCTTCCCAGGAAATCAAATCTTGATGTGGTATTAATGAGCAATCCGGCCAGCCGTACGTTGAAACAACAAAGGGCGTATTTACTTAAACAATTTGACGTCATTCTCCCACAGGATTTGTTTAAGAAACAACGTAAAACAATGAGTTATAGACCATACAGAGCAAACAGAAAATTTTGCAAACATGGTGATAAAAATTTGTGAAATTTCACTGTATGACTGATGTCTGATTTTAGGTGAAATCAGACAAGGAAAACTGCTGACTTCAAGAAAACTGGTTTTTTCTAATTTTGTGATTAACGTGCAAATTATTTGCCACAGTC
Organism: Aurelia sp. 3 sensu Dawson et al. (2005); assembly: GCA_964020215.1. Lineage (NCBI taxonomy): Eukaryota > Metazoa > Cnidaria > Scyphozoa > Semaeostomeae > Ulmaridae > Aurelia > Aurelia sp. 3 sensu Dawson et al. (2005). The sequence goes on along the minus strand of OZ026573.1, from coordinate 26,704,769 downwards.
AAAAAAAAGCTCATTGAAGTTCTCCCAAGTTACACAAAATCAAAAATAAAGTATATACATTCATGGTAATAAAAAATTTTGTGAAATGCTACTGTCCGACTAACGTCTGATGTTTTGGTGAGATCAGACGAGGGAAGTGCTGCCGAGGGGCAAATCACTTGTCAAAATAGCGTACGTGACTTTTGTGATTTTAAAATCACACGATTTTCTTCTGTGATTTTTCAAAGATTTTAGTGATTTTTAGTGATTTTTGTGTGATTTTTCAGTAATTTCTCATTGATTTGTGATTTTTTGTGCTTTTTGCAAGTGATTTATTTGTGATTTTGTGATTTTTGTATGTGACTTTTTTGTGATTTCAAGAAAGGTGTACGAAAAAAAGTCAGTGATTTGCCCCTCGAGTGCTGCCTAGGAGAAAAATATCCTTTGCGATTGATATCCTAACTTCAGCGAGTTAGATTTAGTAGCTATATCTACCAACAACTGTAAACATTGATCCATGTGGACAATTTGTCCACAATACATTCTATCAGAATATTAGCTATTCTAAATAATCCTGCAATCCTCAAAATTTTTCTATGATTATCGATCTCCTTAAGTTAGTTCGGTTATAACCTCGACACGAAAGGTCGATGATATACTGAGGTGGAATACGGGCGTTGGCACTTATGTACCGTCGTAGGACCATTGTTATTTGTCTCTTTAGCGGTTGGATCATGTGATCGGAAGCGATCTCCTATCAGAAAGTAATAAACTGTGCAAGCACAGTGGGCCTCGATGCGGAGAGGAGGCGAGGAAGAACTCTGACTGCATGCTCAAATGCAAGAATATTTATCCGCTATATCAAGGCATTTAGTAATTGATGCAAAAATCTTACAGTGCAAGCTCACGTTGCTCGTATACGATCTCCCGCAACCCCCCTGGATGCAAGTCGCACATCTCAACAGACAAGAGAACTTTGTTGTCTATATTTGATGTTCATTTGTTTTATGGAAGTTCAATGCAACAGATCCCTGCTATTATGCAACTGCTCTCAAAGATGAATTGTTTAGGCTAGAGATACGTTATACCGGATTGCTATCGGAGCGGAGCAGAACAGAGCGAGTTTTACTTCACAATGATATTTGATGGAGCAGTTACACTTCGATGCTCCACTTGCTCCTACGCCATTTTCCTCCGCAGTTCTGCTCGACAATGCAGCGCGCCTTTCGAGTGGGGAGTGGGGAGAGTTTAATTTCTGCTCGCCGGCACTGTGTGAGGCCTGTTGGTTATAATTTGGTTCTTTTAGTTAGCGTGAGGGTGCCCAAGATATTTGAAATTGCAAATTTTAAAAAGAAAGATTTATTGACTGCATACGTATTGTTTTATCAAATTGAATTGTTAATAAAAGAAATCCGAGTGAATTCCGAGTTAGTTTGCCATGTAAATGTTAGATGGATTCAGAAGATTACAGAAGAATCGGATACTTGCACCACACACAGAGAAAGACTGAGTGCGAGACGTAGTAGATCTTTAAGAAACCATGACACCAATTGCAATTGCGACAGAAACGCAATTGAACCGGGACAGTTTTGCTCCGCTGCAAAGTCCTTACGATTCAAGAGCATCTGCTCATAGTTGATCTGCTTTAGACAACAGCATTATTGTAAAGATAGGGGACCAACGGTGTTCCGGTTTAGCAGGAGAAGTGCAAACGGGAGGCTTATTCCTTTCAATTTTGTAACGGATCCGTCATTGCGAGGGGTGGAAAATTCCTTAATCTGGTTTTTCCAAGGTGAAAAATGGAATACGACGCGACAAATGACGGGAAAAGAGTCGACAATAGTTTTTCGCAAGAAAGTAGGATTGATTCTAACTTTATTTCTACAGAAAGAATCTCGCATGGCGGAAAAACAGTTCTTGGAACTCTACATTTGTCGCATCGCGCTACATTTGTCGCCCTGAGAAAAACCAACTTACTATACAGGGTGTCCCGAAGCAAACTGCAACAGATTAAAAAAATTCTGACACAAGCTGTATATCTGCAATAATTAGTTTAAATTTTGATACATTTTTTAGAATTTTCGGTGACTTGGTTGCAGAGCTAAAAATCAACAAACTTTTAATTTGTTGTCAGGGCAAAACCAGAGCTTCCAGCATTAGTGCAAAGTAGACTGCAAAATTACAAGCATGGCATAAATGCAGCTTCACAGGGATCATAGACTTGCCCCAAGTCCCGTATGACGAGCGGGACTTGGGGCAAGTCTACAGGGATTACTGACAAGCACACAATTTGATCGAAAAACTGTGACAAAGGGATCGGATCCCTTCCTGATTCATGAGTTATCTAGTTTTGAGGGAGCTTTCATTTCCAATTGAAGGTATAACTCTAATGATGGCCTAGTCATTTCAGAAAAGTAACAAGTGTCTTGGCCGAGATCTTTATAAAAAGTGTCTGCTAAATGTTCAGTAAACTTGTATGTTGTTTGCTTGTCAGCAGTCTTCGGTAACTACTGGGATTGTCATGCTTTATGATTTGACTACTGACTATTATAATTCACTATTGCAACTGCAACAGCTCTGGTTTTGACGTAGGGGCTATTTTGAAGTTTGCTGATTTTTAACTTTGCAACCAAGTCCCCAAAACTACTGGAAAATATATAAAAAATTATTCTTATTATTGCAGATTTCATTAAAGATAATAGTTTGGTGTTGAGTACGAAGCAGTTTCCATTAGAATTTTTCAAATCTATTGGGTTTTTTCTGGGACACCCGGTAGATTAATTATTTCCTCAAAACTTTCCAATTTTTTGTCGTTATTATACTCTGAGTTAACCAAATTTGGCGCCATCCGCCATCCATATATTCTATAATCAAGGGGAGGGTTGGACTTTTTGTAGCAGCGAAAGAGGTTGAACTATAGGGTGGTCATACCCTATTCCAGATATTATAGTAAAAAGTCTTGGTCTTCACCCCATTTTACTCAGCAATATGCTTAGAAGGTCCACTCTCCTATTTTGCGGCGAATCCTGCCATACTTCATTGTTTGAAATCTTTCTTTACCTCGCAAAAATGGATGCTTTAGAAGGGCAATGCATCAAAATACTGTTCAAAGATCACCGATATTATGTGTCTAGTGATGATATTATACTTCTTTAAACAAACCTTGGTCGATTTTGTCTGTTGCAAGGAAAATGCAGAAACTTTCATCTTTCATACTGCTTTTCCAAGTCAGTGGCGGGGCCATACAAAATATATGATGGGGATAAAGATCCAGAATTTTAAGACTGGGGGATAAGGGTATACCCACACGTTTCATTGCACTTTTCAATTAAAATTTTTGCCAAATTTTTGAAAATGGTGGGGTATTTGTCCCCTATACCCCTATATTGGCCCCGCGACTGTTTTCAGTCAAAGCATATCAAAACAGTTGCCTTCTTACCTGATAGTTCTAAATCCGAGCTTTCTGACAGCAAATCTTGAGCACTTTCTGCCAACACTGCTTGATAAGTCTGTCTGCGACCACTGCGTTACTGTAACGACAAAGAATCGAAGCGTTCTTTAGGATGAGTGGCGTAGCTCGACAAACTAACATACCATCTGCTTTCAAATGATAAACGCAACGAAAATGATTTCAAGTTTCTTCCCTTTGCGTTGAAATGCAAGCATGACCAATAATATTAGTTCCTTGTCTGGTGAGAGAGTCATACTTGCCTCCTCCGTCCCTCCGTTACCCTTCCTACGCACAATCGGATAACCATCAGCAAATGACGTCGCTTGACTTCTGATCGCACTCGAAATCCCCTTTCCACAGAGAACTTGACGAAATCTTTGCATTGTTGGAAATGATCTTTGTTTTGAATGGTCCTATTTCTATCAAACCATGACTGTACACAGCTGAAAATGTTCAGGGAGCGACTAAAGAGGAAAAACTTCCTCAGTTCTTGCCAAAATGGATGTAAATTTTACACATTTTACTGCTCTCTTGGGATTTGGGAGGTAATGCCTCAAATGTCCCTTGTTGTGTACAACCTTGTGCCAAACTGTCATCGAAATCCGATGCACTTCCTCATAAGCGTACGAGGCGGGGGCCGGGGGGGGGGGGCGGTAGCCCGCCCAACATTGGAGAAATTTTCAAAAATCAGCCCCATTCGGGCAAATTTTTGTCATTAGTCGGGCAAAAATGTTGGCAAACAATGGGCTTTGTGTCGGACAGCCCCCCTAGATTTTTTCTTCCCGTACGCTTATGCACTTCCTAAATGCATGTTCTCGCTAAACTGAACCTTGCAACAATTTGGTTGTCATCTGAAAATTTCATGATTTCATGTTTGAGTATCAGATGTATCCTCAAATTCTAAATGCATCTATTTTCATCAGTGTCTTCTTGAAATTTTACATTACTCGCGGAAGCTGCTATACCTGTGAAAATTAGCGTACCAAAATACGCAGCGATAGTTTGATTTTATCCCAGTAACCTCAACTTTATTTCAAGGAGTAATTCCTTAGCTTGAGCAAAATTATCTTGACACAGTTCCTCAATAAGAAAACATCGCTGATTTCTTATGACTCTGACAACAAAATATTCTCATTCGAAGAAAAGTCTGTTACCGCACCCCCCCCCCCCATTAACGACCCCGCCGGACATTGGAAGTACAGCGGGGAAATTGTGAAACTATGGGGGATTGAAAATATCGTGGCGGGGGAATAAAAACCTGTTAGCTATTAAGCCGGTCTTCCACCAGGCGGAGTTTTCCGCGCGCAGCGGAGCGGATGTTGCTTCTAAAACAATGCACGCCCACGGAAAAAGATGTTCAAGTTCCACTTAAGAAAAAAGGCGCCTAAACGCACATAACGATAAGTCCAGACATCCTCTGAAAATGGACAAACGTCACAAACGTCAAAGGCTGGCTTCTGCTGAAGAAGCTTCAACTTTTAAAGCTATTGCTCTTGGAAGACCAAAAAAGCGAATAAAAAGTACAAGGAGTGGCTTATGAAAGGATGATTTAATCTGCTGGTCAATGACATGAGACTCTTTGACCAAGAACTTTTTAAAATATTTTCAGAACTGCTTTCCGCCGTGGCTTTCCCCTCTCGTGGAACACTGATGTCATGTGTCAGAGCTTTCGAGCAATTTGATTGGTTGGCGCCATCGGACGCGGCGGAAAAGTTGAAGTCAATCCGACTTTCAAGTACGCGCGTAGCGGAGCGACTAGATGCGACTATTGTTAGAAATAAACAAAGCAAATACAACAGCCGCTCCGCTGCGCGGGGAAAAATTCGCCTAGTGGAAAACCGGCTTTATCTGTGATGGAACTTGTATAATTTTTGACGAGGCGACGTGTGTAATTTTATTTCAATTCGATTATTTACAGTAGCTAACAATATATACACTTAGGATATAAATATATACAAGTCAACTAATCCAAATCGAATTTACAAAAACAAAAGCTATAAACAAAATAAATAAATTTTTAAATATACACAACTAATTAAAACTAATTTGGTAGTCATTTGCAGGCACTACATTTGCAATTGGGACCATTCCATTGTTTTATCAAATCCTTAAAACTTTTCAAATTTTATGCTGACTTTATTCTGTCTGGTAATCCGTTCCAAATCTGTGGCGCAATAGACGTCAGGCTATTGGACCCAAATGTTGTTTGGTTTGGCCTAACATGAGCTAAGTTATTTGGATTTCTTGATGAATAATTTGAAGACCGTAATTTAAAAATGTTCTGCATAAAAGGTGGGTTTAAATGTTTCACTGTTTTGAATATCTCTATGCAAAGAGTTCTTTGGCGAGCAACAAGCATCGTGCCTTTATCTGACTTCAAGAGCAAGTCATTATACGAACTGGTATGATCATTGTAGAGAAATCGTAGTGCACGTTCTTGTAACTGTTCAATTTTCTGCAATGATTTTGCAGATGAAAAATACCACACAAGGGGACAGTAGTTAAAAAATTAGAGTATACAAAGCTCTGAACGAGAATCTTTTTCTCCTTGAAGCCAATGAAAGTTTTTGATCTTTTAAGAACATTCAATTGTGTTGCAGCTTTTTTGCAAAGAATTGAAATATGCGGGTCGAAATCAAGTCTAACGTATAATCTAATATAATCTAACGTAACGCCTGAAAGTTTAACGGTCTCCTCAGATTTGATCATCTTGCCATTAATGTTAATTGGCTCCCCACTAGTATTCGTTTGATTTTTTTTGATTGAGGAGACAAAAATTTCAACGGCGAAGCAACAGAAATAGGGCGGGGAGACAGGGGCGGATCCAGCCTTGGAGTTTGGGGAGGGCCACATGGAAGCAACATGGGGGTCTGGGGGCGTAGCCCCCAGGAAAACTTTACATGGGCACGCCCTTCAGACTCTCGGAAAACGTGGGAAACGCCCTTTTTGCTTCATCATAGATCATTTAGCTGATCATTTATACTTCATTCCTCCGGAAATACCACTGGCATTTTTGTGCAAAAGGCAACGAGCTGTCATTTGGGAAAGTGAGGGACCATGACATGTTTATAATGAGCACCAATTAGAGAGTGCCTAGCGCAAAAATAAGCTCCACAACCGTGGAAATACAAAATTTCCATAAGAAATGACGCATATCTAAAAAAAATCCACAAGTCAAAGGCATTTCAAAGTTACGAGAAAATCCTGCGGAATTTCCAATTCTAAGTTCCCAAATTCGAGTCACCAGTTATCAAACTTCTCATCGTTTAATAAGTTACTTTCTAAAAGCATATAACTATCACAACAAATGAGTCTTTATCACCATTATCAGGGCAAAATTTATCATGAAAAAACTTCACTGCAACAGCTTAGTTCACTGGAATGTCCTGAATCACTCCGATACTTCGATAAAGTGAAAGAAACAAAAGGTTTTTAATCTCTATCTCACACAATGAAATTTTGTTCATCATTATTAAAATTCAAATTCATATCTTTTTAATACTTTTTGATCATTAGCAAGTTACTTCGTGAGTTAGTTAGACTGTCTTGTCGTTAGCAGAGTTATCGTGCAGCTGTGCCATGGTTATTTTGGGAGATAAAGGCTTGAAACTTATCCGTTTATCTATAAACGGCAACAATTTTTACGAGAAATCTTACCGTTTGGGGGGGGGCCATGGCCCCCCCGGCCCCCCACTAAATCCGCGCCTGCGGGGAGAGTGCTTTAAACTCAAACTTGGCGGGGAACCACATTTTCGTGGCGGCTCATCTTTTCACCTTGGCGGGGCAGCGTTTCAGCGGGGTCGTTACTGGGGGGTGTTGTTACCCTGGGTAAGACTGCTTGGATAGTTTTTCTAGTTTTCACTAATTTTGGGTGACCCATCAATATGGTTTCATATAAAAAGATTTTGATGAAATACGTGTAAATGTGTCCAATTGGACTGCCCATCCTTGCAAATTTCATCGAGAGGCATGGCTTAAGTTATAAAAACAACTGAGTTTTTATTGCAAAGAAAAGGATAATACGTAAATAGTTGAGGATCCAGTTAAGTGGACCCCATTTGCAACGCTTGTCTGTGTTCTGCAAGTAAAATGTTTTAAATTTCAAAATAAAAATCAATATTGAGCTGATATAGAACTTGTTACTATATTTTATCATAATATGGTACTTGTCCAATCACCATCGTACACGTGTTGACGTGCGCAGTGCATTGCGGGTGTTTGGTAACGTTTTCTTATCACAGAATCTTCAGTTTTGTTTCTTGATTTCGATACTTGGTAAGACAGCCGATTCTATCAGCCCTTGGGCCTCAAAGAGCATAACTTTATTGTCATTGGCTTGCCCCACGCCTTACTCACTTCTGCAACGGGAATTTTACCAGTTAAAATTGCTTTCAGAGAGTAAACGTAGCCTGCCTGGAAACTATACAAAACGGATGTGGTACGTTTCTCCTCGTGGGGTGTAGCATGTATGCAGGCAACCTGACGGAGGTCCTCAATCCAATGTTCCCAGTCATATTTTGCGGGCAACCTCTGCCACTTCCTTACAGTTGATAAACAGACGCTAACAGCCTTTTCAAAATGTGCCGGTTAAAGCTCCGTTTTCAAAATCTGCTAGCAAAGACTATGTCATGTTCGTGCTAAGGAGAGGCCAATATCCGTCACATTTTCACTGTTTTCAAATTGTACCGTTATTTTGTGAATACAGTCTAAAAGCACATTCTACAAAATTAGCTCATGAATGGTTTTCAAAAATAGCCAAATCTTCTAAAAGAGCAGAACAGCAACTTAAAAGCAGAGGGTGTCACCAGGGGAGTGAACTGGTCAACTCCAGTCTTGTCAAAGAGGTTCACAAGCAAAAATGATGAAAAAGAAAACCTGAGTGTACCTTACAACATTTAGTTTCATCAAAGTCCATCCCACTTTTTAGGGCTAGCGACTCTCCTGCCTTCTCTCCACATTCTAGCACATTCCCTAACTCATTCCCTCCAAAATCACAGCATTTCAAATGTCAACGCAATCGCATTTGGGAGGAAACTCAATAAATTTCCTTCTCTGATGTGGAAAAAGAGGGCTTTCAATTTCGGATTCCCGTTACGACAATGACGAAGTGCTGCGTCACCATGATGAAATGAGATAACCCCTTGAAACTTTGGAGAAAATCCCGAATGCAGGGATCCAAACATGCACAGCTCCCCTTTTTTCGCGGCAAAGTCCTGCACACACAGTTGAGTTCCCAGACGCACCCTGTTCCCAGGGGGGACACTTAGCACATACGCACACGGGGGTCCAATAAATTTTCAGGGAACCCAAAAATATCACTTCAGCTCCATTGCAACCCAAAAATATCAGCTCATTTTATACTTGAGCCAGTACATGAACATAAAATAACCCGAAACAATGCAAATAAAAGTCAGGATTGCCTCTTGCAAACCCAGAAATATCAGTTAAACCATGTTTTGTGTCGAAAATTATCATGAACATAGTTTTAGTTTTATTTCGACCCAAAAATATCACTTTTGGCAGTCTTCTAACCCAAAAATATCGGACTTACCTTCCCGTATGTCCATTTGCTGAGTACCCCCCCCCCCCCCCTGGGACCCTGTTTCACATCTCCGCCGATGAAAATGCGCCTGGCACTATTCTAGTTACTGCTAGGTGTTATTGCTAATTCTTGTGCCTTTACAAGAAACACACAAAGTGGATATTACCGACAGCAGATGACAGCAGCTTGAGGTGATTGGGAAAAGAGTGCATGCTTATGCTTGTAATTTGGACTGCACTAAACGTGACTCTAACCTGAAGGCACCATAGTTGTGTTCTGTTTTGTTGGTAGCCTGTGACAGATATGCGAAAGCAAAGGAAGGTTTTTACAACTCATAAGAACTTTAGTGAATAAAAAAAGCAGAAAAACATGTATGAAAGGGATACGAAATCAATTCTGCATGAAGTGAAAAGTAACCGAGACAGCAATTGTGTCCCAAAATCTTCCTACCTTACTCTTCCAGAATCCGTCCCGGTTGAATCATTCACAGATGTCTCCTTCTGTATCGTTTGTGTGCTTCAGGCCAAATTTCTGATGAAATAGGAATAACGGAGTTTCAAATATGACACAATTCCATTAACGACATTTTTTTTATCCAAGTAATCTTGTTAGAGTGAAACGTGCACTGAAACCTGAACAGAGTTCACTTTTTGAACCAGTCAAGCCACAGCCCCCAGGGGGTGAACTTGCTATTAGTAGGTGATGCAGGGGGTCACACACCTATTGGATCTCGGAAAAGCCGCCCTGATATGTACATGGGCCGCAAGTTTTGGACACGTATAACATAGTGTATTCTTGTGGCAGAATGTGATTAGTTCAGAGAACGGAGCCTTTTCTTCCAGAGAGCTGTCATATCTCTTCAAAACCAGTTGGCATTATAAGTGTTTAAGAAATTGATACTAGGTCCAAAGGTCAGTAAATTTTTGGGGTCTCAGGCCATAAAATCACCCTTAAATTCAACACATTTTAGTATTTGACAAATCATGGACAAAGGTGCTATGACTAACCCCCCTTCCTCCGTTATCTACCAATAGAAAGTCCCCATCCTCCATCCAGGGCCACAACCTGTATAAGGGAGCTGTCATAAAGTATGGAACAGAGGGGGGCGGAAGGGATTTGACAGGGTTGCCAAAATTATTGCATGGAAAATGTTGGGCTAACAAACTATTACAAGTAACAAACATGGGCCATGAAGCTATATTTGTTTCGAGATTTGCTTTCAATATTTTACAATTGTTTTAAACACTGTCAGCATCATTTTTGCTGTTTTCTTGATCATTGATATTGTTCTCCATGTCAGTGTCTAGCACAGAGGTATCTGCATGTTCTTCCCTACCTTCTTAAAACGTTATACCGGGTCCTGCAGATACGGTATTGACAACATGATGCATAGACAAAAACTTGAACCGTAAAGTGCTGAAAATTTTTCTTGAAAAAGTTTCTGAACTACAGAGTTCATTTTGAAGCCCTGGGGTCGTCAAATAATTTTTGCCGATGTTTAAGGGGCTATGTAAACAGATTCTGTGTCTTGCACTGGGCAACGTAATCTTACGGCAAATTTTGAAAACCCTTCCGCCCCCCTGTTTAATTCTTTATGACAGCTCCCTAAGTTAAAAACAAATACGAAACTAAAGCAAAGTTGCTTGAAAAATAATTGACAGCATTGTCTCATGTCTTCCTACCTTTCTCTTCAACAAAATGTCCGGAATGTCCGGATTGAATTCTTTGCAGATTTCTCTTCCCTTCTCGTTCGTTTGGTGCTTCAAGCCAAATTTTCTGATGACATGACACGGAAATTTTCATGGAGGTTTCAAACACGACAATATTCGTTAACAAATATTCTCTGTGGAAGTAATCTCGTTAGAGCGAAACGTGCTACGAAACAGAGCTCACTTTGTGAGTCAGTCAGCTCGTAACCTTTGTTTTGAAACCAACAGGCACTTGCTTACACAGCATCAAATGCCATTTCACAAAGGCACCAGAATGCACACAGTGATGCATTAGAAATTGATAAAGCTGCCAGCAATGCAGGAAAGGTCATGAGGACAAAGGGTACACAATATGAAAAGGTCATCGGCAAAAGGGTAATCTCATCGTGCAGAAATTCACTTATCGCAGTAATGTACCATTGATTGTCAGTTGCGTATCTTTGGTATTGTCCATAATGTGTGCACAATTCAGTTCTTTATCGTTCCAAATTCAAAAGTCTGGAATGCCGATTGCAAAAATTACGTTTAGAGGAACTGTCTTTGTGTCCTGCAAACAAGACCGAGCAAGGAAAATATTGCGCAAAGGAATGTTTGTTTTTTCACAAAAGATGCCACCATAGAGTAGATTTCTTTTATGCTGCTGCCAGAATGTTTGTAACAATCTTTTTCAAATGCTGCGGAAGAAAGCAGGGGTGAACTTTGGTTATGAAAAGGTTTCGGTATGACAATATGACAAATTTTCCGAGTCCACACATTAAAGAACAGAAATAATGGTCGGAACAAGGACAGACTTAGTAACACAATAGAATAAGCTGCTTTTGCTTGACACCTCAATTCAAAGAGAGCAGCGATTGCAACCTAAAGAAATTCTCTCAATAGGAATAAGTGATTCGAAACAACAAACAAAAGCTGCCCTGAAATCAGCTGGGCTAACCATCGCCTTGTGCACGCGAAAGATTGTTCTTAACAAAGGTCTGCAGTAAATATCGAGAGAAGATGGATATTTTGTTTTGTTTATTAGATTCAGAGGCTAGGCTGTGATTGTTTCTCTTTAAAACCAAACTATTCGAGGACTGCATACCTTCTGCTTGGCTTCTGAGTTGACCAAATTAATTCTGCTTGGCTTGGCATATCTTCAAATTTATCCTCCTTTCGATATTTATTCCTGACATCTGCTTAAAGTATTAGGAGCTTTAAGTTTTAGTCTAAGTTCAACCGACTAGCTCACGAAAACAGAACTGCGAAGAAAGACGATTCAGACAAGGTGGGCGCCCTTGGTTCAACGCCCAGTAGCCAAGCGCTCTTGTAGCACACTACATTGCGTAATGATATTACGTTTTTAGCGTTGCAGGCGGTGCCTCAATTCCATCTTGCACAGCTTTGCAATTTGCAATATGAAATAAAACTGGAATTTTTCGCTTTAACATGCACTTTGGGAGTTGCTCTTTTCAGTATGAACAGCCTTCTCGCAGAAAAAAGTTTAAGATAATCAAATTGAAAGGATAAATTAATTCATAACTAAATCATTTTGAGAAAGTCTTTTGGTCGGACAAACAATTTTCCAAGTCAATCATCAAAAATCCAAAGAGTATGTTCTTGAATGAAACGATATGAAACTAACATTCTCGCCACTTGCTTTCTGGTTGAAGAACTGTTGAAGGCCAGCCAGCGAGTCTGCACGCAGGCTAAGAATGACCATAGGCAGCAATAATACACCGTGTTTGTAGCTTAGAAATCAAAGTTCTTTACCTCGATGTTACTGTTTCCTTTGTTGTTTTCTCTTCTGCCTCAGCCTAACCGGTGTGCTGTGCTAGACATCAAATTCAAATGGCTCCTGCGCGTCTCAACAGTAAGCTCCTGCACAGCATTCGTCCTCGTTTCAAACATCCTAAGTTTTAGTTTTATCTCTTTGATATAGTTTATTGATATAGTTCTGTTAGTGTTTTCTCTTAGATTGTTCTTTTGTTATTGTTGTGATTCATTTATGTTATTAAGTATAACGACGCATCTATGGTGTACCGAGTTATGATTACGAAATTGAATTGAATTGGTACTTAAGTATGCTACCAAGACTTGTGCCTTTTCGTCCCTTGTTTCCCAGCGTCCTTTGATTTGCTGATATTACTTGGTCAACAGGGACTCATAACATTATCCTTTAAAAAAGTGGGCCCAATTTTTGAAAATGGCCCAAAGAAGCGGAAATTCCCGTACACTCGACAAAATCGCTTCAAAATCTGGTCTAAAGAGCTTGAAAAGAAAACTTGCAGTAGTACAAAGAATGATGTTGTTTCGACCTATAGATCGCAAAATGCAAACCTTTCAAGCACTAATCTTCCTCTGTGGAAACAAACTGGATCCATCTAAGCTGAGAGAACTCTAGGCTTTATAAACGGCTTTTTTGTTTGCAAAAACAACTTTCCGAATAGCACCTCCTGATTGGTTCAAAGCTAAATGCCAGCAATTCGATTGGTGAATATGGAAACACTCTATGGGCCTAAATAGGGCCCATTTTTCAGTGTAATGTTATGAGTCCCTGTTCACCAAGTGATATCAGCAAATCAAAGAACGCTGGGAAACAACGGACGAAAAAGCATAAGTCTAACGGGTGAGTCAAAGAAAATTTACGCGTTTGGCGGGCAATAGAATGAAAATTATTTAACCGATATTCAAAATTAAAATGTTGATCTATCAGTCAAAGGCGGCGAACTTAGATGAGCAAATCTAGTTTGGTAAAATCACATATCTTTAAGACCCGATAATTAGAAGAATACCTTGGAAATCGAGAATTCGACTTTCCATTCTGGTCCATGATTTATGTGGTATCGGAGTTTACAGTGCCCATTTCAGAAACAGCATTCACATTTCAATAGCAAGTAAACCATGGAACAGATTGGAATGTGGAAATATCGTTCCAAAACATCCTCTTTACATGCATTTTCCTAATTTCTGGCTCTAATGACGAGTGACGTTACCAAACAAAACTTTCTCATCTAAGTTAGCCTTTGACAGAAAGATCAACATTTTAGTTTTGAATATCGGCCACGTTCTTTTTGTTTTAGAGCCCGCCAAATGCGTAAACTGACTCACCTGGTACATGCTACCACTAAGCCATTTTCTTCCAGCTCGTAGGGTAAATAGGTATTCCCACCTTTCTCTGAGACAAAACACCAAGAAAGAAAGGTATCAAAAATTATAGACTGATGCCTTTTCGTCCCTTGTTTCCCTGCGTTCCTTTGTCAAGAGGGACTAATAACATTACTCTTAAATACATAGTGGGCCCACTTTAGGCCCGCGTTGGGTGGTTCCGTATTCACCAATCAAATCACTAGAATTCAGTTTTTAACCAATCAGGGGCCGCTATTCAGAATATTGTTGTTGTTGCTCTTAAAGAACGGTTGAAGAAGCCTGGAGTTCTCGCAGCTTCGATGGATCTATTTTGCTTCCACAGAGGAAGATTACTGCCTTAAACGTATGCATTTTGCGCTTTGTAGGTCAACACAACATCATTCTTTGTACTAAAACTTCGCTTTTCAATGTTCGAGCTCTTTAAACCAGATTTTGAAGCGATTTTGTTGAGTGTACGAGAACTCCCACCTCTTTAGGCCATTTTGAAAAAGTGGGCCCATTATACAAGCGTAATATTATGAGTCCCTATTGACCAAGTGATATCAGCAAATCAAAGAACGCAGGGAAACAAGGGACGAAAAGGCATAAGTCTACAAAAATTATTGACTGAGTAATGACGAGGACAGTTGCTTTACCTTCATTAGCTGTAAATCATTTCGAAATCCTTCAGGAAGGGTGGAAAATTGCTTTGATATTGAAGTTCAAGGAAGATTCTTGACATGAAAAACTGTGACGTTGTTCATCTGTAATTAGGGAATCGAAAATAAGCTGTACTTGTTTCTGCAATTAAAGGGAGTACAAAGACCAGCAGCCTTTGCAATCGTAAGTTTTTGTTTTTGTGAATTTCGTACAGTCAGATATTCTGGAAGCTGTGGAGAGCAAGTCGTAAACACATTGGTCCCAAAACTCTTGAAAAAGTCACAAAGATGATTGGCTGAGTATGACAATCATTTAATCAGTTGTCAATCCATGGGTGGCGGGAAAAGTGGGAAGTACCTATTAGATTAATTATAGTTGTAAAGAATAAGAACTGTCAGGCAGGGCCGTCGAGAGCCAGCTCGGGCCCTGGAGTAATCTATCGGGACGGGCCCTAGGGGGTTTGGGGGCGCAGTGCCCAAGAAAATTTTGTGTGACCACGCCCTTAAGTCTCCCGGAAACGCCCCTTTTAAGACCATTTATTCTAAAAAAAATTAAATAAACATTCCGTGTAAAGGCAATGGAAAAAGTATGAATCAATGACATCGTTCTATGCTAGAAATGCCTTGCTCATGCGAGGTCGTTGCAGTCGCTGGAGTTGCAAGAAGGAACGAGCGACTTAAAGGCCGAAAAGATTGAATGTGAACAGAAACTCAACGACCATAGCACACCAACGACTGATTAGCTGGGATAGAACCAGTTTCGATAAATTAGAAATGTCAATACGGTTAGTTTCTGACATGAAAACTGTCATTAAAGACGACAGTTCTTGCAAATACCCTTTTAAAGCAGATAAATGCTATGGCGCATAATATTTACGGGCCCCTTCGGGGCCCGGGCCCTGGACCCTTTACCCCCTCTACCCCCCCTTCTCGACGGTCCTGCTGTCAGGCCTACCTTTGTGTGTTCCCTGTTTTTCCATCCTCTCCTTCCATCCTCTCGTCGATTTAGCATTAGGCTGTGTGCTGAGTGCTGCTCAAAACAAATCTAGGCCTTGTAGAAGATGACGAGGAAGTGAAATGAGAGCTTATTGAAAATGCTAAATCGACGAGAGGATGGAAGGAGAGGATGGAAAAACAGGGAACACACAAAGGTAGGCCTGACAGTTCTTACAACTATAATTAATCTAATAGGTACTTCCCACTTTTCCCGCCACCCATGGTCAATCATTTTCATATGCTTCAGCAGGAGGAAACTTGCTTTGAAGGTCAAGGAAGGTTCTTGACATATAACCATTTAAAAATGTGACGTTGTTCGTCTGTAATCAGGAGATCGAACATTAGCTGTACTTGTTTTTGTAACTTAATTTCATCGAAGTTTCGTGCGCTAAAACGGAACATTGGTAATGACAATTAATATTCACACAGGTGTTTCTGTTTTCGTGTTGTTTTGCTAGTTCCCATTTCATCAATCCATCTAAAGGGAAATAGCTCGCTTCGCTTTACATTGTGTCAAAATAAGAAAGCTTCGCAACTTCGCATAGGGTTCTTTGGAAAATTCTAAAATAGTGCAGCAAAGTGCTCGAATCTATGCAGAACTTTGATATAAAATGTGTGAAAGTTTATTGCCTAATTCGCTCAACTCTACCGGGTGAGCCAGAAAAAAGTTCCCACTTTTGAAAATTCATAGCACCAAGACTACTTCACGGATTTGAATCATTCAAATTTTAGTTAAAAGCCGAATGATCAAAGTATTTTTGTGATCTTTCTCGCTGTCCTACCAACACTACAAATATAGATTAATTCAACTTTACAAAAATTTCATGGTTGCAAAATGACTGAAAAATGGCCTAAAACATCGATCAATTGATAAATGACTTCTCGCACAGAATAATGAAGGAAATGCAACTTCTCATGGGTGAGAGAAATCCTCTAGGCATTAATTGCCTTGGGATTGAAAATCTTTTGTACTTGTTTGAAAATCGATGTCTTATAACTCTTGAGGGAGGTGGAACGCCCATGGCCTATTGTTCGATTTGAATAGAGTCCTTACGATTTGATCAATGTTTTAGGCCCTTTTTCCGTCATTTTGCAACCATAAAATTTTTACAAAGTTGAATTTACCAATTCTTCTAGTGCTGGTAGGACAGCGAGAAAAATCACAAAAATACTTTGATCTTTCGACTTTTAACTAGAATTTGAATGATTCAAATTCGTGAATTAGTCTTGGTGCTATGAATTTTCAAAAGTGGGAACTTTTTTCTGGCTCACCCGGTATAGATGGAAGGGAACTTTAGGTCGTTTGGCATAATTCTAGTGGGAACATATTTTATATCATCATTATTTTTGGCATTGCAGAATTTTAAATTTTATCATGAGCGACAGGACACTCAGTGTGTTGCAGTTTGAAATTTACACCAGAAGCGAGCCACCTTACCTGATTGTTTTTTTTGGCGTTTTGAACTTACTTTTTTTTTGGTACCCAACCACCTTTCACTGTTTCATAATTTTGAAATTTTTCGGTAGTCAGCCACCTTAAGGGCAGAGCTACTTCACAGTTAAGGTGGCTCTGCACTTAAGGTGGCTCACTACCGAAAAATTTCACAAAATTATGAAACAGTGAAAGGTGGTTGTATACCAAGTAACAATAAGTTCCAAACCCCAAAAAACAATCAGTTAAGGTGGCTCGCTTCTAATATAAATTTTAAACTGCTGCACACTTGGTGTCCTATTTGCTCATGGTCTTATGACTGGATATGCGAGAGGAGGTATGGAAAGCTTTAACAAAGATTAAAAAATTGTAAATTGTAAACTGATTGAGGAAAGTCAACATGACCAATACAAGAAATACACAATATTTGAAGATCTGCGAGACGGCACTTTTTGGTTTACGATTTGGCAATTTGATGGCGTCACAACTTCAAGACTAGAAGAAATTACGAATTGTTGTTACTCTGAAAAACGAGACGATATCAAAAGGTCTCTTTCTGGAATTATGGCGAACGACTAAAAGTTCCCTTCGATCTAATCGTTGAAACAATTCACAATTTACATATCTAATTTTAAAGTCTGCAAATACTGAATCGTGCAGGGTAATATATCTGTGAACACCGTTGCTTTAATCAAAACATAAAGCATCCAGCATTTACTCCACGAAATGGGTTAAGATATTGAAAACGAGTGTGCTAAAGTAAGGCCAGCGTCAAATTTCCTAAAGTCAGCTTCTGTCAGTAAAGATATGGATCAACGATATTTTCAAAACAAAGCCTAGATAAGATTCCCAACGCAAACAACTTCAGTATACCTATGTTTTTACAGCAATCCAATGTAACAAAGTCCGCTAGCATGACGTCAATTTAAACAAAGAGTCACACGATTAAAAATACTTATGTTTAAAGTCACGTTCTACCATTTTCTGCAGTTGAACATAGGCTAAGTGGAGCTATGATAAATGAAGTACAGTAAATCCCCGCATATACGAGTGAATCCCCTGCTTTTTTGACAGAGAGGCTGAAATAGGTTCTTATTTCAAAGCAAAGGCACTAACACTAATGTCAAGGTATAGAGGTTCTTATTTCAAGGGTGTGTAGGTCGTGAGGTCCTTTTAGAACCTCAAAGAAGGTGTTCAGCCCCAAATTTTTTTGGAAGGGTTTTTAAGGGATCTTTCATCAAACTGAAACGGGTTCTTAACTGCAAGGTGCATAATTTAGAAAAAACAGCCTCTAAGCTCTTATTCTGGTAGGTTCTTATATGCGGGGATTCACTGTACGCATAATCAAATGCTCAGGCAACTTGATATCGCAAAAAAATCAAAGATACTGTTCTTCAAATGATCCTCTGTGGCACCAAAGCCGATGTTCGTATGATATGTAAGTCCGTTCTGGTCTACGTTCTCTTGGGTCCCGTGTTGAGAAACCCTACTAAAAGATCAAAGCCAATTCTTTTATAAAAGGATGAACGTATTGTCACCATTTCACCACTGTTCTAGCCTCGAATGAAATTAAGGTAGTAGTATCAAATAAACATTTCTTTCAAAATAAAGGTGCGCGCAATGCCCAATGTTCAAGCACGGAAACTTCTCCCTTGACAGTAATGAGAAGTTGCACAAAATACATACCTTCTCAACAATACTATTACTTTTTCTGGTAAGACTTCGCAAGTGAGAGGTTTTTGAGTCGCACGGGATATTAGCATTTTTAATTTGCCTACTTTACATTGGCAGAGACTTTAACTTACACAGGCGTCGTGATACAAATTAAACAACACAGCGAGTTAACTGGTCATGAATAATGTATTCGGGTGTAATGAATTTACAGTAAGAAAAGGATATTCAACTGTTTTAAAATTCTTAAGAATTAATCTGGTCATTTATTAAAAACAAATATATCTTAGAAGATTATAAATGATGAATTAAAATATATACTTTCTGCTAAGTTCATTACTGTAAATATCCCTTGAAAGGTGGCCTCGAAAGGCACTTTAGCCTATGCTGTTGGATTTTTGGTGAGTTCCGGACAGATGAGTAAACTGCACACAATCTATCGGTAAAGAATTGATTGTGTGCCTGTTGTGGAGGAGTTGTACAACCGTTCTCGATACAGACGCATTGGATAGGATGTAACGGTGTATCAGGTAGGCAAATAGCGAAACTACGACTCTGGATAAGTCTAACAGATGCATAGGATAGGTCTCAACTTAGAGCCTGTGACCTTGTTCTAGCAAATATGACAAGTGGTTGCTGATATACGGTATGGCACACGAGAGTAAAAGAGTGATATCTTTGAAAAAAGCATTTGCTTTATTCTCCAAAAATGTCACAATGAGGTAAATACAGCAAGAAAGGGTTCTAATGGTCGCTTGCACGACTTGCTATATGTGAGGGGTACTTTCTCCCGTCGATTCTTTTGTTTGCGTGACATCATGGTCACATCTGATTGGCTAACGTGCAAATGTAAGCATCCGGCTCGGCTCTACTGAAAGATTATTTGCCCTTGCTGTTCTATGCAACTGAAAAGAAGTATTTAATCATAAGCAATAGGACAACCAGTGCATGGCAGTTAGAACTTGATATCAGTAGCGAGCCACCTTAATTTAGTGTATTTTGTGTTTTTAACTTATTTTTACTTGGTATCCAACCACCTCTCACTGTTTCGTAATTTTGAAATCTTCGGCAGTGAGCCACCTTAAGTGTAGCCTGTTAACCAAACCCAAAATTGGGTCTGGTTAACAGGCTACCTTAAGTGCAAATCAACCTTAATCGTACAGCTCCAACGGGAAACTGTCATACACTGGGCATGCTATCGTTCATGACTGAATGTTCTAAACAACTGAAACCTGCTCTTTGCAACTATATCAAGAACGGGGCAATAGAACCTACTTCTCCTCACCATACGAATGAGGCAAAATGTTTTTGGCCGAACACTTTACATCTTTTTGCTAAGTTTCAGACAAGAGAGAAAACCACATAATGTAACAGTCTTTGGGAGGAAACCTTCAAAGTTTGGTTAACAGAGAATTGAAAAAAGTAAAAATGTGGCTTGAGGTTAACAAATTGTCGCTCAATATTGATAAAACCAATTTCATAATTTTTAAGTCACCTCAACATTCTTTACCTGAAACTGTCAGCATCAAAATTGGAAAGTTTCCTATCAAGAGAACTTGTTATGTAAAATTTCTTGGTGTTCTTTTGGATGAAAATCTTTCTTGGAAGTATCACCTGACTGAACTATCCAAAAAACTGGCTAGAACATATGGTATGTTTTTCAAAGTAAGACACTTTTTGCCCATCAATATTTTAGTCTGTCTTTATAACTCTTTATTTTCACCGTTTTTACAATATGGAATTTTAGTCTGGGGTCTTACCTATGAGACTCACATCAATCCAGTATTTTTGCTGCAGAAAAGGGTCATAAGGGCCATTGCGTTTGAACACTTTACTTCTCCCTCTACTCCTCTCTTTTCAGATTTAAAGATTCTAAAGCTTCGTGATCTATTTCAATTGAAACTGCTTTCTTTTGTATATGATAGTGTAAATAAGATCTCTCCTTCTTGTTTCATTCTTTTTTTGATTTAGT
Organism: Aurelia sp. 3 sensu Dawson et al. (2005); assembly: GCA_964020215.1. Taxonomy (NCBI): domain Eukaryota; kingdom Metazoa; phylum Cnidaria; class Scyphozoa; order Semaeostomeae; family Ulmaridae; genus Aurelia; species Aurelia sp. 3 sensu Dawson et al. (2005). Next base: position 26,684,253 of record OZ026573.1, on the reverse strand, counting down.
TCAATCCGTTCATCAACATTGTACACGGCAAGCCACTAAAAATGATATTTTTCTAACTCAGAAAAATACTTCTCAATATGGTCTCCGATCAGTTCGTTACTTTGGAGCTAAGTGCTGGAATGACATCCCCATGGATATAAAAAAATCACCCTCTACTATTAGTTTTCGTCGTAAACTCAAAGCGTTCCTCTTTGAAAATAATTATCAAAATTGATCTTACTTGGCACAAAAAGGTCACCATCCGCCCTAATATATAATCCCCATGTAAGTCATTAATTTTATGTGAAATACTATTAAAAACAGGGGGTGCTCTCTCCTCGATTAGTCTGACTACTGAGAGAGCTCCTCCTTTAAGTAATTCCCTCCATACAATTTATCTTTTTTTTCTTTGTTTTGTTCAATGTACATTGTATCATTATTATTACTAGTATCATTATTTTTCTGATGTATCAGTTTTCTGTATCTTATATTTGTGTAGTTTAGTTATTTGTCTGTTTAGTTAGTTCATAAATTGTATGTAGTGGAATTTAAAATATATGAAACTGAACTGAACTGAAACTGAAACTGAAACCTTGTATCAACCTAATAGTAAATAAATATCAATTGACCATCTATTCTCCACTTAGTTCATTTACTGTTTATCTTCTTCGGAGGTGGGCTCGAAGAGAATTTTTAGTTGTTTTGAGCCTTTTTGCTGACTGTCTTCGGACAAAGATAGAAAAGCCAATAACTTGTTTGCTTGTTGCGCTTAAGTCTTTTATCAAACTAACGATTCAAAATCTAAACCTGAATTTGGCCTATTGACTGCAAACACGTCCTGGTGACTTTGGAAGGCACTGCTAGGTGTCCCGTGAAACTTTCGCCTAGTTGTGGCCAGAAGAGTGAACAATTTGCCCGTGTTTGGGAGGACATTTGTATCAAACTATGATCACATCAAAACCTTTATTCTCCAACAAGTAATGTTATATCTCCTTCAAAGGTGGGCTCGAGTTGTTATGAGCCTTTTTCGTTAACTTCCGGACCCAGAGAGAAAATCAGACAATTTGTCTGTTCTTTGGGAGGAAATCTTGCATCAGTCCAATGTTTCTAAATCTCTGTTATGGCGATTATTTTAACAAGATTTCAAAAGTGCGCTCAGCTAACTGTAAACATTTCCCACTCACTCCTGCCATCTTACGTGGGCCTAACACAAATACTTTTGTCCTGCACACTATACCTTTGTTTGCTTATGCACATTGACGATACATTGTGTTAATTCAGCGAAAACATTGTGTCACTCTTTGTCTAACTTTTACGTAACAACGTGGGCTCTGTTTTCATTTGCAAGTGTTAGGAAACGAAGTAATAGTTAAAAATGTAAACGCAAACATACCTGTGTCTTTATCGTGGTTTCTTCTGCCTTTCTTGGCTCTCCTTTGCTTCTCTGCCTCAGCTCAATTCATTGCTTCAACTTAATGGCCTAATTCTGTTTCTCTGCAAAAGCGAGCAATGAATTGAGCTGAGGCAGGGAAGCAAAGGAAAGCCAAGAAAGGCAGAAGAAACCACGATAAAGACACAGGTATGTTTGCGTTTACATTTTTAACTATTACTTCGTTTCCTGCGACCCATGGTGTAATCTTATTATAAGGCTAGCCAAGGCAATGGGAGAAAGTCGAGGAAATTCATTTCAATACAAGTACTTTTTTGTAAGAAACTAAGAATTAGGTCCAGTACTGAAAGTCTCTTAAAATTATCAGAACTTCAGTAGTCTGAGTTTCTCACGAGGTTCTTTACGGTTCCGCAACAATCTTCATATTCACCACCTTTGCCCTAGCCACGGGGAGGGGGGTTTCGGCTAAATTTCGGATAGGGGTGTGCCGCCCACAGTTTCAAAATGGCACCATGGCTAGACCAATTTTGTGAAAATGTTCCCCTTGCTAGGTTGAATACCACATCAAACGTGCAATGAGTTGGCGGTTTCTAGACAAAACTTGCCAAATGTTCGCATTCTCTGGACTAAAATCGAAAAAAATTAATACAGGAATTACCGAAGTTTGACATTTTTTTTTACCAAAATTGCCAAAAACCATACCCTCACCCAGACTAAAATAGACTAAAATTGCCAAAAAGCATACCCTTGCTTAGACTAAAATCGACTAAAATTGCCAAAAAGCATACCCTTGGGTAGACTAGAAGTCGGAAGAGGTATACCCTTGCGGGCGGCACATCCCCAGGTACCTTTACTATGGAAGAACCCCCCCCCCCACCGTGGCCCTAGCGACAAGGTTTTTGGGTTTTTTTGAAGACTTTCCAATGTTTCGATATAACTAGGTACCTTTCGAGTTATATGATACTGGAAACAAGTAGAAATGAAGTGGCAGATCTGCTTCCATGACAATGTTTGGGTGCTTCATTGATCATCTGCAGTGGTGTGGCGTGGGGGGAATTCTTTCTGAAACGCCCGTTAGAGTTGTTGCTGCCACATAATTCTTCGTATATTTGGTAGCGTTGCACGGTAAAATATGGTATAGAAATAGCAGATGCAAGCAAGAAACGAAGAATGGTCTAAGAACTTGGCACACTGAGGCCGTTCAAACCTATGTTCTCATCAGAGTGATAACCTAAGTTATCATCCCATTCTTATGATAACATAGATTTGAAAGGCCTCAGTATGCCAAGTTCTTGGACCATTTTTCGTTTCTTGCATCTGCTATTTCTACACCATAATTCTTCGTACATATATTTTGTCATTATTGTAAGGGGCTGTAGTAGCTAGAACTCGATTACATCATGTCCATTCCAACTATGGCAGCCATAGAATATTTATGTAGTTGCAAGGGTGTTAGGACACAGATGTTTTAATTGATTATTTATTTACCTTGTTTTGACCCCTGTGCCTTGTTTGTTGTCTTGTTTTCTGTTCCGTTTCGTCTTCAACTGAGCGTTTTCGGCCCAACCGCTCTCAAGTTGTTCGAATACTGCTCGCTTGTATTTCTGTGTCTTAGTGCGCCTTCGCACAAGATAGGTTTTAAACCGAAAAGCCATTAAAACCTATCTTGTGCGAAGGCGCACTAAGACACAGAAATACAAGGGAGCTGCATTCGAACAACTTGAGAGCGGTTGGGCTGAATCACGCTCAGTTGAAGACGAAACAGAACAGAAAACAAGACAACAAACAAGGCACAGGGAGCAAAACAAGGTAAATAAATAATCAATTAAAACATCCGTGTCCTAACACCCTTGGTAGTTGTAGTTAGTTATAGTTTGGTGTTAGTTATATTTTCCCACAGTTGAAGTTTCTTAATTTTTCGGCGAGCTGCGAGTCGAGCTTCTTATAAGCAGTCTCTTATAAAGATACGTCTCATAGGAGACTTCAATCTTCGTGCGGTTGTAAATGAAGATTGCCATTTCACTTACTGAGACGCAAAACTTTTGACTGGATTTTGAGGAAATCAATATGAATAAGCCATCTATCAGAGCTTTAACATTTCTTTGGAATAGCCACGACAACATAGATTGAACATTTTGCTCAGTCTAAATTAGGCCAAATTTGTTTCGAACATTGACAGTGATTCCTTAGAAACTGCATGGAGTCTCAACATAAAATTATGCGATCATTGTAATGCGTCAGAAATGTAGATATCAAGGGACAGCCACTATGTGACTCAAGTTTTCCGTCGCAGACAATTTCGCAAGATGATAAAAAGTGTTCATTTTGGTGTTACAAGCAACATTTTGTTGAAATTTTGTTGAAATTTGATGGAAGTTTTAAGCTGTTAAAAAAACGCGTTGAAAAGAGGGTCGCCAGAAATTCACTGACCATTTCAGAACAAAAGATCTGATTTCAGCAAGGTAAACCTTCACATTTAAGTTGGGACATTACCTTATTAAAGTTTAAGGTGGATCTGCACTTAAGTTTGCTCACTAGCGAAAAGTTCAAAATTGCGAAAAAGTGAAAGGCGGTTCTATAGCAAGTAAAAATAAAGTTCAAGACACAAAAACACAAAGTTAAGGTGGCTAGCTGCTGATATTAATTTCAAATTCTACACACTGACATGTCCTATCGGTCATGGTTCTGCAGTTCAATGGTCCGCAACTCCGTCGTCCGAAATAAACCTGGCGCAGCAGAGTCGATCGCAGCTCTTGCGTCTTATTCTCTGGGATTATGGCAAATTACCCACAATTCAAACATTGGTTGGAAAGCGCAGCTTTATTATAAATCGTAACATTAGGACCACGACGAACATCATTTTGAGAGTCATTTCAGAAAAGACAAACGTAGTTAAATCGACATTTCCAGTTGGTTAAGACGACATTTCCAGTTGGTTAAGACAGTTAGTTCAATTTCAATAGACTTTCCTTATTTAGATATCGTATGATTGATAATTCATTATGCATTTTCTCTAGAATAATTATCACTATAAAAAAAACCTCACACGTGTAACTTTGATTTAGCTGAAGATGAGACAAGCTCGTCTCGAAACGTCCTGAACATGTCTTAATTAATTAATTTTTTGCTAATGGATTTGTCTTAACCAACTGGAAATGTCGATTTAACTACGTTTGTCTTTTCTGAAATGACTCTCAAAATGATAATAATAATAATAATAATAATAATAATAATGATAATAATAATAATAATAATAATAATAATAATAATAATAATAATAAGTCACTCCCCGAGGCCATGAAGTACCGGGTTGGCGTCCGGCGGGGGCTAGTCTGTCTCATGGGTGGGGGGGGACTCTTCAGCCTTGGTTGGCAACCCCCCTAGTGATGGTGTCACGTTAAAATAAAAACACCCGAGGGAAGGAAAACCCGGATAAAACCATCCTCATTTTGAGTGTAAATGCCTAATGATAATTCATCAAACAACAACGTGAATGGTACTGGAATCAACAATGATGAAGGTGCCTCGTTCGGCAGGTGTCCTGTGGACGAGCAGCGCAGGCCCGGTCGTCATCAAGCAACTGCCAGACAGAAATGGAGTAAGACTATCAATAGACTGGTAATGTATTGTAAATTGAAAAGTGAGCCTAACAGAAGAGGATATCGAAAGAGAATGATGGAAATATGGAGAGACAAAGGGGTGTTCGACATCAGCGAACAGAGATTGATGGATCAGGCACGAGCGATTGTAGTTAATCAATGGTTAACAGATGTAGAGCTTGAAGAAATTAGAAGGGAAATCGAAAGAGAAAATACTTACGTAACAGTGGATATGAATGACCAGGAAGAAAGGACACAGCTTCAAGGGGAACAAGAAACACGAGCAGAAGCACAAAGTGACAGAGAAGATAGGACGGGGAACGACAATGATAGTATTGAGGGATTTGATCTTCGGGAAGATGTTATGTTGAGCGAGGAAGAGACGGAACAGCTGACTACCATACGGACTTTTTATGTGGAAAAGAAGCAACCACCAAAGGTAACATTCAAAACGGTGAATAAGAAGAACATACAAAGAGAAATAAAAAAGCTGGAAAATCTTATCAAAAAGGTCATTACACCCACCATAACCGAAACAAACAGATTTATCATTGCGTTGATATGGTATGTAGCCTATAAAATGGGCCTGAAAGAAAGAGAGCAAAGACCAAAGAAAGATCCTTGGTGGAAGAGACGCATTAACAACGATATCAAACAATTGAGGACAGCTGTTAGTAAACTTGAGAGGAGACAGAATAATGAAATGCACAGCAACAGAAGAATGGAATATATCAATAATAAGTACAGGGTTAAAGAAAAAGGCGTTAGTGTAGTGATAGAGGAATTGAAGCAAAGGGTAGTGGCGAAAGCTGCAAAGATTAAGAGGTATGAAGCCAGAAATGAACAACAGCGTCAAAACAGATTATTTGAAGTAGATCAAGGGCGGTTATATCAGGAATTAGATAGAAAAGTTAGAAATGAAAGTCTGATCCCAGATGCAGATGAAGCAAGAAGATTCTGGGGTTCAATATGGGAAAATCCAGTTGAGCACAACACCCAGGCTGAGTGGCTAAAGGACATCAAAGAGGAGATGACAGGATTAAACCATCAACAAGAAGACATAGAAATTGAAGAAGGAAAGGTGAAGGAACAGCTAAAGAAAATTCCAAACTGGAAGGCCCCAGGGCCTGATGGAGTGCAGGGCTTCTGGATCAAGAACTTGAATGGACTCCACAACCGAATCGCAGAGCAACTCAATGAAATAATGAGAACTGGTGTTGTACCGACATGGATGACAACAGGTAAGACACTTTTGTGTGTGAAAGACACTAGCAAAGGTAATGCTGCAGACAATTATAGACCGATATCATGCTTACCACTTATGTGGAAAGTTTTGACGGGAATTGTTGCAGATCAGATTTACACATACATGGAAGAGAGAGAGTTATTCCCAGATGAGCAAAAGGGGTGTAAGAAGAAGGCAAGGGGCACAAAAGATCAGCTACTTATCGATAAGACCATTATAAAGAGTTGTAAAAGAAGACATACGAATCTCTCCATTGCTTGGATTGACTATCGTAAAGCTTACGATATGGTGCCACATTCGTGGATAATAGAATGTCTTAACATGATTGGAGTTGCAGACAACCTCAAGGAGCTAATTAGAAGAAGCATGCCTAGGTGGAAAACGATATTAACAGCAGGGAAACAAGAATTAGGTGAAGTAAGCATTCAGAGAGGAATCTTCCAGGGTGACTGCCTGTCCCCGCTACTCTTTGTGATTTGTCTTTTGCCAATGTCGATGATACTCAGAAAGTGTAAGGCTGGATATCAACTTGAAAGGGGAAAAACGAAAATAAATCACCTCCTTTTCATGGACGATTTGAAGTTGTTTGCAAAGGATGAAAATGAGATCGATTCACTGGTAAGAACGGTGAATGTTTTTAGTGAGGACATAGGTATGATGTTTGGAGTCCAGAAGTGCGGAGTGGTCGTAATGAAAAGAGGAAAAGTTGTCAACAGCGATGGTATACAGCTACCAAACGGTGAATCAATTAAAAGTGTCGACGAAGAAGGATATAAGTATCTTGGCATACTAGAGATAGATGAGATTATGAATCAAACTATGAAAGAGCTTGTACAAAAAGAATACCTACGAAGGTTGAAAAAGATTCTTAAATCAAGACTGAATGGAAAGAATATAATCATTGCAATAAATACGTGGGCTGTGTCATTGCTGAGGTACGGTGCAGGGTTGATAAATTGGACCAAGAACGAACTGCAAGAACTTGATAGAAAAACAAGAAAGAAACTGACCATGTATGGAGCGTTCCACCCTAAAAGCAATGTGAACAGACTGTATTTAACAAGGCAGGAAGGAGGGAGGGGTTTGATTGGAGCCGAAGAGACTGTACAAAGTGAGGAGAACAGTCTTGGATGGTATGTGATGAACAACGCCCACGAAATAATGAGATCAATTGAAAAGGAAGGAATACTGAGATCAAATGAAATCAAAGATCCCAAAGTATGGAAACGGCAGAATAAAGAACAGCATAAGAACGGGTGGATGGATAAACCGCTGCATGGGCAAACAGCTGCTGCTACAAAAGATCTAATGGATAAGGATAAGAACTGGAATTGGTTGAAACATGCAGGATTAAAGAAAGAAACAGAGAGCACTATATTTGCAGCGCAAGAGCAAGCAGTGGGAACGAATTCTGTAAAGAACATCATTTACAAAGAAAATGTATCAAAAGAATGTAGACTATGTGGAAAAGCAGATGAAACGATAGCGCACATAGTATCTGAGTGTCAACAGCTAGCGCAAGTACAATATAAAGGCTGGAGACATGACAAAGTAGCTCAAATTGTCCACTGGAAGTTATGTCAAAAACTAGGTTTAGATTATGGAGATAGATGGTACAACCATAAAGTAGAGAATGTTATTGTGACAGAAGGTTATTGTGGGATTTTCCCATACAGACAGATCATCGACTGGAGCATTTCTTGGTTGTATTAAGGTGGTTGATTTCATCCCATACCTCTGAAAACTCAAAAGCCTGGAAAGCAAATTTGTGATGTTCGTCGTGGTCCTAATGTTACCCACAATTCTCTGCGAGCAATTCATTTGAAATAGAAAAGGCAATAAAGGCAATAGGCCGTGACACGTGCCTTTGGGTAACTAATCTATGTCAATAGAAAATACTAATATCTGATAGGCTAGAATTTGACCGCAAGTGTGAGACATGCTCAGATTCCTTTTAGTTTCCTCTTTTTTGCGTGACAAGTGCGGATACTGTTATTATGAAGTGCAAACTGCCAATGAAATAGCTAAGAAAGGAGATGATTTACTCACCAAGACAAACCAAGCCAATATTGTTTGTTGTAATATTGTTCGGCCTTAGTTTAGGTCCGAACTTCAAAGCTTAAAGGACAAGTCGGGGATTGGTATAATTGTTGATTATTCCAGAGATCACACTGTTGTGAATGGTGTGTAGTACTTTTTTCAATTCTGTCCTCTTTTAATCTGCAAAACTACATATTTCAATCTGGTAAAAAGTGCGAAATGACGCCATTTTCTATGAAATCACTCCATGTTGACCTGAACGAGGCTGCCAAATGTGTTGATATTATACCCTTCACATTGCTAGCCTCTTTATCGCTCCTTCGCACACTGACTCGTACAAAGTACAAAATGACGACGATAATTGGCCTAACTTACGAAGATTCATTAACCAATTTATGAAAGTTGGAGGCGTGAAACATGGAAAGAACTCACAATTGGTGCTCAGCAGTTGGTAGGGTTGCTTTTTAACAATAATTTCGTCAAACCCGGACTTGTCATTTGAATTCCAACCAAGCTGCAACAACATTCCTCCTCCAAAAGTAACCTAACAAAATACCCCGTTCAGGAATTTGGACGGCGGAATGTTTTTGCAGCTCAGTTGCAATCTAAATTGGAATTTCGGGCCTAAACTAAAGACACGAGAGCGGAACAAATAATATTTGGCTTGGTTTGGCTTGGTGAGTAAATCACCTCATTCCTTAGTTATATCATCGGCAGTTCGGACTTCCTAACAACAGTGTCCCAATCGCCCATCATTTTGCAGAGATTTTCAGCCTTTGCTGATACTCGTAAACAACATATTTGCTACATTTATGGATGACGTGAATAACAATTAAAGTATTTTACAAATTTTTACACAATTCAATAGAAATAATCACTAATTTGAAAGTACCTTCGTCAGCTTTTCGCCATCAATCAATGAGTTGGCACGACACCAACCACGACTATTGCCACAAGCAGCAGAATAACGATTGCAATCAAAGCTAAAATGAAACAAATAAAAATACATTCAATAAATATTATTCAATTAAGGAGCCATTGTCACCCAGGATCCTTTGCAGTGAAGCTGAAATTTTAGGCTGTCTGAAAATGTGAACATCAAATTTTTCCTCTGCGGAAAATATGGATTCATACACGTTTTTGTTATTAGAAACTTGGATAGTACTAAAAGTTTCTAAACATGAGAATTCGTCCATTTTAGTACCAAAACTTTTTAAATTTGCTTCTTATTTTTTGAATGCACGAATTATCAATGTGGTCCCTAATACTACTTAGTCTAGCTTAGTACTTAGTCTAGCTTAGTCTAGACAAGGGTATGCTTTTTTGGCAATTTTGGTCAAAGAAATCTCAAAAGTCGCTAATTCTTGTAAAAAACCTAATTTTTTTGAAAGGTTTGGTCCAGAGAATGTGAAATTTGGCAAGTTTTGTCTAGATAACGCCAACTAAAGACACTTTTGATGGAGAAATTAGTCTGGTCTGGGGTATCATTGTCACAAAAAAGGGTCTAGCCAACGGTTACATTTTGAAACTGTGGGCGGCACACCCCTGACCGAAATTTAGCAGAGAACCCCCCTTGTGCCTCCCGTACAGTGAGTTTAAAGGTCATGAGCTAGAGTTTTGGGGTTGGAGATCTGAGCACTCGACATTGGCCAGTTGCGAAATCATATTTGATTTGTCGGTTGCTTTTTTGACCACGTGATTACATGTTGAGAACAAAGGAACATGTTGACTTGAAATGGAAATATTTGATGAAGATGTTTCAATGATTGGACAGATTGATCAAACTGAATACTGATTAATATCCATGGTGGGTTAGGGCCCCAATATGCTATTTGACCAACTGTTTCATTAAAATATCTATCGCTTATCATCTTGTGAACATCATCTAAGAAGAATTCAACTTGCCTTAAGCCTATTTCATGCACTTTCTGTCGAAATCTGTTTTGTGACAAAAGCAAGGTTGCTGCTAAGGACTGAGCTCGTCAGGCGTGAGATATGGTTTGCACACTTTTAATAATGGTATTGTGGCATTCAATTGAAGTTGTGTGTGACGAAAAGTACGAGGGAAAAAGCAGCATTATCAAGCTTTTCTCGCTATCCGCCAAAGATAAACAACACATTGAGTAAGAAGAATGCAATTTGGAGTATAATATAGGCCACATCAACGGTGCATCATTGCCCATGGCTGCAGCTTGCAGGTTTTGAAAATGGTAGGAATAAAGGCAATGGTGTCAAATATCGATTCTGGACTCAATCCATTCGTCTTAGTGTTTTCACTCCATTCCATTTTTACGATCACTGCAGCGGAGATACGTTGTTGCGCAGGAGCATAAAAATTTTCGATTAGTTCAAAAAAGAACAGGAACAACAACAGCAACAACAACAACAACAAAATTCAATTCAATTCAATTATAAAAATGTTGTTATTCTTGTAACTGGGACTTTGTATTGAGTCTACATCGACTATGCGGCATCTCACTCTGCACTTATTCCATTGCGAACACCAATTTACAAGAAACGTAAGTTGTTTTTTGATAATAAGGCCAGGAATTCCAGCTTTCAACCAGCTAATTAAACGCCAAAGAAACACACCAGCTGGAGCTACGGAGGTGTTCTGTCCATCGCAGTGGAAGCTAACTATGCAGTCACAAAGTGCTCTTCCATGGTCAACTGTTTACTCAGAATTCTATTGCATAAATGAATTTACCTAAATTTACAAGTATGTCAATAGAAAACTCTGAGAAAAAGTACAATAAAAGTACGTCCCACTACAGGATATATTTAGGCCGCATATTCATGCCCTCAGTTCAAAGGACAGCGACGAGGAGAGTGCGCGTGGGGCACCTACGTAATGCTAGGGATACCATAAGAAATTAATCTTGTTTTCGTTCTAAAATCAGCTTATTTTCAGATTTACTAGTAAACAAGAAGTAATTTATCCTGATTTTATTATCTATTTTCTTCTTTTTCTATTTCTGTATTTACTATTTTGGTCAAAATAGAGTATGTTCTGATTGCTTTGATCAGAGGCACGAAGGTGCTGCGAAGGAGGGGCGGGGGTATTTCTGGGGAGTTGGCGTAGAGGATATGGCCTTGCCAGCGCATTGCAGATTCCGGCTTTAATGGAAACTACATTAAGTGAAGAGGAGTATTCAAAATAAGTGAAACTTGAAGTTAAACTGTTGTTTATCACCTTTCTTATCAAAATTAAGGATTTTAAGTAAACAGATACAAATATATGGGCCTTCCATTTCTCTTTAGAATGTTCTCAACTCTTCTAAAAAATGAAAATTATTGGTCTGAACACTCAAGAAATCAATTCTCGAGGCAAGAAAGGGTCTAAACTAATTCTTTTATGATATTCAAATAAAAAACATAACAGCATATCTTACATTCCACGATACTTTCTTAATTACTTTACAACACAACAGGGACGATACCATGGGGAGCGAAAGACAATTTTATTTTCATTTCACATTTTATCAGGGTGTCCCAAAAAACAAGTGCGATGTTTGAGTGGCTGCTGTGGGGCAGCCATAATTCCAATTATTTCCTTTTTCATGATATAATGAGGGATAAGGAGGCCATTGGCTTATTAAACCCTTTAGCGTTCGTTTTTAAGCGTATTCATAGTTGTACTTCTCCTTACCGCAAAAATCGTCATATAATTTCTCAAACTCTATAACTGACTTCGCATTGACTATGGTTGCGGGCAAATTGTTCCATTCGTTTATTACTCTGTTTAAGAAATAGTTCTTCCTCAGGCTCGATGATGAAGCAAACTTAACAAGCTTCAGATTGTGACCTCTCGTAGCTGAAGTACTTCGTTCAAAAAATACTTTACTATCAGTATCGATCATGCCTTGTAGTATTTTGAAAGTTGTAATCATATCTCCACGTCTTCTTCTATAGCTTAGCGTTGGGAGATCGAGGAAAAGTAAGTGTTCCGTGTGCAATTTGTTTTTGAGTTCCTTCACTAACTCTGTTGCTCGTCTTTGCACCGATTCTAATTGGAGAGACTTCAACTTAAAGGTTGACACCGACTTTGCGCAAATCTGATCAGCAGTTGCTGAATAATGGAGCAAGGAAGTTAAACCAATGGCTGCCTCAAAACCGGAGGATTCATTGATATCCACTTTGTTAAAATTTTAAAAAAATGATTGAGAAACTGTACTTAGCCTGGCGTTCTGCTGGTGATAAGTGAAACAGATAGTCATGAATTCGATTTTGTGATAACCAAGAATATTGAACATATATCTGGGGTTACTAAAAATGGCGATTTGGAACACAAGTGCAGCAGACCATAATGACATGCGTCAATCACTTATTTTGCTTCTCAAAAGTGATAAAGCAAATTGTTACATATTTCGCTGAATAACGACGTTCAGGACGTTTGTAGCCTTCATTAAAGGCTCAACACGGTCATCTCTACTTAGGCCCCGAAATTCCTGAAAAGATGCCTTGGAGGTGGTTGCCCAAGACTTGCCCTAAATCTATTTCGTCAAAAAACAATTCGTCATACAAAAATTTCCGATAGACTAATCAAAGCTGACGAAATAGACTTGGGGCAAGTCTACTGGCACCCTAAACTGCGTTACACAACGGTCCTTACTTAAGGGCAATTTTAGAAGAATGCATGGGCCTTAGCAATTCAGTGGCTTTGCTTGGCACTCTATGGTATTTGCGGTGACTGCATATAATTTGAAAAATTCCCTTCTGACACACAGAATTCTGACGGGCAACAAAAACTGTACACTTCGGTCAAATTCATAAATCATTGTCAACTGTAACAAAATGTCTCTAGCTAACTTCAGATTAGTAACATACCGAAATGAACCAAAGACAGCCTTGGTGTTTCAACTTCGAAATTACTTTACCATGCATTGTGAAAATCTATCAGTCGGAGACAAATTGGAACAAAAGGAAACACCACAATTTTCTGGGCAAATATGAGCTACATCATAGGTTCAGGATTTATGGAAGTTTAACCCAAGATAAGAAACCGAAAACAAGAAAGGCAATTGTGTGAATGAATGTCATTAGATAATATGTGTCAGCTAACGTAGGAAGGAAAGAAAAGCCCAAGATAAAAGTGACAAAAACAGAAATGACAATATGGGAGCGGCGGTCATTTATGGCACATCTGAGCGAAATATGAGAAACATGGATGACTTTTCCAGATATCTAAGGGCCATCAGATATCAATGTCCGCGATGTCCGCGTTTTAGACCTGGCCGATATCTAAGATGTCCAAGACAAGAAGGTGAAGGTCAGTGGGGGAAAAATATTTGTCTTCCTGCGAATCATAGTCAAACTAGAATTCTTCCTACCATTGCATTGTGAGCAGAGTTGATGAGTAATTATGAACTGGAATTACTGTTAAAGCTTCTTTGGATCCCAAAACTGTAAATGAAAGGAGCAAAATTTCTGATATTAATTTTCTTGTAATTTTTCCTGCCTTTATTCCTTCCTTCTCTCTTTGTATTTTCAGTCGTTATTATCTTTGTCATCTTACTTTCTTTCCATCCTTCATTCTTCTTCCTCCCCCGTTTTCTTTCTTTCTTTTTATTTCCTTTTTGTTTCTTTATCGTTTCATCCCTTCTATTCTGCTTCGTCTCTCCCCCCCTTTCGACCTTTCCTTCCAGACAAACAAGCTTCCTGCGAAAGGAAGACAATTTTTATGAAAAAGGACACTAAATACCTTGGGGTATATGTTGATCAACATTTGAGCTGGGACGTGCAGATAGCTAATATGGTCAAAAAGATCTCTAAGGCGTTAGGAATGCTGCGATATTCCAAACAATATCTCCCAATAAAGTCAGTGCAAACAAAGTATAAAAGTCTGGTAGAGCCGCACTTTCGATATTGTTGTCCAGTATTGGGGGTATGCGGAATCATGGCACAAGACAAGCTACAGAAATTACAAAATCGTTCTGCCAGAATAGTAACCAATAGCCCTTGCAACGCTTCTCCTCTTCCTCTTATAAGGAAACTGGGCCGGCAGACAATTAATGATTTGATTGTAGAAGAAACTTTGAAAATGGCATACAAGTGTACAAATGATGAGGCTCCCTCTTATCTTGCATGCCTGTTCGGCAGGTTATCTGCAGATGCAAGATAGAAATGCTCGCCACACATTAGCCAAATTTCGCTGCAGCGATCATCCGCTAGAAATTAAAGTTGGTAGACACAAAGGCATCCCAGAAATAGGATAGGATTTGTCGATTATGCAGTCTGAATTGTATTGAGAACGAAGAGCATTTCTTATTAACATGCAATGCAAATGACGAACTTCACGATAAACTTTTGCTACTGTTTTCTGGAACTGGTCCCTAACTTTGGGAACTTAGCGCTACGCGAGAAATTAATGTTTATGATATCAAATGAAAACCTAGGCCTTATGAAAGAGATCGCCACTTTTCCTTGAAAATGCTTTCGAACTACGTGAGCAAGTAGGTTATTTGTGACGAGATGATGCTCTTGTATGTAGCAATCTTCCTTTAAATTAATGAAAATGAAATTTTATCAGAAACCAGTACCCGGGAAATTCGAAATACCGAAACCGTGTCCCGTTTCTACCAACAACAAGTGCCCAAAATGCTTTCTTTCAGAGGGGCGAAACTATGGAATGGCCTTGACGCAAAATCAAAACTATCAAAAAATTTCAAACAATTTAAATGCTGTCTCGAAAACTCCAGAACATAAAGGAACTCTTTTTATTCCTGCCGATCGACAACTTCCAACTACTTTAACTGTATTATCATATCTTTTATATTGTCAATTTCTAAGGGATTATCCTTTTTCTTTGCACAGGGCAGCTTGTAAAGCAATTTATGTATATATAGTTGATAGCTTTCCCTGTATAAATAAATAAAAATGAAATGAAATGAAACTGCTTCGCTGGGTCACGTACTTTGTCCACATCTGGTGAAGGTGAAGATAAAGATGAAATTGGGTTTGTAGTGTCAGGCGCTGACCTAATCAAGCCCGCGACCCTTTCCCTTGCTAAGTGGCCAAACGAAGAAACATTTTGGTTGCCATACAAATTGTAACTGTTTGTGAAAAAATGCTGCTCATTTGGGCCAGGCGTTCGGGAAGACAGCAAGAAGTTGGCTGTAAAATTACAGGGTGTCTCAAAAACATTGTTCGACGTTTGATACAATATCGAAAAATAACGAAAAGATGAGCTGGCTCATGGAAAGGTCACCCATACCTAAGATTTTGAGATAATTTTAGAGAATGGAATCTTGGAAATCGGTTGAAAATTCATTGACTTGCGAGCTTTCAGAGATAAAAGATATGCGATAACTGAAACCAGAAACCCCTCAATTACTTGTAATGCAAAAAGTCTCGAATATGGAGGTAAAAGAACGTTATACAATGTCATATCTCTCATTGATATCAGAGCAAACGAAAAAGGATTTCTAACGTAATTCATCCTTATAATCGCTCTCAAAACTTGCTCAAGATTTCATGTATCCAAAAACAGTTCAAAACATAATCGACCAGAGACTGAATTTTTCTCTCATAACATCCACAAGCTTGAAAGCTCCGTTATCAACAACCTAAGTCCCATTTGATTCGCCCTGAAACTATCAAGAGGTAACAGAAACAATGGCCCATGGGACATTTACCAAAATGCTTTTAAGAGGCCTCTGGTTTCAGCTTTCGCACAAAATAGAACTTTACAGGTTTGTAACTCAATGAATTTTTATCGAATTTGTAAGATTCTGGTGTCAAAAATTAATTTAAAATCTAAGGAAAAAGGTTACTTGACCATGTGCCAATTCAGCATATCGTTATTTTTTAGCATTAAATCAAATGTCTAACAATATTTTGAGACACCCTGTAAGTGCCATGGATGGGGAATCACTAAAGTTTGATTTTAGACCCAAGAAAATGACAGAGGCTGGCACATACACGTGATGCCAGAAGTGTAGACTTCATCTACAGGGTGTCTCAAAAAAATTGTTCGACGTTTGATTAAATACTAAAAAATAACGATACGCTGGGTGGACCTTTGGTGAAGTCTCCCTTTTCCTGAGATTTCAAATTAAGTTTTGACACATGAATCTTGCAAATCTGATAAAAAATCGTGAGGTTACAAGCTTGTGAAGTTCAAGTTTGTGCGAAAGCTGAAACCAGAGGCCTCGAAATGGCATTTTTGGTAAAAGTCCCATAGGCCGTCGTTTCTGTTATTTCTCAATCGTTTCAAGGCGAACTAAGTGGGATTCAAACAGGTATTCGATAACCTAACTGTCAAGCATATAGATGCTTTGAGGAAACAGATTCAATCTCTCGCCGATTTTGTTTTTAACTACTGTTTTTGGCCTTATGCAATGTTAAGGAAATGTTGAGAATGATCACAAGAAATAATTTACTTTAGAAGTCGTATTTGGTTTGCTCTGATATCAACGAGAGGTATGACATTGGATAAGCCTCTCTTACCTCCGTCTCCGAGCTTTTTGCGATACAAGTAATCTGGGGGGTCTCTGGTTTCAGCTATCGCATATTTTTTATCTTCGAGAGCTCGTAACTGAGTGAATTTTCAACCGATTTGTAGGATTTTAGTCTCTAAAATTATTTCATAATCTTAGGAACAGGGTTATCTTTCCATGAGGCTGTTTATGCTGTACTTATTTTTCAAAATTTAATCAAACGTCGAACAATTTTTTTGAGACACCCTGTGGTTTTGTCAAAAGGGCTCCAAAATTACTTACTACGATCTCAAAACAAGTCCAAACTCCAAAGTTTCCAAACAGTTACTATTACTTTACAGTGCCAAAAAGGGAAATTTTTGAAATAAATCCGGTTAACGACGACACCATTGCGCCACCTTAAGTGGTTGCCAGTCCCTTGCCCCATTTCATTTCCTACTTAAGTAGTTCCCAGTCCCCTGATCCACCTCGTTGCTCGAAGCTAGCTGGCCTAAGGTTGTTCCATCTCTCTTTCTCGCATTTCATCCTCGCTTATCGTAGTAATTCGTTGTGATCATCGCTGGTTTTGTAACAAAACGAAACAGGATGCTTTCAAAACTTAACAGGAATGCGAACTCGGCTGAAGATGATGATCAGGGCCTTCAGTAGACTGATGAAAATCATCGTAGTTTCGCTCCTTGATAGGCTGATAATCGCTACAATCACGAAGATGAAGCGCAGTGGCCGGCATCCAATTCAATGAACGAAGCGGAAACTGGGACTGAGGTAGTTAGTCTACGCCTTCAGAGGATCGTTGATCGCCAAAGTGCCCAAAAACATTTTTAACTGACCTGGGAAAACTAAATCTGCAAATTACAAAAGCTTTTGGCTTCTTAACTTCAGGTAAGGTTGTTCCTCAACTTTCGAAACGTTGAGCCTACCGTTTCTTATAGGTCGTTCCTTATGAAATGATATATGTGCAGGTCGACATGCAACAATAATTTATGGAATAGCAGCCCAAAAGGAAAGGAAACCATCTCGATCTGGAGAAACTATGACGTCATCTGCCACGTTTTATCTCATCTCAGACCTGATTTCTTGGTGATAACACAACGTGAAACGTCAATTTTTGCTTCTAAAGTCATCATTTTTTATCTTATCAAATGATGAATTTTCCTGGTCGAAACTTAACTTCTTTTAACCAAATTATATCAGTTGGGCAGGTACACCGAAAAGCTGTCTTCAAGACGGATAAGTATGAGATAGCAAGATCATATTCTTCTGCGTGAACAGAAAGTTCCTGACCGCCATAAATGTTTAATGGTACTGCAAAAGCTCGCATTTTTGAATGACGATTTTAAAGAGCCTTGAGGATACACTTGTGAAGGATGCGAATTTTATGAAAATTTAAAAAAAGATGTCTCAAAATGCTAAAAGCATATACTTGCTTCAAGTCTATTCCGTGGTCAATCGTACCCCGGATCAGAGTATTTTTTAGAATTTTTTGAAAGAATTTTTTGAAAATCTATCTTAAATGGAAAAAAACTTTAAAGCTTTTCAAAATTCTAAAATTTTTTAATTTTTTTTTCAAAATTCTAAAAAATACTCTGATCAAGGGTAGGTCAATCAGCGCTAATCATCATCATCATCATCATCATCATCATCATCATCATCATCATCATCATCATCATCATCATCATCATCATCATCATCATCATCATCATCATCATCATCATCATCATCATCATCATCATCATCATCATCATCATCATCATCATCATCATCATCATCATCATCATCATCATCATCATCATCATCATCATCATCATCATCATCATCACATCTTACCGGATAAAAGCAGAAAAGGCCCTCCACAGAGGCCCAGAGCGGCGAGGAGGCCCGGGAGACAACATACGCGCCGTACGAGGAAGCCCCTGATGCAAAGACCTGATGAACCCCGCACAGCGAACCCGCCACTCCCTGAACAGCCGCAAGCCGCCCCTAGCCGTCCATGAGAAGGCCTATCAAATGTCTATCCTGTTGTGAATCCAAGAAGATAAAAAATATGTCTTTAGCAGAACCTCCAGTTGCATAGTTGCATTTATCACTATTCCAGCACCTAATTCGTTTTTGAAAATAGGAAGGGTGCTTGACTCTTTTTTCTGTAGGTATCAGCTGCCACGTTTTATTTCCAAGGTAGGCTATGGTCACAATTGTAAAGGACATTGTCCGTACCTTTGGACGCTGAGCGTCATTGCCATGCCTTGGATTGTAGCTAATATTTCGTTCCATGAAAAGATCGTTCATGAAAGGTGAATTTAGATCAGATTTGGTTTTATAAATCTCTGTCATAAACAACTGTAGCTTTCTTAAATGGATCGTCACCGATTTAGTCTGTTACAAGAGAAACCAAAATCACTTCCGTAGTCTTTAAATGCTTTACGTTCAAAGTTCTATCATAAAACATCCAAACAAGTGGGCAGTTACTGAAGTGTAATAAGATGAACGCCCTCATTAACTACTGTAGTTTTTCAGTGTCCATGTAACATGGTATTCGGGCGAGTGCATGGAGCTTTTTGGAGTGATGAATGTTAATGAAAAAGAGTGATGAATGATATTTGTGAGTTTTTATTACAATTATGCGAATAAACCATTTCATGATAAGTAATAACTATATTAGCTAAAAAATTTAGTCTTTTTGCAAGAGTACCATCATTGCCTTCGCGAGATTATGTCGACTTCGGACTTGACGACTTTTCACTATAAACTCGACGTAATACTACGAAATAATGTAACACTTATTTCCATGATTTTACCTAATATGGTAAAAGATGGATGTCACAGTTTAGAAAACGAAATATGGTTGAGTCCTTGATAGCAACATTACAAAACAAATCTGAATTTTATTCACTTTATCCCGCCTACCAAAAGATCCCATATTTCAGTACCAACAAAGAGGTCTTATTTTCTCGGACATCTCTATGTCGAAGATATGGTCTTAACGAATAATTTGACAGCAATCAAACGCTTGGGTCGGTCCACTTGTGACATGGAATCGCTTATTCTTTAACTGGATCACATTCCATGGCATTTTGCACAAGAAAACAGCTTTTTGATGACGAACTCAATCCTCTTCTCTATCAAATATAACTGTTTAAGCCAGTTTATCTCTTTTTATTGAATCTAGGATTTTTTAGACAATCATCAAAAATTCATAATTCATGACCACAAATTTAGCGTTTGGCGCAGTGAGTGCGGGACCATTGAAGTTTTGGGTCAAGTAACGATGGATCTGCACGTTTTTGTCACTAGCAATGTTCCAGCTACATTTCATAGTGTTTTCATTGTAAATAACTTTATGTGGATTTGAATGATCCTTGCAAGTGTATTAGTTCTCATGATATTCTATTGGGAAGCTTTGATGTTGACAAACTTTATGATGAAGAGGCTTTAAGTTTTACGTTTGTTCTTACAGCATTTATTATGACCTCGGCCCTAGTATTGTTTGGAGTTAGCCCCATTTATCGTTTATCTTCTGTATGACCCTAAGTAACCGAAGTTTAAATATGCTGCCAACCAAAAGGAGCCCCACGAAGGAGCTTCACCTCAAACAGTTTCTGCCAACAATGAGCAACACAGATTTACACACCATTAATACATTTCATACTAAATGCCTTTCAAGTCTTTTTAACAAATTCCTTGTGTTTCTCAGTCTGACTTATGAGTAAAGGTAGCTCACTGTGAACTTTAGCGCCCATTTACATAAATTGTTCGTGGCTAGCCCTCTTTCCTCGTACGATTCGCCCTAGCACAACATGCGCATGCGTAGAATCAATGCAATATGGCGGCCATGTAGGCCATAGTCGTGCTGTGCATATATTTCACATATTTGGGTAAAGACAATGAAGAAGAAAGAGACAACCACAGCATCGTAAGTATGAATAAATATAATTCTTAATGAGGCAATTTAAGCATCTTTAGGCTACCACAGTAGTCTCCTTCGGCCCATGGTGTAAGGCAGAAATGTTAAGAAAATTTGGTCGTGATCTTGGGCACGTTTTGAAGGTTTGTGAAGAGGCTTTGTCGAGAAATCCTTAATAATTTCAAAACGGAGCGGCCGATTTCAGTCTGCTAAATTCTAAGTAGAGAAGATTTGAACATGTTTACCATTAAATAATGTATCTCACCGATATCATTGTGTTGATAGCTCGGGAGTTGTGGCCTTTTAAACGGGGATTGTTTCTATTGATTCACCCGCTAGAACCAGAAAGCTTGCAGATCATTACAACAAAGAGCCAAGTTCATTGAAAAACTTAGTTTGCTAAAATCGGCCAAAAATTTCAGCAGGCATCTCCAGTTTTTCCGCTCAAAGATGTGGCATTTCCTTTTTTGAAAAAATGACAATCTAAACATTAAAGATTTTAATGCTGTAAAATATTTCATTAAATTGCTCCTTAATCAAATGATTTGCAAATGGATGCGACAAAGCTACCTCAAGGGATATTTGGACACATTCAAGTTTATCTGAATTATAAACTTGCCTGTGAATTGCAACATTGGAATACAATTCAGCGTGGCCATAACAGCGCTTGTACTGTATTATGAAACAAGTTGTGTCAATTCTTTCAATTGCTTGAACCCTTCACTTGTATGCCAGATTGGAAAGTTTGCCTTGCGCGGCCGATTTCTCTGCCGCGCACTTTGAATTTCAGCCGCGGTTCCAGCCGCGAAATTTTCGTAAAACAACAACAGAAAACAATAGAGCTATTGTTTAGTGACACAAATACAGCCGCGCAAGCAATTTCGATATAGGAGAGATCCCCCGCGCATTCTGCAAACTTTCCAATCTGGCTTGTATGGGAATTTCAGGCAAAGAAACCCATAACGTACAATCTAAGGCTTAAAAACTTGTGCAAGCTGCCAACAATTAAGACACTTGGCTTTGGAATCGCTTCAGTGTCTTTTTGAGGTAGTTTCTTATGGAACACTCTTGATGATAGAATCAAACAAGAACCAACACTGTCGAGTTTTAAAAAGAGGATCAATGAGTGGACTGCATGCAGATAGATGCACCTGTAAAATATGTCGCTGACTAAAAACATTATTTTTCTACTTTATATATATTATGTTTGTAAATGGTTGGTTTGAATTAGTATTATCTCAATACCACTGTAAATACCAACTTTGAATATTGATATTGATTGATTGATTTGATTGATTTGATTGATTGATTGATTGATTGATCGAAAAGGTTTGCCGTTTAGCATGCTATTTAGTGGCGGATACTTGGCCAAAACTTAGCGAGCCCAGGCTGTTGCTACAGTTAAGAAACATTTTTTATTTCTCTTGTTTGCAAAGAAGAAAACATCTTTGTTCTAGCCCAAGTTTGGAGGGGGGGGGGGACGATCGCACCTCTCGCCACTCCAAATGTCCACCAGTAGCACCACTTTGCAACGGTTTGAAAGGAGACAAACTTTGACATTCATTGTTACATGAAGAATGTTTACGGATTCATGGATTTCTACAAGGCCATGAATCTAACGACTTATATGTTTAAGCATCTTAGATCTAATTTTCTGAAATTTTTGAGGTTAAATATTACCAAGCTCAGGGTCAAAACTTTCAAAGCTGAAAGGATTGGCTATTTCAACTTCTTAAAGTCTAACGATTTCATGGCTTAGTATTTAGCAGACCAAAAGCTTTAAGGCTTAACATTTAAACTTAAGACCATTTTTGTCTTCAAGATACTTTTGTAACAGGGTCAGAAAGGAAGTCTTTAAGAGATGGTCCAAGAAATCCACTTGATAACAGAATTAATTTAAGACAATTATTGAAGTATAACAGCCTGAAAATATCAGACAAAGGGTGTGTTTGATTGGTAATTCTGAAAACAGCAGACTTCGCAGAGATGGAAAAACATTTCCCAATCAAACAAAAACTTCTTCAAAACGGCAGACTTCAGATTCATCCAGATGAAAGTGAGGTTTCCAGTTGAAAAACACGATCACGAGTCCGGTGCTTGGCAACGAAGAATAAAGTTACCAATCATCGTGGCAACACTGAGCAAATTCACCTCGCTTTCAAAACTTAGCAAATGAAAGCGAGAAACTCTCCAAAGTCTGCCAAACCTTCTGCCTGTTGGAGCAGAAGGTTCAGCAGGGCCTTCTAAACCTGCCAAACCTGCCGTTTTCGTAATCTGGGAGTCAATCAAACACCAATTCAGAGAGGATACGAACAGGCCTAATATGACCAATGGCCCTGAGGACAAGGTTGAGACTTGCCTTAGTGACGCAAATTTTGCAGACAACGCCATAGACAAGACTTCGGTATGAAAACGATGCTGTAAAAGAAAACTCACCACACGAGCCTGCTTTCTTTGAAACTGTTTTCACATGCTTGTTTTCTTGAATCAGTCTCCTTTCTGTGGTATCTACATTATCTGCGATTTCATCTATTAGATCTGTGGATAAAAAACGAAGCAATTTAGCTTATGTACAAATGTGATGAAAATGCACTTTAAATTCTGGAATGCCGCACAATTGATTACACATAATGTGGAAATGTTTTAAAAATGACTGAAATTCATTATCACATCAATTTATCAAATCAAGCCAAAGATCAAAGGATTACCAGAGACAATTTTAGACAAGAGACTAGAGACACGAGAGAAAATTGTAAATGCGATATTGTTGCCTCGTGATTTAATAAATTTAGCTGATGAAGATTTGTTGGAAATCATCCTCTGTGGACATGAACAGTTATCGTTTGATTCAAATGTGAAAATTCTCACAGCAACGGTAGAATCATATCCAGGCTTCCAAACATTTTTTAATAAGTTGTTAATGAGCACTTGTATAGGTAAATTCTCCTCTCTACTTAAATCAGTGGTGGCATCAAATATTAAAGGATTGTAAAAAATTGTAAAAGATTGCTCACTCACATTGTATTTCTTGTTGTATTGCTGTTGTATCATTTCCTCGACCATGCTTACGAACGGTAACTGGGACAAATGGGCCTATCCTTTCAAAACAACGTTCGCAAGCTGGGTCAGGGAAAGAAAGCAACAGAAATACAACAAGAAATACAACGTGAGTAAGCAATTTTTTACAAAATTTTTTACAATTTCTTTAATATTTGATGCCACCTGTGCTTAAATAGTTTCTTTCTCGCTTATTTGTAGAATCGTTTTTGTGTTAAATAAGTAGCATTTTGCATTTGTATAAGCTCGATCCAGGCTCTTTTGTATAATAGCTAAAAGAACAGCGAAAATTAGCGTTATTACAGGTCTATGTTAAACGCCAGGGTTCGATTGAGTGGGGGTAGAGTTTCTATTCCTGTTGTGCAGTGCACATTCGAAAATTATTTTTCATTTTATATCACATAAAACATTACTACATACAATAAATACAACTATTGTGCCACTCATTGCAGCAAAGGACACGAAGTCAGTGAGTTCCCACAATGAGTGAATTCTACAACTCTACAAAATATATCAAAATATTGCCTAAAAGGTCTACCAAAATTTCGTTTTAGATGTGCCTTGGAGCTGTGGATATTTGAATTAAATGAGGCAAAAACAATCTGAAGCTTGATTCACACTAAGAGCAAGACGCATTCAAAATTATTCAAAATACGATGGAAAATGTGCTGAAGATATTTTCGTGCCAATATCAAGATTTCATTGGCGTCCTGAAGTCCTGAACATCATTTGGACCGGGGAAGAGGGGGGGGAGTGGGGACTTAGGTAGGTAGGTAGGTATTTAAATTTAACGTGGCAAGCCTGTGAAAGTCTGAGAGACTTATTTCCAATAGGGGCCACGGATGTCTTACCATCGTCCACCGCAGCTATCCGCCCCAGCTACCAGATTTCCCCCGTATGGCTCTGGTCGACCCGGGCTAGAGTTACGGACAGGGACCAAACTGTCCAGCGCGGGGTTTGAACCTACGGCTGTTCTGACCTTCGGCTTACGAGTCAGACGCCTTAACCACTCGGCCACGCGCTCTCAGTGCCTTTAACTTAAATTCTCCATGGTACAGGGTTGTGCCATATATTTTAGGTTACCTTGTTTATGACGGAGTCCGGATTTATGGGAATGGTTTTGTGTAAAAATTCATTTATTGGTGAATTCTTTCGGCATTTCCGGGTTTATTATTACTTTTAACTTTGCTTTAACTTTAACGCCTGTACTAAGCAGCGCCATACCATTTTGCTCAAATAAGTATGATTTTGAGATAATTTTCCTAATTTAAGGGTGGTATTTTTACGATTTGAATGGCACAACCCCGTATCTTGGAAACTCAAGTGACCCTCCCCCCTCCCGGACAAGTGGACAGAATAAAAAAGTTTAATTCCATAGACAAAATCAGCTAAATTTGTTTTCATCCACTTTAAGTCAAGAGTCAATCCCTTGACTAGCATCTTTTGAATACTTCAACATATTTCGCGCTATGAAAACTTGTGCCATGAATGCGAAAGCAGCATAATTGTAAAAGCTCTTAAGAGTACGGCCACATGACTTGAAATGGGTCAAACAAGTCTTTGCCGTTTAAGACTGCGTTCACACGATGCCGGCACATTTTGAAAACGGTGAAAAATTCGACGTATAGGCCTCCCGTTCACACGAAAACGGCACATTTGTTGCCGGCAGATTTTGAAAACGGTAGATTTTGAAAACGGAACTCTAACCGACACATTTTGGAAACGGCGTCGTATAAACACTTTAAAATGATGAAAAAGAACATTTTTGGACACTTTTGGAACGAGACTGATCGACTCTTAGGGTGTAGGTAAGCTTCTTTGGCATCAAAGTGCTGCAACGAGTTTTTGCCGTCTAAGTTCCTACCGTTTTCAAATTGTTCCGGTATCGTGTGAACGCTAGCTCAAATTTTGCAGCCGTCACATTTTTCACCGTTTTCAAAATGTGCCGGCATCGTGTGAACGCAGTCTAAGTCTATTAGAAAGCGGTCACTCATCTAAAGAGTCTAGAAAATGCGTTATCTCGATTCTAACATGTTTTGACACCAGTGTAAACAGCCTCCCCCCTCATTTTATTTAGCTTCAAATGTTAACGTAAAAGCTACCCCCTTGTACTGTCCTCTGTAAAAACCCCATCATTGAAATGTTTGTTTTCGACTAGGCTGTGATTGATTCTCACTGGGTGTCCCATAAATCACTAGCGATAGCTAATTTTGCTAGTCTAGACTAATTTTCTGGAATCTGGTTTTACAAATCTTATCAACCAATCATAAGACGGATGATTTAATATCTGAAAAGGAGGCTCCAACGTGGTTACTACCAGGCTATAATTAGCTACTGTTCAGGTCAGGCACAGTGGTAAAGGCTTAAGTCTTGGTTGCGTACTGATAAATTTAGGCCGTGCAAAAACCAACAATCTCGTGTGCTGCGTCAGTGACAAATTGATCATTGTATAAAAATCCGTACACAGAACCAAAACATCGATCAGTTTTGATAAAATACAAAAAGAGCATGACCTGTCAGAGTTATTGCATTATGCAAATTGAAGTTTCTAGCAGTTACTTTGCGGTCACTGTATTTATGGTTTTTTAGAATTTTCTTATTGAAACAAATTGAATATTTTCAAAAAAAATCAAATAAATAGATCCAGACAGAGATATGCCGCTATGGAAGCTGAAAGATGATTGACTTGGTACATATTTCTACAAATTTGCCAATTACATGTTTGCTAAACTAGTTTATGTCCTATGGAATAAGTAAAAAATAAGTCAAAGTATTGGCTGTCCCAAAAAAGTACTCCAGTCGGAAAAACCGCCAAAAATTCGACAATAGACCTTTTAGCTACTCTAAAAAAGAATCAGAATCGAACGATATTTTGATACATTTTGTAGATAGTGAAAGAAACTCTAACGCAACTCGATCGAACTTCGAGTATAAAAATGCATAAAAATAACGCTCAATATAGAGTAGTTTCGGGTAAACACTTAAGGGAAAAACTTAAATTGTCACTTCAATTCAAGACAAATTTGGTCACACTTGGTATTAGCAATTAGGCCTAAGCATGCTCCAACGTTTCATCAATACACTCTATTTCTCAAACGTTTGTTGTCGATAAGCAAGACAAAAAATTGAGCCCCGGTCGAATCGGGCATTGTGGAACACCGTCGGGTATTATAGTACAAGATTTTCCTTTTGCTTGTATACGGGCCTCTACGTCGCAAGAAGATGGCGACCAGAAATCACGTTCGTCGGATGTCCTTCGTTATCAGCGATACAGACAGTACACCAAATAATGAAGCAGCCTAAC
The DNA here is from genome assembly GCA_964020215.1 of Aurelia sp. 3 sensu Dawson et al. (2005). Lineage (NCBI taxonomy): Eukaryota > Metazoa > Cnidaria > Scyphozoa > Semaeostomeae > Ulmaridae > Aurelia > Aurelia sp. 3 sensu Dawson et al. (2005). Next base: position 26,657,299 of record OZ026573.1, on the reverse strand, counting down.
TTGAACAAAAATATGGCGACGGATGTTTTAAGAGCTGCAGCATGTGCAATTGGTGAGCTTTTATCTCACTTCCAGGCCGCTAGGCTTCATTTTCTGAAAAATGTTCCACAACACCCGATGTCCCATAATACCCGAAACTACTCTAGGCCCTTTTATAGAATAGCTAAACGGTCTATTATCATGGACAATGATGCACCGTGTTGGTAGCTAGCCTCACTACATAAGGACCCTTAAGTTACGCTCATCTCATTGAGTTGAATTGTTGTTGTTGTTATCGCTCCACTGAGGGCCTTTGAGCTGTAAAAGCGGCAAAAAATTTCAATCAGCGACGAGGTTCTGTCACCCCGTCGTCTACCAATCACAATGTGGCTTAGAGCAAGACGGTCTTTGCTTTTGTGGCAAGAATGATCCTTTATCGAAGTACTGACACCTCATTTCAAGGTGCAGCAGTTCTAGAAAACTGATTTTTAAGGCATTTAAGACCCAGTGGTTGTGAGAAAAAAGCAGCAGATGTTTTAGGCCCAATAGATCTTTCAGCTACATTCTAAAAAAGCATGTGAATCGAACGACAGATTGATACATTTTGTAGAACGTTCGAATGTAAACAATGGTGTTAAAGGCTCAAAAAAAGGTTTCATACAGAATAAGTATGGAACTTTACTGCCAACAAAAGAAGCAAACAAATAATTTTTCGCACGAAGTCATGCTGAATAGAAACAAGGTGTTATCGCAGAATACTAAAGCTTGCTGGATAAACAGAGCTACAAACAAAGAGAAAATTGACAGAGTAACAGAAGAACCAAATCTATTACTGTAAAGCAGATCGCTCAAAGAAATCAACATTCTTTGGTCAAGATAGCAGGAAATTTTTTCTTCGACATCATGGAAGAATTTATAAATGGAGAAAGTAAAGGGCAGACTTATGAGAAAGTGAATAGACGACATCAAAGAGTGGACTAACACCAAAGAATACGGTCCAGAAAATATGGAAAACCAGAGAAAACGGACCATTGAAAAGGAAAGCAGGGAAGAGTGGAGATCCATGATAGCCAGCATTCTGACTTTCGAGGACACTGCATTGATAGATGTAGACCGGGTGAGCCAGAAAAGCTCCCACTTATGAAAATTTATAGCATGAAGAGTAATTCACAGATTTAAATGATTCAAATTCTAGTTGAAAGCCAAAAGATCAAAGTATTTTTGTGATTTTTCTCGCTGTCTCAACAGGGCTAAAAGTATATATAAATTGAACTTTACAAAAATTTCATGGTTGCAAAATGACAGAAAAAGGGCCTAAAACGTTGATCAAATCAAAAAGGACTCTTTGCACAGCAGATCAGAAAAAAAGAAAATGCAATTGTTCATGGGTGATAGATATCCATGGTACATTTATTGCCATGGGAATAAAAATGTTTGTATTTGTTTGAAAATTGATGTCGTATAACTCTTGAAAGAGGTGAAACGCCCATTGTGTATTGCTCTGTGTAAGGACAGTCCTTACAATTTGATCAATCTTTTAGGCCCTCTTTCACTCATTTTGTAACCATAAAATATCAATAAAGTTAAATTCATTGATACTTCTAGTGCCGGAAAGACAGCGAGAAAAATCATAAAAATACATTGATCTTTCAGTTTTGAACTGGAATTTGAATCCTGTGAAATATTCTTGGTGTTATGAATTTTTAAATGTGGGAACTTTTTTCTCGCTCACCCGGTAGTCATGCTGGTGGGGCCTTCGAATTAGTGGTTTTCCATGAAGTTATTGCAGCAAATTTTAGTGGGAAAATACACCACCCACTGCGCAAGATTTCGATATCTAGAGCCTAAATCTTCATGACTATCTGAAACATCACTTCATATCTTCAAATGGGGTTAGGGCAGTGGTTTGATATCAATTTATTTATCAGAAAGTTAGGTCACCTGCATAATACTTTGCGTGATGTGCTGGGACAAGCGATTTTTGGTCACAACCAAGATAAGCAAACGGTTACAAATGTGGGTATTTTCGTGCTTCTGCTCCCTTTAGATGACCTTCTAACTTAAAACCGAACTAGCCAGTTATCATATGTGCCTCCTTATTTGGAATTGATTGATGTAATTCTGACAAATGACCCCTTTAACAAAGCAAATTTTCCCAGTACCAGAAGATATTTCATTATGGATCTGTATGCAGTGAACAACTGCATTCGAGTACCAACAATTTTGCAGTTCGAGGGAGTGAGTTTACAAAAATTCCCCTTTGCTCAAGAAATCATTGCAGCAAATTTACTTGCGCCAAGTATAGGTTCCAAATCTTTAAATCGGTGTAAAATGGCGAGTGCAAAATTCAATGACCTATTTCTTTAAACTGAATGACTTGAAAGAAACTTTAGCCACTTTTCTATGATTCTACCGTTGCACTTTTCAGAAATCTTGGATATCTTTTGAAATTACAGCCTATTTTATATTTCAAATTTATGATCTGACGTCATCAAATTTCTAAATCACAAACCAGAAGAGTGAAAGAGTTTTGCTTGATACCATATTGTAGGCATTCATAAACTATGGTTTTCTTGAAAATTATTTGATCTTTCGTCAACAGGTTTAGAAATTACGATAGTTTTAAGTTTATTCCGAAAATTTTCTTGAATTCTTAAAAAAGAAGAAAAACAGTAATTCTGAAAATATTGAAGAGTTCAGAGAAATCCAACAGCAGATTTACTGCAAAATAGTTCAAGTTTCTTTAAACTTTTTAAAGATTTGAAACCTATGTTTTTGCGCCATAATCATCAAAATTGCTTTTTCCAATAGCAAGGAGATTGGAATGTTTCTTTTATTTCTTTGGTAACTTTCACAGTCGTAGTCTTGCGGTAAATTCGAAATATTCAAAAACTATTTTCATGGAGCATCCAAAAAATAGTCAAAAACGCACGCTCAAAAGTATCTCGAAACGAAAGAAACGAAAAATGCGGGGATTCATTGTAACTTTATATAAGACCCAAACATCAACTGCCCACACTTCATATAACAAGAAACTGAGCTTCCTGTGGCCCACTGCCTGATCTTACGATCGTAAATTTTGAAGATTCTAAAACTAACATTTTCTGGAATAAAGTTCTCACCATTTTGGTAATCGACTTCATCACCGATGTTTTGTCCCATCATTTTCTGTCGCTGTATGACTTCAACCAACGCATCTAGGCCTTTATCTTGTTCTAGAAAATATCAAAATAATCGATCAATTATGATGATCACAAAAATCCATCATGTGAGTCAAAAATATTTCCATAAATTTGACTGATGACTGAAAGCCTGTGATTTGATTGTGTTTATACTAAAAGCTTAATGTGTAGATCAGTATTAGTTCTTCAGTTCACTTTACTTTCAATTTCAAATTCCACAACAGATAAGAAAATTCTACAATAAACAACAATTAACTAAAAATATGACAGGTTACAAAAGACCAAAGAGTTATTACAGTAACAACCCGTGAATAAGAACCTACAACCTTGCAAGTCAGCATGACTACTCTCGAGTTCACATCGCATCGTTTAAAAGGAGACGACGGTTGTTTCTAAGGAACTGCTCAAAGATGGAAACTTTTTCTTGGGACATAAGGTACATTCTTTCATTCCCTTTAAATCTACATACCTTTGATAACTTGTTTTTGCCTCTTACTGATGTCCGCTGCACTGAGGTCTCCAGCATCAAAACCACCACGTGCAGATGCATATGGATCACGTGTGTTGTCGAAACCTTCGTTTAGAAGGCCAGATCTATAGATCAGATTAAAAATGGAAACATTAAAGGACAAGTCCGGGGTTGTTATAATTGTTGATTATTCAGGAGATTATACTGTTGTGAATTGGGAGTAGTACTTTTTCAATTTTTTTCTCCTTTAATCTGCCAAACTATGTATTTCAATCTTGCAGTCATAGTAATATTATAAATCCCTGTTAACCTCAATTGTCAATATTAATTTTTCGTGATAGACCGTCCCTAAACGCACAAAACTCATCAATACCCCTCGTTTTGTTCTGATCCCTCCTGGGGTATTTGGCTTGTTTACTACTTACTTGTTTTTCTAAGTTGTCTTGACTGAACAGTTGAACCGGTTTCATAATCAGTGCTATACAAGCAGCATGTGTATTTGATTTATTAGGGACCTTTAACAACTAGGACGGCGACTGCAACGACAACGCAAATGTGCCTATTATTTCCGAACTTCAGCTTGAAACGACTCCTTTTTTTCCGTTCGAATTTGCTTCCCTTGAGTGTTTCTGAAAATGTCCTTTTCAACTGCACAACTTGGAAATCCAATTTCTAACATGCTGTTCTTCAGATCTGGATCTTCAAAGTGAAACATTTTCAATGTTAATTATAAAGGAAACAGAGCGTTCCGAAGTATTTAGATGAAGAGGGAGATTTTGCCTCGTCTTATTTTAGAACATGTGAAGGTAACGTGGGAAACTAGCTATACACGGTTTGTAACATACAGGCATACAAGGTGACGTTCTGGCTGGCGTTGCCGTCCTGGCTGCTAAAGGTCCCTATTAGCTGAGGACGGCATAAGTTTGAGTTCTGAAACGTTCTACTAATAGTTATTTTTTACGTCTTGATTATGTCTTGATTATGTCTTAATCAATAATTACTGGATTTTGTCTAATATGGATTTTTCAACATTACTTGGACTTGTCACAAAAATGGATTTGTCATAGTTACACTTGGATTTGTCGACTAATTTGCCACCAACTTGCTTAGTCTTTTATCATGTCATCCGAAGATCAAAAACGAAACTGTTCGTTGTGACACTTGCAATTAAATTCATATTGCAATCTGCTAAGAAGTGCAAAATGACGTTATTTTATATGAAGTCCCTTCATATTGAACTGAACGAGACAGCCAAATGTGTTGATATCATACCACTCACGCTGCTAGTCTCCTTATCGCACCTTCGCATACTCGTACAAAATGGCGACGATATTTGGCCTAACTTACGAAGTTTCGTCAACCAATTTATGAAAGCTGGAGGCATCAAAACTTCGAAAGAACTCATGATTGTTGTTCAGCAGTTGGTAAGGTTGCTTTTTACCAATAACTTCATCAACCCCGGAATTGTCCCTTAAGATCATTCTGAACTGACGGAAACAATTGCTAAGAATAGAATTTAGACCTACGCCCTTTCGTCCCTTGTTTCCCTTCATTCTCTGATTTGCTGACATCACTTGGTCAACAGGGACTCATATTACTATGAAAAAGTGGGCTTAATTTAGGCCTGCTTAGATTGATTCCGTATTCACCAATCAAATTGCTAGAATTTAGCTTTCAACCAATCAGGGGACGCTATTCAGATAGTTGTTGTTGTTGCATACAAAAAAGCTGTTGATGAGGTCTAGAATTCTCGCAGCTTCGATGGATCTATTTTGTTTCTACAGAGGAAGATTACTGCCTGAAAGGTATGCATTTTGCGATTTGTGGGTCAAGACAACATCAAAAATAAAAAGCAAGAGTGACAAAGTTCTTACCGATCGTATGATTGAGTCCCATAGTCTTTTGGTTTGAAGGCTTGATTCAACTGCTTTTCTCTAAGAAATGAGAAGCATAACAAGATGAAAAAACAACGTTCACTGCTAACGGTGGGGGTGGCATGACACATAGTCTTCTTCGTTAAGGGGTCTGCGTCTAGCATCATACTTTGCAAATCTCATCTGTTGGCTGGCCTTGGCTATAACCATTTCACGGGTTATGAAAATGGCGAACAAGGGCCTACCCGGGGGAGGTATATAACATGTTTAGGGTACGGGTATGTCCCACCCAAATGGGTGGGTTTTTGACCCAAAATTCTCTAAACAAGTGTGCTTTTTGGGCAGATTTTCCTTAAACATTGGTGGCTTTGGCAGAAATTCGCAAAAGAATAGCTAAAAATGGGTAGTTTTCCGTCAAAATTTATGACAAGCGGGGTACGAGGGCAAGTGTTGCTAACTAGAAGATGATACATTCCTGAATATCAGGCGGAAGACCCCCATCCATTCACAAGTCATGTACCCCCGGGGGCTACCAAGAGATCGCATGTGCAAGGCATGCTGGCCCAAAAGACCCAATAAACATGGAGTAACGGCAAGTTCGTCAAAATGAGTCTTGAAAGTTGAAACGGGTTCCGTAAAAGTCCTGTAATTTAAAGTCTATCTCAAAATAGATGTCACAGGGGACGACGCAAAAATAATCGTCGAACACAACTCGACATCATTCGCTGGTAAATTTCATGTGACAGCTAAGACAGGCTTTAATAATGATTCCCTGATATATAAGGAAGACCCTTGCTGCCGAAATCAAACGTAAGCTTATTACTGTGGACGACACTGACTTGGGGCCAAGTCTAACGAAAGTAAACATTGAGATGAGGTCTATACCTTTAACAATGAAATGACTAATGCCGTTAAACCAGCTTAAACTAAACCAGGTTTTCGAATAAGGCCTTCTGATTGGTCAATTCAAAAACTACAGTCATTTGATTGGTTGAAATTTAAACTGGTTTAGATAAAGCTGGCTTAGCTGTGTCAGTGTGAATGCAGTATAAGAAACATAATTTACTTACTTGGATATGAGTTGATCGATTTGGTATTGACGTCGCTCTGCTTCACGCGGAGTGCTTGTACATTGTCAAGGCATATTAATGTCTTGCATCAATTTTCTAGGTCATGTTCTGGTCAACCACTGATGCGAGCTCAAAATTTCTAAGCCAATCATGAAAAGATTTTTGCAATTCAACTAAACAAGACCAGATCTTGTAATACAATAGCATCAGTTGCTTTGATTCACACCTCAGTTCGAAGGGATTAGCGAATGCAGACAAAAGAAATTCTTTCAACCAGCAATTCAAAACAAACATAGCAGCAGAAGCTGCCAAAGACTAGTGGGGCAAACTCTCGCTTGGTGCGGGCGAAGGGTGGATTTTAAGAGAAGTTATGTGCTTACGACGAAAGAAGAAAGGTAAATCCAAAGTTCTGTCTGCCGGATTTTGTTTACGTGATTCAAAAGCTGAGCAGAGGGCATTGCGATTCTTACATACTTGTTACTCGAATGTAAACAGTTACTTTTCAGCTCCTGAATTAAGTAAACAAAATCTGCCAGACAGAACTTTACATTAACTCCTCTTCTTTCATTATGAGCATATATAACCTTTCTTAAAAACCTCCCTTCCTCTGCATCAAGTGAAAGCTCGCTGTACTGGTTGCGGGGCAACTTTGCGGCTATGTTTGTTTTGAATTACTGGTTGAGGGAATTTTCCTTTGTCTGTATTCGCTTTGTCTGCTTTGAACTGTGGTGTGAACGTTATGCAACTGATGCTATTGTATTACGAAAACTGCCCTTGCTATTTAGCTAGAATATCTTCTTCTGATTTTCATCTTGAGAAAGTGACAAACTGCATAAAGTGAGTTACAAGATAAAAAAGAGACAACAGAGAGTCTCACAAGTAAGAAGTAGATAAAAATGGTATGAGGCTATGAGTTCTTTCAAAATACTTAAATTACAGACAATCTCCAGCAGCTGCTCTACAGCAAAGTTCTTAAGTTCATTATAAGCTCAGGATACAATGCAATTATATAAAATCAATATTCCCCTACAAACTTTCGACGATGAATGTTCCTTAAAATATTCTTTAAGCCTAACTAATGTTTGAAAATACTGAGGGCAATTTAGGATCTCCTCCAAACATTCTCTCCTACACGGAAAGTTCTTCCTTTTCGAACTCCGCTTTTAAATAACAACCTCTGTGGCGGAGAGTGAAGCAGAAACCAAAGAAGATTCCCTCAATAGCTCTCATTATTTCACATGCAATGTACAGCAATCTATTCAATTTATGTAAAAGATGATATTTTTCCTGGGGCAGATTCACTCCTGCAGCAACGCTGTGAGTCTTTGCAGACTCCTAAGACTTTGAAACACCAAAGAGACTGTGATGTGAAGTGAAGGTCAAATTGATTTGCTTCACTGCTCAAATCTTTGGGCTGCAGAAAACTTTGAGGGCTATGGAAGTCACATCATTAGAACTTATTGGCATAAACAAACAATTTTCTTTTTAGCCTAAATGAAAGCACAATTGTAAATGTTTATCAAATCTGCCTTTGGATTGAATGCCTTCAAGGGAGCTTTGGCTACCTCTTGCAGCAAATATACCACTAGATTATCAGAAATCTAGAATATTCTTCAAAGTTGCCAGATAGTTCAGATTATTTTGAGGCTGTGATGCTACCAAATTTCTATTGTAAACCAAAAAGAGTAAATGACTTGTGCTTGACAACACCTTGCAGTGGACTAATGGTGCCCTGACAAATTCTATCATGTTTTCTCAACCTGTTTATAAATTACTGCATAATGGTTACAATGTTTTCAAACTTTTGCTTCAATCCCCTTCATGAAAAGGGCTGCCATTTCATCTTGAAAATTATCAAGCCCACGGCCCCCTGAAAAGTAGCTGCTGATTATCTGATGGGGAAACGATGTTTAAAACTCAGAATGAAAATGGAAGTGAAAATCATGGTCAGGTAGCTAAATTTACTGTAACATCATAAAATCATGGAGAAGAAGTGGTGGCCAATTCTGCTTAAAAAGTTGACACGTATGCTACAGCATTCTTTAACAGATAGCAGTGGAGGAACCAGACAAAGAAAAGTGAGGGGGTAAAAGTTCAAAATTTTCCGACTGGGGGAGGGGTTGAAAGGGCATACCCAAACATTTTTATCGCATTTTTCAATTACAATTTTACTCAGATTTTTTAAAGTGGGGTGGATTTACCCCCTCATACTCTCCCCTGGCTCAGCTACTGACAGATAGGGACCAAATATTTTGGATTCTCTTTTCATAATATCAAGGGATGGAGGCAGCAGGGGCCGCTGCTAAAACTCCTCAAAGTATGACAAGAAAAGGTGGAAGTTCCAGATACTTTCATCACATATGAGGAAATTTTCTTTCATTGCCCCTTCAAAAGTTGAGGTTTCTTTAGGTCATGCATGCTATCATATCAAACAAATTTTTGGCTGGGGGGTATCATTTAATGTTGAAGGTACGGGTATGTACCGTCCATATGGATGGGTTTTTGGATCCAAAATTCTCTAAACAAGGGTCCCTTTTTCGGCAGATTTTCCTTAAAGACGGGTGGGCTTTCCAGAAATTGGCAAAAAATTGTCAAAAATGGGTAGTTTTCCACCAAAATTCATTATAAAGAGGGTGTGACAACAACTGTTGCCAATTAGAAGATGGTAGCTTCTAAAAACCAGGCGGCAGACCCCCATCCATTGAAAGTCATGTACCCCCGGGGAATTTTTAGCCAATTGCTGCAGGGTGATCTATCCCAAAATATGAATGATAATCCTTATTTCATACAAGCAATGATCTTGTGGTCCTCCAGTTCATCAATATATCCATCTTTGTAATCCAAAATTTCCTGTAAAACCTCCCTGGTGTGCTCACCAAGTAATGGTGGGGGTGTAGCCTCTTTCATTTCTGTCTTCCCATCAAATGCGACTGCAGGACTGACAACCTTCAAATTGCCAATAGTTGGATGGGGTATCTCCTGAACAAGGCCTAAATGCTTCACTTGTGGGTCATTGAAAACTTGCTTCATGGAGTTGATAGATCCAAAGGGGAATCCTCCTTTGTCTAGCACTTGCAGCCAGTGATCTGTGGTGTGCTCCATGAGTCGTTCTTGGATCATTGGGACAATAATGTTCCTGTTTTGTACTCTTAAACCATTTGTTGTGAATCTTTCATCATCAAGCAGGTGCTCCATCTTGATCCTTTTGCACAATGCCTTGAATTGACCATCATTTCCTGCAACTACAACAATATGGCCATCTTTTGTTTTGAACGCCTGGTATGGTACAATATTGTGATGACTTGCACCAATTCTTGTTGCTTCAACATTTGAATTGAGGTAATTTGCAGCCAGATGTGACAAAACTGCCACTTGTGATGCCAATAGGGAACAATCAAGGTAGCGTCCTTGCCCTGTTCTCTCTTTTTCCAATAAAGCAGCCATGATTGCCCCATGAGCGTATAAACCTGTTGTGATGTCAGTGATAGCTACACCCACGCGACATGGGTCCCCAGCAGGTTCCCCAGTGATGTGCATCAACCCACCAATTGCTGCAGCTGTGACGTCATAACCACCCCGATCCGCATATGGTCCACTTTGACCGTATCCGGTAACAGAACAGTAAACAATGCTTGGATTGACATCCCGGATTTGCTCATAACCAAGATCCATTTCAGCAAGTTTCCCAGGCATAAAGTTCTCAATCAAAACATCACTTTTTTCTGCCAGCTTCTTAATGATATCTGCACCTTTTTTATTCTTGAAATCGACACAAACGCTTCTCTTGTTCCGGTTGATAGACATGTAATATACACTTTGATCTTCGCAGAATGGAGGCCCAAATGCTCGAGTATCATCCCCAAGGCCTGGTCGTTCCACTTTGATTATCTCAGCACCATAATCTCCCAGGATCATCGAAGCATATGGGCCTGAAAGAACCCTGCTCAAATCAAGAACTCTGAGACCTTCGAGCGGTGTCTTCGCTGGAGCCTGGAAAAATCTCAGACCAAAGTTCTTGGCTAGGCCCATGACAGTCTTGACATGTCCAGAGCCACAGGTCAAAGTTGAAAGTGCTTGTTTTGACAGCATCTCGTTGAGAACTAACTGCAAGTCCTTTTCACTGTTTTGATGATAAATATGTCCTAGTTTCAACAAGGCAGACACCGCAAATTCTGACGAAGTCAGTGAGCCACCCTTTGCCTGAACTGACCACAACAAGCAATCCTAGCCACAGTTATGTGTCTTTCACAAATGGTTTTGCCAAGTGGTTGTCTGAAAGTCTGAAAATGCCTCATACTTCCTGGAGGAATCCCCTTCAGCATGGGACAATAGGCCACTTGCAAATCAACATTTGATAGACGTGTGTATTTGCACGTTTTAACAATTACTTGATGCAAGTAATATCGAAAGAATTAGATTTTCACACTTGATTTTCAACTTTCAAGCAAAGTTGATTCACAAAAGGAAAAGCATAAGAGAAGTCAGAAGCGAATAAGCGAATAGCATATGGTTGCTATGGCCTAAAATGGTGATTCACACAGCAAAAGGGCAGGCGTTCAGTCCGGCACGATCGAACTTTCAAGATTTCGGTCTGGGATTGTTGGAAAAATTTTCAGTTATTACCCGGAAGAAATGGCAGCATTTGCAATCGGAAATCGCTATTGCCAGGGCAACAATCGCAAGTTACTCGGTAGGTTTCTTCCGCAATTTTGCGGGAAATTTGAGACCATTTTCAAAATCCACAGTAAAGATATCAAATTCACAAGCACTCTTGTTGGGGAGATGAAGTGCTGACCCTATCGTTTTGACCGATTGTGATTCAGCTTTGTTGAGAGCGAATCAACGGTGGGGCTCACACGGAAGAGTCCGGAATGAGTGACGTAGCAACTGAGACCACGCTTACACCTGTACGGATGCAATTTTGATTCGTTCTCCATCGGGGGGGGGGGGGGGATCTTGGCCTAAATTTGCACGGGGGTGTGCGCAAGAAAAAATTTTTCACCCAATTCCAGAATTTTTGCCTTCAAATGATACCCGATTCAGGGGCGACGCTAGCCCAGAAAAAGTGGGGTGGAAAAAAGATGGAATTGATGGCCAGAAGGTATACCTAACGGTTTTTATGTCGGTTTCGCTTGGGAATGAATACTGGCCTGAGGAAAGTGGGGTGGACATGTCATCTAAAACACAAAAATTGGACTAAATAACAACCCGATCTAACATAATTTCCCTTTTGACACGTTTGACAACCGGCTCCAGAAAAACTGCTCTCTTTTGATACCTCGTTCTAGAAAGAGTAGGCAAAAAAGATACCCTGAAAAACAGCACATCCCGTCGGACAACTATACTAAGTATCCCCCGGAATTCGTTACAAAGTTGCTATAGTTCAAGAGCGTTAACACTGCTCCAGACAGAAAATATTCCATGTATCGCAGGAAGAAAAATGGTACGGATTATCAGGAGCAATGCAAACGAAGACGTGTTACGGAACCAAACTTGTACGGGTGCAGTACAAACGGGATCTACGAATCTCTCTACAGTGACATCTTTATCATTCTTACTATCGTTTGAGAGACTCTCCTAAGGGGAATCCAAGTTCCCTTGTTCCCCCATTAATTTTCTGCTTGTTTTCTCGTTCCCTATTGGATGAACTTGATACATAATGCATCAATTTGTTCTCCCCAAAATATCACTTTGGGAAGATTTCTTCCCTGGTCCCCAGACTATTTCAGAGATGTCTTTCAGAGAAGATTTCAGTTAAAATGTCCAAATAACCCTTGTTCCTAAAAACCCCTGGTAGGGCCTCATTTGCGGAGATTTTACCACGAACAAAACAAGTACCACCACAGTTCCGGAAGATGTGCACACAGAAGACAAACACATCTTGAGGACAGAAGTTGCTTGACAGTTGTTTGTCTGCTATGAATTCGAAACAGATTTTTTGAGGGGATTTCAACTTTGCCTGTCATGTAGACAATCAAATAGCCAACAAAAATCCTCTAGATTGACAAACAGACAAATAAAATGAGATGAGTTCTGTTCGTCCCGTGTTCACACCAGAAGATGACCTGGGACCACTTGACTCACCTGAATATATGTTCGTTTGCTACTGTGAAATGTGCTAATGAATTGAAATGAATAAATGAATGAGATAATGAATGAATGAATCAATCAATGAATCAACCAATCAATCGATGTTTCGATGAATCATAATTCAGTCAATTTACGAAGGTTCAACAGGATACTATTTTTTTGCAGATCCAAATATTTCTGACGCATTTGTCCCATTTACCACATGGCACTCCGCAGAATCCGAGATGGGTGGATAGCCTTCTCAATCTGCGAGAAATTTCCATCTCCCCTTCGTCTCAAACCCTCGCTTTCTCTGACACATCCTGACGACAGTCATTTGAATAAACCTGAATAGACAAGATGTGCGAATAAATGGCGACAAACATTTGTCGACGGAGAACAACCCTGAAAGACTCTCTTCTGTAGCATTTATTTGCGACATCATCAGGTACTATTTCTGACAATGTATTTAATGAAACTTAGTCACAATCCCTTGGAGACGTCAGTATTGATGAAGGCATAAAATGTCACTGAGCCTCGACTGCAAATCGCAAATTTGACTGGTATGCCTTCTGCTACACACATGACAGCCTCGAGTTCATTTTGACTCGGTGGTGGATCCGTATACTTTCGAGGGTAAACTCTGTAGTCAGGACATCCTGGGTCACTTTTCTTAAACGTTGAGCCCTTCTGATATACATCTAAGTGTGGGCCTAAATGAATTTGTGGTTCATCGCATACAGCTTGATTCTGGGTTGACATATTCAGCGGTTTTATGATTTGCAACTTTGATAGGATAGCTTTGACGGATGTTGCATCTAAAGGCTTAACAATCGGTGTGTTATCATCTGTCACCACGACTTCCATGTTAATGTTACTGTCAGGTTTATCAGTTAGTTTAATTGCTGTCCCACAAGGATCCGTCTTCGTAGCCTTGTTATTTAGCAGTGAAGATGTATCTTTTTTCGTTGGTGCATCAGTGGAAATACTTGCAGTCTTATGATGGCAAGCTTCGTCCATTTCACTATCTGAAGTGGCATTCCTAAAGGCGCTGATATTCTCTAACTTTGCAGGTATCTCAAGGTAAGGGCTTTCCATGTCATACTCAAAAGTTGACGGCCTAATAGTTGGCAGGTCTTCCGTTTCACTGTATCTAGCAAGTGATGCACCCTTTTCTGAAGAACTTAATGTATCTTTGTCTGAAGTAAGCTGTGTAGTATGCTTGTAATCAACAGCGTTCGTGTCATCTGTAAGTTTCTTTGCTATTCTTACGTCAATATTTACCGTCTCAAGCGTTTTATCTGTAACTTCAAGGACTGAACAATTCCGTGTGTCACCACCCTTGATACTCCTTTCTACTTTGGAAAGACACTGAACCTTCCGACTGCATAGCACTCCAAAGCCTTGACGGCAAAGAAAAGTGAATGTAATATAATATTCTAGTGACGGTATGTGTTCATGAAGCAACATCCAGGCTTCTTGCATGCTAAGCGGCAACTGATTCAGGTAAAGCTCAAATAATCCTTGCTCCATCAAAAACAATCCTTCTTCCGGTAAGGCATAACTAACATTTCCAAACTTAGTCCCAAATCTTTGCCAATGACTTCCAAATGCTTGCTCAACAATGATCAATTGTTTTTTGGCATCCCAATGTCCCGATGACAGACTTCCACGTTTGCAGACCCTTTCCTCACTGAGAACAGTACTAAGTTCTTCGTAATACTCATTAATCTTACCAGCATCCGAATCGCTTTCGGGTGAAAATTCCTTTTTACCGCCAACATCAGGTAATACTGCTTTCCTAGCGCTTAGCTTCACAAACAGTTCAGCATCAAACAGGCTCTCTGGAAATCTTGTGCGTGAAGACAGATTTTCTGTCCTGGTGGCTCCTCCCTTGCTGTCGTTCTCCTCTGTAAATGTTTGCAAATCCATTTCTAACATTAAAATCAAAGCTTGGAAAGTCTCTTACTTCCCGTCACAAAACCAAAGAAAATGCCAGCATGAACAAATGACCAATTCAAAGGTCAATATGCAGCATAAGATCAAGTATCACTGAATTACCTTCAATAGTTTCATAGACCAACTTTAAGCTTTAGCTCTTCACTAGAAAGTAATAGAGAAAGAATAGCAACGACAGCTACTTTTTACTGTGGAGAGAACTACAGCAATTCCAACACCATCTCCTTCAAAGTGTTAGTACTACTGGCCGAAAACTTTCTTATCTAAACATCTACTAAATCAGACCAAGGAGTTAAATTTTGACCGAGACTAGTGGACTTCCTACGCTCCAATTGACCTTTTAGCTATTCAAATAAAGAATCTGAATTGAATCATATTCTTTATATATTTTTTAAGAATTTTCCAATGTGTGCAAAAGATCTTTTTGCTTCTTACAAAAGAGGTTTGGATCGAGCGTCGGTATGAAAAAGCATGACCCCCGTTCTCGGTATAACGATACTATGAACTATGGCAAGAAGTTGCTTCGGATTTCCGAACGCCTTTCAGGGAGTTAATCAACGATAAATTTACTCAAAGCGATTCAGGACTGATTTATCTAATATAAGGGAAGCTTTATCTGCCTTGGGGCCTTGTTTCTCGTTGTTTTCGCTCACTGTTAGCTGATTATGTGGTGTAACAGTGAGTTACAGTACAGAATTGCGAGCATGCAAAGGTTTCATCTGCAAGCTGCAAATCGAATTTGGCTGTTTTCAACCGTTGTTTTTCAACTGAAAGAAAATTCTGCTGACAATGAATAAATACAATTACAAACAAAGCAAAACGGCAAACAACACGTCACTGCATGTAAACTTAACAATTGCGAACTCACTTTGTGCGAACTTGTCGATAATAAACTCTCTAAAAGTGCCCTGAAATCCGAAGCAAAATCTTGCTACAGCTAGTGGTGCTTATATCGAGAACGAAAGGCATGCTTTTGTCTCCTTCACAAATTTACGAGATTTGGATGCTTGATCAGAACCTTTTTTTTTAAGAAGTAGAAAGTCTTAGACTGATCGCAGATTCATAGTTATCGCTACTGATGGACTGATGGACGCTTAAACCAGTTTGAACAAAGATAAAAATGTTGCTGTTGTTGTCATCGTTGTTGTTGTTGTTGCCATTGTTGCGATAACTGGGACTATATCATGAGTCTAAAAAGTCTGTAGCAATAGAAGCTCTTGTACTCCACTCAGTCGAAGCTCTCATATAAAAATGTTGCTTGATCCAGAACGATCCAGAATCTTTTGTAGAATAGCCAAAAGGTTTTTAGAGTAAACTATCTTGAAGCGCTTTTGTAGCTTTTAAATCTGCCATTTTTATAATCAATCTAATCAAAGATAGGATATTGAAAGCCTCATTAAAGGACATATGTGACGTTAGCAATTGGTTAATACAACAAAGAAGTGTGGAGTGGAATTCCATTGTTTTGTGACCTTTCATTTCTGTATCACGAATTTTCATTGCAATGAAAATTCAGCCTCGATCCTGTGCTTTGTAATAAACAACAGAAAGAATTGTATCGTGTGAACCAATCAGGTTCGTGACATATGTGCTTTAAATTGCGTGGCACCCAATTAAAACAGAATGAAAGCATTTTTGGTCACCTGGTGGCACTTAAGTTAACAAAACACAAAAGTTAAAGACTATCCCATACACCCCCCCCCCCCCAAAGTACTTTGTATGCTGTGAGTCAAGAAAGTATCAACATAAATTCAAATTTGGTCTTGCAATATGCAGGCACTTACCTTTTCAACCTTCAGACCAGTATTGTCGTTTAATACAGATGACGTAAATAAATGATAAATAAAGGATACATTGAATGAGTTGTTGATGATCTCATTAAGTCATCTTTAAGATCTTTGATAAGCTGTGAAAATCGCTGGAGATTCACTCTGATGCTTGACGTTATCTGGAAAGTTGAGAGAGACCTCCCATTAAGAAAATATATATGTTTGCCTCCCTGGAGCCTTACTATGTAATTTGCAAAATTACTTTTAATGCACTAAGAGTTTACAAAGGTAGGTGCCTGCATATTCTGCATAAAAGGACAATGCAACCTCCAAATTTAGCTCCTTTATAAAAAAATCATTCGGAAGTACTGTTATAAGTAAATAAAGCTACACTCACTTGTGTTGAATGCTTTTGGTGGGAAAATCAAAATTTTTGTATGCAATTTTGACATACAGTAAATATATACTTGCAAAACTCAAGGTCATTTGTTTGCTCCACATAGAGACTGAAGAATGAAAATCATTGGTGGCGTACCAAACCAAATTGTGAGGTGGGGGGGGGGGGATTAAAGACAGTGTGCCAAAGGAAACTTTCAGACATCGCCTCTTGCTAGGCATTGTTTATGGCCTCTGTGCAAGATCAAGTTTTCAGTTGGATATACTCAGAAAGCTTTGCTCCTTGCAAAGCAAAAACACTTTGATCTGACCTTGGTAAATCTAGCTGGTAAAATTTACAACGGCTATTTGCTTGCATATTATGTGGAAACAAAATGAGATTTCCCACTATAGATGTCTTAACAAAATCTCCAGTTACTGTAGGTGCAAAACTTCTTGAATAGGTAAATATTTTCAAAAGAAAGTTATCTAAATGAAAAAGAATGAAGTTTGATGTTTCTTTATGTTGCAATTCAACATTCTCAGCCTATTTTTTAAGCCTTAGAAAGATAATTGCATGCGAAGAACTGAGCAAGCTTACTAAAGTGATCCAGCTACATTTCTGTGATGTCCACACACACATTTATTATACTGCTTTGTTTCTTTTAATTACCTATTACTGCTGGTTCATCATGTGGGGAATCCAGTCAACTGTTAAACTATGAGGTGAGAGGCAAGCTAATAAGACCTGGGTAAATATAGCAGGAAAATCACTGGTCAAAGCTCAAGTGCATTTGTCTCCGAATGAAAATGAACAAAAACTCACCTTAGAGCTATGAGAACCAACTCTTTGACCTTGATTTCTTTCATTTATCAATTCCATTGTCTCCTGTCCAAGCTGCTCTGCAGCTCGTACATTGCTCAACCTGGAACAAAGTAAACTTAGATATAGTACAAGTCTTGAGTACATCAACATGACAAGAATTCTTAAGAATTTTGAAAATTCTACACATTATGATTAGGAATTTGACCCATATGAAATGATATGACTTGACCCACATGAATGATTAAGACTGCAAATTTTTATAAACAAGAATTCTTGAGACATTAAAGACAATTATTGTTTTATTTAATAGCATCATTTGTCTGTAATACCTATTTGATAGGTTTTGTATAATATGTTATAGATAGAGATATGTATGTATGTATGTATGTATAATTTTGCCATCAAAGTAAATATATAACTATTAATAAAAGAAAAGAAATCTAATTACAATGTCTACAATTTGAAATAATTACAGGCAAAAATTACATATCTTATTAATAACCTAATTTAAAAACACCCCATGGTAAAAGATGGCAGGGATAGCATTAAAAGGTCAATGCAACCTTGTTTCCATAATGGTCCCTCCAGGAGTGCTATTCAAAAGGAAAATGAAAGAAAAACATTTTTGTTATTGTTGAAGGATGATTTCTGTTACAGCTTTTAGGAATTCAATAATATATATAAGGACTATTTTCTCGCTTCTGAAGATCATTAAAGAATTTGTCCTTGATCTTATGCTTGAAGCTGTTGACATTGTTTGAAGATTTGAGGTCTGACTGTAGGCTGTTCCAAATTTTGGGTCCTATATAAGAGAGACCATTTTGCCCCATGTTAGTCTTTCGGAACGGTAGATTTAGTTTGTTTTTAGATCTGCGAGTGATCCTGCCCTGGCCAACTGGTGAGAACATCTCCGACATATAGGAAGGGGCTGAATTATTAAAAAACTTGAAAACATTTGTAGCAGTGCATTGCTCAAATCTCTCTTTTGTGGGGAGCCAATTTATATCTTTGAATTCTTTGATTCCTACGTGTGCTCTATTATTCAGATTCAAGCAGAACCTGATACATTTATTTTGCGCTGTTTGAATCTTTTTGGTTAATCTTTTAGTAAGCATTGGAAACCAAGCACTGCATGCATAGTCAAAGTGGGGCTGAATCAGTGCATTTGCAAGTATATAACCTACGGAGAGAGAAGTCAAGAAAGTTTTGCTTTCTGTAGAGGAACCTTAGTCTGCCATTGATTTTACTCAGGGTCCTGGCTGCCATCGACTCACCAGACAGGTTCTCATCAAGAACACAGCCAAGAACACAGATAGAAAGATAGATAGGTAGAATTTTTAGACAGGGAAACCATCAGTTTTGTGTCATGAGCATGGGGGTAAACATAGTTCTACATCTTCATGTTATCACCATTATAATGCATCCAATAATTTATCTCAATCAATCAATCAATCATAATTTATTTGTTTACGCAGGTTAAAAAGTGGCAGCCTCAAGATGGCTGATGTGGACCTGCAAAATTAAAAGTATACATAACTAAAATGGTAAAATTAGGAATGATTTAACACTGTTCTTACATTTGCTTTGATTTAAATTACGACTATCCTAATACAATGTGACATCTTTGGTTTAAAATTCTTAATAATATATATAATTTTTCAAATCCTTGTTCCTTGTAACTGTTGTTCCTTTAATGAAAGTTGTTGTTTTCAGTTCAGTTATTGCTTTATTCTTTAGTTCATATTTGAAATTTTGAATGTTCTTAGCGTCCTTCACAGTATCCGGCAGAGCATTCCACAGCACTGGCCCTCTAAAACTTAACATATTTCTCTCAAACTCTGATGTTAGTCTTTTAACTTGGAGTCTATCCTTTTTGTATGGAGACATTGTAAAATGATCTTTCAATGCATGCTCTCCTTCTCCTTTTATTATCTTGTACATCTCTGCTGCTACCTTTTTGTTATACATATATCCCAAGTTGTTCCAGCAAGCAACATCTAAGACATTGTTTGAATCAACTGTTCTAGGAATGTTCTTGATCAATTTTGCTGCTCTTATATGCTGACTCTCAACCCTTTCGAACTTGCTGTTTGTGCAGGTGCCCCATACAGTCATTGCATACGTGGTTGTTGGGATTACAGTTTTAAAGTAAATCTCCTCTAGTACTTTTGTTGGCAGGAATTTGACTTTTTTCAGCATGGACAATTTTTGTGAGAATTGCTTGTACACCTTATCTATGTGGGTGTCCCAATTTAGTTTGTTGTCAATATACACTCCTAGGAGTTTACTGTTCTCCTTATATTCAATGATATTATCTCCAATTGATATTGGTAATAGGGGCCCCGTAAACTTCTTTCTGTTGATTATCATAGCTTCGGTTTTCTTACTATTTATGGTCATCTTATTTTCTTTGCACCATGTGTTTATTTCTCTTGCAAGCAGATTCAGCTTGTTCACGCAATCATCTACTGATTTTGATGTGACGTATGCAGTGATATCATCTGCATACAAGTGCACTTCTCCATTGTTGACACTATCAGCTATATCATTTATGTAGATAGAGAATAGTCTAGGACCCAATAAAGATCCTTGCGGGACACCATACTTTACTTCTCTCATTTCTGACCTTACATCATTGATTTCTACATATTGCTTTCTTCCGTCTAAGTAGCTTTCAATTAAGTTGTACAATCCTCCTGTTATCCCTGCTGCAATCATTTTCTGCTTTAATATGTCATGGTCTACGTAAATATTTCTCATAAATTCTTATTGGAATGTAAACAAGATGGGATTATTGCTATTTCACAAGAAACAAATTTAGCACAAAAACATCTTTCAATGATTTCACAGGGAATCTCGCCAAGAAAACTTCACTTAAATTCTTATTCTGAGACAAATGCTGCTTCCAAAACTTTACTTGTAGGCAAACGATGCGCAGCTTTCCACCTTGAAACAGAAGGAAAAATGCGCATTTTTGATGAAAGAGTGTGTACCCGTGGAAAGGGGAAATAATTACATTTTCACTTTGCAGATGTGGTAAATACATGTATCAACACTTTAATTGGATAGAAACATCAAAATTTCTTGCCAAATACAATGACCCATAGACTTTTTTTAACTGAATTGTACATAAATGAGAACAACAACCAATGACATGATATCAATCAAAAGCGATGGCAGTCTTCCCTTCACAATTTTACTCTGTTTGTCTCTTGGGCTTCCTGCACCTCATACACCATCGGCAAAATAAGATTTAAATGGAATGAAGTTTGAAACGGAAGAAATGGCGCAATCTTGTCTTATGATTCACTGTGACCAGTGTCACATGAAAATGAAAAATGTTGATTTTGAAAATTAAACAGTTATATGCAATTTTATGGTAGGAAGCTGCCAAAATAGCCAGAACACCAAAATAAACATTACAATGATTGTTGTTGATATGGCTGTCACAAGCGT
The DNA here is from genome assembly GCA_964020215.1 of Aurelia sp. 3 sensu Dawson et al. (2005). Classification (NCBI taxonomy): domain Eukaryota; kingdom Metazoa; phylum Cnidaria; class Scyphozoa; order Semaeostomeae; family Ulmaridae; genus Aurelia; species Aurelia sp. 3 sensu Dawson et al. (2005). The sequence goes on along the minus strand of OZ026573.1, from coordinate 26,636,271 downwards.
TTGAAACTTTTCAAAATTCCCTGAAAGTTCTCACTTTAAAAATTGTCTCCTGTACCATGAATTTTTACCTTTCTTCCCTCCCTGGGACCCTTGCCTCTCCAAACACATATAAAACTTGTGTCTAACACTATATATCTTGTAGCCTGCATGCAGACTTTACTTTCCAGTGCAAAGGAGAGCCAGGTCGGAATTTGGAAAGTCTGTGAATTAGCATCCAATTGGGCAACAATTCCCTCCTGCGAAGAGGAGCTCAATCTTGCGCAATAAATTGACTCTGCAAACGGGAAAATCCCGTCATGAAGAGGATCCTCCCCACACAACTTCAGTGCCTACAATTTACAAACTGCAGAGGCAATAAGGATAAAAGCTCACCAGTAATTCAAAAACCCCACTTGCTGACAAATATCTTAGAAGCTAAGGGTATTAGCAACATGCATCATTCCACATCTGACGATCACAGGCCTAAGCCTGAAGTAAACGAGTCAAGTAAGTGTTCTGTCCTCGGATAAACTTTCGAAGAATTGCTCCTTGATCGTTGTAGACTTCCTTAGCCATGGGGAATATGCTTGTCTGTTTATAATTCCTTTCAAAACATAGTTATCCCAAGTTATCAAGTCCCGGAGACAGAGACAAACTGGGCAAACTTTGGCGGCAAACTTGTTTACTGCTGCAGGTTCCTCAATCTTTAAGTTACGATGAAGGTTTGTTGTTGTCTGTTAAACAATGAACATAAAGGGTGGCGAAACACAAGACGATTCTGTCAGCTTTTGATTGGGTCCTTAGAATCTCAAACCAGGTGCTAATTGGCTAAAAGACAATACCTGGACAAAAGGTGAGAACTATTGCGCAAGGTGTCAGAACTCAATAACGGACGCTAATTTGTGGGCTTTACAAGTTCCACCATGGCTCTCCTTCACACTGGACAGTAAAGTCTGCACGCAGGCTAGTCAAAGGGCCAGCTTCTAATGTTTCCTTGGAAGCGCAGTTTGTCCCTCTAGATCGAAAATTTTGCGGTGAAAATATGTGCATCTACTTTCCTGAAACGGCATTGTGGAGGAGCATCAAAAATAGTCCTAGCCTGGCATGGTCAACTTATCATTACCATGAGATAGGGTATCCTGATTTCGCTGGTCGATTGTTGTTTAGAAAGCTCAGCAGCCATCACGTGATGCAGAGGATGGGGGAAATATTTTCAACTAGCACCCAGGCCCCCTTCTTTTATGGCCTAGTTACTACAAAACTTCAAAAATTCCAGCCCTCCTGTTTTCAGCTCAGAAAATTGTTTACGTATTCATTATCAGGTCACGTTTAAACAATAGCTTACCAAGTGTCTGTTGCCCACATGATCTTGTTCAATTTAGCTTTAATTTCGATCAATTTCGAGCAAAAACGAAAGTAGGAGATGACTTTCTCTTGTCGCTTCCAGTGCTTCCCGTCGGTCGGTCGGCAACTCTGCGAATCTGCGAAAATGAAATGATCAAAATCTCACGAGAACGAGGCAGATTGCTAATGGAACCATGATGGAACTAAAACAACAGCGACCCTCTGAAGATCTAACACAGATCGCGCAGCAGGCAGACTTCATGAACTAACTGCAGCTGATGTGTTGTGATGTCCCAAAGAATTAAAGCGAAATAGGTAAGATTAATCTCTCTTAAACTTACTTGTACTTCTTAAGCGACTATAACACTTTGATTGCAATGGAAAAAGTCTGTTCCACTCTGCTTTTATTGTTTCCCGTGTGGACATTTTAGGCCCATTTTTGATTAACAAAAAAGTCCAACTTTGTAATCTAAAAGTAAGTCAGTCACGCTCGTTAATGCAATTGATTGCCGTTTTATCTCTGCTGCTAATTGGTAGTGAAATAAAGAAAGCGCACGGAGAGCGCATACGAGAGCTCATACGAGACACAAGTTTCCTTTATGAAAGTGACTTAGCTATCAACTTGTCAAGCAAAGAATAGTTGGAGCACAGCTGCCGCTAGTAGTGTTTCAGAATTTGCAATTGTAACGATTGAAAGAAGCGCGCATTAACCTCTGCCATAGAACTTATCATCAAGTCCCAAGGGATCATCGACTTTCAATTTTTGTATCTTTTAATTAAACGGCATTTGCCCATTACAGGGGGAGGGGATCTTACCCTTAGGCCATTAAGAAAGTGAAAAATTGCATAGAAAATCTCCATAAAAGGAATTTTTTGGAAAACGGGGATAAAATACTGCACAAATGATGTAGGAATAGAGGAGTATCGCCCTTTTGGAACACTCTCGAATATTGACACATTTGACTACACAGCAAAACTTCGCTATCGCCGGGGCCTTGGTCTAGTTTCTCGCAAAAAGCGCGCGAAAATGTTTGGTGACGCCATCTTCTTTGTTGTCATTTGTATTTGTTGTTATATTTCCTTTCGTTGCTTTGCAAATTGAAGATAAAATTACCGACCTGAAATGAATGCGCAAGTGTCTTCATTTTTTCAAGCTGCCTTTCTACCAGTCTGTTTTCTTTTTACTCCTTTCGTTGAAATTTTTCGGCAATAACTGAACCTGCATGGCCTGTTGTTGACATTGAGCCTTCGAAATGAAAACTCAGTGGGATCCTGCACAGTTGCTTGAACAGTTTGCGCACCGGATGTGTTGATTTTACAGCCACGCTGACTGGCCTAAGCCGCCCTTATGGTGCACCTGTGACCGCTCAAGCCTTCCAGGTGACTTCCTGCTGTGTCACATGCTCAAACGTCATTTCCGTGTAGGAAACTTGGTGGAGGCAACGGGAGATGTCGGAATATCGGAAAGCATGTTTCCAAGCACTTGAGGGTGGTAAGGGGGAGGGGTAAGATCACGAAGAAATAACAGCCTTTTCACGTTGCACATCAATTAAATTAATATTGGCCTTTCATGCTTCACGCAAGGCACTCGTAACAATTTTGCCTGCGTTCCAAATGGGCGAATGCTGGACATTAGGCCGCTCAGACCTCTCGGCACTAAAATTAATATTATGGAAAGATGGAGCGACAATCAGACACGTTGCTTTTAGAAAGATGATGTGAATAGCAAAGGATTAAAATAACGGTAAGCATTATCTTGCAATTGTAACTAAAATTACTAAAATCTACTTAGTTCAACAGAGTGTTCCAAAAGGGCGATACTCCTCTAGTACATTTTTACTATATGATACCTCTAGATGTGGCACATCTTTTTTGGTGTGGCTGGCACCAGATTGGAAGGTTTGCAGAATGCGCAGGGGCTCTGCCCTTTATCAAAACTGCTTGTGTGGCTGTATTTGTGTCACTAAACAAAGGTCTATTGCTTTCTTTTGTTGTTTCATGAACATTGCATGGCTGGAACTGCGGCTGAAATATATGTTTGCAAACAATGGGCTTTGTGTCAGGCAGCCCCATAGATTTTTTCTTCCTGTACGCTTATGGTATTGAGTTGAGAAAAGATGTTGGCCAAATCTGTAAGTTACTGCACAAATCAGTGCCATAAATCAAAATGATTTACAATTGACAAGCCCCATCTGTTTTCGATTTCAGGAATCCAAATACATACAATACAATAACAATACACCTAGGGTAGCTAAGAAGATAGAAGCCTGGTTTCCATTAAATCGTAGAGCGATTGTAAGGAGATTGGTGATGGTCTGTGATTGTCTGCCATTGTATGTGTTGTGTTCATGATTTAATGGAAACACTTTTATCCTACAATCCTTAAGATTGTCAGGGATTGCAGATCGTAAGCATCTGGAAAGTTGAACTGGGTTCAACTTTCCAGGATTGTTATGACAGTCCCGATGTGGAAAAAATTTATGGAAACATGCAGATGATCAGAAATCATCGCAGGCAGGCTTTTGGTAAACTTTGATCCCATGGATGTGATCAGCCAATTAGATTATAGTAGTTGTTGTTGCCATGCTTTGCTGCGGGATTGAAAAGGATCTTGGCATAGGTGTATAACAGACGAAGGTGTTGTGGCACAGTGGTGCAATCCTCTGACTTCAGTCAGGTGGATTAGGTTTGTAACCTGGTAGGGCCCCACCACTTGAATGTCATGACAAGGGGTTATGGACTCGATTAGCACTTAGCTACTTCTGCGATAACAGCGCTTGGCACTAGAAACCACAACTTTACCTTCACCAGACTGTCGCTGATGAATGGAAACACTCATCTGAAATACAGATGGAAGATTGATGACAAGGATTTGTGACAATCACAGGAATTGTGTTCTACAAAGAAAATTGAATTGAATTAAATTGATCATAAAAATACAAGATACTTGTATATTATTATACTCAAAGTTACGAAAGAGTGTAGCAACTAGTGAACAGGAATTGTACACAGGAATTTTTAAAGATAAGCTCTCAAACAAGAAGAGAGAGCTTCACCTAGTGTGTAGAAGTGTCAAATTTTTGAACACCATACAGGTTGATGCCTTTTTCTTGGCAAAGAAGAAACTGTTGTCAGAGAATAATAGTCTGCAGAAAATTACAGACAAGATTGTGTCCAGGGGCATCTTGACCAAGGTATATTTCATTCTATAATTGAATCAACAGTGATTCTAAAGAAGTTTGATCATTGAACACAATGCATCTTGGTCAACTGCCCCTCTACACAATGTTTGTGGTAATTATCTATCATTTGGGAAATCTCCTGTTCTGAGATCCACCATATTGGACTGAGTAACCATTTTAGATGAAAACTAAATTTAAGGTGACTTTGCTTCCCTCTCTGATGAACAAAAAGAAGATAATTTTCGGAAAACCTCCTCTCTAGACTCTCATTAATTGTTTGGTTTGTTTTCAATTTGTTTTGAGTGGGCTTGTAAGGATTTCTAGCTACTGAAAGCTAATTTAGGCCCACTGTGCATGCCGCATCCAGGCATGGGACCCCTAGTTTAGCGTCCCTTCCGAAGGACGACGAGGTGAGATGTGAGGTCAGTCCTCCGAGGTCACCATCCGGATTTTGACCTCACTCGACCAAGCTTAACTTCAGTCACCTAATGAAGACTGTATAAGCCATTCGGTCACTCACCCCGTTAGTTGACTATAGCTATATTCATAGAGAAATATGCCAAATGTGAAGGCAAAAGCTCGGCATGATTTTCCGCATAAAAATTCTTAAATTTGGCAGTTTTTCTCGCCCGGGGGGGGGGGGGGTAACTACCATATATGCAGGAACGGGATGTGCCATTATTTTGGGTGCCCTTTTTCGAGCAAAAAAATAAATTTTATGGTATCATTTTTGGTAAAATCACAAGTAATCATAAATTTTGGGGTGTCATTTTAGAAAAATAACTCTATAGGGTATTGATTTTGATGAAATTTCACTCACTTGTTAAAAATTTTGGATGGCTGTCACAATTTTAGGGCATACATTTTCAATGGCCTGTAAATTTTGGGGTATCGTTTTCGCGAAAATCTTTAAATTTTAGGGTGTGATTTCGGACGTCAAATGGTACACCCCCGTCACCCACCTATTGAAGTTACCCCCCCCCCCGGGATTTCTCGACAACAAGCACTACAAATTCTGGTTCTTTGATTATCAATAGGCAAATCCAAGGACCACAACACCTTCATTTCTTTATTATTTGTATTGCACATTGCAATGCAGCGGCCACACCATGGTACTTTCCGCGGTACCTGATAAAACCTTTGGAGGGGCTGAGCCTGAACTCTTTTAATCTCGAATAATTTCATATTTCTTTCCATAATTTTTGTCAACAAGGGTGAAGAGAAAATGGGGCGTTGGAAATTTTTAGGAGCTGATGCCCGACCTGCTTTAATAGTTGCTACGCACCTGCTCTATGCCTTGCTATGCCTTGCTCTAACCGGCGTGGTTTCCGGCCAACTACAGAATGGACGAGGTATGATAAGCGATAACAGGGACTCATGGTTTACATGTAGGCGCTTCTTAGCTAAAACTTCTCACTACGTTCGCATCTGCTATATGTTACTCCACACAGATGTTGTTTGTCGATTTTTCAATCTCCATATGTTAGACCCTTTATTTTGAGTGTATGTAAACATATTTACGAAACTCTTGGCTTTCCCTACCAACTTTCATCGCCACAGCAATATATTGTTTCACGTTTGATGAATTTTTAATCAGGACCTGGCCATATGCAAAAATAAAGATGGAAAATGTGCGGATGTCAGATGTTCTTTTCTTTTGATCTGCCCCTCGTCTTAATCCAATACATACATATGAAATTTTTCATGCTTTGCTCTAACAAGGTAAATCTCCGTTTCTCCCGACTACAGAGTGAATTTTTTTGCTTCATACAGTTTAGCTGTTTTGAGCTGTGAATAAAAGCTCTCCTAATGCCAGAAGAGATTTCACCTAGCCATAAATATCTCTTTGAAATGTGAAATAGTTTAGGAGAGAGAACAACTTTGAAAGATTTGCGTCTAGGAGTTTTATTTTAAAGATTTGCGGCTAGGATCGAAGTTTTAATTTCTCAAATTTTTGAAGAATTTTTCCGTATGCGTGGAATTGTATCGAGGAACCATAGTTCACAATACTGCCATATTGTAACCTGCTAAAATCGAGTATAAGATCACTTGAACCGGAATATCTAGGTAATTACATATTGTTTGAGGAGAGGATTTGTCTTCAAAAGGACAGCAGAAAAAGTATGAACAACATTTCTGAAAAGCTTCCGCGAAGTGGGTTTCTGTTAGTTACTCTTGAGAATATATGTTAGATTTTGAGTAATGGAAAATTTAAGGTATATGTGCAAAGACCCTGGTCTCTCATTTATACTCCGAACAAAGCTTGCAGAAAAGGTTTGTTTTAACAGTTATCAGTTATAATATTGCGTATGCCTCAAAAGAGTTTAGGTCCATTCAATCAAGATCACCGTACTCAACTACCAAGTTTATTTTCGTTAAGTCGCTTGTCACACACCCCCGTTCATCCATTCTTTCGTACGCCTGTTTCACATTCGGTGTTAGTGTTATACCGGGTGACGTGAGCCAGAAATAAGTTCCTACTTTCGAAAATTCATGTGGCACCAAGATTACTTCACGGATTTGAATGACTCAAACTCTGTTTGAAGGCAGAAAGATCGAAGTATTGTTGTGATTTTTCTCGCCTTCTCACGAGCACTGGAACTATAGGTAAATTCAACTTTACAAATTTTTCATGGACAATTTCAAGAAACTTTCAGTACTGGCCCAAATTTTTAGTTTCTTAAAAAAATACTTGTACCTTAAAATTCTTTCTATTTCTTTCAGAACAAGTTCTCCTCAATGGAGAACTGGATTGATGATTTGCCGATATGCACAAAATCTGGGGTAGGATTTCAGTCAAACCAGAAATATTATCGACAAGGTGGTGGACGACGTGAAATACACGAGAGAGAAGATAGATGTTTCAATCTGAAGATCCCAAACACAAATACATGTCTTTACGCTGTCTTTGATGGTCATGAAGGGTCTTCTGTATCACATTATGCAGCCCAAAAGATTCCAGCTGAACTCATATTGGACAGGAATATGGCAGGTAATAGATTTGATACATATACGCCTACGACCCGATACGAGTATAACACAAAACAACGAAGAGTAATTAAGTCCAAAATACACAACTAAAAAGTTCGAGAAGACTACCATGGATCTTTCCTATCTTCTTTGGTGTCTCTTCTCCCTCATCCGTTCGTTGTTAACTCTCCGCTTCTCATCTATTCCATTCCACACTTCATGGGTCAACTTGCGCCATTCAGGTCGATTGTCCACGCTTTCAGTCCAAGAATCAAGAGCTTCACCTCTTTTGAGAACATCTTTCATGGTATCTTTGAATCTGAGCATAGGACGTCCTACCCTTCATAGCCTACCCTTTGAATCTGAGCATAGGACGTCCTACCCGAGCATAGGACGTTTCTCTTCCCTTCTGCAAGCTCACCGTAAAGAAGAGCCTTGTCTCGCGCAACATGACCCAACCAACGCAATCTGTTCATGTTAAGAAGAAATTCTATATCATCTGCCTTTGCGAGACAAAGGACTTCATCGTTTGTGACAATTTCGTCCCATTTGATTTTCAAGATAAAACGTAGGTGGCGTTGCTGAATGGTTCTAAGCTGTCTAACTTGTTTTCGGTCATCAAGGGGGTAGAAATCCACCGTTCCGCGTGATTTTCAGTTAAAATCCGCCGTTCCGGTCATTTCTTGCCAACGTTCCGCTTCCCGCCACTTCGTTATCAATGATGGAACAAAGTAGTATTGTTAGACATTTTCATCCATCCAGGTGGAAAGAGGAGGAGAGTGGCTGTTAAAATTCGTGTGCAAAGCTTGGAAAATCTTCTCATAGTGCTATTCAGAAAATCAAAGATGTGACTACGACCTATTTTTACAAGACAACATATGAAGGATCCGCAAATCCATAACATTTCATGAATATTCCGCATTCCGCTTATCATTTTCGAGAAAATCCGCGTCCGGTTGGGGTGGAGAATTCCGTCGTTCCGCCGAGAAATTGCTAGAATTCCGTATTCCGCGACAAATTTTCTTCAAAAAATTCCGCTGTTCCGCAAACCCTGATGACCCCCACTATTTGGTGCACAGAGAATGCTCGCCTTGTACCAATAGGGGGTATTCATTAACTTTCAATACGGAGGATCCATGCCAACATTTGGAGTCCGAGATCTTACGTTAAATCAATGTTTGGGGTCTGCAAACAACAACAAGAAAAAAAGTCGAACAATACATAAAATAATAACATTAAATATGGTATATAGCCTAGGGCTTGAAGTACTAAACGTTTAAGCTTCAACCCAACTGCAACAGCATTGTCGCTAGGGTAAGCTAGGGAGGCGAAATGCTGCTGCAGTTGGGGCGAAGCCAGGGCCTAGCTAAAGCATGATGTTGGAACGGAATACAAACATTGCTTGGCTGGGGTGAGTATTGAATCATTATTGTTTCTTCGTTAGTTTGGAAAGCACAACAATCATATCCGAACTGCCCATGATCTCATTTCGTCTTGAAGTTATCCACTGATTTCAGATCTTGACTGATGACGTCATTTGTTTTCAAGAGCATAAGGCCTCGTCCACACGTATCCAGATATTTTTGAAAACGCATCTTTTTTTATCCGTATAAAAAATATCCGCGTCCACACGAGGAGCGTTTTCGAAAATATCCTCGTCCACACGAAGACGCAGCTGCATTCAAACTTCGCTGTTCAAACTTCGACAAAAGAAAACAGACAATCAAAATGCCCTTGCGTGATCCCCAAAGATCCGTGCGCATGCTCTGATACGTCGTAAATCGATGCTGTGACATCAGCGTTTTCGAAAAGCTCCGTTTTCACCCGTCCACACGACAACATGAAAACGGCGTTTTCAAAAAGATCCACTCTGGAGAGCGTTTTCGAAAAGCTTCGTTTTTGGTGACGAAAACGCCGTCTCCGTGTGGACACTAACCCAAAACGGATAAAAAAAGATGCGTTTTCAAAAATATCCGGATACATGTGGACGAGGCCTAAGACGACGAGAATATTGCTGACTCATAAATAAGTCAAAGGCATTCAAAAGCTTGAAACCACCGAGTCTATAAGGCTTTTACTATGAACTGTCACAAGTTAAATGCAACTTAATGCAACATAATGCAACAACAGGTCGAAAACTGGGCAGCAACACGAGCAACCATATCTTCTAGAAGTTAAGATTTGTTATTTTAAGACAGTATTTCAAAACTATTGAAACAACATCGAACAATTGATTTACAAACATTCTGGCTGGTGAAAACCAAAATTTACCTTTCTCAGCTCGTTCTGTTGCAAATTCTTTCCTATTTGTGCAATTTTTCTAAAGCGTTTTCAAAGCTGAAACTCTCTTCTTTGTAGATCTGTCAGAGACAGAAACAAAAGAAGCCTTACGAAATGCATTCAAGAGTGTAGAGCGGGGATTCTTCGAACTCATTGATGAAAATCTGGTGAAGCGGACAAATCTACAAATACAGATACCGGAGGTAAGAAGAGTTATAGTCATGTCATTTCAATTTTCACATTCATTGAGATACATACTAAAAAATATCTCTATTTTTGCACCTACATATGAAAAAACAATAATCATTCAAGTTTTCGCGCTATTCAGAGGACTCTTAAGGTATTCAAGATCCTTGTGAAAAGCATAGAAGCAAATGAATTTTAGCCTCAAAGGGCACTGAGTCCAGGGGCGGCTGGGAGTTAAATCTTTTTGGTATTAGTTTTAGGAATGCTCAAAAACAAAAGTTAACGATGTCCTCGCGAAGCGAAGAAAGTGGTAACCAGTCCAGCTGGGGGTATGGGGGTGCTGTAGGCCCCCATATGGGGTCCAGGGGCGAAGCCCCAGGAAAATCAGCATTCTTGATGAATGGAAGTCTTAGATTTTCTATAAATTTCTAGTTCAAATTGGGCAGAGAGTGTAGTGCGTCTTAGACTGGTTATGACCTGTAGCTAGATTCAGAAGACTTTGACAGGAAGGTTCAATTCGAGTCTCAGAGTCACACCAACTACTGAATACAGTAAAGTCCCGCTTCTCCTTTCACAAAGACAGCGTGGTTGGTTTCTTATGTAAGAATATACTTCTTCAAAACAGGCTGTATGTATGTATGTATGTATGATTTTGCCATCAAAAATAAACTATATTATTATAAACTATATAATAAAAGAAAAGAAATCTAATAACAATATCTATAAATTTAAAATTAAAGGCAAAACTACATATCTAATTTAAAGATCTAATTCAAAGCACCCCATGGTAAAAGATGGCAGGGATAGCATTAAAAGTTCAATGCGACCTTGTTTCCATAATGATCCCTCCTGGAGTGCAATTCAAAAGGAAAAAGAAAGAAAAGTTTTTGAGAAAAGAAATAAAAAGTTTTCATAGAATAAAAAGTAAACATAGAATTTTGAGTAACTGGAAATAAAAACTTTGATTTTGAATGCCGAATAAGCATTGTTATTGGTTGTTTTTATAGGGGCTATCATTAAGAATTTGGAGATTTTTAAAGCATTGGTCATTGATCTTGTGTTTGAAACTGTTGATGTTTGTTGCAGATTTTAGTTCTGAGGGTAGGCTTTTCCATATTTTAGGTCCTAAATTTGAGAGACCATTTTGTCCTGTGTTGCTTTTTCGGAAAGGTGTGTTTTCTGTCATAATATCATAATTGTTAAGAAAACATTGCTGTTAAGAATATTTATTATTGTAAAAGAAACTAAGAATCTGAACCAGTGCTGAAAGTTTCTTGAGACATTTCTGAGACATTACTGAGACATACTGAATACACTACTCAAACCATAGAAGCGATATGATACTACTATGTACCATGTACGATAGCAACAGTTGCTTTAATTGACACCTCAATTCAAAGCGATTAGCGGCTGAAGACAAGGAAATTCTCTCAATCGGTAAATCAACAAAAACCCGGCCGCAAAGTTGTTCCAAAACGAGTAGGGCAAAGTCTCGCTTTGCGCAAGTGAAGGTGGTTTCTAAGAGAAGTTACGGACTTATAACGAAAGAAGAAGGGTAAATCTAGAGTTCTGTCTCGTGGATCTTGTTTATTTGATCCAGGAGCTGTGTGGTAATTGTTTCGTTCAAGCCCTAATACTCGAGAAAAATAATGCCCTCTGCTCGGCTTCTTAATTAAATAGACAAAATCTGCGAGATGGAACTTCAGATTTACCCTCTTGTTTCCGCTATAAGCACGTTACTTCTCTTAAAAACAATCTTTCGCTTACACAAGGCGAGTGTTTGCCCTACTGTTTTCGGGGCAACTTTTGCGGCCGTATTTGTTTTGATTTTTCGGTTAGAGAATTTCTTTTTTTCTGCAATCCCTGATCACTTTGAATAGAGGTGTCAATTGAAGCAACTGTTGCTATTGTATTACAAAATCTGTCCTTGTTAGTTCAGCTGTGCTGCGGATCTATGTCTTCAGTTTAGGCCCAATTTTGTTTTCGTACAATCTGATATTGCAGCGTGCAAAGGACCCTGGGCGACGATGGCTCTTTGATAATTCTACAAGGGCCAAGCGTTATTCCACCATGTTGCAGCGGAGATATTGCGAAAGTCAGTCTTATCATTTAAAAGTGATCTGAAGCGAAAATTTTTATTGATGCAAATGAACAGCACTTTTGAATGATAAAGAAGTTTGGTTACGATTTTGTGATACCTTGTCTCATTTTCGAGTTATCCACCATTTTGTATGATTGGCTGATGACGTCATTTTGTTTGCAAGAAGTAAACAAAGTGTACGAGGCTGACTATGTTTCCAAAAGGAAATTGATTCAAAGAACTGTCCTTCACTTGATCTGCCCTTCTAAACATCATATCAGTCCAGGAGACAGTTTCTATTAAATTTATTTGGCTCAACTCAAATGTTTCCTACAACTGTAACCTTTCAAAGAATAGATATAGCTATATTTCAATATATCATCCAAGTAATTTGCAAACAAAATGACGTCATCAACTGAAAATTAATGTCAGTGGATAACTTGAAAACGAAATGAGATATCAAAGAAATTTAAACAGGATTCTGTATCACTCAACAGTGCCGTTCATTTGCATCAATAAAAATTTTCGCTTCAGATCACCTTTAATGCAAATAATTCTCCTTCTCTGTTAGGGCTTGAATTACCATGAAACCTACGATCGATACCCAAGCCTCGTCATCAGGTTACAAGAACTGGCCAAAGATATTCAAGGTGGAACATCAGCGACGGTGGTATTGCTACAGAAAGATGGTTTATATGTATCGAATGTTGGTGACACAAGAGCGTTATTGTGCACCAAAGATGCTGCCGGTGGTTTCCATTATGAGCAGGTTTGTGTTTCAAGTATCGAGGAGCAATTTATGTGCAAATCAAAAGCTGTCTCATGGTAAAACAAGGACTAGCCTCATCCTTATTTATCTCAGCAATGAAATTTCTTTGTATGTTTTGTAAGCACGAGCTTGCAAAGATGAAGCGTAGAAACGGTCTCCTCGTGAAAAAGAGGACTAAATCCAGTAGAACCTTTCCAAACAGCTGAGTCAAGTCATCAAAAAGTTCATCTTCTTGAGTGTAGTGCAAATCGAGAGAAAATCATTCCAAAAATACGAGATTACAAGATTAAGGAAGTTTTTTAAATTCTCTCAAATTTTTCGAAGATTTCTAAGATGTTTTGTGAGATTATCAATCTTTTTTTTAAAGTTCGAAGACATTTTGAGATTTTGATAATTTGTCGATGTTTTCATTGATCGTGAATGTTTTGCACGGTTTTTTAGGGTTAAAAGAATTTGAGATTTTCAAAACAATTCCGAAAACTTTCATTGAGAATTTGCATCATTTGTTGGGGAAAATCTTAAAGGTGCTAATGCGAAAACTTTTATTGGTGCTGATGAACGGCACTGTCAGACGACGCGGAATCATGCTAAAATTTCTCTGCTATCTTATTTTGTTTTCAAGTTATCTAACTGATTTTAAGCATCAGCTGATGATGTCATTTTGTTTACAAATTACTAAAACAATACCGGATGAGCGTGAAAAAAGTTCCTGCGTTTACAAGTTCGTAGCACCAAGGGTACTTCACAGATTTGAATGATTCAAATTTCAGTTAAATGCCGAGATATCGAAGTATTTAGGCTCCGTTCACACGGGAACGCAATCGTTCCGTTCCATCTTCGTTCCAGTTTCTGGAACGCAAAAAGAGACTGTTCACACGGGAACGGAACGATTGCGTATCGGTTTTTGTTTCTGTTCACACGGGAACGCAATCGTTCCGTTCCACAGTTTTCTCTTTAGTCCTTGCCATTTTTTCAAACAACAACTACATCCACGCATGCGCTTAGGGCAAAAATCTTATCGTTCCGTTTTTTGGACCAGTCTTGCACCTCATTGCCTGTTCACACGAGGAAGAAACGGAACGATTGCGTATCGTTCCACTTTTCGTATCACTCATTTCATCGTTCCACTTTTTGGAACGGAACGATGTTATTTCAAGCGTTCCCGTGTGAACGCAAACCCTGAGCGTTCCACTTTTCGGAACGGAACGGAACGATATGGAACGGAACGATTGCGTTCCCGTGTGAACGGGGCCTTAGTGACTCCAGGCAAAATTTTAGGGTTTTTTTCTGAAAGTTTATGAGATTTTTCGAGCGACGTTCCCGCCTGTCCAAATGTATGAAGATAAACAACTAGATGACGTAAAATATATGCACTTTGATATCAACTGAGTGCCAACTGTGACGTGAAAATCTTCTCAACCCATCTTTCTCACTTCCTAGTTGACTGTTGACCATAACATAACCAATGAGGAGGAACTGCAAAGACTTGCAAACATTGGACTAGACATTGTCTTTCTTCAGAAAGCAGGAGGTTTAGCTGATTTAGAAACAACTCGAAGTTTGGGAGATTTTCGTGTCAAAGGTGGATACAAAGAATATGAATGCTTGCAGTATGTATCTGTGCTATTTATTTTCCTCTCTCATTTCATCTATTTTATCCCTTGTGTAGCGTCCTGTATACTGAGTGTGGCAAAAAATTCAAATAGATTTAAATGAAATAATGTATCAGTGATTATCCGCGTTGGGCAGACTTCATAAAAGCCGTACAGTAGATTTATCCATAACGAGATCCTAAAGTTATATTCAAAGTTCTTCATTTATCATCATATAATTTTTGAGTTCTAGATAATTTTCATAAACTTCGGCCTAATAGAAACGTAAATGGGTTGAAAAGTGAAACTTAAAGGGGAGAGAAAATCGCCTTTTTGGGCAAGGAATTAATTCAATTGGCCCCAAATTGGCTCAAATGCCCGTTATATCTCGTAATATCACGCTCTGAAAACTGCTCACAAACCGCAAATAAGACACCAACTCTCAATAGACCTTTTAGCTATTCTACAAAAGAGCCTGGATCGAGCGATATTTTTATACATTTTTATACACGAAGTTCGATCGAGTGGCATTAGAGCTTCTATCGCTATTGTGCACATTCGAAAATTCTTCAAAACGTAAACAAAATGTCGTTCGATTGCGGTTCTTTTTCAGAATAGCTAAAAGGTCTATTCACCAAAAATGTTAGAACTCAACACTGGGACATTATAGCTTTGAAACAAATTATTTTCGTAAAGGGAATCCATATAATAGTTTATTTCATTTTCACTTGTATCCTGTATTATACATTACACTGATGAAAAAACAAGAAAATCATCGTTCTGAATTGTTCTTAAGGGCACAGGTAGTAAACACAGAGACTGTTACAGAACGTTAGAAACTCGTAAGAAACACTGAGTACTTAAGGTCTGGTGATTTCAAGAAGGTTTCAGTGCTGGGTAAAATTTTTAATTCCTTTACAAATAATACGTGTAGTGTGCTTCAGAACAGAAAGTCGCTTCGTCAGTTTGTGAACATATCGTTCTAGCTGCTGATGGAGTCGGGTCGTTACAATCAGGGGAAATATTCTATATTCTTGGTTCTGACAGCGGCTTAATGATGGAGTGGTGGGATTAGTTAATAGTCCACTTTACCTGAAAGACAAACCGACTTTAAGCCCATGTTATTCGCCTTGGAAACCACAAAGCATAGGCTTTGAAGATTCGCGAAGTATAGCTGACATGCTAGAATTGCTGAAAACTAGCGGCAACATCACTGCCCTAAGGCCACCTCGTCAACTCAGTCAAAAAGAAATGCGGGAAAGAAAGGAGCGAAATTTTCTCGCATATATATTGTATTACTGGTCTCTATGGCGTAAAGTAGCGCTGATTCGAGTGTGAGCCAAGTTAGGTGCAGCGGAAATATAACCATAAAATTCAGCGGTAGCGTTTTTGTTTATTTACATCCATACAAGTGAAGTCAGTTAAATCGTAGTAGCATGTCTCTCAAAATCTCATCCAGACTAACCGAACAGTCGCTAATCTCAAACCCAGAGAAACTTGGTCTAATTATGATTAGGAAACTCGACGAAAAACAACCGTTTTTCAACAAGTTCACTAACAACTTCTTGTCCCATAATATCACGCAGTAAAAAGTCAAAAATACTGTCCAGTCAAAATGAAGCGTCCATAGCGGACCTAACATAAAACAAATACACCAAAAAAACACAACATATACAATGTTTGCGTTTCACTTTCCTCCTTTCTTATTTTTGATTGAGTTAACACTCGGGGGGGGGGGGGGGTAACTTCAATGGGCCCGTGACGGGCGTGTGCCATTTGACGCCTGCAATCGCACCCTAAAATTTATACATTTTCGCGAAAACGATACCCCAAAATTTACAGGCCATTGAAAATGTATACCCTAAGATTGTGACAGCCATCCAAACTTTTAATCCAGTAAGTGAAATTTGATCAAAATCAATACCCTAAAGAGTTATTTTCTAAAATGGTACCCCAAAATTTATTTTCTGCTCGAAAAAAGACACCCAAAAAAATGGCACATCCCGTACCCACATATATGGTAGTTACCCCCCCCCCCCCGGGAGTTAACAACGAAATAGACTTCTGGCAAGTGTAGCCAGAGACTGGCATCAATGAATGAAGTCTGGAATGGAGTCAAGGGGAAAATGTTTCGGGACTACGTCCCTTTGTATTCAGGCTTACACCCGTTTTGCTTTAGGAAACACATTTTTGTCATCTGCTACTTGTATCCGTTGACTGTCTTTGAAGGGCAAATTAGGCTGGATTTTCACTAGCAATGGATACATGAAATATATGATATAGAATTGTTTTTATTTTAGAGCTGCAACGAGTGAGCCAGTTGTGTCTGAGCCTGCAATTCGTGGCAAGATTCCAATAGAGCCTTCATTTAGCTTTCTTGCAATATTTACTCGTGGCTTTTACAAAGCACTTGAAGAAATTAGTGGGGCTGAAGATGTAAGTACTCAATTTGTGCTGAATTTTTGTGTCAAGGAAGAAGCAATCTAAGGACGATAGGAAGAGCCTTCCTTAGGTCCGAAGTATGTTTCATACATTCCTGTGGCTCTTGATCCAGAATGGCATGAAAAACTTACCAAAGTTATTGTTATTGTTGCGCATTCGTTTCTCTTCAAGTGAAATAAATCTATCGCATCGTTTCTCCTTTTCCAAAAGTTTT
This sequence comes from Aurelia sp. 3 sensu Dawson et al. (2005), assembly GCA_964020215.1. NCBI lineage: Eukaryota > Metazoa > Cnidaria > Scyphozoa > Semaeostomeae > Ulmaridae > Aurelia > Aurelia sp. 3 sensu Dawson et al. (2005). The sequence goes on along the minus strand of OZ026573.1, from coordinate 26,619,233 downwards.
TGGTGTGATTCTAGATTAGGGACCCCACAGGAATGTATGGAACAGACATTGGCCTAACTGAAGACTTTTCTAAACTTTGTTTCCTTTTCCCTCGTAAGAAGTTATCAACATACCATTAATATTGCTTTGTTAATTCATTTGTTGTCGTATTGAGGCCGGTTTCTAGTTCGGCGAATTTGATGGCGCGCCCCGTCGAACAAGTTACTGAGTACTTATAGCACGCGCTGAACTGGCGAGCGCGCGACCAGTATTTGGAGTAAAAATCAAATTAAACTTTTTTACGACCACGGACCAAGGCAATCGTACGGCACGAGCGACCAAACTGGAAACCGGCCTTTAGATTGTAAGCTGTTTTAGTTTCCTAGTAAGATTAAACCATGGTTTTAATGATATTGGATCAAATTAGAAAACCTTGTAGTCCAGTCTTGTAGTCCATGTCCGCAGTTCAACGGAAAATCTATTCAGTTCATTCCGTTTAAAAACAATAAAGTTAGGTCTACAATCAGTTGCAAAATTGTTGAGCCATTGAGGAAAAATAAGGTTTTTTGGCCCCCCTCCCCCCATTGCAATGTTGATTGGAAACAAACGTGACTTTTCCGTTGGACTTGCCCAAGTCGTCCTGGAAGATAGGAATTGACGACTTGTCGCGAGCAGTTCACAGCTGGATAACACAGCTGGATGGCCGGACGGTTTTTGGTACGGCAGACGGCACCTTTGATCATAATGTTTGACCAATGGCAGACAAGATTCTGCTTTTCCCTGAAGGAATCTGACGGGGGCAAACCAACTTTGAAACACAAATGGCTGTATGTCAAAACGAACATATTGGCGCCACCATTTCCAAAACAGCGCACCTGTGTAGACAGATACAACTAACCCCCTTGTTTTCAAGTTCCTTGCGGTTAGATCCTATTACAAACATCGGGCTAAGTCAGGTCACGTAGATCTTATGTATAATTAATGAGGAACTGTTCGCGACAAGTCGTCTCTTTCTTTCTTATATGACGAGTTGGAAAAGTCCACTTTTCTGTTGGCAACTGACGATTTACGAATTTTCCGACTGATTTCAACATTGCAAAGGGGGGAAGGGGGGCACAGTGGCAAAAAAACCTTATTTTTTAGAATGGCTCAACAATTTTGCAACTGCTTGTAGGTTAAGGTGAAGTTGAGGCAGAAGTTGCCAAGTGCTAATCGAGTCTGCGACTCCATATTATTTCGACCCCACCGGGTATCGAACCCACTCCGCCTGACTGTTCTGGCTGCAAAGTCAGAGGATTGCATTACTGCGCCACAACACCTTCAGGTCATTCACTTTAGGTCTTGAAGTAAAAAATTCACAGGATTCTTATATGTTTTAGGTAAACAAAGATATCATAGCCTTGATAGCGGCTGAAATAGGCGAGCAAAGCACAGTAGAAGGAGCGGCACAGGCAGTGGTTGACAAAGTCTGCAGAGCTCATCAAGACGAATTCAATCAGTCAAATGGTACGAGATGTCAAGAGCGTGAAGACATGACATTACTCATCAGATTATTCTCCGCCAGCCTTCGCCAGAAATCGACACCCGTTACGCCGCCGATACCAGTATCAGGTGGCATGGTAACGCGCCACTCAGGTAACGCCTCTCCAGATGTGATGCCAGTATCGATACCATATAACGAGAGAAACAAATCAAAGCCATTGCTTGTTAAATTACCACCACTGATCATGCCAGGTATGAGACATGTCACTACTTCCAGTCAATCTTTATCGCAACCAAGTTCGCGCGTCAGCACACCCGTTACGTTGTCATTAACAGCAAAAACACCGCCAGTGAATTTCTATCGAAATCTATCTCATGTTTCAGAGGGCAGCCAAATATCAACGTCAGCATCTTCTACTACGACATCATTATCATCTACAGATGCAACTACTTTAGAATCAGGGGGTATAGACTCGAGCGCATCTTCTTCAAGAGCTTCATCCCCATGGTCAAAGACCATAAAACAGTCACCAGGTACAGCAGAGAGTATAAAAGCTTGCGACGGGCCTCTTGCAAAACCATTCTACCCAAAAAGTGACCAAGTGTTGAGTGACTCTGAGGAAGAAGATGAAGAGGTTGAATCATCGGTACCGGCCCAGGAGCCACCTGAGGAAAAGGCAAGTGAGCCCACTCCTGACGATGGCAAAGTTGATCCGTACATTGATTTTAGCGATTTTATTGACAAAATAAACAGAGACGGGGGTGAAGAGGTGGTTTTTGCTGAATTTATGTCTTAGATAATGTTACATTTGTTTAAATTGGATTAGCTGTATGAAATTTGAAGTGTTGGTTAAGGGATTGGGAAGCATAGTGTAGTATGATACATTTCTGCTTATGTAGCGTTCGAAGCGTTCAATTGATCTTAAATTTATAACACTTTGTTTTGTTCGCTGAGCTCCCTTCTCTTTGGGATTTGCCCCAAATATAAGTTATAAGGGAGCTGTCATAAAGTATTCAACAGCATAGGGCTCAAATCTTTCAAATATTTTAAAGGGTGGGTGTACAATTGTATTACATCACAAGGCGAAATCGAAGAGGAAAAACAAGAAAATTTTCACCAAAGAAACGAAAACGGATATAAATCTATCTTTTATGAAGGAAACGATCGGATTTTACTTTCAGAGAGCAATCTTAGCAGTGGATTCCCTGTGATTGGATAGCTTGATAGGAACTTTAGGGAATTTGCTGGAGATCTGCTGTGGCAATTTGGTGATATCTTGATCATTTTCAAAATGGCGTTACTTTGGTTATTTTTGTAAAAATTTATCGAGAATTAAAAAACAATCAAAATCATCGTAAATCTCAAATTACTCGGGGAAAATTATACAATCTTCAAGAAAACCATAGTTCATGAAGGTCAGCAATATGGTGCCAAGCAGAAATCTGTAGCTCTTCTGGTTCAGGATTTAGAAATTTGATGACGTCACAGGCTCAAAGTCAATAAATGCCGCCATTTTGAAACTAATCAAAATATCAAAAAATTGCCATTGCATATTTACAGTAAGTCACCCAAAGTTCCTTTCAAGTCCTTTGATTCAAAAAACATTGTAAAAGAATTTTACACCCTTGCTTTTAAGGATTTTGAGCTGTATGCTGCATGGAACAGGAGGGGCGCTTTATTAGACAGGGTCAGCAAAACCATTAGGGCATGAAGCCAGTGGCCATGAAGGGTCAGACAAACATGGGCCATGAAGCCAGCGGCGTCGTGGCCAGGCCCCCCCTGCGAAAATTTGTCGGAAATTTTGGCAATTTTCCACGCTTGTCGGAAAATTGAAATTTGATTAATCAATTCTTACATTTCATGTGGTTCATCTGAAGCAAGTGAAATACAAAGGAGAGCCCTACGTTTTCGCTTAAAAATCCAAGCTTTTTACCAAAAAAGTAGGTTTTTCAGCGAAAAAACTAAGTCTGTCGTTCGAAAAAGGAATGATTTTTCTACGAATATTATTTTTCCGGCTAACAAGGGGCTTTTCTGGCAAAAGGTGCAATTTCCATTGGAAAAGGAGGCACGAAGCGCAAAAGATTCGGAGGAATAAAGTATGGATCAAATATTTTTGGTCAACAAGTCTTGGAACTTTTTCGTTATTTTTCGGATGTTTTTACATAAGTTTTGTTGCCTAAAAGAGAGACGATAGATTTACAGCTTGGTATGCTTGCTATCTGTAGTATCGTGCTTCTTTTTAGGTATGGGTAACATAAATGTCTAGAAGTAATTATTCTTGAGACTTGAGGCTAATAGAAATGACCGAAAGGAAAGAGTTAGTTTTAGTTTCGATGAAAGCATGATTATGGAATCGCAGCTTTAAACTTATGTGTGCTGAAGGTAACTAAAAGCGCATTGTTTTGAATCGAAGATTTAAAACGATCTTATGCTAAGTGATTTTGAAGCATTCCAACAATCTACAGATGCAGTCATGAAAAATTTTCCCGAGGGCAAGCCCCCGGACCCCCGATTTTTATCTTCCTCTGATTTCACCTTGCTTCAGTCTCACTCCTAACGCGAATCTCGTCTCAAAAGGGTTGCCCTGTTACGTTTGTAGCCTGGGGGGGTACTTGACTAGGGAAGTGACGGGGGTGTGTGGCAAACCGCTCAACACCCTATACCCTGTCGCATAAAAAATTGCCCTAAAGTATACCCTGTCGCTTAAAAATTTTACCAAAATCCATTGTTTCATGACAACTCTAAAAGGTGTGCTTCCACGTGATACCCTGTCGCATAATTTTCTTATCAATTGTAATACCCTGTCGCATAATTTTTTGATCAAAAAAGGACACCCTGTCGCATAATTTTTACCGTTAAAGGACACCCTGTTGAGCGGCACATCCCGTCAAGTCAAGTATGGGAGTACCCCCCCCCCCCCCCGGTTTGTAGATTCTTCACTTTATTGCACCTCGAAATGACGACAAAAAGAGATTTGGCCATTGCAATTTAAACATTGTCGGAAAAATGTCTCTTTTTAGGAAAATTCTGAGCTTTAGCCCCCCCCCCCAAAAAAAAAACTTTGCTCCCACGACGCCACTGCATGAGGCTATTTGTTTGCTGCTCTCTTGAATTCACGGACGCGCGGAGCACTTTTTGGATTGAGGGGGCTAAAGAGCAATAGAGAACGGGAGGGGGTCTGAAAAATTTTCAATGACCACGCCCTCCACTTTAGCTATAAAAGCGACCAACGCCCCTTTCCATAGGCAAACTCGCCTTGGAAAAAGACTTGCCCTAAGTCTATTTCGTCATCTGTAATAAGTCTGCCTGAAAGTCTACCTTGGAAAAGACAGTATCACCAGCATATCCAATCACTAAATCAACGCAAAAAGCCGCGCAAAAAGCATTTTATAAAGATGTACTGATGAAGAAGTCAGCAAATGGCCAGATGCTATGGAATAGCCAGTCAACCTAGTCGAAGCAAGCAACCTCTCTGTATGGTTTCAAGAAAACTATTTAGAAACAGAACCTCTATTCCCTTCATTCTTTTTTCTTTATTGTAAATTTTGAATATTTTTTGTACATAACTTTTAAACATTGTAAATAGGGTTTTATAGTTTGATTTGATTAGTAGCTTTTTATTTCTGTATTATATTGTAATTAACGTTTTTCGGAGGGCCCTTTGAAAATCATGCAACACGCTCTGATGAGCGATCTAGTCTAAAACACCACTCAGGTCAGAACACCAGTGAACACCAGTGAACACCGATGACCACCAATGAACACCAATGAACACCAATGAACACCAGCCAAAATTGTTCGAACACCAATGAACACCGATGACCACCAATGAACACCAGCCAAAATTTTTGGAACACCAATGAACACTAGTGAACACCAATGAACACCGGCCAAAATTTCGTGAACACCAGTGACTACCCGTGAACACCAGTCAAAATGCTAAGAACACCAGTGAACACCAGCCAGAATTTTGCGAGCTCCAGTCAGAAACTGAAAACCGTGCAAATATCATAGCGGAGACCGAGGGGCATTTCACTGTTTGGAAAAAGCGTACGAGATCCTTGGCGGATTTTTCTTGAAAACAAAACGATTTTCGCCAAAGGCGTACGAGATTTTTCGGGAGTGAGATGCCCTTTCGGCGGAGACCACTCAGTCAGCACACATATTTTTTAAAAGAAACTGAGAATTCTGGCCGTCACCGAAAGCTTTCTTCTACCTTTCTCTCCTGAAAATTTCAAAACAAGGTGGTTTGAACTCTCCCCAATGCTTGGACATTACTTGCGTACTTTCCAAGTAATATGATACATGAAACAAGTGAGAATAAAGTAATGAAATTTTTTTTTGCCCTTTTCGACTAAATCAGTATCGTAGATTTCATTTTTCTTGGTTTCATTGTCATATTCCTTCTAGTTTTCTCGAAAATTGGAATTAAAAACGGCATTTTCATTCAAATTGTGGCGCCAAATGAACGCGGTCAGGACGCTTGGTACCAGACCTCTCTGACGTCAAGTGTTTTACAGCGAGATGAGTGAAGGAAGCATATGACTTGTTACTACGTATTCAGCCCGGGGTTGCACAACTCAGAGCAAAGAAACTCAACGAAATAAACTGGTTTGTGAAGCGTTCTTACCATTTCTATGATTCTGACGTACAATTCTGCGATTCCCAAATGCTGTTATTTTGATATTTCATTCAGAGGATTTCATTCACTGAAACTCTCAATGTCATGTAGTCATACTTCGTTGCAAGCAATTTTCTTTCTAAAGAGCACATAATGAGGATTAAGCAAGGTTTGTTGTTTGTTTATCAAATCTGTCAGGTGTTAAATCCTCCAATTAGTGATGGTGCAATACTGTAAAATCAAGCACAGCATTATCCACAAATTTAGAGAGTTTTGTGATGTCAAGAAGAAATGCGACGGGTGAAGGTGCTGTTTGTGTTTGTGACTTGCGTTTGCAGGGTAAATTTAGGCCAACCAGCAGCTAGAAGACTGTGAACGCAACTTGTATCAACTTGTATGGAGACATAGAATGAATTTTGGTTCAGCTCTCGGCAGCACTTGACCTTGCCTGTGCTCGTGCTCTCGGCATTTTGATGCAGCTGTTTACTCGATACATTTAACGTTAGAATTGGTCGATATCGACACCAGTAGTAACACAAAAGCTTTCCTAGTTCGTGATGCGATGCACTGAATCGTTGATGTCCCAAACGAACCAGAAGAGAAAACACCTCGGAGCGAGATAAAGGTACGGTTACGTTATGGTATGTACATCTAAATAAAATATAAAATCAGGTTTGATCGGCTCACTATAATACTGAAAGCTTTTTCATTTTGCATGAAAATCGTCATTACTTTGTACAAAATGCTTCTCTTGATGAATCTTGATTTGTTGAAGTTTGTGATATGGGTGCATGTGCTATGAGGTTGATGAGTTTTCTGAAACATTTCGAAAGTTTCCAGTGACAGATGAATTTTATGGAGTCACATCGTGGACAAAATGGATGACATGCAGATCGTGTCGTGAAATGTAGATCATGCCGTGAAACACGATACGATCTAGGCCAAGTTTTATGATTTTACATGGATCGTATCATCATCTTACGACTCGATATGACTGTATTCACGGTACGATCTAAGAAATCATTCACCATATCACGATGTGGTAGTGATTGGTAATTCATCGTTGTTGATTCGTAGATGGTGTCGGCAATCATCGATCATTGATATGTGGCTGATGGCCGATGACATTTTAAATGGTCTTGGGCATTGTTGTTGTTGTTGTTGTTAGATCATTGCACCGAGAAAACTGGCCTTGGGGGAGCTGAAGATGTAAATAATTCAAGTAGAAAAGATTTATGAAGCATGAATGGCGTCACCTGATGTAGATCCTCTACAAGACATCTTTAATTACATTATTGGTCAGCTGCAAAGCCTAGTGAGAGATCTTGAAGCAAGAGCAGCAGTTGATGGCAACCTTTTTGATTAGTCGAGTTCACATTCGGATCGGATGGACGGATTCAGAACAAGATTCAGATTCGGAAAATTCTCGCAATGTAATTACAATAACGCAAAACATTAACATCTTACACAACCCAAAACTAATGTACTGATTAGAAAACTCTATTAGCTCCTTTTCGAGGGGTCATGATTTTGAGGGGTCATGCTATTTCATACCTGTGGGGGGATGTCCAGGAAATATGCCCTGGTGGAATCGGTGTACTCCATCCGCCAAAGACTTGTGCCATTTCCTTTTGTTCTCTGGCCAATTCTGTTGTTTAGAGCCTAGTCTTTCCGTCAAAGATCTTTGGTGGAAAGGGGCCTGATTCCATACTGGGGAATATGCAGATAAGTGTATAAAAACTAAGTAAATCCTAGTGAAATTACTCCTATATAGTATCTGAAAATTGTAAAATTTCTTCACCAAAACTAACTCACTGATTAGAGGTATTAGATTCCTTTTAAGGGGTTAATACAATCTCATACTTTTGGGGGACTTTTCAGGAAAACAGGGGTACAGAATCTAACTACGTCCCAGTAGAATTACTCCTGTCTGCCAGCAAAACACTGTAAAATTTCTCTACAAAAACTAAAACTGATTAAAACGCTTAAATGGCTTCCTTTTGAGGGATCATAAAATTTTGTGGCTCTGGGGGGGGGGGCTTTCCAGCGAAATGGGGAATGTGCCCTAAAGTGTACAAACTAAGTACCTCCTTGTAGCATCACCCCATCTGATATCCCAAAAAAATTTGAAATTTGAAATTGAAATTTCATTGAAATTTCAATTTCAATTTGAAATTTCTCAACTAAAACTAACTGATTAAAGCACTCTATTAGCTTCCTTTTGAGGGGTCAGACATTTTCATACCCAAACTGTAAAGTTCCTTTATCACAACTAATTTCCTCATTAGAGCCGTCTATAAGCCTTTTTAGAGGAGTCATACAACTCCATACCTTTAGGGGGCTTCGCAGGAAAACGGGGAATCTGTTTTAAGGTATAAAATATGGAAACATTCTCCATTTTCCTGGAAAGCCCCCAGAGGTATGAAATTGTATGACCCCTCAAAATGGAGCTATAATAGAGTGTTCTAATCAGTTTTGATTTGTGTAAGATTTAAATTTTTTGTGCTATTGTTATTACATTGTGAGATTTATTGAATATCTTTTCAAACTTCATACCAAACAAAATAATCACAGTCAGGTCTCGCCAGGCACCTTGGATGACGCAGTCAATTAAAAAGTTCATCCAGAAAAAGAATAGGGCTTACAATACCTTCATCAGGAATGGACAACCGGAGGACAGGCTGGAGGCAATCACTAACATGATATCCCAAGGATCCAAATTAATTGAGGACGCTAAGGACAAGTACTTTACGAAAATAGGTAGAACACTATCTAACCCTGACACTGGAAAGAAACTGTATTGGTCCTTGATTAATAACATCCTGAACAAAGCTAAGATACCCATAATCCCCCCTCTGTTAGAAAACGATGTATTTGTCTTGGATTTCACTGCAAAGGCAGAAATTTTCAATGATTACTTTATACAGCAGTGCACCACAATCAATACTGGTAGCGAACTTCCATCGATATTAGTGCCCAATGCTCCACTGCTCACTCACGTTTCCATTTCTGATGAGAAGATCTTGAATATTATTCGATCATTGAATCCAAATAAGGCTCATGGCTGGGACGATATCTCAGTGCGTATGATAAAGATATGTGATGATGCACTCCTTCTACCCCTTAGTATAATATTTGAGTCGTGTATGAGCCAAGGTGTTTACCCTGAAGTGTGGAAACAAGCTAACGTAGTTCCCATCCATAAGAAGAACAGCAAGAACTTGAAACAAAACTATCGTCCAATTTCCCTTCTTCCGATCTTTGGTAAAATTCTAGAGAAGCTGATCTTCGACTCCCTTTATCAACATTTAAACATGAACAGTTTATTAAACCCAAATCAGTCGGGATTTCGCCCAGGAGATTCAACTGTTAACCAGTTGCTGTCAATCGTCCATTCCATATTTACAGCATTTGACTGCAACCCCACACTAGATGTCCGCTCTGTTTATCTCGATATTTCAAAAGCCTTTGACAGGGTCTGGCATCAAGGTCTCATATACAAACTACGCCGTTGTGGAGTCTCTGGTAAACTACTAACACTAATGCAAAGCTTTCTTGAAAACAGAAAACAGCGGACTGTCTTGAATGGTAAAACATCAACATGGAGTACCATTTCAGCCGGTGTCCCGCAGGGTTCTATCCTAGGTCCTCTTTTCTTTCTTATCTATATCAATGACTTGACTGATGGCTTAAAGTGCAATGTGAAACTATTTGCCGATGACACATCAATTTTCACAGTCGTTCATGATCCACATACAGCTGCTCTTGATATGAACCATGATCTGAATCTCATCAAGCTGTGGGCACACAGTTGGCGAATGTCCTTTAATCCTGACCCAACTAAACAAGCAATTGAGGTGACCTTTTCCAAAAAGAGAATTCAAACGAATCACCCGCCCATCTTTTTTAATGGTGCTCCCGTAATGAGGGTCCAAGAGCAAAAACACCTTGGTGTCATACTAGATTCTAAGCTGTCCTTTGCGAGCCATATTCAGTCAGTTATTTCCAAATGTAGACAAGGAATAGGGATGTTGAGATTCCTCTCGAAATATTTGCCCCGACACACGCTTAATGAAATGTATAAGCTATATGTTCGACCGCACCTGGATTATGGTGACATAATATATCACATTCCCCAAAATATATGTGAATTTAGTCAAACTGTCACTTTGACTAATTTAATGGAAAAACTCGAATCGGTTCAATATTCCGCTGCTTTATCTGTGACCGGCGCTTGGAAGGGCACATCTCGTCAGAAAATCTATGATGAACTTGGTTGGGAATCGCTCAACTTCCGAAGATGGAGTAGACGCCTTGTTCTTTTTTATAAGATTATAAATAATTTGACTCCAGACTACACAAGGAGTCCTGTACCTCAGCTTCAGGAATCTGACTACAGTCTTCGCAGAAGAGCTGCAGTAGGGCAAATACGTGCGAGAACGGAGAGATTCAAATCAAGTTTCTATCCTAACTGTTTGTCGGAATGGGAAAAGCTTGACCCTGAGATTAGACAATCCTGCTCAGTGAATGTTTTCAAGAAACGACTATTAGCAATGATCCGTCCACCTTCAAAAAAGGTCTATAACATTCACGACCCAAAAGGTTTATCAATTTTAACACAACTTCGCGTTGGACTCAGCAAGCTTAATTTTCACAAATTCAAACATAATTTCAGCGATACTTTAAATCCTTTGTGCCCGATAAACGATGGTATTGAGGATACGGAACACTTTTTGCTGCTCTGCCATGCTTATGACCAAGAAAGACGTGATCTTCTCAACAGTGTGAATGCGATACTGCGCCCCCACGAATTAACAAACCTCACAAATGAAACCTTACTTCAAATCCTCCTGTATGGCCACGAAAAGTTATCCTTTGATTTGAACACAAAAATTCTTGAGGCAACGTTAAACTACATTCACGCCTCAGAACGGTTTCAATGAGTTCGTAACTTTGCTGTCTCCTCCCTCTTGTAACTTGTACTTTGTTTTTTCGTACATTTATTTTTTGTGATTTTTTCTTTGTCGGAATTATCTGTAATTGTTGTTTTCCTATTTGCCTTTTGTAATATGTTATTTGTAATCTTTATATGTAATATCAATTTGAATATCTATGTTAAATGTTATGGTCACAGGGTTGCTATGTATTTCCATGCTCCTCGTGGCATCGTCTTGTAACCTTTGTTTGTTTACTGTAAAATTTTATTGGAATATAAAAAAAAAAAATAAAGCCATGTTTTTTCGAATCTTGTTCTGATTCTTACTCTGAGATCTGCACATAAACTCCAAGTTGCTCCAAGATGAATGTCTGAAACTAAGAAAAGTCATCAACTGCTTAACTTGCTTCAAGATCTCTCAGTAATTCGAGATGTTTTTTTCGCGTATCTACATTGGGTGCCTGGGGGGGGGGGTTGAAGTTTCTGCTTTTTTTCAGGTTTTGCAGTAGAAACTGTGAAAAGAAAATTTTCACTACTAGATGCTACCAAAATGTCCAATTTTAAGTGCATGAACTACCATTGCAGGTTTTTGTTAAAAGATACTACCAATGGAGGGTATTTTGCTAACTTTTTGCTTTGGCCCTCTTCTACCCTGTCAGAAGCTGGGGGCTAGGGGGCTTCAGCCCCCGGGGGGGGGGGGGGTACTCCCATTGTGGCCTAACAGGGTCTTACCATTCAGTCAGTCAGTTTGAGGGTCTTACCATTTGGCTACCAAATGGCCCTTTTTGTCAACCACATACTACTAATTAGGGGTATTCTAAGATTCGAAGCCATTTATTATGTTTCAACTCGGTACGCTCCTCCGCACACCAATTTAGTCATTACAGCATCAATAATAAATGAATTTTGAAAAATTTCTTGCTTTGTTCCATCAGTTTTGCAATAAAACATCTTGAAAAACCGTAGACAATTTTCATCTCTAAATGCTACCAAATGACCCAGTTTTCAGGTTCATGAACTACCATGTGAGGGCTTTTGTAAAATGATACTACCATTTGAGGGTATTTTTCAAAATTTTTGCTTTGGCCCTCTTTAGCCCTGACTGGACCCCCTGTCTGGCCACAATGGGAGTACCCCCCCGGGGCTTCAGCCCCAAATAATTTTCCAAAGTTTGTTGATTTTGGCTGTGACTGTGAAAGGCTGCGAAAGCCAAAGTCGTGAGAATGAAGATTGGAACTCATATAAATTTGAAGAAGCTGCCAGAATCTATCAAAAATGCAATGTATTTTGATGTCATTCAACTCAAAATTTCAAATTTTTCTTGGAAAGACTTCAATCAGCCGTGATCCTTTCACGGGGGGGGGGGGGGGGGGTTCTTCCATAGTAAAGATACCTGGGGATGTGCCGCCCGCAAGGGTATGCTTTTTCAAACCTTCTAGTCTAGCTAAGGGTATACTTTTTGCCAATTTCAGTCCATTTAGTCTAGCCAAGGGTATACTTTTTGCCAATCTTCGCCCATTTAGTCTGGGCAGGGGTATACTTTTTGGCAATTTTGGTCAAAGAAATGTCAAACTTCGGTAATTCCTGCAAAGAAACCCAAATTTTTTTCAAATTTTGGTCCTTAGAATGCAAAAATTTAGCAAGTTTTGCCTCGAAAATGCCAATTCATGGCACTTTGATGTAGAAATTAGTCTAGCCAAAAGGGTATCATTTTCAGAAAAATTGGTCTAGCCAACGGTGCTATTTTGAAACAGTGGGCGGCACACCCCTGCCCGAAATTTAGCCGAGAACCCCCCCCCCCCCCGTGGATCCTTTGCTTCTTTCAACGGAAGATTTTCAAGAAATGGGGCATTCTCCAACGATCTAATGGGCATGGTCATCGCCCCAGGATCGGGTGACGCCATTTATGCTCCATAAATCTTTTCTACTTGCCTTGCATCATTTACAAATTTCCCCTTAAACAGAAGGGCTCTTCTCGGTGCAATGATCTAACAACAACAACAACAACAACAACAATGCCCAAGACCATTTAAAATGTCATTGGCCATCAGCTACAGATCAATGATCGATGATTGCCGACACCATTTACGAATCAACAACGATGAATTACCAATCACTACCACATCGTGATATGGTGAATGATTTCTTAGATCGTACCGTGAATACAGTCATATCGAGTCGTAAGATGATGATACGATCCATGTAAAATCATAAAACTTGGCCTAGATCGTATCGTCTTTCACGGCATGATCTACATTTCACGACACGATCTGCATGCACCCATTTTGTCCACGATGTGACTCCATAGAATTTACCATACAACGTTAGCTGAATTATTACAGACGAGTTTATTCTATAAATCTTGCAATAGAGTATCGAAATTGAGACGGTCGTGTCGTGTATCAGCTTCGTCTTCGAGTCGATCCTCTCGATCCCTCATTCTCCCTTCGCCATCGCCACTCCATCATCAGGCTCCTCAGGATAAGACCGCAGGTGGGCCATGTTACCAGGACAAATACAACTCGTCGTCATTACTAGATGATGATTGTGCCCTCATCGAGGTATTGTCGCTGTTGTTAGAGCAGTCAGACATTTTTGCACTGGTTATTTGCTTGCTTCGTGCTTCGATTTTGGTGAACTGCCTACTACTCTTACTTCAATTCAATCTGTTTGTTTACAATATGTAAAACACTTGACGTCACAAGATCTCAAAACCGCCACTCTCGCCCCAGACCACCGCGCCGCTTCGTAACAACTTTAATGCCCCCCAAAAAGGTGTTTCTTCCCAAAATTTTATATTTCTGATTGTATTTTCGGAACCAGGGCATTTTTCTACTGCGGATTAGTGCAAAACTCATTTCACTTCATTTTCACTTTAACCTTTTGGCAGTCCAAGAGTCTGTTTCTTGCAAAAAATATGAGCATTTCAAAGTTAATATGCAGCGGGGGACAGGGATGAGGCAATGACGTTCTCTGAGAATAAAGGCAGCACCCACGTGTTAGGTGTTTTATCACGAGTGAGAGATATGTTGAATTCTGGAAACAGAAAACGTTGATACAATGAATATACTCAATAATTTATAAATCATTAGTGATGAACAATTTGTCATTTAGAATTTTTTAAGCAACAGAACCAGCAGCTAACGAAATTCATCATTTAATTTCAAACACAGTGAAGACCAGCATGTGAGATATGCTCACCATTGTTTGGCCTTGGAATAAAGAAGCGGAAGAATGAATCATGCATCAAAATCCAGGAGGAGCCTCTCTTGTCTGAATTACTAGGAGCTCGTCATTAACAATGATTATTGCGATATGAACAACATACCTTTTCAAGATTTCAATTTGTCATTTTCAATGCCTGAAAGAATTACCTTGAAATACAAATACTACAAGCACACCCCCGTGATACATAGTACTAAGGGTTCAGAAACAAATATTGCAATGTTTGTTATGCAAATCGCACCTTTCCATGTCCTTTCAACAGGCAGAGGAGAAACTGTTTGTCATGGCTACAGTAATTCTTTTCTTGCTTCTTCCAAGGCATTCCTCTTAGTATTTTGCCCCCTCCAAGCATCCGGAATTCATAATCATGCGAAGTTAACAAGAAGTGCAATAATTTCCCTGAAGGTAGTCTGAAACTGCATCGCACAACATTATGCCAATGTTCTCAAATTTCTGGCTGGTGCTCATTGGTGTTAGTAAAATGTTGGTTCGTGTTCACTAGTGTTCATTGGTGTTCCAAAAATTTTGGCTGGTGTTCATTGGTGGTCATCGGTGTTCAATGGTGTTCCAGCAATTTTGGCTGGTGTTCATTGGTGTTCATTGGTGGTCATCGGCGTTCACTGGTGTTCACTGCTGTTCTGACCTGAGTGGTGTTTTGGACTAGACCCTGATGAGCACGGAAAGCGGGTTTTCAGAAATCCTCCGCTTTAGAAACTTGTTAATTGCTCTGCAACCAATCGGGCTATCGAAATTCTGCAAAAAGTATTGGATTGCTCATATTCTTGGCAATCGAAAGACATATTTAACATAACTGTTTGTTTTCACGGCTTTGGAGAAGGCTCATTTCAAAATATTTTACTAGCTTCAGAAGAACTTCATTTTCCACTCCGCTAATCTAAAGATTTTGATCAAACTTTCTGACCAAACAGACGATATGCTTGCCGACACACATGCCAACTTTGAAGTCAAAAGCTTGGCCAGTTTTTCCGCAATAAAATTCTAAAGTTTGGTAGTCTACTCGCCAACAAACGCAAGAAAAACTGGTCAGTCGATTACGACTGGCAACTGCGAAAGAATCAGTGAAGCGCTTGCAATCACGTGTGAAAACAGGTCGGCAGTCTTTCGAAATTGACAGTGCAAATCTATCTTTTTCATACAAATCTGTTGTGCTTGCGTGTATGTCCGTAAGCATATCGTGTGCTTGGTAAAATAGTTTGATCAAAATCTTTAGATTAGCGGAGTGGAAAATGATTTTCTTCTGAAGCTAGTAAAATATTTTGAAATGAGCCTTCTCCATAGCCGTGAAAACAAACAGTTTTGTTAAATATGTCTTTCGATTGCCAAGAATATGAGCAATCCGATACTTTTTACAGAATTTCGATAGCCCGATTGGTTGCAGAGCAATTAACAAGTTTCTAAAGAGGAGGATTTCTGAAAACCCGCTTTCCGTGCTCATCAGAGCGTGTTGCAGAGTGACCTTAAAAGAATTAAATATGAAATAATATTAAATTTTCATATTTCATGACAAAAAGGCTCAGCCTATGAATGGACTAAAGTTAAAAAAACTTTCACAACCTCGTGAAATTATCATCTCCGAAAAATGATAATATGGAAACACAGTCTCTTTACTTTCAGAAGCAAACATTTTAAACATAGAGAACCTAGTAACGCAAACACAGTTTCAATTTTTAATTTTTTAGCACTGAAAAATTCAATTATTTTTTTCAAATTTTCGAAAATTTTGTATACCGTTGTTGGGTATTTTGATAAAGATAAGTTGGAAAGTCGATAGAGCTTATATTTTCTGTGCTCTTCATATGATGCTAAACTAGGCAATAACATTAGTTAGTGAGTGCAGCTTTTTGGGGAATGGGAACAAACTGCACCATCATATGGAATGGCATAAAAGTAAAAGGCCTTTTTCATTCAGTTTTCAACAAAAATCCCTCATAAACATCCTTTGTTCGGAAGAAACCTCGTACACTATTTGAATGAGTGAAATGCCCCTTAACTCTGCCAAGTAAAAATCGTTTACAACCGAAAAATTGAAGCTGCAAGAACGATATCTCAGACCCAAAATGCATTAAATAATGAAATTTCAGATTGCAATACAATCTCTGGAAAAGCTTTCTGATCTGTGATATCTGTCCCAGTAAAAACATGGTAGTCAAAGAACCCGTCGGGGGACTCATAGAGCCAAGCCTCATTTTAAAGATGACATTCATCTTCCGCTTAAAAATTGAGAAACTGCAAAGAATGAAATTTCAATCGTAATAGAAACTCTCGCCAAGCTTTCTTTTACTCTTGCCTTGTTACTTGTGATACCTTTCTCAGTAAAATGAAGGCGAAAATTGTCGGTTTGAGAAATCAAAATACAAACTCAAAATGAAAGGTGTCCTATTTCCTAGCCTGATAAGTGGATTACAAATCCAAGGTCCAAAATCCTGATATCGCAATTGAAAGTAATCCTTTTATCGTTATATTGTTTATTTAACCTAATTAGTGGATGTAGAGTCCAAATTCGGTCGTTAATATTGGAAAGAATGTGCTTCCTTTGTTCTATTGCGGGAATTGACGTCATAGCTGCTTAAATGTCATCAGTCTGTATGGTTGCTCCATCACTGCCCTATTTATGGTCCCATTGCACCCAAAATGACTCTTTGGTTATGACAAAACAACAAAACCAAGGACGCCAGACATGAGACAGGTTTCGTTCCTGTACCATAGACTCCACGAGTCAAAATGGAAAGCAAAATTGTTGGTTGCAGAAATGAAACACAAACTCATAATTGGATCACAAGCTCAAGGTCCAGAATGTTGATATTGATAATTGACACTTGTTTTTAATCTCATAAGTCGATGAAAGGGCCGATTTCCTTTGTTTATTTATTGCTCATTGCAGCATATACTTATTGTACCCTTCGATCACAATATCGACTCCAACCTGAACAACTTCAGTTCCTGAAAATAAAAAAATCCCTTGCACCATCATGACAAAATCCCAAAATTCGTTCTAGCCTCTGTTTCGCTTCTGCCCTCGCAGTACATGCGCAAGGCCAGCTTGATGTTAACGACAGAAAGAAAGAAACCAAGAAAGAGCGACAGATATCGCACCTGCTGTTTTGCATTATAATGCAGCTACGCTGCAATTTTTCTTGTTTAGACATCCCAGAGAGCGAAGCTGAGTTCATAGACGTCTCGCTAAAAACATTTATGGTGGCACTCGTTGCTCGTTGCCGGGTTGCCATTCTGCGATGTACAGGTTTGGAGTACTCCCCTCATCAGGAATCTTTCAGTAACTGAAATTCGCTTTCAAACTTTAAAAATAGCCGCATATCATGAAAGAATTTTACTTATCGCTTGCCAAAACTTTGGGTATTTGAAGCTCAGTGCTAACGATGATGAAACTACTATATCTTGGCATAATGGCCGATAATGCTATTGGACGCATTTAGTTAGTTTGAGACAAATCTTTTAAAACATTCTGCTTCGCTTGATTTCTGATAAATACATGAGAAACGGTACTGTGGGGGTATACAGACACTCGCAAATACGGGTGTTAACAATTTAATAAAGCAAATGGCGATAAATAATGAGCGATAGGACACCCAGTGTGTAGCAGTTTAAATTTATATCAGTAGCTTGAACTTGTTTTTACTTCGTACACAACCGAGGGGCATTTCACTCGTTCGAAAGAGCGTACGAGATTTTCCAAGACAAAAGGATTTTTACGGATTCTGGATGGATTTTTCTTGAAAACAAAAGGATTTTTGCCAAATTGTACGAGATTTTTTAGGAGTGAAATGGCCCTCGTACACAACCACCTTTCAATGTTTCGTAATTTTGAAATTTTCAGTTGTGAGCCACCTTAAGTGAAGATCCACCTTCACTTGTAAAGCTCTTAGTAGATCCCGTGGGGGGGTACATGACTTTCGGATGGACGGGGGTCTACCGCCAGTTTTCAGAAAGCTACCCTCTTCTGATTACCGACAGTTGCCGTCATACCCACATATATGATGAATTTTGGCGGAAAACTACCCATTTTGACAAATTTTTGCTAATTTCTGGAAAACCCATCCATGTTTAAGGAAAATCTGAAGACAGACCCTTGTTTAGAGAATTTTGGACCAAAAACCCACCCATATGGATGACACATACCCGTAACCTCGACATGTCATGTTACCCCCCCCCTCCCCCCCGATGAAGATTTTTACCATTGTCACACAGTCCATTATCCCCATCTTCTTTCCCAACGTAAATGCATTTGAAGGTTGATGACTGTTTATTGAGGATAACTGGCCGAATTTAAGCAAATCCATCCATATGAATGTGGCTCAAAAAGGCCCGGGCATTGACGCCTATCCAATTCTTCCTTCACATTAGATATCAGTACTTCTGGCTGGCACAGATCAGTCAACCAAATATCTTTGCATGGCTAGTTTCATCCACGACTTTTAAATTACCAGCTCCCCTCTACTAATTGAGGAACTGGGCCATATTCAAGTTTGTCCCTTCCATCAATCCACCACTCCAAGGTGCCTTTGATGACAGCCATCACAGCAACACAAGGAGTTTATGCAAGCTTAGGAGCAAGCAAATTACACAAACTCAAATTACTGCTGTATGATACAATGATGCTCATACTGGCAGTATGGAACCTTCAGCCACATGCATTGCATTCTAATTCCTTGTTTAGTTCCTTGCCTCTATCTTTAGCATAATGGTCTATCATTTTTAATGCATGGTGCTAATGAAAGATTCTAAATTAAGTACCCAAGACAGTAAACACTGGAAAGAAAGAAGACTTAAAGTCACTTAGCGACACAAGGTCAAAAGACTGATGGAACACTTGAAGGCCACTGGGTTAGAACTAGCAGGGAAGTTGGTGATACAAAGAATATTGTTGAGAGTTTAATTCCTTCAACCATAAACTTATGATTTTTGCACGTTAGCATCTTAACCAGCTTTAATCTAGCATTTTAGAGATGGTTATCAAAAACTGCTATTGTGGGAACATAAAACTTCACAAAAATGGCACATAGTAGTTTTCTTGGTATGATGCTGTGCATGAAATGGGACTTCTGAAACCAAAATCTGGATTAATTTGTAGTGCTCTTGGAACAGAATTACGTGCACATATCTTAGGGCCTATCATGCCAAGCTTTTTTCAAACCACCTAAACAGTGACCTAGCATATTAAGCCACTCAATTTCTGCATTCTTGAAACAGCAGCAGTCTGGGGATTGGCAGGAACCCACAACCTCCAACAAATATCTCTTGTTTGTTTGATTTTTTGCTTATCAGGAACATGCAAGCTGGCAGCTATCCTTTTCAGGAGCCTAAATTCCACAACCTGCACCCTTGTATTCTCTGGATAAACAGGAACACACAGCCTTTGACTGCTACACAAAGCAATAATGCTTTTGCGATGGATAGTAGGGTTTTCAGGAGCACTGAGACAGCATTTCAGTCAGGAAATAATTCTGCTGCTCTGCATATAAACAGCTAACCGCACAGCTCTGCATAAATACAGCTAACCGCATACACAGCACAAACTGCATCTAGCAATGGAATGAAATTGAGAAGAAAATTTCACAACTTGAAGAAAGTGCTATATATTAACGTCTACACATCAAATGCAAAAAGTATGCTAATGACTGCTAGTAACAATGAAAATATGCTCAAGACCAACAGCTAAAATAATGTAAAAATGTACTTCAATCTAATGAGAAAGACTTTCTTGTGAAGGACTTTTCAGCTGATAACGCAATCTGGAAGTAATCATAGCGACTCAATTCTAAGATAAGGGCACATATCAGCTCTCCAAAAACACACGACAGATAGTACCAGGTTGACATAAATGGTAACCTGTAAACCATACAAACAAATGGTATGTACTGGGTTGACATAAAATCTACAATACTTTTACAGAAAACATGGCTTTTTGTCAAACGTCACAAAGTTCTCATATGAGCCAAACTTACTTCACCACGTCACCAAGACAACGATATATTGTTTTGATGGGGGAAAAAGCTGAACTTTGTCACACACTTATGATAATGTATGCACGACCAACAGTACCCCAAGACTCTCTAAATTTTCCAATTTTCCAGCTTTTTCAGTGTTAAGTTTCTCGAACTCTTCAAATATATATATATATATATAAATAATATTCCATTGTGTGTAATTCACAATTTGATGTTGTCCCAAAAGAACTCCCATCAACTACTCTTAAGTTTAAAAGCAATGTAATATTTGATATTCAAGCAAAATTGGGTCAAAAATTAATGATTATGACCCAGCACACACTGCAATCCTATATCTTTCTTTGTAAAGCTTGAAAAATCAATAAGTAAAGTAAAATTTGAATATGAACCCCACTCAACTTTTGTAGGCCTCAGGATCTTACATCACTTCTGGTTACCTTCACATTTCAGTTCTAAATAGATCTATTTGCCTTATAACAGAATCACCTAGATATATATACTTGTCAACCTGACTTCAAAACTGGTCTTACTTTCACCAAAATTCAAATTAGGTAAAAAAGGCATTTTTTTCAAACAAGAATCATCTGTGTTTACAAAGTAATTCTTGTTTTCATCTTTCCACTTCATGCTTGGGAAAAAACTTTTTTTAAAACCAAAATTCTTCAAAATGAGTAACTATAAATGTGACAAAATGTGAAGGTAACACAGAGACCAAGAAATCTGCAATGGATTTTCTGGAAATGTTGCAGGAGTTTTGTCTTCAGATTTGTCAATCAACAGTTTGCTGCTCCCCATGACTACCATATGATGCTAAGTATCAGAGTGGAATGTAGTGTGCTGTTTAACTCCTACTGCCTCTTTGGTATGGTGATCTGCTTCTGGATCTTGAACGACGTGAAGGTGATGGGGATCTTTTTGGAGATGGTGAGCGTCTTCTTGGTGAGTATCTTGGTGACCTGGATCTACTTCTGCGACCTCCTGATCTGGAGCGTGATCTTGATCTTGAATATGATCTTCGTCTGTGAAATAAAACAAACATTTCATAAGAATATATACTTAACTTCAACATAAAAAAGCATTCAAAGTATATATATACAGATATGCTATGCTCAGTAGTGACGAAAAATGCATCAGATATCTGTACAATTTTGTTAGAAATGACCACTTTACAGTAACTGCATAAAAATACCAGATGCCAGTTTATAATTCTGGAAAAATGGTGTGGTGGCAACAAGCTTGGTCAGGTCTTTGGTGAAGGTGAGGTTGTGGTTTTTAGCACCAGGCACTAGGATGTAGAAATAGCTATCTGAGATTATGGTTGGAAACATCATCTGCCTTCTTCCAATGTCTATAATGACATGGCTGTAGTTTAAATTCAGCAGCTTCTTACCTGCACCATTTCATGCTTAGACTGTGCATGACATTTAGAGAATAGGTCCTAATGTTCAGGAATTTTTCTGGTTGGCGGTTAGTATCATATCTGCCACAGTTTATGAGGAGCAAAGCCGCTATGATACTGGGTAGCAACCTTGCTTTGGTAAGTTTCAATTTTGTCACTGATGATACTCATTAGACTAAATGGAAATTCAAGACAAGCCTGGTAGCTGGTCTCAGATCTGTTTCATTGATTGCACCTTTGGTGTGGTAGAAATGAAGACAACCTAACATCATAAGGCTGGTCATAGACATAAGCTTCATTCCCCAATGAAGGCCTTCACTCCGCTACAGACATCTAAAATGTTTGCAGCACAGATAATTTAGTGTTAGTTCAAACCTTAGGTTGTGTGGGGTAGTTGAATATGCAAAGGTCGTGCTAATGTATGTGCGAGTCGTGCTTATGTATGTGCCTTTGTGACATATACAACTTTGACAAAGGCCGTTTACCACATTGACGATATGAACAAATTCTTAAAGAATACTGAAAAGTTAGTTCTCAAGCAGGTATTGAAGAAACCAGGAGTAAGATTCCTTGGTTTTATTTGATTAAAGTCCATAAAACAGAAGTCATGCCTCCTCTGCAAGGGAACACCATTGTTTAACAAATGGCTCTGTGCATAAATAGACCGGTGATTTCGTGTTGTCAACATGAAGACCCAAGTTCAATTTGAAATCCACAGCCGCAAAGGAGTCACTAGCGAACATTTTGAGGCCAAGTTTGAAAGGAATACTAGCCGATGGACTGCAGAGCAAGGCAAAGAAGCTGAAGGAAGCTGTGATGGCCTTCAGAAACCTGCAAACCTTTAAATCTTATTTCTTTTTGAGTGGAAACCAGAACTGTTTGTATGATAAACATTGTTGTTGTTGGACTAATCTGGACAACGTTGGTGAATTGGGCAAACACTAAAGTAAACACAGCGGTAC
Source organism: Aurelia sp. 3 sensu Dawson et al. (2005) (assembly GCA_964020215.1). NCBI lineage: Eukaryota > Metazoa > Cnidaria > Scyphozoa > Semaeostomeae > Ulmaridae > Aurelia > Aurelia sp. 3 sensu Dawson et al. (2005). Next base: position 26,596,641 of record OZ026573.1, on the reverse strand, counting down.
TTGTTGTTTTTATCAATTTCCCCATTACCTGTGATGTGGACCTGCAACTTAAAATAAAAGTCTAAACAAAAAATGAAATTGTAAAACAAAACCCTATCTAATTTAAAACCTAATAGCATTTCTTTGTTTCGAATATCTTAAATACCCACGCCTGTCAAGCTTGGAAGGTATAGTAAAAAGAGCTACAAACCCGTGTCGGTCTCCTCTGCGATCATAGCGACCGCCACTATCTCTGTAACCCCTGCGAGGTGGTGACCTTCCACCAAGTCTTCCACTGCTGCTGTCAGAGCCATATGGCCGTCTTCCACCACGATGCGATAAATTCTCTGTCGGGCGGTCATACTTTGCCAAAGTTACCCTGATTTGCCTGCCATCGATGATTTCACCATCAAGCCCATCTATAGCATCCTCCGCATCTCTTTTCTCGTAAAATCGTATGAATGCAAAGCCTCTGGATTCTCGTCGGTAGCGATCGCGGGGAATGTAAACATCGCCAACTTCGCCATATTTCTCGAAGCATCTCTCCAAATCTTCTACATTTGTTCTGTATGTTAAGTTATCAACTTTTAAACTTGTCATGCCATGTATGTTGGGTGGTCCTCTGGAACCGTCAAAACGACTCATTTTGACTTTTATTTGAAACTTTCTTTGCCTCTGCCAAAAAAATTCCTTGCTTCGAAGATCAGCGTGAAAGAAAGCAACAGCCTGCCGACCTTCGCAAAGCGCATGACTTTGCAGCCACGTGATCATAATTATCCAATCATTGCAGAGTAATTGCATCACGTGAATATCTTAGAACAATGAAATTCGCAGGGGGCTGGGTCGAGTTATTCAATAATCCAATTCAATTCTGGATGGGCCTAGGCACTTCACTGAAAAATAGCACAGCAAGGGACAGCCATGAAAGTCTTGCCTTTATTTAAACACGTATAACAGTATAAAGAGATGCTTCTTGGAGAGCTTATTCATTATCAAAGATACCTAATTACTTCTTACAAGAGTGACACAATCGGAAAACCACCTTGTCCATTTTGTTCATTGACAACGGACAAGAAAGTTCAGTTCGTGTTAGGTCGAGATGTTTACTGAAATAGTGTTGTCAATTTTCCAATCAGGAGTTAATTCTGCAACAAAAAAGTTCACCTATGGTGTATTCATAGCATTGATTATCATACTAGGACTGTTACTGTTTTCTGTTGGCTTCAATATTCACCTTTTTCTACTTCTGATATTGTCCACTGGCTTGCTAATGGCACTAATTTGGTAAGAGTTGTATTTCTCATGTTTGAAAGAAAGAATTCGTAATTCCAAGCAGTTTCCATCCCGTTTCCATATGTGATGGTGAATAGTTGAAACAGTGCCCCCTGCCCTGGGTACAAACTTCTGATGTGGGTCAATCAAGCAAGAGCTCTTTTAACAGCTTTAGAATTATACTCTTGAGTGCCGAATAATTGCCTCCCCTGCTTATTAATATTTGAAAAATTTTCCAACCCACCCCCCGCTTTTATTCTGACCCCCCCATTATTAATCTTTGGAAAGATGAAATGATAGTAAACATAATTTCTGAATAAACGCAAGAAAAGTCTCAAAAAGTGCATTCAACAGAGAGTTCATTAAGTAAATGTATCAGTAACATCACTGTCCACATGATTATATAAAAGGTATGTGTTTAGCCAAGAAAATGACTATTTTCAATTTCTCCTAACACCCCCTGATTGTTCCAGCCCCTGGTTATTGTTATATCAAACCATTTCCAACCCCCCATGATTATTCTCACCTCCCCCCATTTATTCGATACTTGAGAGTAGTTCTTCTTCTTATTGGCTTGATAAATGCCAATAAGTTGGCTCTGAGAAACTGCATCCGCCTACGCACACACACAAATTTATAACTTTGAGCCCCCTTGCTCTCTGCAACAAGTCCTGAAATTAGGTAACACATTCTTTTTTCTCCCTTTGGCCTTAAACTCTTGATGTATAATTTTAGAAAGCTCATACACCTAAGCACTTTCCATAAGAATGCTCTATGATGCCATTTTCCACAGTTTCTTCTGTGTCTGCAAAGCCTGTTATGTACTTAACATAATAAATACTTTCTCATTTTAGGTTTATGGATGAAATCCAAAGAGTAAAAGCTGAAACTGAGACACAAGAGAAAAAAGACACTTGATGATAATCAAGATCAAAGAGCATTAAAAAGTAACAGTAATATGAATTTTTGGAACCCAGCCTTTCTCTTAATTGTTGCAGGCAGATGAATAAAAAACTTCTGTGTCAACTTAAAGTATTTAAAGAAGTTTACAGCTAAAAGAAGTTCAACTTTCAGAGCTAAGTTTTCTTTCAAGAGAAACCCTTGTCAGATATACACCTGCACCAATATCAATTCAAGAGAAATCTTTTGCTTTTCACTAGATATTTTTAAGGGGTAATGTGCCTTGAAGTATTAGAAAGCACAAATTATTGGTTGCCAATGATTCTTTCGTTTGGTTTTTCTGCAGAGGAAGGTCATTGACTTGGCTTTAGCTATTCCATCAAATGATATTTTGATATATTTTGTAGAATTTTCAAATTTCAAAAAATTGCCCTCTACAATCAGTTTTCATAGTAAACTCAAAGCTTTCCTCTTTGAAAATGATCATCAAAATTGATCTTAGAATAGTAGGCACAAAAAGGTCACCATCCACCCTAGTCATATAATCTCCATGAAAGTCATCAAATATATATGAAATACTATTAAAACTGGGGTGCTCTCTCCTAAGAGAGCTCCTCTTTTAAGTAATTCCCTCCATACAATTTATCTTCTCTTTGTTTTGTTCAATGTATATTGTTTAAATTTTTCACTGATGTATCAATTTTCTGTATCTTATATTCATTTAGTTTAGTTATTTGTCTGTTTAGTTATTTCATAGATTGTATGTAGTGGAATTTAAGATATACAAAAATGGAACTGCACAAAAGTACCAGAATATCCAATGTCACTCAGCCAAGCCTTTCATATGAAAATGTTAAAATATCACTGCAAGAACAATGGGGTTTAATGTCCGTTGCTTGTGATGATCAAAAGAAACTAATAAACTTGAGGCTATGACTATATCTGTAACACCCCCCAGTAACGACCCCGCTGAAACGCTGTCCCACCGAGGTAAAAGGATGACCCGCCAGAAAAACGTGTTTCCCCACCAAGTTTGACTTTAAAGCACTTTCCCCTCCTTGTTTCTGTTGCTTCCCCGTTGAAATTTTTGTTTCCCCGTCAAAAATTATGCAAGTTCCATTACATAAAATAGCCAAAAGGTTTTATTCCCCGTCACAATATTTTCAATCCCCGCCTAACATGTATAGTTTCACAATTTCCCTGCTGTACTTTTAATTGGGTCATTACTGGGGGGCGGGTTCTATAGCAACAGTAAGATTTCAATGACAAGGCTAGACTTACTCCAAATCTAGTTTGTCATCTGTAATTAGTCTGTTTGAATGATGTTTCAATAAGTCTTTCACAGTTGTTTTTGATGAAATAGACTTCTTTGGGCAAGTCTACAAATGAGGCAGTCTTTCAATTTTTGGAATGTAAGATAATTTTCATTATTAATCTGTACTTCTTCCATCAACTTTAAATGGAAATGATGTTTGCTTTTAGCACAAAGACTGGCGATTTCATTTCAGAAGTAGCAAAGTGCTAATAGCTGATTATGGAAAGATGGCATCAGGGGGCAATCACTGAGTTGATCCCATGATATACTGCATTGCATTTTGGTCAAATGTCCCCTGATGCCATCTTTTCTACAATCATCTATTGAGACCATTTATAGACTACAGTACGACCAAAAACTATGTAGAGTTAAAACGTTTTTCGATGCCATTTCGGCTCTATTTGCTCAATAGTAAAAGTTAAGGTCTCTTTCGAAAGAGGAAGAGAAGCGTAACATCCTTAACTCCTTAAGCAGCACTTTCGAAATTTAAACTTACAGAAGGAGGTTGAAATCAAGCCTCAGGATCCAAATCTGTGCCCCGTTTATTTGTTAACCCATTTTTGTCTACATACGAAGAAATGGCCAAGGGTTAGCAGATTTTAGAAAGTTGGTTTCCCCAAATTCGGGGGAAACAACAAGTCGCTAAGGCAACGAATAACAGGGACATTAATCACACTAACACTGTATGTTGTTCTGTTGATCGAGTGGCATTAGGGCTTCTTTTCTTTCTTCTTTTATTTATTGTTTTTAGGCTCTGGTACCCAGGGTGATTTTCCATCCAAACATGATGATTGTGATAGAATGCATCAAATAGTACTACATTACAAAAGAAATTTGCATAATAGTCCACTTCTGCTCCTTTTTTCGAGATAATTGAGAATTTGCGATTTTTCCAGGGTCAGTCCCAGAAAATTGTCTCCAGCTACGTCATTTTTTAAATATTTCGATGAAACTTTGAGAAGTTGAACTCGCACAATACGTAGTTGCAAAAAGTCAAGAAGTTTCATGGCTATGAAATTCTTCCTCACAGAGTTATTTTAAAAAATCTGCTAGGTGCTCTCTCCCCAAACAAAATAGGGTTATCTTTCGACAGTGCTTTTCGTTTGCATCAATAACAATTTTCCATTCAGATCACCTCTAAATCAAACTAAATATTGTCAAGCCATCGAAGAATAACGTCTCCTTGACAACAATGGCTCCTTCGTAACTCCAAGCGTCTTTGCTGATGCGCCTCTAGGCTGTAACAAGCCGACATTTCCAAAAGAAGAATCCGAAACGCTACTCTTTGTTGAGCGTGAACTTTGCACGCGGTATTTCCTTCCTGTATTCTTCTCTTGTTCCAGCATTTTATGTTCTGTAGGATCATATGGTCTTCTGTAAATAGAAAAATCAGATGCTGTGCTGAATGGGGTTGCGGTGGCGCTAAGTTGCTGCGGAGAAGTGACTCTCCGTTTGAATACCAAAGGTTCGAATATTTTTAGCGTTGGGTTGCCTCGTGTATCTAAATATGATGTCCCAATACGATCGTTCCTTTTGGACTGCGCTACCCAGAATTCTCTTTGTTTCGATTCAATCTCGTTACATTTACTGCCATGAGTTTTTGCCCAGACGGAGACGTTTTTATCCAAGTTCATTTGTAGATTACGATTTACGACATGTGCGTATCGAACTTTCGTTCCAGTCCATCGAAACTTGCTGTTACCCATCGCTTCATCCTTTTCCCAACGTAGCCTTTTGCCTCCTGTTTCGTCAAATGCTTTTTCGAAGTTCGAGAGCGTTTGGGCGTATTCAAGGAGCAATTTTTGGTAACTCATGTTTCAATGGTGCTTGCAAGCAGAGTGAGGTCTATTTACTTTAAATGCTCTCTAAGACAGAAAGTATCTGCAATGTCGCTTCACATCTAAAGATGTCACAGGTATTGCAAGTCTCGAAGTACTCGAATTAAGAAACAAAGAAATTGCAAAAACCGGCAGCAAAAACAAGAGCTCGCTAAGTTAGTCCAGAAAAGACTAACTTGCCTCTAAATCTTTAAAAAAGTTACTGACGGAACGCACTGGTGCAAGTTCAAATGCTCTCCTGCACATAAACGTATTGGCAATAATAGATAATAAATTGTTGTCTTTGAGTTTGAACCATACCAGAATGAGAAACTTCTAGCTTTCTTCCTACCTAGGCGCCACTGTTACTCTTTGATGCTTCTTAAAATGCTCTTCTTCTTCTAAGGCAGCTGCTACTTGCAGAATACACTGATGTATCGAAACATTTGGCAATGATCAATAATGAATATGGTCCTTTGTGAGTTTGAATGAAACGTAGCAGAGTGAGAAATGTCCAGCTTCTTTTCCAACTTGGGCCCGCCGTTTCTCGTTGATGCTTTTAAAATGCTCTTGTAAGGCAGCTGCTATTTGCAGAATAGGCTGATGTATATCGAAATAATCGGTAGCGATCAATAACTATGATTGTTCTTGTTGACAATGAGATGAAGCAGAATGAGAAACGTCCAGCTTTTGGGCGCCGCAGTTTCTCCTTGACTCTTCTTAAAATACTCTTCGTTGGCAGCTGTTATTTGCAAAATACGCTGATTGATTTCGAAATATTCTTTGTTTGAAACTTTATCAGCACAGACTGCGATCAGAATAGAACTTGCTTTAAACATTTAGGATTATCAGCATTTCGCTTCAAGACTTCTGTTGAAGATTTTTGTCCTTTGTGCATTGGTGTTCGATATGAATATTTCACAAGACCTACGAAAAAGACAGATACTGTCAAACATATTTTATTTCTTAACTTCAAAATGTATGGATCAAAATGAAAACTGAAAATGAAAACGGATTTGTGTGAACGGATTTAGCCTGAAATTTCCGCATGCCCGCAAAGAACCCTAGGTGAAAATGGCTTTAAGTAGTATTTCAAAGTGCCATTTTATATTTAGTTGTGCATACGTCATCTGTTATTTCTGCAAATTCACAATTCTTTAATTGACCGCAGACCGCAACTAGAGTGCCTATGAAACTTTAATGAGCAATTTGCTCGAAAGCAATATTGAGGATCAAAAGTATTACAGTTGTTTTGTTTGCTCTACACTTACAGCCAACACGTAGGCGGTACTCTAGTCAAGTACCGCCTACATGCAGTCTAAGTGTAGAGCAAAAGATAGCTGAAAAGAATTTCTTCATAGTCCCCATACCAGCAGAATACCACTAATCAGCATAAACAGCTAAGGGACATGGTTAAACCATCCAGTTTTAAGCTAATCAGCAACCAACCAATGACGTTACTGCTTTTCGTCAGCAATTTTTTTCTATTTACTTAATAATCATTTACATAACATAATTTTGTAAGCAAGTAGTGTAGTTAGTAATATGTTTAACATATTACTAACTACGCTACTTACAAAATCACTCTACCGGAATCTAGTACACTACCTCAACGATACCGCATGGAGCACGAGGCTGTGTCTACCCTGTGGCCATTTAAAATAAAGATGAAAACTACAAGCAAATATTAAGGAAAAGAATACAGAAAAGAAAACAGCAACAACAACGACAACAAAATACACCTAAATCCCTGATATTGCAGCAGCTAAGTTCCAGTAGTATCTTTTTATTCAAAACGTTATGTTGCTTATATGTATTTTAAAGTTGCTTTAAGGATTTCTGAATTAGAATCAACAACGGACAACCTTTCATCACCATACAATATCATTTTAAGCATTAGAGGATTTGAAAGATTTGGGAAACCGTACAGTTGCAACGTTGAATTTAAACTGTCGAGAAGATCTCTCCTGTATGCATCGTAAGAATGGCAGTGCAGCAAAAAGCGTTCCGTGTCCTCGACACAGTCGTTTGAGGGGCACCGTGGATTCAATGTGTCTCTAAAATTGTGTCTGAATTTATGCAAAATTAGCTTACTTAGACCAAAGCGTAGCTGTGTGAGTATTGCTAAACCTTTTGGGTCGTGGATATACATACATCTTTCCATTCATAAAATGTTCATGCTCCTTGAAACATCAACAATGGAAAATGCCATAAATGAGATGCAACGATAAGAATTTCAAGGCACAAGTTGTATGCCATTAGGAATTAGACTGACGACGTGATTCCTTGTATTCCTTCAACATTTATAATCTGAGATGTTTTAATTTCACTTATACAAAGGACACACGACCTGCAAACGGGTTCTAAACAGGGACTAAAATCTTACGAAAAATCAGAAGAAACTTAGAACATCTTCCATCCTACGAACGTCAAAAGAAAAGTCGAACGTCCCATCGAAGGTCATTTCGAGCGTCGCTTCGCTTCGAGAAGTCGAGCTCTGAACTAATAACCATAGACTGATGCCTTTTCGTCAAATCGCTAGAATTCAGTTTTTAACCAATCAGGGGCCGCTATTCAGAATGTTGTTGTTGTTGCTCTTAAAGAACGGTTGAAGCAGCCTGGAGTTCTCGCAGCTTCGATGGATCTATTTTGCTTCTACAGAGGAAGATTACTGTCTGAAAGATATGCATTTTGCGTTATGTAGGTCAAGACAACATCGTTCTTTGTACTAAAAGTTTCCTTTTCAATGTTCGAGCTCTTTAAACCAGATTTTTAAGCGATTTTGTTGAGTGTACGAGAACTCCCACCTGTTTAGGCCATTTTAACAAAGTGGGCCCATTATATAAGCGTAATATTACGAGTCCCTATTGACCAAGTGATATCAGTAAATCAAAGAACGCAGGGAAACAAGGGACGAAAAGGCATAAGTCTATAATAACCAATCAAACGCTACAAATAGGCACGTGGATTGACCATATTAAGCAAGTAGCGATCTGATTGGTCGCGCCGTGAACGCGGCGGACTTGGCCTAATTAGTCCCTGTATTGAAGCGTAAGGACATAAGTCCCTAAACTGAGGCGATAACAACAACAACAACGAGCGTAAGTTAGAGGAACTTATGTAATGTAGTTTTATTAGGAATACCATTGAATTGCTTATATGAAATTTTGTGACTGAGCAAAATTTTGAGTGAATTGCCTTTACACAATGTGTTCCTTAATTGGCTAACATCTACTTCCTTCTATCTGTATACCATATACTGTAGCTATATATTCATCATAGTCACAAGTGTCCTTGCCATAAGAACAACACCCTGAAAATGTCATAAGCACCTCAGTTATAAGAACCTAGTTTTTTAGAATAGTAGGTAGGTAGGTAGGTAGGTATCATATTTAACGTGGCTAGCCTGCGAAAGTCTGAAAGACTTATTTCCAGCAGGGGCCACGGATGTTTTACCATCAGTCCGCCGCAGCTACCCGCCACAGCTACCAGATTTCCCTCACATGGCACTGGTCGACCCGGGCTAGAGTTACGGACAGCGACCAAACTGTCCAGCGCGGGATTTGAACCTACGGCCTCCCTGACCTTTGGCTTACGAGTCAGACGCCTTAACCACTCGGCCACGCGCTCTCTACGAATGTTCGCTCTCTAAGTATGTTCTTGTTTGCGGGGTTTTACTGTATTGTGAAATCAGTTTCTGCGTTTAAGTTTGCCTATGAGATTCAAAATAAGGGACAGTGCAAAGTTTATTTTATAACATGGCCGGTGCAAAACGTAACAGAAAAAGGCAACTACTTTTATTGAGCTTATCAGAGGTGGATCAACACCTTTTTGAAGCAAATACAAACAGGGCAGTAGCTTTTTATGAGCTCAGGATGAAATGTGAAATGTAATATAGGGCAAAATTGTGAATCATGCAAGCAGAGAAATGCTTGGAAGGCTATATTTTAGATGACATAGAATTTGCTTGTCAATTGCTTGCAAGAACGATGCATCTGTCATATTTCTTAATCTATAAAGTAAGTTTTTCGTTGAGAAACATTCGTACAAGAAATGATTTTGTTATGGTCTTTGGCTACTTCATCGGTGATACGTACTGTGAAACATCTGGTGTTCGTGAATACAGGGAGGGCGACGGGGTCTTTAGTTTTTCTGCAATCATTATATACGGGGCGAGCAGATTTTTTCCAAAAAGTTGCTTTCAGCAATACAAATTATGACACATCATTTCGGGGCACCCGGTAAATTTTCTCATTTAAGGTGGTGTGTTAGCAACTTCAGCTATCATCAGTTATAAGGAATCTGAAAACTTTTTGGAAACTAGAGACTAGAGGCTCTCAAATGTCTTTCCAGTTTTCTTACACGGGTAAGCCAAAATTTGTTGGACCTTCCTGGAAGGTGACTAAATGATTCAAAATGGGTGGGGTGGCCAAACGATCCAACATTGGCAGTCAAAAATTGTCAAATCAATGTTGAATCATTGGCCATGGCTTTGGAGAATAGGGGGTAAGGATTGAGGTTGATGGAAAAAATGGACATACGTGTACAGAGAAGTGCTGCTACCATCTTTTGAAGCAATCACAAGACTTACCAAATTGCGTGACAGTTGGTCAGAGATGTTCTTCAAATCAACACACTAGTGCAACGATGAACGCTCGTTTTGTAGCTTTACCTTTCGCTCTACAATCAGTTTGAAAATCCAAGCACACTTCAGCAAAGTGTTACTAACGACAAAAAGCAACAATTTCCAGAAAGGCAGAATAACCATGCAACTACAAGTATTGAATGTTTTGGTATGAATAGTTTCGTCTCTAACATAACACTTTCTCGTTACCATCGTTATCAAACACCAAATTAATATTTCAGTTATCTGACTGATACATACACTTGATCAATAAAACCTGTACCTTGTAACGAAGCACCTGCCCGCTACTAATGATGCTGTGGTTTTAGATTCGCATCACCCCGTCATAAATCAATAGTCATGTTAAAAGGCAATGTCGGATATATCTAAGCAAGGGCGTTATAGTTGGAATTTAGCAGGTCCTTAGCAGAAACATTTTGCGAGGAAAAATAGCTAAAGAGCTTTTCAGGCGCTTCACATCTCGATGGTGCACACAAATAACGCGTTCTTTGCAGTAGGTGAGCTAGAAAATTTCTCACTTTTGATATTCATACCACCAAGAGCACTTTGTGGATTGGAATGAGTTGAATTCTGTTGATAACCGAGAGATTCAATAGCAAAGTGTACACAAAATAATTCAAAATCATTGGTAAATTCGACTGCTCTCTCCCGTGAAAAATCGTACTTTCGTCTTTGTTTTGTGTGAGAAAAGTCCTTACGATTTGATCAAGCATTTAGGCCCATTTTCAGGCATCTTGCAAAAAAGAAATATTGGTAACGTCGAATTTACCCATGCATTCAGAGCTCATAAAAGCACAAGAAAAATCACAAAAATAGTTTGGCTTTTCAACCTTCAACTAGAAATAGACCTTTTGGCTGTTCTACAAAAGAGCCTGGATCGAGCGTTATTCCTGGGGACTCATAATATTACTCTTAAAAAGTGGGCCCAATTTAGGCCCGCGTAGAGTGATTCCGTATTCACCAACCAAATTGTTAGAATTTAGCTTCCAACCAATCAGGAGGCGCTATTGAGAGAGTTGTTGTTGTTGCACACAAAAAAGTCGTTTATGAGGTCTAGGGCTCTCGCAGCTTCGATGGATCTATTCTGTTTCTAAAGAGGAGGACTGCTGCCTGAAGGGTAGGCTTGCGACTTGTAGCTCAAGACAACATCATTCTTTGTACTACAAGTTTCCTTTTCAATGTTCAAGCTCTTTAGACAAGACTTTGAAGAGATTTTGTTGAGTGTACGAGAACTCCCTCATGTTTAGGCCATTTTGAAAAAGAAGGCCCACTTTTTAAGAGAATATTATGAGTCAGTTTTGACCAAGTGATATCAGCAAATCAAAGAACGCAGAGAATCGATGAAAAGGCATAAGTCTAGGTCCCATCGAGTGGCGTTAGAGATTCTATCACTACTGCGCACATTTAAAAATTCTATAAAATGTAGCAAAAGATCGTATGATTCTGATTCGTTTCAGAAATGCTAAGAGGTCCATTAAATCATTCCTTCGAGCTACAAATTTCGAAAAGCGAGAACTTTCTTCGGGCTCACCCGTTACTCTAAAGACAAATAAACACATTTTAATTGAAGCATGTGAATAAATGCTGTTATTGATTGTTTGCACAACCACCTGAAAAAGTTTTACGGAAAAGATATTTCAATTTAAGGTTGTTGAAAATCATACCAGGTCGCATCAACATAGGGCTCGAATCCTTGCAAAACTATAAAATTAAAGGTGTGAAACGTTGCTGCCTGATTCTTTCAACTGGAACGATCAAAGGCAAGTAAGCGAAAAACCGTAAACCGTTCGTTTAATTCCCAATTTTCTGCAACCGCGTAGCAATACAAGAACCGGTACACCGTAGTTATTTTCTTGCAGCAACCGTATTCCGCATCCAAAATAAGGCCGACTAATCGCCACACTATAACAGACCCCCCCCCCCTAACTGCCTCATTGGAAAAAAGTGCTGTTTACACGAGCCCGTGTTTGCTCTGTGGCGTGGTAAAAAGCCAGCCCGGGGCAGCTTTGTGAGTTGCATTAGATTCCTTTTGTCCGAATGACCTTCACAAAAAGCCAACCCGCCTCAACGGGTCACCCCTACCCTCGAGAAGGGTTGCCCGCCTAGGCAGGTTGACCCGGGCTGGCTGCTATGCTGAGTTCGTGTAAACACTTGGAGAGATTTAACTGCAGAAGGGCTGACCCTCTGTAGCAGGTTGGAGCCAACTTGGGCTCGTGTAAGCAGGCCCTAAACTAGGCTTGATAACGGGCTATGCTCGAAACGTCGCTACTTTCAATTCGCATCAAAGTGCTTACATTTTATGTTCTTTACTTGTTTGTCCTAAACTTTGAAATCACAACTGCCAATGAACATTTATAGCTAAGTACCTGACGTTCCTGTCAAGCAATAGAATCAAACGTGAAACAAAAAGATATTTGATTCATAGGCTTAAAAAAGAAAATGTAAAAAGTAATGTAGAAAATAAAAGTAAATTCACCAATATATCTGCATACCCTCAGCACGATTAAAATATAATTTTCTGGTCATCTGCCACAAACCAGTTTGCATAACCAAAACATTTACTGTACTTTATGCATCCATCACATACAAAATTCCGATTAAACTAAACTTGCTCTATCTGTAAATAACTAAATACCTTTGCTCTTCAAAATCACTTCATGATAAAATCAATATTATCAAAACTGCTTAAAATTGTTAATGGGCTTTTTATAGAGCAAGGACATTCGACAATTAATATTTAAGCTGTTAAATCTTTTATCCAAATTTCTTCAAACCATTTAGCTCAGGCTGATTTACCCTGATTTGACCTAGCTGTGATTCAAAGGGGGGGTCACTGGGGTTTTGCGGATAGCGGATATCGGCCTATTTTCGGTGCGGAAATGCGGAAATTAAACATCATTTCTGCGGATTGCGGATATTTGTTGCATTTTTGCGGAAAGCGGATATTTCTGCAAAATAAATATTAGTTGCTAAAAAATCGCAGATTTGATGTTCATTCCGTCAAAATATTGTGTAACATTTACTTAAAGGCACTAAAACAAACGAAAACAACAAATATCACAAAGATCTGAAGACAACAGCCACAACAGCAACTGCAACAACAAAATTTTTCGCGCGAAATAATCACCTATGACAACTGCACTGCTTGAGTCTGATCGGTCACGTGCAAAATGGATAGAAAATGGTTTATGTTGTGTTTTATATGAAGTAGGAAGATTTTGCTTACAACCCTAAAGAATAGCGGAAATAGCCAATTTCTGTCCGCGGATTTGCGGAAACAGGGCAGAAAAATTGCGGAAATGCGGAATTGCATACCCCCCAGTGACCCCCCTTCAAATAGCTGCATTTCTTAAAATTAACAGATTTTCAGTAATCAGAGTTTCTCACGAGTTTCTTAAAAGTTCCATGACATTCTCTATGTTTCCTGTATTCACAACCTGTTCCCTCCTGAACATTCCAAAACAAAGTTTTTTGAAGCCATGTCAATGCTAGACTTTATTAAAGTACCTTGCGAGTAATATTATACGGGAAAGAAGTGAAAATTAAGTATGATATGCTAGGGATTCCCTTTGTGAAAATAAATAGTTTTTTAAGTTATATTTTCCCAGTACTGGAGTTTCCTAATTTTTGGCAATCTGAGGGTTGAGTTTCTTATAAGCAGTTTCTTATAAAAAATATACGTTTATGAACGTGTAGCCGATAGAAAACAATGTTGTTGTGGTGATTGTAATTCCTTTGTGTCATTATGATATCAATTTCTTTAAATATATGACACGCACAAGAACGAAGAATTGTTACAATGCAAGGACGTAGGAAGCATCTCAAACTTAGGGGGGGGGGCACGACACTTCGAGGGCACTTTTTCCTTAAGTAAAATGGGGCAATTTCTGAAAATAAAGAGGATACTTCTTTGTTTATTTCAAAATCTTGGGGGACATGTGCTCCCAGTGCCCCCTGGTTCCGACGTCTATGTTACAATGTTTCGAGCTCAACTCTTCAATCACATAGACGTAGGAACCGGGGGGCACTGGGGGCACGTACCCCCAAGATTTTGCAATAAACAAAGAAGTGCCCTTTTTGTTTTTAGAAAATGCCCCCTTTTTCCTAAGGAAAAAGTGCCCTTGAAGTGCCGTGCCCCTCCAAGTTTGAGATGCTCCTGCAAGTTTCCATATGAACGCTCTCTTGGTACTGACCAAACACCAACAGGAACACGTGCCAATCTGAAATTTCAGATCAGCACGAGATTCTCATGTAAAGGGCCCATGAGCTCCTCCGAGGTCTTTTGAAATGAAATTAGACCCAGAGGCCTAAATAAACAAGACATTTAAGGTGTCTTTAACTGTAACTGTCCTACCCCTTGCGATTTTCAACCTTTTTCCCCAGATGCTTCGTGTGATGGATACCTAAGTTGGAGCGCAGATCTGCGAATTCAAGAAATATACTACTAAATCTTTCCAGTTATCATATTAAAAATTAAGAAAATGGTAAACACAAAGTGTTTTTACATCAAAACAAGTTTACTTCCACAATCATTTGTACAATTCTTACATGGATATTCTGAAATTAAAAATTAATAGAAAGAATTCTAGCAGATCAAACTATCGAATGTAAACATGACATATCCCACTCGACATGATACTGAACTGTCAAAGTGGTCGAAGTGTGACAAGATCTTATTGTATTTACAAGTAGCGCGAAACAGTGACTAGATTGCATACTAGGTTACGTGCTATGAACAGCAAGGACGAATTTGTAAAACAAACTATTTAGGTTTCCAAGAAGAAAACGCGATTTGCCTTCAGAAGAACAGATTTCACAACTCTGAGTGCACTTTGTCAAATCAAAATAAACAGAGAACGCAAAACATAATTGTTGGTTGCACAGAAAGTGTGAAATCTATTGCTTAGGCTCCAAAATCGCTTTGTCTTATCTGCCCTTCGTTTTAAAAACTGCCCTGTTGCTACTATGACCAATAATAACGATAGACCTTTTCGCAATTTGCAGAAAAGGACTGAGGACAGCGTGACCCATGCTGACATCCTTGGCAACAGGAAGAAATGAAGGGAATCTCCTCCGCTTCGGTGATGAGCGTATGGCTTGCCTCTCAGTTGCCTCTCTCTGCAAACTCAAGTTAGTTTCGATTTATTTGTATCTTTCAAGAATTGCATGATACTTGTTATGTATGGTAAGTGTTTCCTCTGGATTATTTAGGCGTCTTGCCATCCTTCCACCCATTTGTGAGTGTGTTTTGAGCTGCTTCAAAGCCGGGCACAAATACCTACAATAAACTGGTTGAAAATACACTCACCAATGGGCGAAAGGATGACAAGGTGGCTAAATAATTCAGAAAAAACACTTACCAGACGAAACAAGTATCGAGTGACTCTTGAAAGGTGCAAGTAAAATCGAAAATAACTTGAGTTTGCAAGGAAATAAGAAGAGCTGAAAGCTAAAATTCCCCTGATTTCTTACTGTTGCCAAGACTGTGAGAATGGGCCGCGCTCTCCTCGCTCCCTTTCTCAAAACTGCGAAAATGTCCATTAGCAGAAGGTTCAGATCTTTGAATAAGATATTTCTAGTAGACATTGCGTCTTTTTTGGGCTCTGAATAGCTTGAGAACCCTTCATCTAACTTATGATAACTCTATGATGGATTTTTTTAACATCAGAACAATGATAGTTTCTAAATCAACGAAAAAAAATGATTGAATTTTAAAGGAAAGTCATAGTTCATGAAGGGTAATAATGTAGATGTCAGCAGAATCCGTCGCACTTCTACTGTGCAATTTAGAAATTTGATAACATCAGCCTTGAATAACGGACTCGTCGTACCACTAATTATCTGAATAATCTGAATAATTATATTCAGTACCACTAATTATCTGTTTCCATATTCAGAAACTTGATGAAGTCACAATCTCCAACCAGCTGAAGTCCAAAAACGCTGTCATTTTAAAAATAACCAAGATGGCAAAAAAACTGTAAAGAATAGTCATGGTTTTGTACTTAAACTTCCTTCACAGGGAAAAAAGTATTAGCCTTTTTGTTTATTGCTTTTTATCACTTGGATGCTGTGTCAGTGGCGTAACGCAGTTTAGGGCACTTTAGTTCAAAAACTAAGGGCCCCCGGCTAAAAGGGGCCCCAAAGGGGCCCAGCAACAAAATTCTTTTGTTACCTATTTTCAAGCTGAAGCTGTGGCTATAATTAATAAGACCACGGGGCCTCAGGCCTGCAAGATATGACAATCTAAGTGAATGGAAAGGAATGTTGATCAACTAGCCGTTGTAATGTGCTCTGTGATGGTAAACTAACGAATCTACATTTGTACAGAACTTATAAAGTTTTTTTTGTGAAAATGTGGACGTATCGATTTTATTGTAAAGTTATTTATGCACTTTTCACTGTAAATCATTGCAAATGTTTTATCTTTGCCTGCACAACTTATTTACTTCAAGTTCAAACTGGACACGGCATTATGTTGCTATCATGTCATTTACAAATGCTTTAGCTGGCGGGGGGATCTCAAGTGGAAGAATCCCTAAGGGCCCCGATTGTCTCCGTTACGCCACTGTGCTGCGTAGCTTCTTTGGCACTGCGGTGGTTGAATCGTACATGCGTGGTGAAATGCAAAGGAAGAAAGATGCGAAAAGCATTTCACCATGCATATACAAATCGACCACCGCAGTGCCACAGAAGCTACGCAGCGTCCAAAAGATAAAAAACAACCAGCAGAAAGGAGAATACTTGTTGCCCTGTGCTTCTTTTCAAGCCAATTCAAGCGAAATCAAAGATACAGTAGCCAGCTAAACCATCTTTCAAGAGATTTGGAGCCCATGCTATACGAATCCACTCACCCTTGCACGTATAAAAGTATCATGATTCCACTCAGAAAGGATGGAGGAGAGTACAGACAAAATAAAATTAACAACCCGGCCCAGGTTGTTCCCAAACCAGTATTACACCATCACTGGATTACGACTATGCATACTGACTGCAGGGTTTTGTATTTTATACGAGATCAGCGCTCATTGCAGTTTGAAAAAGGCCTGGGCCTGTACCTTACTTTTTCCTTTGATCAAATATTGTCATGAAGACCTTCTTACTAACTTTCAAAGCCTCCCGTTCAAAAATAATGATCAGAAAATTTTGAAATGAGGCGCAAAAATGAAAGAAGTATACTTAGATCAGGAGCGCTTTGACAACATCCTGTTGAAGATCAAAATTCTCATTAAATCATGTCCAAATGATGATCTACAACCATTTACGTAGATGACAATTAACATTCGGAATTACAATGTCTTAACTTAATGCTATGTGTAGACAAATTAAGAATTTCCCAGAAAATGGCTCTCGTCGTGATCCAAATATTGACTTTCATTACTTTAAGAGTATCTGAACTTCTGGTTTGAAATTAACTTTTTGGAAGAATTCTCTGCATGTAAACACAAAGAATCGCTAAGAAATGTCTGCCTTCTCCTGGAGAGCAGAACAATCCCAGCTCCGTTCCCTGTATCTAATAACAACGTAAAAAGCACATTCGAAGTATACGGATCAAGTACATAATGTTAGAAACAAAGCAAAATTTGGAAAGAGAGCCTCATGAAAACATGTCATCTCAAGCTGTTTCCCACTAGGCCTAGGCCATATTTATCTCCAGGGGTGACTGGGTTAAGCTGCCAATGATAACTCAACCCGATTTCGTACAAAACCTGATCTTGTACATACAGCCTTAAAAGTGATCTGAAGCAAAAATCCATATTGATGCAAGTGAATAGCACTGTTGAATGATGAAGAATGTCGTTCAAAATTTTTTGGTACCTTGTTTCATTTTCGAGTTATCCACTAATTTGTATGACTGGCTGATGACGTCATTTTGTTTGCAAAAAGGAAAGATACAAGGATGACTGTGCTTCTAACAGGAAACAACACAAAGACCTTTCCTTCAATCAAAAGGCCTTCCTGAATGTCATATTAGTTCATCAGACAATGTTTAAAACATTTATTCTGTTCAGCTGAAATGTCTCCTACAACTGCAAACCTTTCGAAGATCCGACACGGCTACAATATTGCTACTGAACTCTAATAATTTGCGAAAAAAATGATCTCATCAGCTGATACTTAAAATTAGTGGCTAACTTGAAAACGAAATGTGGTATCAAAAAAACTTTAACAGGATTCCTTGTCTATCGACAGTGCCATTCACTTGCACCAATAAAAATTTTCTCTTCAGGTCACCTCCAGTCAAATGTCTTGAGCAATAAATAAAATGTCACTATGTCTATACTAATGAGCGTTCCTACATTTTTCTTCTAAAAATTCATTTTCTTTACATAAAATATCTTCTATCTGGGAAGTTACCTTTGTCTGGAACACTCTCTGTCGGATTTACATACCTTGTCATAGGCTTGCATGAGAATCACATGCGACTAATCACCATCCGTCATTTGTAAAAACTGGTTGTATGCTTCTCTAGTTGTTTCACCTTTAGCCGTGAATGTAAATTTGTAATAGCTGCCATCAGCACAAATCGCTATAAAGGAAAATCATCGTAATAATAATGACGATAATAATCCCATGACAAAATATAAATTAAAGTTCATTAAAAGGGCAGGGTAACGTAATGTAAAAAACTTCCTTCGAAACGACGATTTTGCAGTATATTTGATAGGCCATATCACAGATATTTTCCGCTATTTTTCTCAAAATGAAGGTGATTTTGAAGATGGACTCTTGAGGCTCTTAGAGAAACAAACGAAACACTCATATGTTGTATGATTGCAGCGATATTGGTGGATTTTTGGACGTAACTTTCTTGTGGATTCACCCCATCCACCAAAATCTGTGCAGAACATAATGGCCACGTGTGGGCAACAATATAGGTTATAGAGATAACAGGCTTGTTTACGGTCACGTGACCCTGCCCCTTTTAAGTCGAATGCTTTCGAACGGAAAAGCTTAGGTAAAAGAACTTCGGACAAAAAACTTTCGGACACTTTTTCGGGAATTTCGCAAAAAAAAACTTTCGGACAAACATAACACCAATATATAAGCATGAGGCCAAAATATAAGTTAAAACCAATTTTACTTCTATATCATAAGTATCAAGTTACACGCAATATCAACATCAGGTCTACGAGAACATATGAGTAACGAACTCTTTGTCAGATTGAACGATGGTAAAACTAGCTGTGAACCAAATTAAAAGGTGCTGCCATAGCTACGTGAACTGTTTACAAGAAACTTTTCAAAGAACCAAACTTTTAGAGAAAAACTTCACGGAACTTGAGCACCACTGGCAAAACAATAATTTATCAACGTTTTATGCCAAGTTTCTTTGTGCTTTTCTATTTTCAATGAATTTAAAATTTTCGGACGAAAGAACTTTCGGATATAGTAGTGTCCCGCATATAAGAAACAACGTTTTCAATTTGAGGTCTAATGTGTTTCTTATAAAATGAGATATAAACTTCAAATCAGGGTAAAGTTTCTTAAGTTTCTTATTAGAAAAATAATGTACTGTCAATGAACTACTCAGACACGAGCTTTATGATTGTCATACAAAACATTTTTTTCATTTATATTTGTAAATCTTCACTACCACGAAAGGCTACATTTACTCCAGGAAGGTGCTTTTTGCTTCATTTGAATGCAAAATTCTTGTTTTCATTTAAATAGGTACATGCTGATTCAAATGCAAAGCTGAATTTGTCATGTTTTTCACATTTCTAATGTATACATAGTTTTTTGAATAAGAAACAAGTCATTTTCAGACCTGCACACCAGTTTCTTATAAGAGGAGATATCATTTTGAAAATCAAGGTCTGACGTTTCTTAAATTCATGTTTCTTATATGCGGGACACTACTGTATAACCAGATTTCAGACAATTAAACTTTCAGACAAAATTTTGTCCAAAAGTTTGATCATCCGAAAGTTTTCGATTTTAATGCACATAGTCAGATATGAAAAAGAACATAGTTGTATTAAAAGACACCACAGGCCGTAAAATATAAACAATCATAAAACCAACCTAAGATGAAGAAAATAGGGACCCTGTGGGGATGTGCGAAGAATTCCAGTGCATGTAAAATATTGGGGCGAGAATGTATTTCTATGTGGTCCATAGAGTGGTGGTGTCAAAGAGGACACTGCTTGTTTGTTGCTGTTGTATTTTATATTCTTTTGATAATCGAGGGAGAAGTCTGGAATGTGAAAGCCGAGGTGAAAGCCATGAATCTGAGAACTGGAATTAGGTGTTTTGGAGTATACAGATGGAATTCTTCGACACAAAGTGGACTCGTTACTTCAAGTTATCATGTTCACTATTAGGATGTGAGACAAATCAGTTGCTTTTTTCTGTCTCAGCTAATTACTCATCGTTTACATGGGCCTCCCGCAGATAAATTTCCTCTCTTTTCAAGAGTAAAGTCTGGGAGGAGTGGTGGAATTTTCAAACAGTTGCTTTGTAAAACCGCTTAATGAATCCGGAAGGAAAACAACTGCACTTGTATATTATTTCAAGTGAGAAGAATCATTCAAATTCCTGGTGAATGGTAGTGAGTACAGGTTGGCAAACGATTGTCTTTTCCATCTTACTGTTCTGAGCTGCACTCACTTAACTTTGTTAACAGCTAATTTTCATCATAAATGTCGCTGTCAAGTTGCCAGATAAAAGTTCAAAATTATCTAGCCTAATTGAGGCTCTGATGACTACTTCAATGGTCAAACTATTTCAGGTATGCCTACCTATTGTTACACTTTTGGCACGAAAAGCGTCCGTAGATACCTACCTAGCTAGCTACCTAGCTAGCTACCTACCTACCTACCTCGCTTCCTTCCTATACAAACTCTCCCCCATCACATAATGTGCTCATTCTTCGCACATAAAAATGAGCTGACGGATAAAACGAACAACATAAGAGTTGCTAAGTTATCTTTGATTATGTACCGGATAGCCCAAAAATCCTCATTTCTTTGAGGATCTGGAATCGCTGTAAATCGATCTCTTATCTTTACGACTTTCTGAGAATTTCAAGCATACCTTTTATTCGAAATGTTTAATTCGGGAAACTTACAGTGCTGAACGAAACTGCGAAAAATACTCATAATGTAGGGTAGTCTTTTAGCGACAGAACAACGCGTGAAGCATTTCAATCGGCCTCTTACTTATTCTTCTATAACAGATTGCATCTGGTCATTTTTTGGGTCACCTACAGGGTGTCTCAAAAAAATTGTTCGACGTTTGATTAAATACTAGAAAATAACGATACGCCGAATGGACCCTTGGTCAAGTCACCCTTTTCCTGAGATTTTAAATTAATTTTTGACACAAGAATCTTGCAAATCCGATAAAAATTCATGGGGTTACAAGCTTTTGAAGTTCAAGTTTGTGCGAAAGCTGAAACCAGAGGCATCGAAATGGCATTTTTGGTAAAAGTCCCATAGGCCGTCGTTTCTGTTATTTCTCAATTGTTTCAGGGCGAACAAAATGGGACTCAAACAGGTTTTTGATGACCTAACTGTCGAGCATATGGACGCTTTGAGGAAACAGATTCAGTCTCTCGCCGATTATGTTTTGAACCATTGTTTTTGGACTTACGAAATGTTAGAAAATTTTCATCAAAATGATCGCAAAAAATAATTTACTTTACAAGTCGTATTTGGTTTGCTCTGATGTCAACGAGAGGTATGACACTGGATAAGCTTCCCTTACCTCCGTCTCCGAGCTTTTTGCAATACAGGTAATCTGGGGGGTCTCTGGTTTCGGCTATCCGATATTTCCGACCTTCGAGAGCTCGTAACTCAGTGAATTTTTAACCGATTTGCATGATTTTTGTCTCTAAAATTATTTCAAAATCTTAGGAACGAGGTTATCTTTCCGTGAGCCTGTTCATGTTGTCTACAATTATTTTGAGACACCCTGTAGTATAAACTGCAGATATCATAAGTCTGAAACAACTCTTAAAGGAGTACTGTTGCGCAGCTAATTGGTTCCTGAAAACAATGAGATCCTATTGTGGAAAGAACGGGCAAAATGCACTTGAAAACATATGGCGACTGGTTGTACAACAATAGGATCCCATCGTTCACAGAAGCCAATCAGCTGCATGACAGTATTCCTTTAAATACTCCTTTAGTACTCCTTTAAAGTGAATTCTACACAAGACTAATCTTGCCACAGACTTGGCGAAACTATTTACATACCCACAACAGAATTTTTGTCCGCACCAAAAGCACAAATACAGTGTGAACCACTTGGTACTTGAAATCTTGAAAAACTCCACTTGGAACTAAAATACTTTGGAAGGAGACTGTGTGCGCTTGATTGACTGAAGAAGAAATAATAATGTGTTTCAAAATATGAAATAAAGAATTATTTTCAAAAACATTCTTCTAACATTATTGATAAAACGATACTCGTTTACAGAGGCGGAAAAAGTGCGTGAAGCCGCGAAACAAGTTTGCTTGCCTTGAAGGAAGAAAGAGGAAGAAGAAGAGCAACCTGAGTAAAGGAAGTGAAAAAGACAGAAAGGAGGACAGAAGTGACCCGGAAGGAGGAGGGGCGGACAGGAGGAATTTACGAAACGACTTCATATGAAATTTCTAATCTTATTGACAGACTTTACTTGTGCATATTCTTCCATGTCTTCTTTGGCTTGAGTTAGCTTTTTTATAGCGACATAACTTGCCCAATTTGAATAAAATGATAGACAACAGACCTTTAAGTTATTCTGAAAAAGAATCTCAATCGAAATATACCTTGCTACATTTTGTAGTATTTTCGAATGTGCAAATGAGTGATAGAAGCTCTAACGCCACTCGATCGAACCTCGTGTATAAAACTGCATAAAATAACTCTAGATCCAGGCTTTTTTTGCTGAATAGCTAAAAGGTCTATTTTGTTGATGATGACGACGAAATGTATAACATCTTTTCTTAATCAGTGGCGAACACGAATGCTGCTTTGGAAGCTTCAAGAAACTCGTCATCAATTCTGATCATCGAAAATCTGATAATTTTAAAAAACTTTCTTCACTGGCTCAAATTCCTGGTTTTTATAAGAATACGCTTATATGCTTTTCGTGGCTATTCTTTCACAGGCAAATGGAATAAACCGTCCTCCTGCCCATTCGCATCAATGATCTTCAATTTAAACAGTTTTATCACTTCATTCCCGTTAACTAAGTCATGTAAATTACATATAAGTTAATTTCTAGCAACCTTAATTTCATAGAGTCTTATCTTGGCAGAAATATGACACCAGATTAATGATACGGAGTATATGTGGTTTGTTTCAAATTATAAAACTCTACTTTCATAAGCAGCACTGTCTCCGTTTCCTATGAAAATGCATCACTTGTGGTTCCATTACTTACGATCTAATCCCCAAAATCGTGTTTTTGTTTGAAAGATCATTAAAGCTATCACGAAATCTTGGAAACATTTTCACGATAAAACCATGAGCAATAATGCACCGTGCTTGTAGCTTAGAAATTAAAGCTCATTACCTCGATATTACTCCTTTTCTATGTTGTTTTCTCTTCGACCCAAGCCTAACCAGTGCTGGAAATCAAATTAAAATGGCTCCTGCGCGTCTGAACAGTTAGCTCCTACACAGCATTTATCCTTGTTTCAACAAGTTGGAAGTTGGACAATACGCAGGTCTGCCTAGAATTTCCTGAAAATGCTGGAAGAACGACTACTGGAAACTTCAAATAATTCATCTTCCAATGATCAGCTTTATAATAGCGACAAAAAACTATTTTAGAATTGCATACCTTCCACTTTTCGTCCTTTTTTGTTCCTCTACGTCGAATATATGAACTGTACCATGATCACTTGATACACAGAGTAACGATGAATCATGATTGAAATTTATGCTATCAAAGTAAAAAAAGACAAATGTTAGATCACACCAGTCTTTCAATAAGACGACTTGTAACGGCTAATAATATTTGGCGCAAATAATTTCTACATACTTATTTTTTAGTCGAAAATTGCGCTGTCCAGTGAAAGATTTTAAAAACAAATTGTTTAAAGTGGAAAAACGAAGTTAGATCATGTTTGCAATATAAAGTTGAGCTACCCCACTATCTGGTCATACTGGGGAGTACGCCCGTTTGGGGTTGTCTTTGGCCAGGGAGAACACTTTCATTGGGAAACTTCTAAGATTGCCGTCGAATCTTTACTAAGAATTTTGTTAATGTTCGTTTTGGGCAATGTTAAATGTCAAGTGATGTAAGAATCCAAGGAATGATCTGTTTTAAGATAAACAAAGGATAAAAGGATACACCATTTCGATTAAACAGCCTCGTTTTGAGATTTGTCTAAATTGTATCATCGGAAAGTACTGTCTGAACAAAGAAAAACACCACTTTAATAAATTAATCGTTGAAAATTGGATCAAACTGAGCCACTTAAAGGCAACACTCACGGAAGCACGTCTTAGGGAATTCTGCACTTTGGGACTAAGATGTTGTAGAAGCTCTATTAAGCCCCCTAGTGGCTTACTTAACTTTGGACACTCAAAGCGGGGCTTATTAGAGCGGGCGCTTTTTCATACGGGGGGGGGGGGCTTATTTACAAAATCAAATGCAAAGGAAGTAATGTAGCTAATAGCTTTTCAGTTCTCAGAGGGGCTCAGAGGCTTATTAGAGAGGAAGCCTAATAGAGAGGGGGTTGATATAGCTTTTACGGTAATGCATCTTGAATTACGAATGAATAACTTTCCAAATCGGTGTTAGAATTTTGCAGTACGATTTTCACGAAATGGCTTAATTTTTCTGACTCACTAGGTACTTCTAGTGACTTGTGGTATGGAAGAATCAATTAAAATGCAAAAACAGCTCAATGTTTGCTCTCCAGCCGTTATGATAGAAGTTAATAAAGGACCATTCATTATTTACACAGGGATTGGCAATGAAGAGAAATGTTTTCTAGTCCAAAAAATCTTCTGACCCAACCCAAATAGTGACAGAAGAATCATCTACCCAACAATTTCCATGTTGAAAAATATCTTTGCCCAACACCCACCTATTGACACGACTTCAATGTCAAACGATATAAATTATAAATGCAATTATTGTAAATATTGTGAATATTGATGACAAAGGTGAAACAATATAGGCACTGAAAGTGAAATGGATCATGCTGATGATATGATGTTGATGATGAAATTACCAACTTTGAACTTTAAAAGTTTAACATTGATTGGTGTTAGAGTTTGTGTACTTAGAATTTGTGTACCCAGACTTGAAATTACAGTACATGAATAATCATTTACCTATCTCTTTTGTGTCTGAAATTCCTTTCACCCAACCCATTTCTCTTCGGTTCCAACCCCTCTGTAAATAACGAACGGTCTCTACGGTTGGAAACAAATTCCTTACCAATATATACTGGCACTTCCAGCACCTCTTCGTAGTTCGTGTAATTGTTGCCCATTCATTGTATCAAAAACTCTAATTAATGTGCCCTAGAGTAGAGGAACAATTCGTCATGATACCCTTTCAACAAAAAACGGCCAAAGTACAATGGAAACTATGTATAATTAAAATTTTGTTCGATGCCATTTCAGCTCTACCTGCTTGATAGCAAGAGCAAATTCTCTCCGCAGTTTTCGCAAAAACACTTCAACCTTTCGGCTACGAACCAAACTTTCATTTATTCCAACTCATCGAGCATGCTCCTTATAACAAACATCCAAATGCGCGAAGCACTTTTTTGGCGAACCAGATATGTAATACGAACTCTGAAAAATATTCAAAGCTTCTGGCACGAATTTCCACATAACATACATGCCAAAAAGCATATACCCTACCTCACATGTGCACATGTGGTACTGGAATGCGATAAAGCATTACGTTTGATCAAAAGGATACAAGATTTATGAGAAATAACAAACAGTGGACTCAGTGCAATACTCATAGCTGGATCTTGTTACCTTTTCCGATGCTGTTGCTAGCCTTGTTCCTTGTAAGTTCATGGCTATGCATGTGAGCTCTCCCTCGTGAGCTTCGATTTCATTTAGAGGTTTTTCAGTATTTGCAAGATCGACAATTTGAACATGACCAGTTTTCCTTGCTGGGAATGCCAGTAATGAATTGTTGCTACTTGGACATAAAACACAGAGACCTGTAAATAAACAAGCAATTGATATCAGAGGAAGATTTAGTGATAAAGAAAATTATGACATTTTCTTAACTCAAAAGAATACATTCCAACATGGCCTTGGGTTAGTACAATACTGTGGTGCAAAGACTTGGAATAAAATTCCCATAGATATAAAAAGGTCACAATCTGTCCAAACTTTTTACTACTGGGTGAGTCAATAAAAACGCCCGGCGTTTGCAAAAAAATTGTCAAAAATGGCTAGTTCTCCGCCAAAATTCACCATGAAAATGGGTATGATGGCAACTGTCGGTAATAAGAAGAGGGTAGGTTTCTGGAAACCGGGTGGCAGACCCCTGTTCATCCGCAAGTCATGTACCCCCCCCCCCCCCCAGGTAAAGGTCTTTGTAACATAATGATATGATGTAGATTTCTCGCTGTACAGGGAATCCCATCTCTTACCTCAAATTGAATTCAATTGTGAAACGGATCTATTGAGTTCTAAGTGCTACCATCTCCTGACTTGCACATAATATAATGGACAAATGCTGCAAACGAAAAAACAATACAAAGCTTGCATCTCCAGGTGTAATCATGATCTTACCTTTTGGATTTGGACAAGTTTCGAAGACGTGCAGTTGTTGTGGAT
This sequence comes from Aurelia sp. 3 sensu Dawson et al. (2005), assembly GCA_964020215.1. Lineage (NCBI taxonomy): Eukaryota > Metazoa > Cnidaria > Scyphozoa > Semaeostomeae > Ulmaridae > Aurelia > Aurelia sp. 3 sensu Dawson et al. (2005). The sequence goes on along the minus strand of OZ026573.1, from coordinate 26,569,955 downwards.
TTAGTGTAAATGTGTATAATTTTATCATGGTATCCAATACCACTACAATTCTACAAAAAAGAAGATGGGTTGATCAAAAACGACTTCATTCAGTGGTGTAATAAACTGAAGATTATATGAAAGTGTAATTCCAGGCAGCTTTTAAAACACTGATGAGCCAATTCAATTTCAGCAGTCAGAGTGGAAGAAGCATACCATGTAAATTTGAAGATTATTTGAAAGTTGATTTTAATGAATGTATCAATTGTATTGTTTTCAAGTCTATCAAAAATACTACCTTGTATGGGTTACAAACCATTCAGTAGTTTGGTTCTAAACTTTGGAATACACTCCCATTGTTCACACACGTTGCTAGCTCCTGGGAGCGGGGGGGGGGGGGTACTTGGCCTAGGAACATACGGGGAGGTGCCGCTGGAAAATCTAAAAAGTCACCCTGGAAATTTGTACAAAATCTATCGAAAAAAAATTGGAAATGTTGCCATCCGAGCGATTTGAATCACATTCGCAGAGTGCAAATGGCCTAAAACGACCTTTCGGAGTCAAAAATGACAAATATGGACCCTGTCATGGAGCCGATTTTTACAAAAATGATACCCTGTCCCGGAGTCAGAATCCTGAAAATGATACCCTGATCAGCGGCACGTCCCTGTATAGAAAAATATATGAGTACCCTCTGGGTGCTAGCTCTACTGCTGTTTTTCGTTCAAAATTGAAAAATTACTTCTATTCACAAAACTAAAACTTTAGTTATATAATCATACATACATGCTTTACATCATTGAGGCTTATCTGGTTTCTGGTTGCTATCTATATTTGTATTTTCCTTCTTCTTTTTATAAAAAATCTATTTTCAGTTTCTGTGTTTTTGTGGGGGGGGGGCTCTCTCTCGATTAGTTTACCTACTTAGAGAGCTCCTCCTTAATTAATCAATCAATCTTAAATACAATTATGTAAAGTAATCTTTTCTTTCCATCTATTTTCATTATCGTTGTTAATTTAATTCCTAATCTTGTATCTAATTTATTTTGTGTATGTATATATTGTATTTTTGTATGTATTTAGGTGTTATGTAATATGTAGAATTGTATTTAGGATTGATTGATGAATGAATAAACTGAAACTGAACTGAAACCACGGGGGGGGGGGGGTTCTTCCATAGTAAAGGTACCTGGGGATGTGCCGCCCGCGAGGGTATACTTTTTCGGCCTTCTAGTCTAGCCAAGGGTGTACTTTTTGGCAATTTTAATCGAGTTAAGTCTAGGCAAGGGTATGCTTTTTGGGAATTTTGGTCAAAGAGATGTTAAAATTCGGTAATTTTGGTAGAAAAACCCAACTTTTTTGGAATTTTGGTCGAGAAAATGCGAAAATTTGCCAAGTTTTGCCTAGAAAATGCCAATTCAGAGCACTTCTGAAGGAAAAATTAGTCTAGCCAAGGGTGTCATTTTCACAAAAATTGGTCTAGCCAACGGTTACATTTTGAAACTGTGGGCGGCACCCCCCTAACCGAAATTTAGCCGAGAACCCCCCCCCCCGTGACTGAAACTTTGCAAGTTAAAAGTAGCTCTTCTCTCTAAAGGCCTCAAGGCCAAAGTTAAATAATTCAATGCAGTAGACGATGCAAAATAATAATCTGTTACCTGTCTCTTCTCAATTTAACAGCTCTCACTTCACTTGAAAAATCAAGGCTAATCACAGTGCTCTTCTTTAAATCGTCCCATATTTTCACTGTTAACAAGAACAAAAGACAAGAGTAAAATTAAGGAACATTAGATGTTGTGTAAATTGGATATCTGATCAAGATATTGGTATTTGAGCACCAGAAAAAGGAAACCAAACATTTACATCATTGCAATTTTTAACTGATTACAAAACTAACCTTTTGCAATTTATCATGCAATTTAATCACACTTTTGACACAAATTATTCTCTTATAAGATGATAAATGGTGAAATTGGCATGAATTTGTTATTAACAAGTAGGATCAAACTCTTTTGGGGCCTTGACAAAGGAAGGAAACATACCTTTGGCTTGCCTATTTTACATTTGCTAGCCAAAGGGGTCATACCAGCTTTAACAATGAAAGAAACTAATCACACTTCCTAAAAATCAGTTTGATTTGTTTGAATACCAGCAGACAAACATTATTAAACAGATGTTGAAATAGCAGAGACACAATGTATCCTGAATTCATAAACAACACACTTTAAAAATCTTCCTCTTCAGGCTCCTACCATGATAGATCACTGTTCATATCTTTTTAAAATTTGTGTGCTTGTAAATCAATTTCTGTTACCTTCATTTGGAGGGTATTTTGGATTTTTACCACCACCAACTAACGCTAAATAATTGCATCTGAATAACATCTCCACATAACCAACTGAGCCATCATCAAAATCTGAAAGGTAAGGTGCAAACTAAGTAAATTTCCACCAGCAGACAAGCAGTATTGATGACAGATATATAATGCAGCTATCACTTGGTTGTCACGACCCCCCCCCCCACCATGGGAAAGGCAGGGCAGATGCAGGGCTAATCACCTCCTTTTCAATGAAAATTTTGCCTCGGAGAGTGGGGCACGTGGCGTGATCCGCTTCTGTTGCCTGGATAGGTGGGGACAATGCTCATTTTCACAAGAGAAAAACGTGAATGATCCCGCAATAGCCCTGCCTATTCCGGGGTCTGGGGTTGGGCCTAAAGGATAGCTGCTTAACTGTGAAGGATTGTATTCATAGCTGATGGTTCATTATTGAAGCACACAGAGGCTTTATGCAGATGAACATGGTTCTTTGCATAAAGAATAACCCTGAGTTCTTGATTTCTCGAGAATTTTTGCTAATTTAGCAAAGATTTAAAAGAAAATTATAGGATTTCATGTGCCTCAAGAATTCATATCAAAATGTGAAGAATTCTTGAATTTATAAATCTTAAGAAGTCTTGAGAATCCTTGAAACGTTATGGTTATGAAGGTATTCTATTTCATAAGCTTGACAGTGCAAAATGACTCACCTTGACGCTGCTTTTCTTTCAGTGGGTCACAATTATATATTCTAAATCCATTTTCCATGCCACATGCAAAGCAGCCTAAAACAGATATCAAAGACAATGGATAGGCATCTACAGATCTATGCAGAGGGACACCACCATGAAAAGTTGCTGCTTGTCGATTCATCTTTCTAACAAACAAAGTTTACTGTGAGTCTTCCTCCTTGACAGTACATGCAGGCATGTGCACAGAATTCCTGACCCACATGAAAGATGGCAAACCTTCAAGCAGGAACACCATGCTCAAAGAACGTACATTACTTTTCTATCTCATCTGACACCTTCATAATCAATTCTTTCTTTTTCCATACTGTACCATCATTAGTAATAATCAAGACTCAGACCTGCAAAATTTCATGAGACCATCTTTTCAAAAGATGTCAAAAAGTAAAATTTCAAAATTCCTCTTTACAAAATTTAATTACCTATTTGTTAACCTTACCTACCATAGGTGCGCCAAAATTAAATTCACATCTAGGCAGCCACCTGTAAGAAAATCCCTCAGGAAATCAGGCTGACTTCTGTGCATTCCAAAATGTTCAAAACACCAGCTTATGCCTTTGACCACACCTGGGTGGTTATTTCTGCCTGAGAAATTTTGGAAAACAATTTCAAAATACATTTGAGCTGAAAGCAACAAATTTTCAATGATATTGGCTGTCCAAGCATAGGGCTCAGGTGTAGAATCTTGTCCCATTTTTTGCGAATTGATTGACTTCAAAGGAACTTTGGGTAACTTGCTGTCAATCTGTCATCTGTCATCTGTCATGACAAATTTTTGCTATATTTTCAAAATAAAGGCATTTTGCTTTCATTCAAAATTTTGAAAAAATTAAAATCATTGTAATAATCTTAAATCATTTGAGGAAAGTTGATACAATCTTTAAAAAAACCCATAGTTTATGAAGGTCTATCATTTGGTGGCAACCAGGAATCTGTTATAGCTCTCCTGGCTTCAGATTTAGAAATTTGATATATATCCATCCCAAAAAAAATTGTACTGTGCGTGGAAGATACGTGCACAGGAACGAATGCAGTTTTCAACCAGAGCTAAGCAGTTTGCAATAAACAAAGGATCTATTGTTTTAAATCTATTGTTATCAACCTCAAATTTTCCATGCAATCTTACTTAGGCAAACTTGGACATGCAAGGTACATACTTTCCAATCTCGTCACCATCTTGAAACGAATCAAGATATAAAAAAAATTCAATAGCAGATTCACAGCAAACTACCCATAGTTCCTCCAAAGCACTTTAATTCAAAGAAAGAGGTAGATTTGAGCTCGCTGCAGGCTGTCCAAAATATTCCATGTCTTTGATATGGAACATTCCACAGGTTGGAAAACTAGCTCTTCTATTGTTATTTCTGAAAATCTCTCAGCGTTTTAAAGTCTGCTCACCACTCACACCTTTCAATTTTGTTCACTTGTTCCTATTGTAGGTCAAATCACACAACCTGAGGCAGCCTAGGGCTAGGGAACAGCGACTGGCATTACAGTACCCGACTACTAAACTTAGTTTGAGCAAAAGATAACTAAGGCTGATACTGTCTTACTCAGTATCCCGGGAGTGGGGGGGGGGGTACATAACATGCTGGTACAGGTATGTGCCACCCATATGGCTAGGTTTTAAGACCTGGAATTCTCTAAAAAAGGGTCCCTTTTTCAGCAGATTTTCTATAAACAAGGGTGGGTTATCCAGAAATCGGCAAAAAATAGCTGAGAATGGACTTTTTCCCGCCAAAATTCATCATAAAAGTGGATACGGCAGCAGGTTTCGGTAATTAGAAGAGGGTACCTTTCTGAAAACCGGGCAGCATCCAGATTGGAGAGTTTGACATGCATGGGGGATTAATCCCCCATCCACTTTTATGTTATCCACACTGCCATCCGCCAGATTGGAAACTTTGCCTTGTGCGGCCGATTTCTCTGCCGCGCACTTTGAATTTCAGCCACGGCTCAAGCCGCGAAATTTTCGTGAAACAACAAAAGAAAACAATAGGTCTATTGTTTAGTGACACAAATACAGCCGTGCAAGCTGTTTGGATAAAGGGCAGATCCCCCGCGCGTTCTGCAAACTGTCCAATCTGGGCCATCAGCGCATTTTTGCAAAATTTTTACTAACAGGAGTGCATATTTACTTGCATTGTATGTGAAAGTTGTATGCTGATATGCACATTTTCAATTCAAATTGGAATACTATCGGCGCCATCTTCATCCCTGCTTGAAAATCCCCCACGTAGTTTTCAGACTTTCCTTGTCCGGGGTGGGCATCAGACCCCTGTCCATCGGCATCAAATCATGTATCATTTGAAAATGCCAGTTCCTTTGATGCACAGGCTAACGCAGTCGCATAAATTACTCTTGGCAGTATCAACTGAAAAACCCTCGCCCCTCGCGCAACCAAACCAACCATATCTACAGGAGTGACCCAGAGATGAGCATTTAGTTAGGCTTAGGCCCTGGCATGATGGCAGGAGGCATGACTTCTTGTTGCACTGGAGTTCTTTTCGTCTCACATTACCGATAGAGACCAAATGCTCTCTGCTTTCACCTGGACAACTTTCAACATGCTTACCTTGATCTTGGTTGAATCCTGCGTAAAGTAAGCTATTTCCATGCTGATTTGTGAGTCCAAGATTCATGATGAAGGGTGTACCTTGCAGCTACAACCTTCAGCCATAACATCAAGACCCTTTCGCGTCCGCGTCCCTAACCAATGCTGTGTTTCCTGCAGCTGCGGAGGAATGGGTGCATTGTGCAATAAATATCAAATGTCATGGCTGTAATGTTACTCAATTTGAGACTGTTTGAAAGACTGTCAAAATATGGGCAAAATAAGTGAATAATTCCTCCTTTGAACGAGTTTTGTTTAAGATAGGATTTTATTTTATCATCATTATCTCGATCAAATATTTCAGGAAGGAAGCATGTCAGCAATGCTGATTTTCAATGGACCATCCAGACAATCCGTAATGCAAAAACTTGCACCTGATACAATTGCAATCCTGATCTATGGAAGATAATCCTGTAATGTACAATGAATATTTGCAGTAAAGGAAAGTCCATATGGCAGAAATGATTGCCTTCATTGACTGATGCTTTCTTGTTCCACGAAAGGCTGGCAATAAACTATTTTGCACAAAAATAAATAATAGCTCTATTTTTTTCTATTAAATCCTAAGAAATGTCAGTCACAAAGTGATCTGATACTAGGGGTAGCTTTTGAGGCATTAACAAATCTTTTAGAATTAACGCTAACTCTGGACTCTTGCTAAATATGACAACGATGTGATTTGCCTTGACCAAAAATGTGTTCTTTGCAAGTTTTGAGTGTTTCTTGGAAGTAAGAGTCGTGAGAGTCATGACATTTAAAATCTGATTTGAGGATTCGATTCATCATTCACATGACACTCAATTGTTGTTGCGGTTGTCATGCAATGAAAACTAATCAGTAATGGCGGACAAAACATCTTCGAGCTGCAACAGTCAAGGCCGGCGTTGGAAAGTGGTCTTCTCGCCAATAACTGATGGAACAAGATGGCCAAGGTATAACTTCAATGCATAAAGACTTTAATGTTGAGTCTATGATTGCCATTTCGAAGCATAAAGATTATCAAGAAGAGAATGATATTTTTTTAGGCTCATTTACACAATAAGTTATCACTTTGTTATCTTGCTGTTATGTAAATGGAAATCGAGTAAATAAACTTCAGGGTGGAAAAAGAATTGCTTAAAGGGTTAGGGTAAAAGGTTAAAGTTGCAGTTGCAACAGTGGTAGACACTTGGATGGGGAGAGGACCCAGTATTTGTTAGAGCAAAATATCTTTTGCTTGAAATGGAAATAAACAATTCTTTTTAATTTAACCAATTGCTTGGCCCCAGTAGCGTAGCCAGGGGGGGCAAAGGGGGGCGGCCGCCCCCCCCAATCATCGCCAAAGATGAGTTTTGTGATTCTTCCAAATCCGTTGAGAAACTGAAGGGGGGGGGGGTGAGCTGCATTTTTCTCCAACACTCGTGGCAGTATGGTTTGTCAATGTTATAAAAGAAACAGGAATGAAATTCTTGAGCTAATAAATGGCATCTTGGCACGATTTCGCCAACGAAAATATCAAAATTTTTCTGCTCGCTTCGCTCGCATTTCCATACGTGCATCACTGTATCATCTTTGTACCGCCTGGCCTGCCATCATGTCCCCCACAAGGCAAACAGCTTCATTAGTTTCTTTGAATCTGACTTAGGCACCCCTTTAATTTGATGTGTGTACGAGTCAATTTGGTACAGAACATAGAATCAAGTTAATCGCACCCCTCAAATTTTTCTCGCTTCGCTTGCACTTCAATCAAGACTTATCAAGACTTTCTTTCATGTGTACTTATGCAGCCACTTGTATCCTTGAACGATTTCTGCATCTTCCTATGTATCAAGCATTACAAGAATTTATGAATCCAACTTAAACTTCCACTTCAATTGCCAGTGCATCTCTTCTACAGTGCTGTGACATATCAACCATCCAGTGAAATTCAATGTGTGCTTCTCAAAAATGTTCGGCTCGCCTCACTCGAATTCTCTTCACGTTCCGTATACCCCATGATCTTCGTTGCTCCTTTAGAGTTTTTTTTATCAATGTTTCAAAGCAATTCAAAGTTGAAATTTGAGAACGGTACCATAAATCCCATCATTCTGCAATGATCCTTAATGGCTCAGCTCTTCCTCATGAAAATGTTTCTAATCGATCTGCCCAGCATGACATGAATATTGTCCTGTTTCCTGGACTTTCTAAATTGCTATATTTTTACCTCTTTTGTATCAGGTACCTATGGCACTAAGTTGCAAAATTTTGGCGAGAACTGAATCATGACTGAAAGAAAAAAGAAAAGCTTTCGTCGCTTCCATTCTAAAAATGGCATAGAAAATTTTTCTTGTTTTTCCAGTGGCGTACCTAAGAAGGAATGCGGCGTCCTAAGAAATTCTTGAACAATGTTGGCAGAGGCATTCTAAGCCAAAGTAGAATGCATGTTATCAAAAATTTTCCTAGTGAGTTGACCCTGGACCCATCCATTTCAATCCCCATGTGACTCTTAGCCTGTAAATGCCTGCCATTGGCTGTAAGGGATCCTTATTTGCTACTACTCTGGAAAAATCTCATCAAATGATGATTTGAAGAATCTGTACGCTGAAGAAGAATTTCTTAGATGCTGTAGACTGACAAGCAAATGATAAAGTAGTGAAAAGAGACAGTTCCTCGAATCAAGATGGCGCGACCAGCATCAAATCATTTTGCAGTAAAGCTGAGAAGATCCATTTCGTATTTCGTACTTGATATGTCGGACCCCTTGTAATTGCATAAGAATTCTTTTGCTTTCTTAGCAACTTGCTACAATGAGCATAAATCCTTAATCCAAATTGAACAAAACATCCAGCCTATTTTTTGTTCAATGTAGTCAGGTTTATGATGCAAAACATAGCTGAAAAGAGCGTTTCCCTCGTTTTCCGAGCGTCTCAAGGGCGTGGTCTCCAAAAATTTTTCCGGGGGCAAGCCCCCGGACCCCCATGTCTGCTCGCTACGCTCGCACCTTCCCCCCCCCAAAAGCAGGGACCTGGCTACGCCACTGCTTGGCCCCAAATATTTGGCTAAGTCTCTGCCACTTATTTGTAATGAGCAAAATGTGGAACAATTTCTGATTGATCATAGTTGGCCTCATGCCATGAAAAATGCATAGCAAAAGAAACAATGCTTTGTTCAGTCAGTGTTTCTCTTTGTTCTAGTTTTCCACTGCTGGCCAAAATTATCCAGCCATCCTGCAAGGCTTATGAAGGGTGGTCGGATGGTTTTGGCAGTAGTGTAGACAAGGCAATTGTCTATTCTCGTCAAAAGGGATGATTTAGAAATACTTAAAACACTGCTGTTTTCTTTTGGCTTTGCTTTGCTTTCTTTCTTTCTTCCTTCTGATGGATGGTGTCAATTACAAAAGACTATCTAAAAACCATGAAATCTCACCTTTTAACTCAGGTTACGTACTTCAGGATTCGCAGACATGGAAGGCAAAGGAATCACCAAACGGAGAAAGGGAGAAATGAAGATTTACCAGGCAGTTTATGCAGTACTGTTGAAGCACCAAAAGTTGAGAAAACTGATAACTTTCTAGGAAGACAGCATACCAATCACAACACATTTATCATGCCAACAAAATACAATAAAAAGAAACGAAGGAAGAATACTGAGGTGCTAGATGATGCAGATATCCTTTTGGAAGCCGTTAGAAGTAAATTCGAGAAGGAGAAACATTGTTTAGAACTTAATGACTGTAAGAAACATAAGAGATCAAATACACGTGAGGGAAACTATCCTGAAAGATACAAATCAAATGGTGAGAAGTTAATTGACAGAAGCCTTAGAAATGGAGAATGCAGAAAGCCTGACAGATTAACTGGACATAGATACCACGTTGTCAGGCACAAGAAATACGAGCAGAAGGAGAGAAATTGCACTAACAAGAACTTCATTTGTCACAACCCAAGGACTTGCATTAGTAATATCAAAAGTGAAGGAAATAAATTTTATGATAGGCTATCTCAAAACAGAGTTGAAGCTATCAGGCATTATCAATACAGAAGGAAGAGCAAAGAAATAAGGGACTCAGAGTTTGGAAGGTGTTCTACAAATGAGGTGTTTCATAACATCGCAAAAGGTCAGACAGAGTTTAATAATGAGGCATATGTCAATGAAATGAAACAAAGTTACAAAGTTAATGACAATAGAAGGATGCACAGATACAAGAAAAATAAAAACAGGATGAACACAATTGATGATACGATACAATTGGGGAACGAAAATATGGGTGCTTGGAAAGTAAGAGACAGGAAAGTCAAGAGGGAAAATGATCAAAGTAGTACTGGATTGAAAGGCTGGAAAACACGCTTGGACAAAAGAAGAGCCAACACGGACACACCAAGCAAGGATAGGCATCCCGCAAGAGAGGTGAACAGTAAAGATATTGCAACAGATGTTTGCAAGATAAGAAAGAACAAGCGGAAACTACACAGTAAGGATCTGGGCAAGGTGCATGTTACTGAAGAAGATTATGTCAATTTAGATGCTCTTAGATTTTCCCGAGGACCACTGATTGCAGATCGACTTGATTTCAGCTCAAATCCGAAAAGAATAAAGGGTGAGCACATTAATGATTCCGTTAACTCTGAGAAAAGAAACTTGATCTATAAGAAGATGAAACAAAGGAAGTCCGCAAGTTGCCATGTTCAGCAACATCTCAAAGATGATGTTTCCCATGAATGCATCAGAGAAACAAATACGAAAAGAAACTCAAGCCAGCAAGTGAGTGAAGGAATAGATATTCACCAAAAATTGCTTAAAAAGGAAGACGAATTAGACAGTGATAGTGACCTTGCTAATTTTACATTCCCAAGCATTCATGGCGATGATGATTATTCAAGTTCCTCTGATCCTGGTTTACAAGATTACGATGGGATTGAAAGAAAGCTAGACCTCAATGAAACCATGTATCTATATTTACAGGAAGCAGATAGAGAACAGCAGATGACACAAAAAGATATGGCACAGAATTTCTATGATACTACTATTAATCAAGAACGTAGTAGTGCCATTGCTGAAGAAACAGATAGTCTGAATCCGTCTGGAGACTTAGCTACTGGTTGTACGGTGAAAAATGAACATGAAAAAGAGAGACTTACTAATGAGAAACATAGAATGGCCTCAGATGGCAGGAATACCAAGAGAAGCAAAACATCTTTAATGAAAGATGATGTAGTGTTAGTGAACATGGAAGAGTTGATGAGTAATTATGAAGATTTTCACAGTGAAGAAGTCAAGAATGAGAAATGCGATAATGACAGTGGATTGCAAGGTAGGGAGAAATATTTAGATGAGGCAAGAGCAATCACGAGAGTTCTAAGAATGGATAGTGATCCTACTAATGATGTAAAAAGCAAGGGCCTTGCAATAAAGTGTGTCAGGAAGGAAGAACATAGGAAAAAGAAGCATCAAAGTAGTCAAAGTAGTGATACTCAAATAAGGAATGTGTCTAATCAAGATGGCTCTAGTTTCGATTCTAGTAAATGGTCACAAGGACCAGTGACTGCAGATGAAAATGACTTCCATTCCCGTCCTAAAAGAAAGAAAGATGAGTATATGAATTATTGCATTAACGAAGAGAAAAGGAACCTGATTTCTAAGAAAATGAATGAAAGGAAACCAGAGCACTCATGCGATGAAGACAGGAAAGGCATATATGTGGATAGAAATACTAGCAAGAGAAATAAGGAAATATTTGCTGATCATGCAGAAATGCTTGGTGCAGAATATGATTTTGGTAGTGATGATGACCCTGTTGAATTTACGTTCCCAAGAATTTTTGGAGATGATGATCATTCAAGTTCATCGGAAGCTGAGATGACACAGAATTGTGTCGAAATTGAAGAAGAACTAGACATTAATACAGTAGAGAAGGTACTATCACATGGCGTTGATATAGAAGAAGAGAACGAAGACGAGGATGTAGTACAAAATTGTCACAATAATATACCGTACAAATTTAATGGCAATGCCAATGCTGATGAAAGAGAAGCTCTGATGCATTCGGGACATTCGGCAATTGTCGATGCCTTGCAAATCGAGGATGAAGAAGAAAGTATTGATAACAAGACGCAGAAACCGACTTCAAGTAACTGGGCAGTGTCACTAAACATGGAAGAATTGATGAACGTTGGTGAAGATTATTCAAGTGATAGTGGACTAGAGGAACTGCTTGGAGAGCAGAGAAAGAGAAGAGCTAGCAATCCAGGTCAGAGCAATAAAGAGTTTTCTTACATTGAGAAATTAAGACACAGAAGAAAATTAGCAGCAGAGCAAGGTGAATTACTAAAAGCTAAAGAAAACAAGATCTTTGAAAATAGTCATTTGTGTTATACAAGAGACAAGCTCAATGATCAATCTGGTCATGAAGAAGGCATTCAAGAAAAGGAACGTATATGTCAAGAGGAAATGGATTCAAATGTGGATGCAGAGTCAACTGGAAACGAAGGAGCAAAGACTATCAGCAGGAATGAGGATACCTATCAAAGACTTCGCATGAAATGGAAATTGAATCCGGCAGATCTTGAACAAATGAGAAGAGAAGCGATCAAGTTTGAATATGGTATATGGACGAGAGATGAAACTGAAATTCTTGAGAATAACATTATGGAAGTTTGTAAAACAACAAATATGTCCTTAGTAGACGTTAAAAAGTTATTGATCGACAAATCTAGTGCTGGTAGAAAGACCAGAACAGAAGTTGGAATTTATCCTATTCTCGCAAGTGGACTTAACAGAAGACTAAGTGATATCGTTAACAAATTACGGCAAATTGTCAACCCTGATAATTATAAGGGAGGATGGACTTTTCAAGAAGAAAGAAAGGTCTTGAAACTTTATAAAACATATGGTGTCCAATGGTCAAGAATTGCAAACGATATGGCAAGGAGTGTGACATCAGTTCACAATAAGATTAGACGTCTGTTACGTGGCAAGTTATGTGAGGGTTTAGATAATGTGACAGAGGTTCGTGCATTTGGGCCCTGGAAGAGAGATGAAGAGGAAAGGCTCATAGAGGCAGTTGAAGAATCGTTGAAGAAAAACAAACACAATTGTGATAAACGTTATCGAAAGAAAGACAAAATTAATTGGGAAGCTGTAACTACACATGTCAAGACGAGAAATTCAGAGCAGTGTAGACTTAAATGGGCCTACGACCTGTCGTGGAAGAAACCGGGACAGAAGGCGAATAAATGGACTAACCAAGAACTCGCTAAATTTCTGACGTTGTTAAGCGAATGCGGTGAGAAGTATGAGAAACATGTTAACTGGGTGAAACTTGGAAAGGATTTAGAGAAGCCGGAATCAGGTGTTGTTCTAAGAGTTAAATGGTTGCATTTTAAAAGGCAAGTGCCTGGGTACAAGTTACTTGAGTTTCAAGAAATTTTAGATTGGTTAATGAACAATAAAGTACCAAGATTACTGGGCAAATGAGATAGACTTATGCCTTTTCGTCCCTTGTTTCCCTGCGTTCTTTGACTTGCTGATATCACTTGGTCAATAGGTCTCTGATGAGCTGTGGGATACTATTCCAGGCTTTTGGACCAGTGTATAAAAAACTTTTTTTCGTATGTTCTAATTTTAGTTTTTGCACATGGAGATCCTTCATGTTCCCAGGGCCGCGGAGAGAATTTGTGGGCCCCGGGTCAGAATGCAGCATGTGCCCCTTGTCAAATGAGTTCTGAAAGGTACGCCTGCGCCAAAGGCGCACCCGCCTAGGGGGGTTCGGGGGCATGCTCCCCCGGGAAAATTTTTAAAAGTAAGGTTGCTAGAATCGCTCTGGTCACTATTTCCACTTGTAGATACCATCGTAAAATCATACAACAAGCTACTCGTCATGCATAAGAATCATTATATAATAACAATTAACAGTTAGTGAACAACAATCTGCATTCCTCTTGACCAAGGAACGCAGGGAAACAAGGGACGAAAAGGCATCAGTCTTCAAATGAGATTGTGCTCTTTAGCTAAGACTAATAGAATGTTGTGTTCGATATTTCTAAATACCGATAATTTTCCACGTGATGATTCCAACGTAGTTTTCATTATTTTCGTATCCTCAATTCTGAACTTGAAAGGAGTCTAAGCATATCAAAGTGGCTGGTACCAGTTGCGGTCAAATTCTAACCAATCAAATATCAGTATTTCCCGTACACCTCGATAAGTTACCCAAATGTGGTGTGGTACGTTTTCACGGCCTATTCCCGGGGGGGGGGGTACATAACATGTTGAGGGTACGGGTATGTGCCGCCCATATGGGTGGGTTTTTGGGCCCCAAATTCTCTAAACAAGGGTCCCTTTTTCGGCAGATTTTCCATAAACAAGGGTGGGCTATCCAGAAATTGGCGAAAAATAGCAAAAAATGGGTGGTTTTCCGCCAAAATTCATCATAAAAGTGGGTATGACGGCAACCTTCGGTAATTAGAAGAGGGTACCTTTCTGAAAACCGGGCGGCAGACCCCCGTCCATCCGCAAGTCATGTACCCCCCCCGGGGGCCTATTGTCTTTGTACGGCCATTTTCATCATACGCTGACGTCTGATACATTCTCGAAGGGTCTCAGGGAAAAACAACAAAGTTTTAAGACGATTAGTATTATAGTCAGTCTCTCTTGTCAGTAACAGGCAGCGATTCTCGAATAAACTAATGTCACGAAGCTTTACCCAACGATCTCGAGTTGGTCACGAATCAACACACATTCTTCCGGCTTTCTGCATCTTCAAATCTAACTCTAAACTCAACTTCAACTTCAATAATTTCACATATTCATCTCACGAGCTTTCACAACAAAAATCCACTCACAACTCAAACTACTGCATTCAACTACTCCCATAAATACGCCCCCTTCTACATAATTAGTAACCATGTTCAATCAACCATTACTTCCATGCTCCTTCACAGTTAATATATTGTCCTACACAGTTCACTTTTTACACTCCCCCCTCCTAAACAACAGTCATAATTCTACTATAAATCAACAATACATCAGCCTTAATTTTAAACTTTTTTTTGTCTTTTTTTTAGTCTTTTAATGAGTTCATATGCAGTTCAAAATGGTTCACATACCAAATGTTATTTACAAAACAATTCGTTTTCAATTATTTGCACAAAATGCTGTCCAAAAATGTCTCAAAATGTTTTTCAGTAATTCAAAATAAGTAATCAAAAGTCACTCACCCAGGCGCCAAAACGTTCTGGTGGTCTCCTTACCCTTTCAGGATTCCTTCTTTCTTGTCTTCCTCGGTCAATGTCAACAATCTCTTCTTGAGCTTCAGGAATAAATCGGATCTCTGGCACAATTTCTTCAACTCTTGGTGGAATAAAGGTATCAATGTAAAGTTCCTCCTCATCAGAAGACAAATCATCCAATTCTGCATTGTCAGCATCATTAACAATATCTTGTTTCTCAATTTCAGCGTAGTAAGGCTTCAAACGATTATAATGTACTGTTTTCAATTTCTGTGTGTCTAGCGAACGAATCAAACAACTACTATCCAATGTAGTAACAATCTCAAATGGACCAATAAATTTGTTGTCTAATCCTCTGGCTCGTTGATCACGTAACAATACTAGATCTCCAGCGTAAAAGTCTTTTTTGGATTCAACACGATGTCGAGCATCATACAATTTCTTTTGTTTCTCCTGTGCTGCTTTCTGTCTATCACTTGCAATATCCTTCAAATGACTAAAACGATCCTTGAGCTCCGACAAGTATTTAGTCGGACCCTGAATTGGTTTAAGAGTGCTGTTGTCACGACTAATGGAGAGAGGCAAGGTAGCTTCTCGACCATATAACATTTCAAAAGGACTTAAGCCAGTGGAAGCTTGTATCGAACTTCTATAAGCAAGAAGTGCTGCAGCAATTTGCTCATCCCAATTGTCTCTATCACGATTTACTCTCTTTCTCAAAAGAGACTTTAAAGTACCATTAAAACGCTCACACAAGCCGTCGGTTTGTGGATGATAAGGTGTTGTCCGCCTTTTCTCAATTCCGAACAAGGAACAAATCGACTTGATGATCTTTGATTCAAAATTAGAGCCTTGATCCGTTAAAATGACAGCAGGCATTCCGTGTCTTGCAAATATTTCCTCTAAAGCCCGCGCAACTGTCTCAGCTTCCTGATTTGGTAAAGGAATGGCCTCCGTGTACTTTGTAAAATAATCAATTAATGTCAAAATGTATCGATTTCCCGCTCTTGTACGCACTAAAGGGCCAATGATATCAACTCCCACCATATGGAACGGTACCGCAACGACTTCAATGGGCTTCATGGGAAATCTTGGCATAGGGACTACTTTATTCCGTGCACATGTGTCGCAAACTTTACAAAATACTTCAACAGATTTGTTAAATCCAGGCCAATAATAATTTCTTTTCACTTGCTCAAATGTTTTAGCAACACCCATGTGACCGCAAATTGAGTGTGCTTGTGCAACAACTTTCTTCTGCATTCCTTCAGGAACTACAATTTGAATCCTAACTTTCTCATTATTGTAGTCAAACCATTTCCTGCAAAGCAGACCTTGGTCATTAATCAAGAGGTTGTCGAAAAGTTTATAAAGAATCTTCAATACCTGCGAATCAGTGCTGATAGTGTCAGGACGCACACCATCTGTTACCCATCCAACAACCGTGCTAAGATCTTCATCTAACAACTGCGCATCTAACAACTCTTCAGCTGTCATTCCAACAACTTTTATGCCATTTACTGGAGCTCTTGAGAGCGCATCAGCATGAGCCATAAGTGATCCTGCCCTATGGACAATGGTGTAATCAAATTCTTCCAATTTCAAAATCCATCTTGCTAACTTTCCACTAGGATTCTTGATATCTCTCAACCACTGTAAAGCGCGATGATCAGAATATACCACAACTTTATGACCATAGACATAAGCGTTGAAATGTTCCAAACTCCAAACTACAGCAAATGCCTCCTTCTCGGTAGTCGTCCAATTCTTTTCACTACCAGAAAATGCCCTAGATGCAAATGCAACTGTCTTTTCAACCCCTGAATCATCCTTCTGAGCAAGAATCGAGCCAACACCAACATCAGACGCATCTGTGTACAACACAAATTCTTGATCATACCTCGGAAAAGCCATAACAGGTGCAGAAATCAAAGAACTTTTCAACTCTTCAAAAGCCTTCTGACAATTCTCATCCCACACAAACTTGATATCTTTCTGCAACAATTTATGCAAAGGTGCAGCAATTTTACTGAATCCACCAACAAATCTTCTGTAATAACCCATCATTCCCAAAAATGACCTCAAGGAACTGACATCAACTGGCTTTGGAAACTCTTTTATGGCAGAGACCTTCTCTGAATCGGGAGCAAGTCCCTCACCAGACAACTCATATCCCAAAAACTTGACTTTTGTCTTGGCAAACACACATTTCTTTGGATTCAATTTCAATCCTGCCTTTCGTATAGCCTCAAACACATCCTGCAAATTTGCTGAATGTTCTTTCAATGAACTCCCAAAAACCAAAACATCATCCAAATAGACAAGACATTTTGTACCCAATAATCCTTGTAACACTGTGGCCATTAAACGTTGAAACGTGGGAACTGCATTGCTCAAACCGAATGGGAGCTTCAAAAATTCGAAATGTCCACCACCAGGAATCACAAACGCCGTTTTTGGAATACTTTCTTTCTCAACAGGAACCTGCCAATAACCTGAAGTCAAATCTAAAGTGGAGAAATACTTCTGTCCATTCAAAGAATCAACAATATCATTCACCTGGGGCAACGGATACGCATCTTTCACTGTTTGATCATTCACTTTCCGGAAATCTATACAGAACCTCCAGGTACCATCCTTCTTCCGCACCAACACAATGGGGCTAGCCCAAGGTGAGTTACTAGGACGAATGACCCCAGCCTCCAACATCTCATTGACTTGTTTATCCACAACTGGCTTCAATGCTTGTGGCAGCCTTCTAGGCAATTGCTTAATGGGCCTGGAATCCCCAGTATCAACAACATGCTCTGTAACATGGGTCGTACCAATCTCCTTGACTGAAGATGCAAATACATCTTGTTGATCATGTAAGAATGCTTCCAAAGTTTCTTTTTCTTCTTGTTCTAGCCCTCCAATTTCAAAATGCAGATCTCTCTGATCTTGATGGCCGATACTAACTCCAGGATCTTTAAAATCTTCTTCAAAAGCTTGCAACTGACCCAATTTAGTACCCTTGAACAATCTGATACTCTTATCACCAGGATTAACAATCTGAACAGGGATTGACTGACCTTCAGGCCTAACAATCACTCTGGCAACAACTACCCCTTTATTTGCCAAATCTCCATTGGGTTCCAAAATTTGATCACTTAAGCTTGGGTTACTCAACCGAGCCCAACTTATAACTTCATGTTTTGCTGGCACCACAACATCTTCACAAAGGGCAACATCAGGATCAAGCAGACTTGAATCGTACAAAAACAATTTCAATTCTTTTCCATCTGCAAATGACATCTTCCTTTCGTTCACAAAAATGGTTATTCCATGATCAACTAACCAATTCAAACCCAGCAAAATATCCTGTGACATTTTGTCAACAACATAAAACTCCACATCAAATTCATGACCTGAACAAACAAGCTTCATAGTTGCTTTTCCCAAGATACCAAGTGGCATATTATTAGCTGCTTCTGCCACTATATCAGAGGGCTCCAGTTGCTCATTTATCTTGACTTCATTCCATTTTCTTTCACTCATTAAACAAACCGAAGATCCAGTATCAACCACACAAAGAACAGAACTTCTATTGACTGTGGCTTCCATCACTAAAGTTTGTCTTTTGTTAGCAGCAACAATTGATGACAATTTTGTTTTAACTTCATTTGTTTTGCTAGGAACATTTTCTGGAACATCCCTTTTATCCTGAGAACTTAAGTTACTCTGACAATTTCTAGCCAAGTGCCCCTTTTCACCACAACGATAACAAACAAAACCCTTTTCTCTTGCACCACCAACACCTCCAGCACCCCTTTGGGAAGCAAAACAATCCTTGGCCAGGTGACCCGGCCGTTTGCAATTAAAACAAATAAATTTTTGTGCAGCATTCCTCCTAGGCACAAAGGAACTTTTGTTGTTACTTTCACAGTTTTTGGCAACATGACCCAGTTTACCACAAACAAAACACTGCCTACTTTCAACGTTTCCCACAAAACCAACTTGATTTCTGCCCCTCAAAACACCAACAGTACTTCTAGCCGCCTCAAAACGTCTCGCAACTGCTAAGGCCTCGTCCAAAGTATCTTTTGGTTCCTGCAGTAATTTACTCTGGATACTAAGGTCTTTCAAACCCAGAATAAACTGGTCTAACAACCGATTACCGAATTCTTCTCCTTGAAAATTACATTTTGCTGCGTGCTCTCTCAAACTAATTGCAAAATTGTCAACACTCTCTCCAGGGTCTTGCACTCGTTTAGCAAAATTATACCTCTTCTCCGTAACAGTGGTGTTTTTCTCGAACTTCTGCGACAAAACCTTTCCCCAAGCTTCAAACCCTCCGTCGCCATCTTGCATATTTATGGACTCGGCCACTCTGAACGCATCCTCAGTCAAGTTAAACAGCAAAGCCAAACGCTTTTTTTTATCGTCTTTCAAGTCAATAGCTTCATAATATAATAATGTTTTTCTCCAAAATAAGTCGAAATCCTCTCCCAGCTTGAACTTCTCGGGCCTACGAAAAATCGACTGCAAATTCGTAGCAGGTTCTTGTTGTCGTCCTGCTGCTTCAGCAGGTTCACCTCCTGCTGTGTTGTCTTCTGGCGGAGGCATATTTACAAACTGTACACTCCAATATCCTCAACAATCTCGGTAGGACCTCCAAAATTTTATGTCACGAAGCTTTACCCAACGATCTCGAGTTGGTCACGAATCAACACACATTCTTCCGGCTTTCTGCATCTTCAAATCTAACTCTAAACTCAACTTCAACTTCAATAATTTCACATATTCATCTCACGAGCTTTCACAACAAAAATCCACTCACAACTCAAACTACTGCATTCAACTACTCCCATAAATACGCCCCCTTCTACATAATTAGTAACCATGTTCAATCAACCATTACTTCCATGCTCCTTCACAGTTAATATATTGTCCTACACAGTTCACTTTTTACACTAACCAACGCTTTTTGCGACAATAAAATTGGGAAGTAACTGTTTCTTTTCGAGGCATGTCCATCCGTATAAGTACCAGATCTTCATTGGCTGAGCAATTACATACAACCCGGCAACTTGAACCAACAGCATTGTGTTAAAACGCAAGCTTATGCCTTGTGTCCCAAACTTGGAGGAACATACTTTTCGTACATATTTTTGAACAGAGTTGATTTTGAACGATGACCTTCAACATCTTATTCATCACGTGACCGAGGCAACTCGATGTGGTTGCGGTTGTGATTGCTTACCACTGCTCACAAACCCAAATGGCTGACAAAATGTTACTCAGAGCTTCGGAGAATACGCTGGGCGTGCTTATTAGAAGGTATTTTCACGTGTCACTTTGCAGAAAGAATGAATGAATCTATTGTTTTCGAAGCAGAGTGAAGAGGAGCTGTTGCTGTGGACTTGGCAAGTGGTTCCTTGCTTCATCTTAGGCCCATGTTGTTGTATCTTAGGCCCGTGCTCAATGTGTGTGTATGTGTGCAAAGTGTAATTACACCTGACAGTACCCTATACCCTAAAATATCAAACCTGAACAAGGAAGCTGCAAAGTAGAAAATTAGGACACTATAAAGCCCATAAACGCGAGAAGAAGAAGAAGAAAGGAAAGCAGAGGAATAGAAATGAACGTTTTGCCAAGATTGAGGCATTTGGAATCGAGCAAGGAGATCAGGAACCAATGGATTCATATGTTCAAAAACACCTCGAAGAATAGGCCATTCTTGAGCTGCAAGTTTGTCCTGGACCAACAAATGAGAATGGTAAGACAAAGGGCTCGACAAAGCTCAAGAAAATGAAAAGGGAAGAGGATGACAAGGCAAGAGAGAATACAGAGCTAGTTAACGAGAGAAATGAAACTTATTTTTATTCCCCTTCCGAAAAGAAATCAAGGAAAAGGAAGAAACATCACTTAGCAAACAAAAGCCGCTTCGAAAACAGGAAACGTCACAAAACAATGATGACAGCAAGCCAAGAAGAAAACTTCGAAATCAGAGTGAAAGAATCAGTAGATTCGGGCAAATTAGGAACTGATTTTCACGAGTATCTGCTAGCAAGTGAGGAATCTAAGGAACGAGGAAGGGTAAAGTACATAAGGATGAGTGATGAAGGTCTTGAATTCTATGGAGATGAAAAACTTGTTGGTAAAAGTGTCAAGTTGATGAGTGTGGAGAAGCTGCTATTTCAGCTGGTGACATAGATAAAATGACAAAGTACCAGAAGGACCAGCAGAAGAGGGAAATGGACACAGGCCATGATAGACCATTTGTAGAAAGAGATGGCACTTCCAGGTATCACAAACAAAAGAAGAAGAAGAGGAAGAAGAAAAACAGATCAAAGGACTTAACGAGTGAGAAAGTGTCTCAGATTGAGATCTTAAGTAACATCACAAAAGCTCAAAATAATTTAAGTGCTGCAGTTCACGTCAGTGAAATGGTACAACATAAGAAGCTTCAGTCTGGGACTTATGAGACGAGGAAAGAGACAAAGCATAAGAAGAAGAAAAACAAAAAGAGGAAACATACCAATCTGAGGGTGTCACCAGAAGGCCTTAGCTTCGAGATAGAAAGAACAAAAGAAGAGGATCCTGAAATATATTCTCCAACTGACTGCATCTCCCAACCGGGTAGCACTTTTTGTGCGTTTAAAGTAGGTGCAACAGCAATAGATAACGCAGCAAAGCAAAAAAGCAACTCTGGGATACATGAAGTTGATGATATTTCACCATGTCGTAAAAAGAGAAAGCGTGAGAATGATTCGACCATAAATGATTCGAGTGGTGTTGATTTGAACGATAATTTGGAGGGGCAGGGCCAGAAGCTCTGTACTGAGGTGGTGAAGCAAAAGATTGGTGAACTTGCAACTAATGTGAAAAAACAAGAGATTGAAATAGTTGTTTCTAAGGAGAGAAAATTGAGAAAACCTAAACATAAAACGTGTAACTGGGCAGCACGTATGACTAATAATTATGATCTGTCCTTTGGACAAATGACTTCTAATCAAAAAGACTTAAGTTGCAGCCCTAAGAAGAGAAAGAAGGCAAAAAGGAATGGGACAAACAACCCGGAGATTGGCAATGCTCAGCGGCAGCTGGATGGTACCTTAAAAAATCAAGATAAAAGAGAAGTGAACAGAAATGCTACTCAGGAAAATGAGGAGAAAGCCCGCGTCAAACAAGCTTGTTGTGGAGAAACTAATGATTTAGACAGTGATAATGGCCTTGATGAATTTACTTTTCCAAATATTCATGGGACAGACGTTTCAAGTTCCTCTGAATCTGATGTTGAAGGATGTTTAAAGGCAAGCCTAAAGCAGACAATACTGAGCATGGAAGAAATGCCAGCCTCCTGTAAACCTGTAGATGCATCAAAAACTGGACAAGAGCATTTAGGCAAATGTGGTGCAAGTAGTCAAAGGTGTCCTGAACATAAAGCTGAGGCAAGTTTCTCTTCAACAGCTAATGATAGCTGTGTCTCATGTCAGGCTAGACAGGCAAAAGATTCCGTAAGCAAAGGAGCAAATTTTAGAAAAGACAAAAAGAATGGTTTGGATCCAGAACTTCGTTACCTGTGGAACTTAAAACCAGCAGACATCGAGCAGCTGAAAAGAGAAGGGATTCATTTCGAAACTGGTGTTTGGACAAAAGATGAAACAGACATTTTACAAAGAAATATGATTGACTTTTGTGATACAACTGGGATGTCTTTGAAGGATCTGAAGGACTTGATATCGGATCGATCCACTGCTAGCAGAAAGACGAAAAAACAACTCGGAATTTATTACATGCTTGCAAGTGGCCTTAACAGGAAAATGAAGGACGTACATAGAAAACTAATGAGAAGTGCGCACCCCTCACATTCCTTAGGGGCATGGACTGTTCAAGAAGAAACATTGTTCTTGGAGCTTTATCAAGAATACGGCAGTCAGTGGTCAAAAATAGGACGAGAGATGGGAAGAAGTCAAGACTCCGTTCGAGATCAAATGATACGAATACAACGTGGGAAGGTACGCAAAGGATTGCAAAATGCAACAGAAATTCGCACTTTAGGCCGCTGGAAGAGTGATGAAAAGGAGAGGCTACAGAAAGCAGTTGACAAATTGTCCCCAAAAATCGAGGGCAGAGGTGATAAAGAAAATGAAAAAGAGATGTCAATTTACTGGAAAGCAGTAGCCGTCCACGTCAAGACACGAAATGCAGAACAGTGCAGGATTAAATGGGCGTACGATCTATCTTGGAAAAAACAGGGACAGGAAGTTGAAAAATGGACGAATGAAGATCTTGCTAAATTTCTCACATTGTTAAGGAAGTGTAGAGAGAAATACGAGAAGCATGTTGACTGGGTGAAAATTGGGAAGAACTTGGGACGGCCAGAACCAGGGATTGTCCTAAGAATCAAATGGCTCCATTTCAAAAGGCAAGTGCCAGGTTTCAAGGTACTTGAATTTCAAGAAATTTTAGACTGGCTAATGAAGAACAAAGTACCAAAACTGCTGGGTAAATGAGATTATTTATGTTAGCAAAAACAAAATACGGTGTCATGAAAATAGATTGAGCAGCTGATCTGAATTTTGCGCTATAGTAGAGTAGACTCTAAAAACATTCCAAAGTTGAGTTTACTTAGGTTAAGCTTCCAACTGAAGCAATTCATATGATATGAAGATCATTAAATTAGAATGAACATTAAACTGGTGTTTACCCCGGCTCTCTTCTCATTATAGAATCAAGAAATCACATGTTTTGTAAGAAACCTAAGTTTCTTAATTTAGCATGAAAGATCTCAAATTTTCAATGACAGTCTCCAAATTTGTTTCTTATGTTTTGAGTGCCAACGATTGTATGAAAATTCTGCCGACAGGATGAACGTTTTGTAGATATTTTCAGGGATTTGTGCCTAATTTTAGTTAGAAATACTGGAAATGCCCTGGTTTGCAAACTTACAACCGCTTTGTAGTGAAAAAAACTTATCGAAAACATATCCATGTGCTTTCGAAAAAAAATCCTGGTGATCGTGATTAGAAGGACTCAAGGTAAAAAGTCTATTAACTATCTACAATAGACCCCATGAATAGACCTTTTAGCTACACGTTTTTTATAAGAAACTGGTTTATAAGAAACTAGTACTAAGATGGCCAAAATTTTAAGAAACTCTAGTACTATGTCTGAGAAGTACTAAGAAACTTTTCAAACTTAAAAGCATGAATTTTATAGCAAATAGATCGTGTTTATCATTGGGCAATATTATCTAACCATTTGTGTTTTCAATATAACAGAACACTGTTTATTCCTATATGATGTTTTGAATGTCAAGATTCATATCAGCAGCAGTGTTAGCGACCACATTGACGATTCATGCATTCAAAAAATAAGAAACCAATTAAGAAACTTTCAGTACTAAAATGGACAAAATTTCATGTTAAATTAAGAAACTTTTAGTACTATGGCCTGATCCCAGTTTCTTATAAAAAAAAACGTGTATTCTGAAAACGAATGTGGATCGAACGATATTTCATTACAATTTGTAGAATTTTCGAATGTGTTGCATAAAAATATCGCTCGATCCAGGCTCTTTTGTAGAATAGCTGAGAGGTCTATTGTAAATCTTGTTGCGGCTGCTGTTCAGTTGGCATGCTGCAAAATGGCGGATGGAACTCTTTGAACAACGTTAAATGGTTAAAAACTGGCCAGGATCAGGAGCTTATCATGCAAAAGTGTTCCATATGAAAGTAAGCAACGCCTTGCAAAGCTGGGAGCATATCTCTATAAATATCATCGAGTCTGAGGGCAGATCGATATCAATGGATGTGCAGTGCAGAAGTTGGGCCTGTGTCTGCACACAGCTGTGTGTTTAGGTCACTTTTTCTAATCTGTTTTGGCTTACGTTAATTTTCCATGTTTTTTGTATGTGGGCCGAGTGGAATTAGCAGCAGTTTCTGTGAAAAATGAAATTTAAAGAAATCACTGTTGAAGAAGGAGAACAAACAAAGGGCAAGGTCAGCAAACATAAGAATAAGAAAAGCAAAAAGAGAGGAACGATGAACATTCACGTCTTTTTAAAGCAACAATGGTGAAAGAATGCAAACAGTCATCTTATGAGGTCTATGAATTTCATGCTAATGCTAAAAAGAAATCTAGGAAGAAAAAGAAACATTATTCTACTGATGGTGGACACTGTGAACAAAGCAAAGATGAGGAAACCACAGGGAATAAAAAAAAACTGTAATAGAAGGGGAGAGCAATCTGACTATTTACTCCAAATGGGAAATGAATATGATGTAGTAGGCCTGCCAGCTAGTAAAAGACATAAGAATCAGAAGAAGGCAAAGAAGCACAAAAGAAAGTGGCCAGAAAATCTTGACTCAAAAGTAGAAACAGTTTCTGAAGGGAACATTAGAATTGAGGAATGTGGAAAGCCTACTAGATTGACTGAAGACCAGGAAAACACCATAACAGCCCAGTCTGAGAAATGCAAAAGGAAGAGAAGAAAAGAGGCACATGATTTAGGAGGCAAAGTATTTCATCAACATGATGATTTATGCAAAACTAACCTCAAGAAATATGATGACAATAATGTAAATCTTGGTGACACCAACCAAAATCCTGTAGGAAGCAGCATCAAATCCGGAGACAAAAAATGTCATGAGAGACTATTAATCCCAGGGGGGGTACTCCCTAACTTTCAATACGGGGGGGTCCATGCCACGATTTCGTTGCTGACCCCTAAATATTAAGCCTAATGTTTTGGGGACCCCAAATATTGAGTCTAATACCTTGGAGACTCACGCCAAACTCCACGATTCTTCCTTTTTTCAGATTTATGGACCCAAAATATTGAATTTTTGTCCATGTTGTAATTCACAGACCCCAAATATTGATTTAACGTAAAATTTCGGACCCCAAATATTGGCATGGACCTCCCCGTATTGAAAGTTATGGAGTACCCCCCCTGGGCTATTAATAGACCCAAATAAACCTACCATGAATCATAAAGTTAAAAAGAGGAAGAAGAAAAGATCAAGGGAATTGGAAGATGAAAAGGTCCCTCAGAGTCAGATTAATGTTAAAATTTCAAAGAGGCAAAGGAAGATTTCTGATAATTTTAGTGA
This sequence comes from Aurelia sp. 3 sensu Dawson et al. (2005), assembly GCA_964020215.1. NCBI lineage: Eukaryota > Metazoa > Cnidaria > Scyphozoa > Semaeostomeae > Ulmaridae > Aurelia > Aurelia sp. 3 sensu Dawson et al. (2005). The sequence continues at coordinate 26,544,012 of OZ026573.1, read as the reverse complement.
TTTTACAAATGTGACTGAAATGAAACAAGACTTATTAGTTGAATCTAAGATTTCTGAGAATGATGGAGCACCCAAATGCAAGAAAAAGAGAAAAGATGTTGATATATCAGCCTTGCCTACAGATGAGATCTTAGAAATCAAGAATATTGAATCTTTGAACAAAAAGATGCATGTTGAAAAAGCAAGAAGGGGAAAACTCAAAGGGAAAACAGACAATGGGTTGTCATGTGATGAAGAAGTTTCAAGCCAAGTGCAACATAATGTGAGATTAATGACAAAGGATAGTGACCAGTCAATTGAAGTTAAGAAACAAGATAATGAAACAAATGTTGTCAGGAAAAGAAAGAAGAACAAGCGAAAACGCCAAAGTAGCAATGGAGACCTACCATATGATGCTGATGTAGCTTGTTCTGAGTTAATTGATGCTAAACATTCCGATATAAAAGTGAAAAGGTGTGAAAATGACTTCATGTGCAGTCTTCAAAAATGGATGAAAGTGGAATCTACCTGTGACCTAGATTATCCTGAAAAAACAGACCCTAGATCTGATAATATTGAAGAAAGGGAGTCTGAGAGTATAAATGGTCGAGGAAAGTGTGAAGATGCATCATGTAATGGAGATCTCCAGAGAATTAGTACCCACAAGGTTGAAATTAACAGAAAAAGTGCTCACAAAGGAAGGCTTACAGCTGACATTGATTTAGACAGTGATGATGAGCAAGCTGGCTTTATTTTCCCAAACATCCATGGTTCTGATGATGATGGCTCAAGTTGCTTTGAGTCTAATGGGCAAGATAATCCAGAAGCAGTTGAGCATAACTTTGATCCTTTGGTTTGTATTGAAAGCAGCCAATGATGTTGATGACTCAGATTCATTGAAACATGGAGAAGTATCAGAATCAAATGATTATATTGCCAATGAAGGTGGAAGTCCAAATGTATCATCGGCACCGCTGAAGATAAATAAGAAAGCAATAAAGACTAGATTAAAGGGTTTAAATCAAAATCCTCGGTTCAAGTGGTGCCTGAGGCCTGCAGACATTGTGAAGCTTAAAAGTGAAGGGATTCAGTTTGAAACTGGTGTCTGGACGAAGGATGAAATGGCAATTTTAGAAAGAAATAAGATTGAATTCTGTAATACAACTGGGATGACTCTGCAAGAGTTACAGAACTTGCTGATGGATAAAACTACCACTGCTAAAAAGACTAGAACAGAACTTGGAGTCTATACTCTTCTTTCACTTGGAATGAACAGGAAAGTCAGGGATGTCTATAAAAAATTATCATTAAGCGTCGACCCTGCAAACTACAAAGGAAAATGGACAATCCAAGAAGAAAAAAAACTTATAGAGCTTTATCAAAAATATGGGTGTCGATGGATGAAAATTGGAGAGGAAATGGGAAGAAGTCAGTATTCTATTCGCCATAAGATTAGGCTTATCATAAATGGCAATTTGCGAAAGGGTTTTAATAATGTTACGATGAGCAAATTTGGCACTTGGGAGGGGGATGAAGAAGATAGGCTCTTGGAGGCGGTCGAAGAACTGTCGGTGAAAGCTGAATGCAATGGCAAAGAAGGACGTGGGAAGGATAAGCTGATTTGCTGGGAAGCGATTGCCATTCGTGTTAAGACCCGAAATTCCGAGCAATGCAGGAAAAAATGGATAAATAGCCTGTCGTGGAAAAGGCAGGGACAGAAAGTAAGAAAGTGGACAAATGAGGACTTTGCTAAATTTGTCACGTTGTTGAGAGAATGTGGAGAGCGGTATGAGAAGCATGTCGATTGGGTAAGCATAGGGAAGGATTTGGGAAAGCAAGAATCAGATTTTGTGGTTAGAAGGAAGTGGTTCAGTTTCAGAGTTCAAGTGCCCCGTTACCAGTTTAACACATTTCAAGAAAATTTGGACTGGCTTATGGAGAACACAGTACCTAAATTGCTTCGTAAATGTAAATAGATGGATTGCTTGGAAACAGTATATAGATGCTTATCTCCGACCGTTGGACAGAATGTTTGAATGGTGTTATCTAAAAAATTGCGTCGAATAATGGTAATTGATACCGGGTGACCCAAAATAAACTTCACGAGCTAGATCACAAATATCTTCTTGAAAGGAAACGTTATGAAGAGAAACAAGCTCTCTTCTTTTTTCTTCTCTTCTCCCTTCTTTTCATTTTTTTCTTTTTTTTTGTTTTAGTACTAAAAATACTCTGATCCAGGGTACATTTTTCAGCCATTTCAGCCCTCTTGTCGGAGGCTCCAGCCCCTCTGTCGGAAGATTTCTAGTGCCATCCCTGTCACTTGAGCTTTCCACTCCAGCTGCTAACGGTGCTCAAAAAATTTTTCAGCATTTTGAGCAAAAATAGCGATTCCGAATGATTTTGTAATGGAAGGGATCGTAAGGTGGGGGTCGTAGGGGAGGGGCTGACGGCTTGCGGTTTCTAGTCTTTCCTGAAACGGTTTTGCGGTTCTTGGCATTAATAGTGACGGCTTTGCAGTTCTTTCTTCCGGAAGGTTTGCAGATTTTTCGGGTTTGAGAAGTCAAATTATCACAAAATTGGAGTTAAAGTTACGATTAATTGTCCAATACGATTTGATATTGGAAAAAATTCTACAAATTTTCACCTTTTCGACCGGATTTAAGGCAATGGAATTGGCCTTCTCTTTTTGGGGGCACTAGAATGATAAGGATGCATGATGCATTCGTGTGCAGCATAGAACCGAGGTAATATATGCATGAAGTGGAGCCAGACAAAATGCAGTGAGGGGTTGAACGTCCAAAAATTTTCCTGCTGTGGGTATAAAATGGTTAACCCAGATGTTCTTACTGTATTTTTCAATTACACGTTTTGCCAGATTTTTGAATACACCCGGCTCCACCACTGAATCTGAGCTCATGATACAATCCTCGCCAAAACAAGCTGATGTTTCCTAAAATATCGAAGCGAAAACATACGTTTGTGACCTCCTGATCCCTCCCCCCTAATTTAACATTGAGGTTGTCGAATGGCGCTTGATTCAAGCAACATTGGCATGTGGGGGGGGGGGGGGAGCGGAGGAGGTAATCAAACACCAAAGTAGTGCAATTTTGAGACTTATCCCAAGTATTTTGACTAAGATTGAAGACTTTTCGAGTGAAGAATCCAGTGAGTTACCAAAAGGTTTCTGTGGTGCACATTGCCATTGGAAACAATCTGCATGTCATGACCTGTAGGTTTCTTCCACATGCTGGGCGTTGGGCGTCGGTGGTGTACATTCCGACCCATTCCGACCCGACTACCAGGGGCGGATCCAGCCTTAGAGTTTGGGGAGGGCCACATGGAAGGAAATGGGGGTCTGGGGGCGTAGCCCCCAGGAAAATTTAACGAGGCCACGCCCTTCAGACTCTCGGAAAACGTGGGAAACGCCCTTTTTGCTCCAACATAGGTCATTTAGCTGATCATTTGAACTTCATTCCTCCGGAAATACCACTGGCATTTTTGTGCAAAAGGCAACGAGCTGTCATTTGGGAAAGTAAGGGACCATGAAATGTTTATCATGAGCACCAATTAGAGAGTGCCTAGCGCAAAAATAAGCTCCAAAACCGTGGAAATGCAAAATTGCCATAAGAAATGACGTATATTTTAAAAAGATCCACAAGTCAAAGGCATTTCAAAGTTACGAGAAAATCCTGCGGAATTTCCAATCCTAAGTTCCCAAATTCGAGTCACCAGTTATCAAACTTCTCATCGTTTAATAAGTTACTTTCTGAAAGCATGAGTTTTTATCACCATTATCAGGGCAAAATTTATCATGAAAAAACTTCACTGCAACAGCTTAGTTCACTGGAATGTCCTGAATCACTCCGATACTTCGATAAAGTGAAAGAAACAAAAGGTTTTTAATCTCTATCTCACACAATGAAATTTTGTTCATCATTATTAAAATTCAAATTCATATCTTTTTCATACTTTTTGATCAATAGGAAGTTACTTCGTGAGTTAGTTAGACTGTTTTGTCGTTAGCAGAGTTATCTTGTAGCTGTGCCATGGTTATTTTGGGAGATAAAGGTTTGAAATTTATCCGTTTATCTATAAACGGCAAAAATTTTTACGAGAACTCTTATCGTTTGGGGGGGGCCATGGCCCCCCCGGCCCCCCCACTAAATCCGCGCCTGCCGACTACTGATTTGATTGAAAACCAAGTATTCAGTGATGAAGTCACAGATGAGAAATAAGCATCCGCAAGTCCTAGGAATGCTCGTTCCTGAAATTTTCTGAGCTGTTCGTTTCGTCCCTGTCAATTTTTTTTGGGGATGTAGTGGTTCAATGAAGTTCACATCGTCAAGTTTGCATTTGTGGACCATGACAAAATAACGATGATATGGCGCGGGCGACATGCAATGCAATTCAATGTAGTTGCAGTTGTTAAAAATATTCTCACATGCTGGATAATGGCGGCGGACAAACTGTTCGAAGCTTTGCATGGTACGTCGCCCTTGGAAGTCAGATATCGACGATAAAGTGTCTGCTAATCTTTCAGTGCAGGGACGTTGTCATTAGTAGGGCTGAAGCAGCTGGAAAATACATTTGCCTGGATATTTCTAAAAGATTTTGAAAAGCAAATTGATTTTGAAAGAGGAGGTGAAGGTTTTATAATACAGGCCCGCCGTTTAGCCTTTTAGCCGGCCATCATCATCCTGAATGAAGTTGTGAACGGAAACTTGTCGTAGCAAATTGCTTTGAAAATGAAGGTTGAAGAAGGATGTTTTGATAGAGAACATAGGAGCCATGAAGTACACAAGCATAAAAAGAAGAAGAAAAGGAAGGAAAAGGGGGGAAGTACGCATTTGGGAAGTTTTGGGACAGTTCCAGCTGAGAAAGAAAGCAGGATGACACTCAGAAAAAGAGAGAGAGATGATAGGCTGGATTCATTTGCTGGAAAGTGCCTCCAGGCAGACCCCATATTTGAACTTCACTTGTCATCCGAGTCAGACATTGTTGAGGATAGCAAGGCAACTGATTCATCAAAGCCTACGGAGAAAGAAACAAAAAAGGAGAAAATAGCAACTGGAAAATTAGAGTTGATTTGTGAGGAAAATGAGCATTCTTGTTCTTATGTTAAAAAGAAATCAAAGAAGAAAAGGAAGCACTATTTTACTGATGATAGAATTTTTCAACCAAGTATAGATGGAGGAATAATACCAAGTCAAGAAAATTTTGACATCAACATAGAGGACTCAGTTGATTTATCCCAAATTCAAGATTGTTTTGTTGCAATAGATCCCAATGAAATTCAATTAATGCGAGTTTATCAGAAATCCAAGAAACAAAAAAAGGCAAAGAAAACTAAAAGGGAAGTTTGTGAGGATACTGAATTAAACAAAAATGAAATTGAAGATCCTAATGAAATGCAGTTAATGTCAGTTTGTCAAAAATCCAAGGAAAAGAAGAAAGCAAAGAAACACAAACGAAAGAGTCAGAAAGATCTTGAATTTAACAGAAATGAAAATGCAGTTAATGATATCAAAGTTGAGGAGTGTGAGGAGACTGTTGAATTTATTTCAGACAAAGATGAAGTAGTCCAGATTAGTAAACATAAAAAGAAGAGGAGAAAAGAAGCAAAGGATAAGGAAGGTAGAATATTTAACAAGACAGATGCTTTGAAGAAAGTTTCCCTTATTGGTTCTGGTGAAACAAATATGAAATTAAATGGTGTTGATGCAACTTCGGTTGTGAGTAGCATTAAAACTGAAGAAAGTGAGAATTTTATGATTCATAAGCACAAGAAGAAGAAGAAGAAGAAAAGGCTGCGGGACTTAGGGGAAGGAGAGATTCCTCAGATTGGAATTTCAGCAGATTACGAAATTGCAAGAGCACCAGATAATCTTAATGAAATTGGAGGGGAGCAAATTATTAAGTCAGAGAGCAGTGGAAATTGTAACAAGCACAAACACAAAAAGAAAAAGAAACAAAGAGAAGTTTCTAATTTGATTATTTCATCAGCAGACCAAATTTTGGAGGATGAAAAGGCTAATGAAGAGGTTCCTGAGCCGATTTTCCCAAACAATATCATCTCTTTGCCTGGAGGGGCATATTACACAATCAATGATGATGAAGTAGGTAGAAAGAAGAAGAAGAAACGAAAAAGCTCATCTGAGGTAAATGAACTTGATTCTACTTTGTCATCAGATAACAAAAGGAAGAGGGATGAGAATTATGCAGCTGAAACTGATAACTGTGATATCTTGCTAGATAACAAGCGAAAGAAGAAAAAGAAACATAAAGAGAAGAAAAGAAAGAGAACAATAAAGGAGGAAGCAGACAGGGAAGCTGGGTTGCCTAATGAGAAAGTGGTGGTAGATCAGATAGGGGCAGATTTGAGCGTAATGAGCAAGGGTTGGGAAGATGCAGTTGAGCCGAATAGAGAAGAAGCTAGGATGAAAGTTCATAGTAAGAGTAAAAAGAAAAAAAAGAAGCATAAAAATGATGAGAAGGAAATAAGACATGCTGCCAATAACAAGGATACTTGGTTTGATACAACTAAATTGACCCAAGGACAACTAACTGAGAAACAAGGAAAAATGCAACAGCCAGGACTTATACCAGAGCATGTTAGAGAGAATAATGATGATCAAACTAATTTTACTTTCCCTGATGTCCATGATGCTGATGATGTTTCAATTTCCTCTGAATCTGATCTACAAGATTACATAGAAGCTAGCATTAAGGAAACAATTAATAGCATTAATGGGAATTCACACTTAGGCACAAGCAGAAATGCTGTCCATGTTGATAAGGAGGGTTTTGCAAATATGAAGGATGGTAGTGGACCTGAGCAATTAGCTAGATTGCAGGCAAACGAGGAAGAAGTTTCTGGACATCTTTCTAAAGCTAATGGGCCATTGATAATAGATGATGATGATGACTCAAATTCATTGCATGATAAACTTTTGACAGGTTCTGTAAGCACTAAAGAAAGGGGGTGTACAAATTCTAAAATGTCATCAGGAAAAGCACCAGAAAACAGACCCACAGACAAAGCTAGCTCAACAACCAGTTCATTTCAGGCTGGACAACAGGAAGATTCTATTGGTAAAAAGAGTACAAAAAAATCTGCTATTAATTCACAGCAAAGCAAACCTGCAGAAAAAGAAAGCCCAACAACCAATTTAATTGACGCTGGACAAGGGAAAGATTCTGTAAGTAACAAAAGTCGAAAGAAATCTTCCACAAGATCACATCAAAACAAAGCTGTGGACAAAGAAATCTCAACAACCAGTTCTCTTCATGCTGGTCAGAAAAAAGACTCTGTAAGTAAGAAAAGTTTGAAGGAGTCATCTCCACAGGAAAATATAGACGAAAGTGGGACAAATGATATGCCAATAAGAAGTGAGGAAAGACAAGCAAACAATAAGGAAGTTTCTCCTGTTACAAAAGACAACAGAATCAAAGTTTTGAAGACAGTGGAAGATCAAAGGTTGAAGAAAGCAAACAAGGGAGGCAGAATAGTTGTTAAAGATGCAGTCCGACAGAATAGTTTTGATGCTGGGAAAAGAACAAAAGATGGACATACCAATATTAGAGATAGTGAAAGTTTGAGATCAGAAAATCCAGGTATAAACAATGCAATGCCAAATCAACCTAAGGATTTTGGTGTTAACAACGAAGAACAGACACAGGATGCAAATAGAGGGAACACATGTGTAGTGAAAGACTCTAAGGTAGTTTTGGATATGGCAGCATTGATGAGCAGTGATAGTGACAGTGGGTTGGAGGAGCTCCTTGAAGAGCAAAGAATGAAGAGAGATACAGATCCTGATGAAAAAGTTCCAGAGTTTTCTTTCATTAAAAATGCAAAGCACAGAAGGAGATTAGTGGTGGGACAAAATAAGTCGTTAAGAGCAAGGGAGAACACAGTCCTTGCAAACAGTCATTTGTATCTTACAAGAGACAAGCTTGACGATAAATCCAATCATAGTGTGAAGTTTGACGAAAATGCAAGGCCTAGCAAGAGAAAACTGGGATCTAAAGTTGATGCAGCCAATTTTAAGTCTAATGATAGGAAGAGAGCCAAAACTGTTGGTAGCAAGCAGAGGGGTATTGATCACGAGCTTCGGTTAAAATGGGCATTGGACCCAGAAGACCTTGCACAACTGAAGAATGAGGGGATTCAATTCGAAACAGGAGTTTGGATGAAAAATGAAGTAGAAATTCTTGAGGAAAATATAAAGGAAGCCGGTAAAAGCCTTAAAATGCCTGTAGCAGAAGTAAAGAAGTTGCTTGTAGATCGAGGTAGTGAAGCCATTAAACGCAGAGCAGAACTTGGAGTTTACCCTATTCTTGCACGTGGACTTAACAGACCGATGAGGTCCGTATTTGAAAAAGTAAGGACCAGCATCAATCCTGATAATTATAAAGGAGGATGGACATTTCAGGAAGAGAAAAGGGTCTTAGAACTGTATCGAAAATATGGTAATCAATGGCTAAAAATCGGGGAGGAGATGGGAAGAAGTCAGACCTCAGTTTCCCATAAGGTCAGGCGGATACTCGGTGGAGATGTGCGTAAGGGTATAGATAAAATGACACAAATTAGCTCATTCGGACCCTGGAAGAGAGATGAAGAAGAAAGGCTTTTGAAAGCGCTCAAAGATTTGACTAAGATAACTAAGAACAAAGATCAAGGGAAGAAAGAAAAGAAAAAGATTCCATGGGATCCTGTGGCAGTTCAAGTAAAAACACGAAACGCGGAGCAGTGCAGAGTAAAATGGGAATATGATCTTTGTTGGAAAAAGCCTGGAGAGGTTTCTAAAAGATGGACAGGCAACGATTTTGCTAAATTGTTGACATTGGTTAGTGAATGTGGAGAGACACACGAGAAAAATGTTGATTGGATGAAGATAACGAAAGAATTAGGAAAACCAGAATCAGCAGTGGTCGTGAAGAAGAAGTGGCTCAATATGAAAAGGTCAATACCTGGATTCAAATTACTTGACTTCAAAGAACATAATAAATGGTTAATGAAAAACAAAGTTCCTCGAATGCTGGCTGGGAAGACTGTCGAGATTTGAAAGCCAGAAGAAATTATTTTCAAATGGGACTTGCTGAGATGGTATGAAAATTTTTTGCGACAGGCAAATCACTCCCAAAATAGCTTTAGCTCGATTCTTAGATGCTGAAAGATTTTTTGAGATTTCTAACAGTTTTTAAGATTGTAATTCTTGAGATTTTCAAAAAGTTTCGAGATTTTTGAAGACCTTGCCAAATTTTTCAGGATTTTGAGGATCTAAACAATTCACGTGATTTTCAAGGAATTTTAGAAGAATTTTTAGTGAATTTCTATCATTTGTTGGCGGAGCTTTTCAAGGGTCTATTCAGATTTTTAAAGGTTTTTTAGAATTTCTTTGGGATTTCTAAGATCATGTTAAGATTTGCGAGATTTCAAGGATTTTTCGAGATCTTTGGGATTTCGGAATTTTTTAGGTTTTTTATTTTTACGAGATTTTTGGAGTGATTTGCCCCTCAACGTTTTTGTGTTCATTTGTTGAGTCAGAAACAAGTTAACACGTTTGGTTTAGACCAAGAAATTAGAAAATGCTGGAAAAGTGTTCGTATGGCAATAAGAATTTCACTTTCGATTCTGGTCTAAAACTGGTATGCCAGTGACATTTAAATTTTATCGCTGAAACAGACAGCTGTATTGATCCATCTTTCAATGGCACGGAACTCATTGGACCAGAATCGAACCTTTGAATATCGGCGACGTACTTTTAATTCCATTGCCCATCAAACGTGCTCCTTGACCCACCCGGGAAATATTGACTCACCCGGGGGCTTATTACTCGAAAGCTCTACCAGAGTTGTTCCATGTGTCCTTTTCAGCTACATTGATTTAAATGCATTACGTAAATTTTCACAATTTGTATCATTTTAGCATCATACCATGATAGATTAACGTAGCCTTTGGCCGAGAATATGCAGGGTGTCTCAAAAAAATTGTTCGACGTTTGATTAAATACTAAAAAATAACGATACGCTGAATGGACCTTTGGTCAAATCACCCTCGTCCTGAGATTTTAAATTAATTTTTGACACAAGAATCTAGCAAATCCGATAAAAATTCATGGGGTTACAAGCTTTTGAAGTTCAAAATTGTGCGAAAGCTGAAACCAGAGGCCTCGAAATGGCATTTTTGGTAAAAGTACCATAAGCCGTCGTTTCTGTTATTTCTCAATTGTTTCAGGGCGAAACAAGTGGGATTCACACAGGTATTCGATAACCTAACTGTCAAGCATATGGATGCTTTGAGGAAACAGATTCAGTCTCTCGCCGATTTTGTTTTGAACCACTGTTTTTGGACCTATGCAATGTTAGGGAATTTTGAGAATGATCGCAAGAAATAATTTACTTTAGAAGTCGTATAAGCTTCTCTTACCTCCGTCTTCGAGCTTTTTGCAATACAAGTAATCTGGGGGGTCTCTGGTTTCAGCTAGCGCATATTTTTGATATTCGAGAGCTCGTAACTCAGTGAATTTTCAACCGATTTGCGCGATTTTAGTCTCTAAAATTATTTCATAATCTTAGGAACAGGGTTATCTTTCCATGAGCCTGTTCATGTTGTCCTTATTTTTCAATATTTAATCAAACGTCGAACATTTTTTTTGAGACACCCTGTACATGAAATTGATATTGAAAAGCTGATCAATCAGTAAATGTTTTTTAGCCGATTTACAGGATTCTACGGTCGTAAATTGATTTAAGATCTAAGGTTAAGCTCATTTGTTTTTGTCATTATTCCATCGTCAACTCGTCCGTATTTTCAGCACTTATACAAACGTTGAACGATTTTCTGGGACACCTTGTACTTCCTAATGCCAGGAAAGTTAATCGCTTGTGCAGTGTTTCCAGCAGAAAATTCGAATTCAAGCTGTTGTTCAACCTTGGGGATCTTTTGAAAGTATACCCATAGTTTTGAGAATACGGGTAATTTTAGTTGAGTGTATTTATTTAGGCATCTGAAATGTCAGAGACTCCCAAAAATATATATTTTCAGATAGAGAAAATGCCAACAGAGCAGACATTGTGAAGAGAGGAAATTAGATTTTTAAAAGCGCGTAAAAATGTGGTAGAAATTCCACTTTGCGCCTTTTGCCATGATTTTTGAGACTTTAGTTCAACCTTTGGAGATGTCCTGATCAACTGGTCCTGACGCATTTGCATGAAATCGATACAGGATATTTCTCACCAAAACTTTGTAATTAGGAATCTTGCCCGGGGATGTGCCTGCCTACAGGGTCCAATTTTCAGCTGAAAATTCTGGAATAGGATCGGCCTCAACCAAAACCCTAACTACCCACAAGGTTTGGGTTAGGCTAAGAAGTGCAGCTACTAGCTCCCCTGGTGGATAAGGATGTACCTTGGAAGAAAAACAGCGCGGATGTACCTCGCCATAAAAAGGTTTATAAACCAGTCCTGGAATAAGAGTTTGACAACATTATACATATCCTGGTTGATGGGCTCTGTTGCAGGATATTTTAACTCACGTCAGAACCTCTCCTGAAAAAGTAGCTTTAACTGACATACCCTGTGTAGGAATAAAGACGCCAACGCTAACCCTTGCTTTTTATACTGAGTAAGTCAGAATCAGATTCCTATGAACTGATCATGAATACCAGGTGAATCAATAAAAAGGCCCGGCGCTTGAAAGGCTACTGCTGGTCCAATCGCTTGAGAGCTTACAGGCGTTCAAACGTTCAAAACATCTTGCTCAAGAACCAAGATACAATTTTTTACTTGAGGGGGCCATGGGCAAACCGGGTGACGAGCAAAGCGATCCAGAACCCTGAGGGGGATCTACAGGTACTCCGCTGGAAATCTGAGAGCACGCTCTTCAGATTGGCTTAAAGCAATGATAATTTCTGTTTCTCAATATGGATTGACTTTACACGTAAATCTACGTTAGGATGTGGATTTACACATCTCCCACAAAAGTTTGTTAGCTTGTAAATAGCTTCAAAGAGCTTCCTAGACTAACTAAAAGTAGAAATTGAACGAGATATACCCAACATAAGAACATGGAGTACCTATCTGATATTCTGAAATACTATAATAATAAAAGAATAAAGATTTACTGTAGCAACTAATGAAATTTTGAGGGGGTCTTGGCCCCCGTAGATTCCCCGTATCTCGGTCCTGAATCTTGCTGACTCACCTGGTATACAGAGAGAAATCTGCACTTAGGTTTTAACAAATTTAACTTTTATGCAATAACCAGTTTTACAGAGTAATCTATTTCAGTATACATTATGTTTATGTTTTTGATGGCAAAGACTTGCATCTTTCTCATTGCTTGTTTATTATTTTTCCAACTTTTGCGAATTCGATGGCGCAGCTGCCATCCGAAAATAAACGCAGTGTTCATTGGCGATCTTTGATATCCTGGTTACAAGTATTTTTCTATTAGTACAGTACCTTCCCGCGTATAAGAAACCCCCTTGTATAAGGAACAGGTCTCATTTTCTTCACAAGAGGCTCTTTTTATAAGAAACAATGCTAGGTCTGAAATTATGATGTTTCTTATTTTCAGGTTTGTCATAGTATATTCCTAAATGCCAAAAAATGCCCCCAAAGATATTTCCTTTGCTTTGCAATGCAGTATGATCCTAAATGCATAAAGCAGTTTATTGACATTAAAACATTGTACTGTACAGTATGCAATATTTATTGTACAATACTGCCAGTAGTGTTCAATATACATGCATGTACGTTGCTGTCACATATCTTGACTTGGTTTGACTTGATGGTACTCATGTATAAGAAACTTTGACTCTGATCATGAAAAGGTCTCTTTAAATTGGAAACTCTCTGAGGCCTCAAATTGAAAAGTGGTTTCTTATACGCGGGAACCTACTCTCTTGGAAACTAACAATTGTGCCCTCTACTGAAAGATTCTTAAAACCTTCTGATTTTCAGTTCTCGGAGTTTCTTACGAGTTTCTTAAAGGTTCCATCACAATGTCCTCGTTCACTTTCTGTGGCCTTGTGAACATTTCAAAACAATGGTTTTTAGGCTTTTCCTATGCTTAGAAATTACTCTTGTACCTTTCGAGTAATATATGGGAAACAAGTTGAAATGAAGCAAAACATTCTAAGGATTTTCTTCACTAAAATGAAGTTTCTTAAGTTATATTGTCCCAGTACTGGAATTTCTTAAGCTTCAGTGATCTTAGAGTTGAGTTTCTTATAAGCAGTTTCTTATAGAGAAATAAGTGTGTTGTCAAAATTCCCAGAATTATAGCGTCTTCTTTGGTTTTATGGTTTTTGATCTACTTGACAAAGAAAGAAATTTGAAGATCGGCGGTGTAAAGAAATTTGGTGACTTTTCAAACGGGAGTATTTTTTGGGACACCCATTACACGAGTACTCCTTGGAAATCTGACAGGATCATACTTGCTTATGGCTCGAAAGCTGTACCAGAGTTGTTTCCATGTGTCTTCTTCAGACACATCGATCTAAATGCATTACATAAATTAGAGTTGAGGCGTTTTTCAAATTTGTATCATTTTAACATTATACCATGATAGTTTAACGTAACTTTTGGCCGAGAATAAACATGAAATTGATATTTAAAAGTTAATGAATCAGTGAATGTTTTTTAGCCGATTTACAAGATTTTACAGTCAGAAATTGATACAAAACTAAGGGCCTGTTTATATGAGGAAAAACACCTCACCTGCCAGACCCGGGGCTGAGAGATGAGATTCCACCTTCCCATAGAATCCTTTGTATTTTCATTTCGCGTTTACATGACGAACGCAACACCACCGGTATAGTGAAATCCCACCTCACCAGAGGTGGGATCTCACCTGGGTGAGGTGAAATTTTTCCATGTAAACGAAACACCATCGGTATGGTGAGGTAAATTGAAATTATTCATTGATTCTTATTGGTCAGTTCGATCTGATTTCACGGAAGAGAGACTTTACTCCACATCGCCTCTCAGCCCCGGGGCTGACAGGTGAGGTGAAATATCTCATATAAACAGTGGCTGAAATTTACCTCGCCTCTCAGCCCCGGGTCTGGCAGGTGAGGTGTTTTTCCTCATATAAACAGGGCCTAACTCTAATGCAATGCTACACTATTACTATACTAAAGAGGAACTTTGACTGTTTTTCCTTCACTGAGTGTACACCAAACACAGCAATTCATCAGCACAATTATCAGTCCAAAAACAACCCCGACAAGAGCAATTGGTTTCCAATACATAAAGAACTGTTCGCTAATTTCTGGCTCTGGTCTTTTCTTTGTAAATGTTTTAGGATATGGCGGCTCCAATCCCCATTCTTCATAACCCCTCGCTTTACATTTGTCAACATCGAGTCCAGGATGAAGCTTTCCTTGTGAAAGTCTCATGCAAACTTGACAGAATAACGGATACTTTTGGTCCCACCATCTCCCTATTGTCGTATTCTTATAGTCGCCAAGCCCTTGCCATTTCCATTCCAGATATTTATTGAAAGCAGTTTCATTATTACTTAGAAACTTCAAATATTCAGCCAACTTTTCAGGCCCAGAAAAGTCACTTGCTTTGATGATGGAATTCTTTAAGTTTCCAGGCAAAAATTGATCGATCAAATTCGTTCCCATGTAAATTGGAATTGACCCTGTCTCTAAAGCATGGTACAATCGATCGTCAACAAAATGGTCGCAATCTTGATTCATAAACACAAGCGAGAATTTATAATACCTTGACATGACGAACTTGTAATCTTTGAAAACATATTTCCCGTTTATTTGGCTGTATAAACCAATTAGGCCTTTCTTATTCTTCAAGCAAGCTCCATACGAATGCACATCAATATATTTCATCAATTGTCGCATGTACTCTGTTCTTACAGGCTCGCACTTCGAAAACACCGCCAAAACATTACCAAGCCGTTTCTTGAAAGGTATAGGCGGATCAAGGCTCGGTTTCGGGTAGATTGGACTTGGGAAGTCAGAATCAAGTCGGTAACTGATCAGTAGATTGAATTTATTCATCACTTTCGGGTCGGACAATGCTGGCGTGTATACCGGGTTCTCGTTATTCTGCAAAATCCATGGTGCAAGATATTCCAAAGGCGGTAAATCCCAGACATCGGTCAGACGTGAATGAACAACAAAAGCACTAGCTTCAGAGGCCCTTGAGCGGTTATTTGTTAGCTCACATGGAACCGGACAGTTGTCTCCAGCATATGTGTACGGCCATACATGAGCACTTTGTTTATATTCATGCTTTGTTTGGATGCGTGCTTTGAACCCTCTGATTTTAGACCAATAAATGACAACATATTTCTTTCTCCCAATTGAAGAGTTATCAAAAGTTTCTGGGTTAAAAGGACTTCCAAGGCTGGACTTTCTTTTCCTTCCTACTCGATTCTTGTTTTCTTCAATGCTTGACGTTACATTTGTCACTCTTGTCGCAGCTTCTTGTTTCTTCGAGCTGTCAGAGTCAGAAATGATCGAGGTGTCTCCATCCTCAAATTTCAAATTTGCTAATGTGACATTCCGCTGATGAAGTAATATGCTAACAATAATAAGCATCGAGACCAAGAGTGGCCCAACTATCCACTTCATACCGCCGATCACCAAGCTATTTCGACGGCTTTTCAAACTGAGTCGATTTCGTCGATATTTCGAAGAAATGGCATTCAAACAATTGCAGGAGCATCGAATCTTCGTCGTTTCATCATGGCTATCTTGACATCTGCTGTGATTACTTAAATCTTGGTTTGGAAATACGCTGTTTTCAAACGATAATTGACCTTTACTCGAGGCCACAAGGTCCTTAATGTGCGGTTTATGCGCGTTGTTAGCCATGGCTTGGAAGCGCTGTTACTGAACTATCCTATAGTTGGTGCGTTAACCATAAACAGAATCTTCTAAATTTTTCCACAGAGCCACCGAGCGAGGATGCAAACACGTTAGATCCAATCTGCAGAGCACAAATCCAAACTTCAAATTTCTACGCTGTTTTCCTTTCCATAAAGTTATACCTCGTGTGATAAATAGCACATTGAAGTTCCAATTAGTTAATGAATGCGAAGGAAACAAAGAGTTAACCTTTTGGAGGAAAGCATTGTTTCACTTTGATTTCATTGTCCATGTTCAGTGAGCAATTGATCAAGCTAGTGATTCTATCAACAAATGTCAATGATTTAACCTGCAAACAAGAAACGCTTTAGTGGGTCCAAAACCAGGGCTAGGCCTCGTGTTAGAATAACAGGTTGCTGAGCTGAAGCCTCAAACTAAAGCGTTGCCGCTGCTCAAGTATGCCAAGCGTCTGCTAAAGTAAAGTTTGAGGGTCATTGAGATTCTTTTAAGAGGAATTTAGGAAGACGGTTTGTAGGCTAGCTTCTAGTTATCAATGAAGCAATGATGGACAAAAGAAAGCTGCCTTTGAATGGCACAAACCAATATACGAAAAATGGCATCGTCTGTTTCTCAGCTTCTAAATGAATAAATGCTCTATTCACATTTCCAAGTCTAACCAGCTTGAACCAATAATCCAGGTTATTAAATGCTGCGTTCTAATTGGTCAATCCAAGAAGATAGGATTAATTTGATTGGTCGAATATGACTATAAGTTCGATGGAAGTTCTTTTAGTCCAGCCTTCTTGCAAACTATCCTCCTGTTTTGCTCGAACAATTTTTCGCATGTGCCGGAAGTGAGTTTGCCATGTTGATTTCTCAACTCAGCGTCTCTTTTGCCGCGATCTTTGTGCCCATCCTCCACAACTTGATTCGCCAGATTTAGAAGTTTCTTTGTCTGCAATCACTAATCACCTTAGAGGTGCATTTCATTTCAGTAAAACTGGTAGAATCTATCATTGCAAACTTGTTCTTGCCCCTCCAAGTAAACTTCGGAAACTGTGCTCACTGCAGGGCTCAGTGCACAGTTGGGCCAATTTTTGAGACTCAAAGGGCACCTTAATGTTACAACAAGGACAGATTTTGTAAGACAACGGAATTAGTTGCTTTCGGTTGACACCTCACTTCAAAGCGATCAGCGATTGAATAAAGGATGCTCTCTCATCTAGAAATAACTAACAAAAGTGCGAAAGTTGCCCGGATACTAGCCTGCGTTCCAGATTGCAGTCCAGTCAATTCCTAATGTCAGAGGGGGCAACGAATCAAAATTGTGAGAAAAATCTCGAAAATTAAGTTCAGCAGTTTTAAGATTTGATAGAAAAAAACAATGTTGAACATTGATGGCATTGTTTTTCTCGTATAATTCTCAGACAGTGGATACATTTTACTGACTGGTCCGTAACTCTTGGCTGCCCTTTGCTGGAGCAGCCAAGCAATGGCCTTGCCCAAGTCTTTTCCCTCCGTGTCTAAGAAACCCGAAAAACCAAAACACTACCCAAAAATTCTTTCATTTCATTCTACGCAGCGGTAGCATTTTCAGTTTCAGTTTCATTTTCAGGTGGCATTTTCAGTTTCAGGTGGCAGTTTTTGGGTTTAAACGTTTAAACCCGTTTAAACACTGAAAAAAATCTAAAACGCTGGAAAGACTGTGGACTTGCTACAAGTCTCATCCTCTGAGTCTCATCCTTTTTTTCGAGAGATCAGTGGATGAGACTTGTAGCAAGTCCAGAACAATGGTCCGGTCCAGAAAGACTGGAAGGTCCAGAGCATTGTTGAATGGTCCAGAGCAGCAACAGCAACAACGACAACATTGATTTGTGAGCCCAACACGAAGTAGATGCAACGGAAAGGCGGGCAACAACGAGGTTGCAAAGGAGACATTTTGCAGTTTTTGCGAGCAAAATCCGCAGTTATGGAGCTGCCAACAACACCAGAAGAACCAACATCAGTTATACGCATCATGAAAGATTTTAATGATGATTTCCTCACTGGTGGAAGGTCAAGAAGGACGTTGGGCAGGTGAGGTAAAAGTAAAAGCGACTACTATTACATGAGCATGTATGGAAAAGGGCCTCAAAACCCAGTATGGAAAGAAAGCGATGTGCACCGGACATGCACAAACTGGTGCACAAAATAGTGTAAAAACCTTGTGGTGCACAAGTTGAACTTCTTTCTTTTTGATGCACATATATTCTTAAGAAAAAAAGTCATGAATTAATTCTGTCTGTGGGGTCTCTTTGGAGTCCACTGGTCTTTCCTAATCCAAAAATTGCTTCCCTTGGCTGGTGCACTTGACAATCGTATCTCAAGATTTCTAATACAAAATAAAAGTTTTCCATGAAAAATTCTTTGAAGGGTGGTGACTAGGCAATTTTGATTTTATGCCAAATGCAAAAATTTTTAAGAGGATATTGATTTATAGAGACACTGTTACAAATGGTCAAATGTTCTATTTTAGCATCACCAAATATGGGATTAGGAAAAGCATTCTAAGCCAAAGTGGAGGGTGTGTCCTCAAAAATTTCCTGGGGGCTGCGCCCCCAGACCCCATCATCTTTCTACCCCACCAATTAATTTGCCTGTATGCAATTTTTTACAATGGTTCAACATATTACACAAAATATTATGGAATCCAGGCCCCATGATATTTGTCATTCATTTAATATTTGTCATTCACATAGTAGTGAGTGGGCCCTGCAATGCCCTGCATTCGATAAATTGCTTCCAAAGGCAGTTTTTACAAAAACTGATAAAACTCTATATCTACCCTATATATATATTTCAGGAAATCAGGTTCCTTGCTTGACCAACTGCCTTTTGGAAGAAGAGCAAAATTTGGTTGTGTTTACGCCATTCTAGAGGTTGTAATTGCAAAATTTTTCTGGGGGAGCATACCCCCAGACCCCCCTAGATTGATGCGCCTCTGGCGCATGCGGGTGGCTGCGTCACCCGGTTCACAACCATTGGTGCACACTGATCATTGACAACTTTGCTGTCTGGTGCACCACAATCTTACATCCCATACGGGCTCGCAACCTTGGTTGCCAATTTATAAAACCTTGGTTGCGAGTAATTAAATTGGCAACCAAGGTTTTATCTCTGTAGCCAGTAATTAAATTTAATTACTGGCTACAGAGATAAAACCTTGGTTGCCAATTTAATTACTGGCTACAGAGATAACTGTGCAGAACTAGGGTATCGGCGGCATTTGTCGGACGGCGGCATTTGTCGGACACTTTCGGAATCACTTCCGCTAAACAGATGCAAGCACTCGCAAAATAAGCATGATCGCACTCACCACCTTCATCATGTTATACACTGACCTTTTTGTACAAATAGAATTGAAATAACAAACTTTAGACCGGGCCAACATGCCCACGAAGGCCAGAAACCCTTCGTGCGAACCTTCAAAATGGCGACGAACACTTACATGAACAACAACATGCCTCAAAATCGGGATCTCTCGGGAAGTCAGCTTGAGCGCAAAGACTGGACCAATGATTGTTATGCATTGTTTAACTCGTAATAAATTACATAAATGGATAATGAACTCGATCGGAAATGACAATCGCATTGACAGAGGGGTCTTGAAGGAAGAGGTTTCAAAAAACGTTGGCGGCATTTGTCAGACACCCTTGAAGTTATCCATCGTCATTCTCACAGAATTAGTTACTTTTATGCATGGTAATGATGTTCACTGCCTTATTGAATTTTTTGAATGAGAATCGATGATATTTAGTTGCCGAATAAAATATGATAATTTGCTTTTCATTTCCAATGGTGCATGGTTAATTTATTCATAGCAGGAATTTCAGCCATGGGCCTAAGGTAAACACGTCTAGCAAAGGGGAATTTCAAGCGCAGAGAAGAATTACCTTGCAGTTAGAATAACTCAAGATAAACTCAAGATAAACATTTCATTAATAATAATGGCGGCTGGAAGATTTTGTCTCCATCAAAAGGGTCAAATTCATGTTTTTAAGATACGTGTCCGACAAATGTCGTTACAGGGCGATAAATGACTCCACGATAATTGCGGGTAAAAACTGATGCAGATAACTAACGAAGAGAGATATTTTCAGGAAAATCAGGTAATATGCCGATGAAAGAGCAACACCACACCTGAAAACCTTACCTTCTCGTTCTTCATTTTGGTTTCGGAGTCGTGAATGCGAAAACCTAAATCGTCCGACAAATGCCGCCGATACACTAGATCAGACAAAAAGAGACAGGAAACAAAAATACAGTCATTAAATTAAGCCTTTCAGATCCCAGGTTGGAAAGTTTGACTTGCGCGGTGTGCTAGATTGACTGATAGATATGCACATTTTCCAGTAGAACCAGTTTGGAAAGTTCGTTTATGTTACGCCAAAGGAGGGTCCTGATGTCACGGACTTTTCCGTGAACGTTCCATGGGAGTCCGTGAAGCCTAGATAAACCAAAAATTGTCACTGGCCATAATTTGTCACAGATATCTAGATAGAAGGTAATGTCCTGGTGTGCAGAGTATCCAGTCTGCATTCTTTGTAGTGCGCGGGGAAGCTCTTCCCCGCGCCACTTTCGCTAAAACAATAGAGTCTATTGTTGAGCCATTGTTTTCACCCGCGCACTTCCCCGCCCAAGGAACATCGAGTGCAGTCTGGCAGAGTATGGCACTTGCACACCGGAGATTTTCAATAGACTATTCAAAATAGACAATAGAGAACAAAAGAAATTTCTTCTTGCACACCGGAGATCTCATCGAAAAGTGCCATACTCTGCAGACTGGGTAATGTCCGTGTATTTGGAAGATATTTTGTTTTAGCTATTGTTTCCTGCTATTATAAATAGCTGACAGTGTGCTGCATTACTATCTTTGAGCAAATTAATTGCTGTTGTATTTGAAAAACAAGACACTTTGCCCGTTTTCCGCTAGGCCGTCATTATGCTGCGATCATCGCAGTTTCATAGCAAATCTAAAATGTCATACTCTTACGGCCTGCCAGTCACTTTCTTTCACTCTTCTTTCTCCTATGTTTCTCCTATCAAGCTGTGAAGGAGCATTTCGTCTTCTCAAAGATGACAATTTATTGCTTGTTCCGCGTACAACATTCCGCTTTGGCTGCAAATCGATAAGGAATAGTGCTCTGGTTGAGATTTGGAAGGTTTGAACACAATTTTTACTTCAAATACAGCAGTAATGGAGCAGAATTTATCCAAAGATGTTAAGTTTTCATCGAAAGATTTTATGACTATTCGTTAACAATGGTCCTTTGGATATGGATGACCCGTGATGAAACTGAGGTATATTTGTCACGGAACGTCTTCACGGAATGTTAGTAAACTTCTAAAATGTCAACAACATTTACAGAAAAGTATGTCTTTCAATGCAAGTTTTTGGTCTTGTTTGGTATCTCTCTTATTCCTTTTGACAGGGTAAACAAACGGCCTTCATTGGGCCGTGTTAACTGGAACGTTCTGTGAAAATAGTCCGTGACAAAATAAAATTCCATTTCATCACGGGAGACCACAGAACATTGTCACGGAATGTTCACGGAATATTCCTTGACATCGGGACCTTCCTTACGCCAAAGGTTTATGCCATGCCAGTTGTCTAGAGACAATAGACCTATTGCTCTTCCGTTGTTCTTGATGTTGCTCCACACCAAAGTTATTTAGCGTCACATACATGTTTTAAAGTAAAAGTGCCATTTTTATCTGCGTCATTTTTATCCCTGTTTAAAATTTCCTGCGTAGATTTCAAACTTGCCAGTCTGGAAGCAGACTGATAACTTTGCAAAGTGCACGCGAAAGATGCGCACCTGGCCATTGTTTTTAAACGATAAACTATTGTTCTTCCTAGAACTGCACGAGGAAGATCTTCCGCGTGCACAACATAGTTAGCGGTCTGGATCTGGAATGAAACTTTTATCCTGTCATTGATCTTTCCCCACCACCCACATAGTTGGTAGAAAAAAGCACCACACTACTGGCGTTCAAAACAGACAATAGATACACAGCAAGGCATTAACTCTTCTTCAGTCAGGACAATACTTGTTTGCATTTTTGTTGTGTGCAGGGGAGATCTTCCCCACTTTAAAGAAAAGAAATTCAGTACACATTTTCAAAGATTCAACCCTGTTGTGTTATAAGCTGTACCTTTCACCTTCTTTTCAGAAACAGATCTGGTAGGTTCTTGGATCTTGAGTCAGTGAACTTTTCACTAGATCAGAGCAGTGAGGAATCAATTGCAGCAAGAGAAAAGAATAGGAAGAAAGACATTGAAATTCAGATGTCAAAATCCAAAATAGTCAATTTAGAGAAGCAACTTGAAAGCATGGAAACTGACAGAAAAAGAATAAGAATAGAACAGGAAAAAGAGTCTGCAGAAAAGCAAAGAAAACTGATGAAGATCGATGATGAAAACCAAGATTTGCAGAAGGAAATGAAATATCTGTTGGATAAAGAAGAATCGGCTAGATTGGAAAATGGGAATTTGAAAAAGAAGCTAGATGCTTTGAATGAGAAATATACCAGAGATGTAGAATCACTGAAACAAGAGAAAACAAAATATATCAAAGAAATTGAAGAGGTACTGTATAAAGTTCTTTTGTACCTTGGTATCCATGAATTCTTAGGAATGCTTAAGAAGATGTTTCAGTAAGTTGTATATACTATATATAGGTATTTTGCAAAATATCTTGAACAAAAATATATTCATACTACTGAACTGCAAGTGGTGCTTTTGAAACTTAACTTCCCAAGATTGTGAGTGGTTTTTAAGAGCTCACTTGATGTTTTATGAATTCTCAACAATTTATGAGGAAGAAAATCATGTTTCAGTCATTAAAGATGAGGACTCTAGAAATTTGAACTGCCTTGTGTTAAGTCAAAGTTTAAAGCAGTTGATTGGCTTTAAAAGTTTACTAATAAAGATTTTTCAAAAATTTGAAAGTTTAAGAATGTCTTGCTAACTGTAACATATATATTAACATATAACATATAACTGCAATAAAACGTAAGAAGAGGTTATACAAGAACTTTATACGAAGGGGTAGAAGTCAAGAGGACTGGGAAGTGTTTAAAAGGGCGCGGAACGACTCATCTAAATTGGTAACTGATGCAAAAGAGATTTATTATTCAAATTTAGGCCGTAAACTTTCTGATCCAACACAAGGGGTAAAAGCATACTGGGCTGTACTAAATAGGCTAGTCAATAAAAAGAAAGTTATGAATATTCCTCCTCTGCTCGAAAATGGATTATTTGTCACCAATATTGAACAGAAAGCCACGATTCTAAACGACTACTTTGTTCAACAATGCTCTGAATTAGCTACTGGGAGCACTCTCCCCACTTTTCAACCCAGGTGCAGAGTTCTTCTTGAAAAGGTTGACATAGACAGAGGAAAAGTTTTGAAGTTGATTCGATCATTGGATTCAAAGAAAGCGCACGGCTGTGATGATATTTCGATTGCTATGATTAAGATCTGCGATGCTTCAATAGTAGAGCCACTTTGCCTGATTTTTGAAAAATGTTTAGAAACAGGAATTTATCCGTCCGTATGGAAAAAAGCTAATATTGTTCCCATCCACAAGAAAGAGAGTAGGCAAAACAAAAAGAATTATCGACCAATCTCTTTGCTGCCAATTTTTGGAAAAATTTTTGAGAAACTCTTATTTGATACACTCTACTGTCATCTATGTGATAACAACCTGTTAACCCAAAACCAATCAGGCTTTCGTCCAGGAGACTCGACAATAAATCAGCTACTGGCTATAACACACAAGATCTATTTAAGCTTTGAAGCATCTCCAAGCAGGGAAACGCGCGCTGTTTTCTTGGACCTTTCAAAGGCTTTCGACAGGGTGTGGCACGATGGTCTATTGTACAAACTGGAATGCAATGGTATTTCTGGAAACGTTATGATCTTGATTCGAAACTTTTTAAGTGACCGAAAACAGCGTGTTCTGTTAAACGGAAAAAGCTCACAATGGGCATCTATATCTGCAGGGGTACCCCAGGGATCAGTACTCGGCCCTTTGTTTTTTCTAGTGTACATCAATGACCTTGTTGAAAATGTTGATAGCGATGTAAAAATGTTTGCTGACGACACTTCACTCTTTTCTGTTGTTTATGATGAGGCAACAACTGCGCAACAACTAAATAGGGATTTGGAAAGGGTACGTTTATGGGCATGGCAATGGAAAATGGAATTCAATGCCACCAAAACTGAAGAAGTAATTTTTTCCGCCAAAAGGATAAAGCCCCATCATCCTAATCTCTTCCTTGGTGACACTGAAGTTGAAAGGAAGTCGGAACACAAGCACTTGGGGCTGATATTGGACTCTAAACTGAATTTCCAAAGCCATATTCGTGAAGCAATTATGAAGGCAAGAAGGGGTATTGGCATCATACGGTACCTTTCAAGATATGTATCAAGGGACGTTCTTGACCAAGTTTACAAATTGTATGTAAGACCTCACCTGGACTATGGGGACATAATCTATCATAGATTTGATCCAAATATGTCTTTGGACCTGACGAGAAAAATTGAACAAACACAGTACTCTGCGGCACTTGCAGTGACTGGTGCTTGGAGAGGCACCAATAGGCAAAGACTTTATGAGGAACTGGGATGGGAAAACCTTTATGAGAGACGGTGGTATAGACGTTTATGTCATTTTTACAACCTAAAAATGTCATCGACTCCGCAGTATCTATTTGAAGAAATTCCCCCTGAGCGCGATATTTCCTACAATCTCAGACATGCGCGGGCTTATGATCCAATTATTCCAAGAACTGTTCGCTTTTCAAATACCTACTTCCAAAACGTCCTTTACGAATGGAATTTGCTCGATTATGAGATAAAAAATTCGGCTTCCCTTGGTGAATTTAAAAGGAAAGTTTTGGCCATAATTAGACCATCGAGGAATCCGATATTCAATGTCGATGATATCACTGGTATTAAACGATTGACAAAACTTCGTGTCAAATTTAGTGATCTAAACGAGCATAAATTTCGGCACAATTTTGATTGTTTAAGCCCAATTTGCGATTGCGGTAAAGCAAATGAGGATAATGAACATTTTCTCCTGCACTGCCCTTTGTATGACATTATACGGCAAGATCTTTTTGGTCAACTCGACAACATTCTTGATTTCAACGTTTCGGACATGAACTCCAAATCGCTCTGTAATTTACTTCTTTTCGGAAAACCTGACTTAGATGTGAGTGTGAACAAATTGATTATAGAGGAAACACTTCGTTTTATCGAAAATACGAAACGATTGTAGATTCAGTACAATTAGTTGAAACGCAGCAACATACATCTTGTAATTGTATTTATATTTCTTTCTTTTGTTTGTTTCTTGTATTTGTCAGTCGTAATTGTTTTTTTCCTATATTTGTGTTGCCATGTAAATAAACTAAGTTATATTGTAAGTGCCATTTGTGTTTCCTTGTAAATAGAAACCAATTTATATTGTAAGTGCCATTCATAGTGGAAACTCGATGACCTTGTGTCTTTTTCCGCTATGATTGGCACAGTTGAATCAATTGTATTACTTGTAGTTTTTTAAGATTTGATAGAAAAAAAAAAAAAAAAAAAAAAAAAAAATATATTACAGTATATATACTATACGAGTCAGGCCCTTGCATTTTCGAGAAGTTTTCATGCTCAGTTCAGTTTCATATTTCAGATTCTACAATTTATTACAATAAATATATACACATAAATAAATATAGAACTAAATCACAGAAGGAAAAGCAATAGTACCAGAAAATTAGTCCATGATTTTTTAAATAATTTATGCAGTATTCAAGTACATGTAAAGCAAGGAGCCAAGATAAATTGTGTATATATATATGGAAGGAATTACATTAAGGAGGAGCTCTCTCAGTCGTTAAACTAATTCTATATTTTATGTATACTAGAGTACCTTTTATTGCTTTTTAGTTCAAGGCTTATCACAGACAGGAGATGAATTCTGTTAGAGAGAAACTTGATGAGTATGTTAAGTATATACCTATCACATTTTCTTTCCCTAACAGACCTTTTAGCTGTTCTGAAACAAATCTGAATCGTACGATATTTTCTTACATTTTGTAGGATGTTCGAATGTGCAAAATTGTGATGGAACTTCTAACACCACTCAATCGAACCTCGCCTATAAAAATTATCAAAATAGCGCTTGATCCAGGCTCTGTTGTAGAATAGCTAAAAGGTCTATTCTGGGGCACTGCTTTTTGTATAGAGTGTCCCAAAAAATTTATTTGACGTTTGATTAAATATTGAAAATTAATGACAACGTGAATAGACTCATGGGACTATAAACCTGTCCCTAAGATTTTGAAATAAATTTAGAGACCAGAATCTTTGAATCCATTTAAAATCCATTGAGTTGCTCAAAGATCAAAAATATGCACTGGCTAAAACCAGATACCCCTGGATGACTAACACAAAAAAGCTTCAAGATCAAAGTAAAAGGGAGTTATCCAATGTCATATCTCTTGTTAATATCAGAGCAAAGCAAAAAGACTTCAAAACTGATTTAATTCTTATAACCATCATCAAAATTTGCTTAAGAATGCTTGTATCAAAAAAAACATCAATTTACACAAAACTGAATCATTTTGAAACTTTGCTCAACAGAATCCTCAAAGCACCCATATGCTAGAATGTCAGATAGCCCTTGCTACTTTTGCCAACAATGCCATTTAGAGGCCTCTGGTTTCAGCTTTTGCAAAACTCATTCTTCAAAAGCTTGTTTTTCCTTGAATATCCAGTGGATTTGGAAAATTCTGGTGTCTTAACCCTAATTCGATATCTCAGAAATTGAGCACTCATCATGGAGTCCTTTCATTCAATGGTTACTTTTTAATTTTTAATATTCAACCCTTGTAGAATTCAGTGTTTCACGTGGTGTGCATATTCATCAATAAGAATCCAGTTTGGCTAGTTTATCGAATTATTTCCATCATCCAAAATGATTTTAATATGTTCAGTGGTAGAGGAAGAGGTTGGAGTAGGGGTGTCAAGCCACCGTGGTTTTCCAGAAGATGGCTCTCAAGACTTATACAAAAAAGGCAATGATATTGAATTCTCAGGAGGAGGGATAACGCAGATTAAGTATGCTTGTCATGTTATCAAATGATGATATTGCTTTGGTAGAACTGCATGATATACTGCTCATTAAACTCATTTTTATTGGCTATTATAATGTATAGAAAGTAGTATTTGAAAAATGCAAATGCTAATTACAATATTTTTCCACAGAAATAAGCTGATCTTCTTCAAAAATAAAGCAGAAGAGAGTGAGGCTCAGCTTACATTATTAAGAAGGTGAGTACTTAGACTGCATTACATAAGTCCCTCTAACTTACGTTTGTTGTTGTTGTTGTTATCGCTTCAGTTGAGGGACTTATGTCCTTACGCTTCAATACAGGGACTAATTAGGCCAAGTCCGCCGTGTTCACGGCGCGTCCAATCAGATCATGACTTTCTTAATAAGGTAAGACCACGTGCCAATTCTTAGTGTTTGATTGGCTGATTAGGAAAATACTACTGTTTGGAGCGAAAGAAAACTGGGCCTGAGTTGAATGTGTCGGGGGGTTCATCAAAGAAATAACATTGATTTAGTCAGCATCTTTTGTAAATATTCTCACTGCTTTCGCAGGCTTTGTTTACAAAATGAAGGATCGTGCCATCGAAGCCCTGGAGGCTTGATTTAAGATGACTCTGCAACACGCTCTGATGAGAACGGAATGTCGGTTTTCAGAAATGATCCTCTCTAGAAACTTTTTAATTTCTCTGCAACCAATCGGGCTATCGAAATTCTGTAAAAAGTATGGGATTGCTCATAATCTTGGTAATCGAAAGACATATTTAACAAAAGGGTTTGCCTTCACGGTTTTGAGAAGGCTCATTTCAAAATATTTTACTAGCTTCAGAATCAAACTTTTTACCAAACACACAACATGCTCACGGACACACATGCCAAATTTGAAGTCAAAAGCTTGGCCAGTTTTTCGGCAATAAAATTCTAAAGTTTGGTAGCCTACACGCTTTTTATAAGAAACTTGGATCAGGCCATAGTACTAAAAGTTTCTTCATTTCACATGAAATTTTGTCCAATTTAGTACTAAAAGTTTCTTAATTGGTTTCTTACTTTTGAATGCATGAATTATCAATGTAGTCGCTAACACTGCGGCAAATATGTTTCTTGACATTTAAAACATCATAAAGGAATAAACAGTGTTCTTTTATGTTGAACACATAAATGGTTAGATAATATTGCTCAAGAATAAAGGTTCGGCGATCTATTTGCTATAATATCCATGCTTTTTTGAAAAGTTTCTTAGTACTTATAAGACAGTTTTTATAGTTTTACACCATTTTTAATATGAACTTTGTAAATTGATATGAACTTTGTGAATTTTGTAATTTTATCGACTTATGTTTCTTGTATATATTCATGTAGCATTGTATTAATTTGTTGGCTTGAATTAGCTTTTTTAATTATATATAGCTATGTAAGTTGCCAACGTAAAACAAATTGATAATAATAATAATAATAATAATAATAATAATAATAATAATAATAATAATAATAATAATAATAATAATAATAATAATAATAATAACATAGTGCTAGAGTTTCTTATAATCCTATTTCTTATAAATACGCAAAAACGTTGATCAGTCGATACGATTGGAAAGATTCAATGAAGCGCATGCAAGCAAGCACGTTGTGTGAAAACAAGTCGGCAGTCTTTCGAGACTGACAGTGCAAATCAATCTTTTTTCATACAAATGTTTTGTGCTTGCACGAGCTATGGAACATCTTCTTTGAGTCCCAGGACGAAGGAAAAGAAAGAGGTTTGCAAAACAGTGTGTGACAGAAAAGGAAAGAACGGCCGCTTTGGAATCAATCCCCTGTTCTGCCTTCGTGATTGCATCATGTTGCCCACTCCCAGGAGACGTACTGCCAACATAACAAATCAGAGTCGATGTTACCCCCCCCCCCCCGTCTTTAAAGCTTTAACTTGTTTACGAGGCGCAATTTGGAAAGGAGGCTTTCGATTGTTCGTAAGATTTTAGTCCCTGTTCAGAATCCGTTTGGTCGTGAGTCCTTCGTATGAGTGAAATTAAAACATCAGATTATAAATGTTGAACGAATACAAGGAATCACGTCGTCAGTCTAGTGAGTACTGAAGGCTTAACATTTGATGTTTAGATGTTTGTGAAATTTAGAAGTTACTGTAAGATGCAGTATAAATCATTTGGCAAATAACTTTCTTTTTGAACCAGCAGCAGCAATATATATGTAGCACTTTCCTTTTTATATCACAAAATGTCGGAAAATAATTTCAAATCTTGAATTAATTGCAGCACACTTTCAACAATTAATTACAAACAGCTGACTTGTGATACAGACATTGAATAACAGATTCAACACACTAAGCCTGTAAAGGCAACATAAAACACTGTGCTCTGTAGGAAGAGAACTGTTAACTCTTGTTAAAGAACAACAAGCAAAATAAACCTGTAACTAGAGAGAAAACTGTTAAACCCTGCAAGAGAAAAATGAATTAAAACTTAAACCCTACACAGAAGGAAATTCAGTATTGGTTACTGCAGTAAAGAGCAATCGCAAATAACCAAAAACATGTTTTAAGTCAGTTCAGTTTATCAATTTTTTCTTCGCACAAAGCAAACTGATGAGTATGCAACCAAATTCATTTTTGGTTATTCAACATTGCAGATTACATGTTTCTGTTGCCTATGGGTTTAAAGGCACACTGTCGTGGTGCTGATTGGATAAACAAGACAATCGAGAAGAAAAGAATTAGGCAAGGTCCAGTAATTTCCAGTAATTTTGCTGTACAGTGAAATTCATGAAGATAATAATGATCTGATTCCCTTTATTCTCGAAACAAAGGATGATCCAAGGGCATAGAGGCTTGGTAATTACTCAAAGACCAGACCTTTGTTTTTGATTTCAACATCACAACTAGCCAATCACAACCACGACAGTGTGCCTTTAATACAACAATTAATTGCTAAAAATTTGCTGCAATTGATTTTAGATTTAAAGATCTTATAAATGTCTTAGAGACAAAGGTCGCTTTGTCTACAGTAATGCTTTTTGTTAAATTGCTCCTCTGTGCAAGATATTACATTTTGTCTCACAGCAAAGTTTCAAGACAACTTAATGTCATGAAAGAAAATGAAGAGCTGCTCACCAAGCTGAGGGAGGCAGAACAAAAATGGAAAGTAAGTCATTTGAATTAATGTTTGATTCAATTGCAGGTTGTTACTATAACTGACAAAGTGAATAGTTTACATTCTGCACCAATGGTATTCACCTAACAGTGCATATCTTTGGAAGATCTTTGCTTACCAGCATTGTTTTTGGAAGCAGAAATATGGGTTCTGATAAGAACTGCTGTAATTTTGCCCTCGGCAAAAATTATCTGTTAGTCTTTTTAATGCAAGTAACTTGTGTTTAACAGACAGAGTATCAGAATCTATCTAAGTTTTTTAATCTAGAGACTTAATGTTTACAAATTCTTAGCAACAGATAATAAACTTTTAGAAGATACAATTATAGCCTGGCTGATGAACAGACTGGAATGGACAAATGAAGGTTCAACGTAAGGAATAGAATGCAATAAATTTGTTTTCAAGGTGAACATTCAGTAAAGAGATTTCACTGAGGATCCCCATCCACCAGAAAAAATGCAATGGACAAATGCCTGAAACAGTAATAATAACAGGTTTTTGTAATTAGAGTGCTTCAACTTTTCTGTAAATATCTCCTCAGAAAGCATCAGATAAACACAAAGCTGCATTTTCTCATCATTAGGCAAGCTGTGCAGATGAAGGATATGACCCATCTCCCTAAAAGCAAATAGCCCTCCCAAGATATAGTTGGAAGGAAAACATATTTCATTTTCCACACAAAACCAGTCCCCTCATCCATGTTGGAAAAGTTTCCACATGTATGGGCAAGGCAAGAAGAGCCAACATGAAAAACTGAATGTGGTAGGTGGATGGGAGATTTGACTTGCAACCACTTCACTTGTGTGTGCAAATTTACGAAGTTATCATATCAAACTCTATTCAGTAGTGAAATCTTAACCTGACTCTATTTTTTATCTAACTCTATGTCATAATGCATCCCACATGCACAACCATCAATGAACACATTGAGTATAAAACACATTACCCTTGCGTTCCTTGGCGATCAAAACAATCATGATTGTATTGTTTAAGATTTTAACATTGTTTCATTTCACAGCAATTAGATCCAGCTGGCTGACTTTGAATGAAATCTTGATTGTTTCCATTGCCAAGGGAACGCAATGTACATCTTGAGAGACTAACAAACTATTGTACTGCAAACAACCACCAGAGACATAAATCTGTAATAACTACATGTTCATTGCTTCAACTCCAATTTGTCATTAATGGCACATAGTCATTATCTTGTTGTACTTATTGATAAACTTTCATTTACAGTCAGCTGAAGAAAAGATTTTGCAACATGAAGAGGCTTTTACAGTTGCAAAGGCGATGCAAAACAGACTTACTAAATTGAAAGAACTTGAAAGAGAGAATGAAAAATTCAAGGAGGAGAATAAATTGCTCAGGTTAGTGGAGAATTATGGCACAGTCCTTCTGCAAATGAACATAAAAAGAATTCTTTACAGCAATATAAGAATTCTTGAGGCATATGAGAAACCGTAAATTTGTAGGCAGGACAAGCTTATCAATATGCACCCTGTCGGAACTGTACATTTTGCCTAAGTGATCCAGGGAATCTTCTCTTGTTCCTTTTGTTGGTGATCTACTGAAAGTATTTTTACTGACAGAGCTTGAAACCAATTCAGAAGGGAAATTTAAAGTACAATTTATTCACTCCCCCTTATTGGCCTTTTTGTGGTTCACTCCAATTTCCTTTGCATACAGTTGTCTATTTCAGAAGCAGAATTTGAACTTAAATGGCTAGTAAACCTCGGATCAGAATTGAACGTGGAATTTTCGTTCCCATACAAAAACCCCATATCAGCATTTTCTTAATTTCTGGGTCTAAATGATATGGGATTTACCAAAAAATTTCACATCCAAGTTAACATTTGACCACTGCCAGTGTGCAGCAACTAATTTGTAGGGGTGTGCTTTGGAGGAATAATTTCTCTGGTTTTGTGGAGGAGGTAACGGAATGTTGAAAAGGTAAAAATAAATTTGTTTCTCTCTCTCTCTCTCTTTTCTCCCTTGGCTGCCTGCTCCGTAGAGGTAGTATTATTAACGAACCAGTATTATCAAAATGGCGTCAGAAACACAATTGGGCTTTTCTTTGAGCTGAATATGATGAAGGAAAGGACACAGAAGTATACGCTTACAAGCAAGGAGTGATTCTTTCTTATCATGAAGTCAATGTAATTACACCTGCAGTGTCTGATTACCCATTCTTTCACTGATGCATTAACATTCCATATTTGAATATCAGTCGAGTAGTTTTTATTTCACAGCCCGCCGAACTCATTAATTCTTGCTCACCCAGTATTTTTTCCATCATTGTATTCTATTCTTTTGAAGGGATTCCAGAGACAATGTGATGTTGTTACAAGAGAAATATGAATCAGTTAAGTCATCCTATGAAACTGCAGTGAAAAAGATAAACAATCTGTCAAAGTTGCAAATAGAAAATGAAGTGAGTTGAATACACCTTTTCAACTAACGGTTTCGTTTTGAAAATATTTGAAAATTTTTTCATTTGGAATTTCTGACCACGAATTTGGATTCAGTCAGGTGCAAAATTGTAGTTTCCTATGCGCGGTTTTATTCCTGTATCATTGTCGTGGCATCTTGGTCTTTCAAAGGTTGATTGTTTTGTTTTTTTTTTGGCTGACCCGATGGACGTAAAGCTTCTGTCACGGGTGGAAAAAATGTTTTAATGTTTGGGACAAAGAAAAGTCTTGATAAAAGTTTCTGCGAGAATCAGTCCAAAAAGTGTAATGAATTGGACAAAAGTTTAAGACTGATAGTCAAATTTTAATCAATCACAATCTTTAACGATACTTGTTTGGCAAATTTTGTTTGGGTTTCATGTGACCACTTCCATATATATGAACTACATCTTTTTATGAAATTCCTTGGTCTGGCAACAACTTACATTTCTTTGCTAATGGCTATAAATAAAGAGAAAATAGGATTTTGATCTAAAATTGAATTCCCATTTCTCGCTTTTCTGTCTTTATCCCGTTTCCGTTTGTCTTTTCATTCTTTCTGGAGACTTGAAAATATTTCTGGGGCCATTGGTGCCATGGTCGGCTATTTTTTCCACCCCTGTTCATCAGTTTGGTTAATGCGAAGAACAAATTAGCATTGTTTTCTTTTGTTCGTCTGGTGTTAAATCGGCTTATTTGTATCGCTAGTTTATTCTTCACACGAACCAAGCTGACGAGTGTGCGACGAAGCGCGTTTTCGCTAATGCAAGTTTGCTTCCTATTACAGCTATTAACTCATTATCTCTCCCTTCAGGATTTTAAGTTAATTCAATGCTTCTCTTGCAGGATATAAGATTTTGCTGCCCATCATATTTCAAGTCCCCCCCCCCCTCCTTCCCAAGCAAGAATTGCAATCCTGTTATGCACCCATTTTTCTGTTCATTTTCCGTTATGACTTTTGCAAACTTTATTC
Source organism: Aurelia sp. 3 sensu Dawson et al. (2005) (assembly GCA_964020215.1). Taxonomy (NCBI): domain Eukaryota; kingdom Metazoa; phylum Cnidaria; class Scyphozoa; order Semaeostomeae; family Ulmaridae; genus Aurelia; species Aurelia sp. 3 sensu Dawson et al. (2005). The sequence continues at coordinate 26,510,441 of OZ026573.1, read as the reverse complement.
ACAGGAATTAAAGAAGAAAATCAAAAGATGGGAAGTTGAGGAAATGGCTGGAGGATGTTCAAAAGCAAGGTAATAGCTTTCTGCCTTGGCGATATACCAAGTGTCCCAAAAAATGTGCACCGATCCAGGGATCCAGCGATGAGAAGTTAGCTTCAATCAATGGCTACTCGATTTCAAAATGTTCGTCGATAGTTAAATTGGACAAAGATATCTCGTTTGTTGATGTTTTTGCTTTTAGTGTTGAAGTATCAATGTTGGAAATTCAAACTAGCTGTCACCTCCAAAGCAGAGCTTATTATGGCCTAAGCAGATTCTTGAAGATCGACAACAGACAACTGAACGAGTTAATTACATACATACATACATACATACATATTTTTGATTATACAGGTTAAATCTAAGGCAGCTGTACAGCTGATGTGGACCTGTTTTTACTAAAAACTAAAATATGAGTTAAGATTACAAGGAATATCTACGATTAAAATATTTACAGGAAAAACTGAGTAAATATATAGTTGAAATTAAGTCTTGATAAAATGTAACCAGATAACTTAAAGTCCAATGGAATACTTTAGTCTATACATTGGGAAAATGTCAATTCAAGTTTGATGTTCAATACACAAAAGAAGGATCTTTTGATTTGATTGCTAATGTCCCTGATTGAAAATTAATCTTATCTAATTTGTCCTTATATTTATGTATACACTTCTTAAATTTTTCTTGTTTCAAAGCTTTAATGTCATTATCAATCAAACTCCATAGGAATGGTCCTCTGAAGAACACTGACTTTCTACCACTTTCTGTTCTTATTTGTGGAATTTTGAAGTCTTTGTTGTTACGCAGATTGTATCTACAATTCTCTTCCTCAAAAAATGAGCTTATTCTCGGGTTCATGGTTCCTTCTTTGACTCTATGCATTAATGTTATGAGTCTTTTCTTGTACATGTAATCAATTGAGTCCCATTTAGCAACTTGCAACACTTGGTCTGATGGTGTATTTGTGTCAAGTTTATGAATTATTCTAGCTGCAGTTCTGTGGATTCTTTCAATTCCAGACATAGCTCCCATGGAACAATTTCCCCATACAACAATGATGTACAGCACTACTGGAATAACTGTTCTGAAGTAAATCTCTTCTAGCATGTCTTTTGGGAGATAAGACATAGATCTTATTGTCTTCACTTTTGCTGCAAATGCTTTTCCAACTTTCTCTGTTTGAGCCTTCCAGTTCAACCTGTTGTCAATTTTGACTCCTAAGCACTCAGTCACATCTGTGTATTCTAATGAATTGTCTCCTAATTTCATTTCTGGCAATGGACCAATGATGTTATGCCTTTTCATGATGAGAACTTGTGTTTTTGTAGGATGCACAGTTAGCTTATGTTTTGTGCACCAGTCATTTATTTCTTTTCATGTTTCTTGTAGTTTTATGCATACATCATCAATATTTTCACCAATACAAAATGGAGTGTCATCTGCATACATCTCAATTTGACCTGACTTGACAGCTTTTGGAAGATCATTTGTATAGGCTGTAAATAATCTTGGCCCTAAAAGTGATCCCTGTGGGACTCCCATGCTAACATCAAGTACTTCAGATGATTCAGTTTCTATCACTGTCAGTTGTTTACGGTTGCATAGGTAGTCCTCAATCCAGGTAGCTACTTTCCCTGAGATACCACTACTCTGCAACTTTAGCCTAAGTATCTCATGGTCCACAGTATCAAATGCTTTGCTGAAGTCAATGAAAATGACTCCAACAGCTTTTCCTTCTTCAATAGCCTTTTTCCAAGTTTCAGTAAGGTAGATTAGTAAGAGCTCAGTTGAATGTCCTTTCTTGAATCCCCACTGATTAGGATTTGGCACTTCAATAGCATGTTCATCTAGTCCAATTGAAATAACCCCTTCTAATAACTTTCCTGGCACACTTAACAAGCTAAGTGGCCTGTAAGTTTCCCTCTTGGTCTTGTTCCCCTTTTTTTCTGCTGCCTTTAGTTTTGCAATCTTGTACTCTGATGGGAATTTATCAGTTGCTAAGCTTTTGTCACAGACTATTAAGAATGATTCTTTAAAAACTGCTGCAGTATTTTTAACCTCTCTTGTTGTTATACCATCTAGTCCTGCTGCTTTACCAGGTTTAAGTTTAGCAATAGATTGCTCAAGCTTGTTTTTAACATCCTTTATCTCAATCAAAGTTGGGGTTACTCTTTCTATGTAGCTGTTGTCATCAGTATTGATGTGATCATATTTCTGTGCAAGCTGTTTTCCTATATTTGTAAAAAAGTCGTTCAGAATGTTTGCTTTCTTTCTGTTGTCATGCTCAAGTATTCCACTGTCATTAGCAATGGCTCCTATAGTCTCTTTTTTACCATGACCTTTTAACTTTTTTACCACATCCCAAAAGCTCCTCATGTCTTTACTCTTTGCTTCTTTCAGATTTGCAAGCCAATATTCTCTCTCTGCAGTTCTTAGCATTTTTGTAACTTCATTCCTTAACTTTTTGTATTGATCCCAGTCCTTTTGTAGCTGTGATGTTTTTGCGGTTTTCAATGCCTTGTACCGTGTATTCATTTTCTTCCTGATATCTGAATTCATCCAGGGTAAACTTTTTGTACGAACTCTTGCTATTCGTTCTTTTATGTGATCTTTCTTCACTTCATCATACATTTGTTTCCATGCCCACACACATTCATCCACTTCATCAAATAACTCACATACATGCCAAGGAACCAACTGCAGTTCATCATTGAAAGTTGCCCAGTTACATTTAGCAGTATTTGAGACTTTCTGGTATCTTGGGGGTGCATTTATCATTCTTAGGTCAACTTTTGCATATACAAGACTATGATCTGCAATTCCAGTATCAAACACCCCAGCTTTAGTATCAATTCCAGTATCAAACACCCCAGTATCAAATTACGAAAATTGGACACAGTTTCTATATCAAGATTAACATGAAACTTTATGTTTACAAAAGTTTAAGTTTGCAAATTGTATATAAAACCTCATCTGGACTATGGGGACATAATTTATCATAGATTTGATCCAAATATGTCTTTGGACCTGACGAGGAAACTTGAACAAACACAGTACTCTGCGGTACTTGCAGTGACTGGTGCGTGGAGAGGCACCAATAGGCAAAGACTTTAAGAGGAACTGGGATGGGAAAACCTTCATGAGAGACGGTGGTATAGACGTTATGTCAATTTTACAACCTAAAAATGTCATCGACTCCGCAGTATCTATTTGAACAAAGTCCCCCCGAGCGCGATAGCTCTTACAATCTCAGATATGCGCGGGCCTATGATCCAATCATTCCAAGAACTGTTCGCTTTTCAAATTCCTACTTCCAAAACGTCCTTTACGAACGGAATTTTCTCGATAATGAGATCAAAAATTCGGCTTCCCTTGGTGAATTCAAAAGGAAAGTTTTGGCCATAATTAGACCATCGAGGAATCCGATATTCAATGTCAATGATATCACTGGTATTAAACGATTGACAAAACTTCGTGTCAAATTTAGTGATCTAAATGAGCATAAATTTTGGCACAATTTTGATTGTTTAAGCCCAATTTGCGACTGCGGTAAAGCAAATGAGGATAATGAACATTTTCTCCTGCACTGCCCTTTGTATGACATTATACGGCAAGATCTTTTTGGTCAACTCGAAAACATTCTTGATTTCAACGTTTCGGACATGAACTCCAAATCACTATGTAATTTACTCCTTTTCGGAAAACCTGACTTAGATGTGAGCGTGAACAAAATGATTATAGAGGATACACTTCGTTTTATCGAAAATACGAAACGATTGTAGATTCAGTACAATTAATTGAAACGCAGCAACATACATCTTGTAATTGTATTTATATTTCTTTCTTTTGTTTGTGTCTTGTATTTATCAGTCGTAATTGTTTTTTTTATATTTGTGTTTTCATGTAAATAAACTAAGTTATATTGTAAGTGCCACTTGTGTTCCATTGTAAATAGAAACTAATTTATATTGTAAGTGCCATTCATAGTGGAAACTCAATGACCTTGTGTCTTTTTCCGCTATGATTATTGGCACAGTTGAATTAATTGTATTACTTGTAGTTTTTAAGATTTGATAGAAAAAAAAGAAAAATGAGATTACAAGAGCAAACTTCGCCATGTTACTTCGATGGTTTGAAATACGGTTAAGATTGTTTCTCAACACATCAAGTCATTGTAACTGCTTTGATGTTATGAAATCATCCCCATGCATCCATCCAAGATTTGCGGTATTTTGTGTACCTGATTGATTGATTATTTGAGTGATTGAGTGATTTATTGATTGATTGATTAGTTGATTGATTGATTGATTGATTGATTGATTGATTGATTGATTGATTTATTTATTTATTCATTTTTCCATCTATTTTTTTCAAGGTCTCCGATTGAGCTAACAAGGATGATATCGGATCTGCAGAAAAGTCAACTATCCCTTAATGCAAAACAAGGAGATTTGCAAGCAAGGTAATGGTCTTCAATTTCATAACAGTGCTTCATGTATTTCTTTGTTTGTTTGTTTGTTTGTTTGTTTGGTCTTTTTCTGAAATGGGCTCCGTCGTAGACACCATTGTATTAGGCACATGTCCATTGTTTTCTGCAGTTTCTTTCGTGGCTTCGCACAAGCTACCAAAAACCAACCGTTGAAAGCCCACTCATAGCTCAGCAATAGACCATTTCAACAATTAGAAAAGGAGACTGGGGAGAGCGGTTTGTTCTGGTAAATGGCTGCCACGAAGCTTCTACGAATGATAGATTTCCCTTCACAAAAACTTTTAGTTTTAAATTCACGGTTGAAACTACAGATCTTTGAGTAAGAAGTCCCAAAATGTAGTCGCAAGGATGTCCCATGACTCCTATGCCTCGTAACGAGGGCGAGACCTCACATGAAACAGCTTTGGCGGGAAAGCGGGAAGGTATTCGTCAGTTTCCTTCGAACTTGTGCGATCAGATCAGATATGGTTCCTGGCAGTTTTGAGAAGGTTCCTGATAACAAAGCTGTTCCTCTCTGAGTACTGCAGACTTGATGAGATAGGAATTCAAATTTAGAAATATTCAAATTTAGAAATATATAAGAGATATGATTGTTTAGTTTGTTCCTCTGTGAAGTACAAAGACTTATCTTCGAAAAAACACTTTCGTTTTGAAAAAGATGAAAGGGCTTTGTGATATTGTCTTTCAAAAAACTGCAAAACCTCCACTTGGACAAAAATTTGGAGATGGAATCCCTTGAAAGCAAAGCCAGTCAACTAACCTTTGCGTCATACTTTGGTCCTAAATCAGCGTTTTCGCTTTCTTATTGAATCGAATTTACCAGTTTACTCAATCTATCTGCTGCTCAAGTTGTCGGACGGATGACTGTAACTTTCTAGGGTGGCGGTTATGTCGACCAGATGATCCGATACAAGCTGCGGATGGTGCCATGGTCGGCTATTTTTTCCACCCCTGTTCATCAGTTTGGTTAATGCGAAGAACAAATTAGCATTGTTTTGTTTTGTTCGTCTGGTGTTAAATCGGCTTATTTGTATCGCTAGTTTATTCTTCACACGAACCAAGCTGACGAGTGTGCGACGAAGCGCGTTTTCGCTGTGCATTTTCTCGCACAGCCTCAGATCATTGTTGAATACTTATGTAATGCATGGTGCATCTTTTTGCTTTTGTCTTTGCTAAAAGCCTTGATGTTCAAACGAAACGGAGGAAGTAAGATCGTAATATGCTTGTAGATTAAGGGGACTTAAGGTTGAAAGATTCTCTAAGAGTTGGTTGACACAATTTCTTGAAATGGGGTTGTTATGCCGTAAGATGCGGTTGTTATACCCCCAATTTGAGCTGGGAAGCCATTCTGCTACGCCTTTGTAGTAATGCTTTCTTAAACACATCTGACCTGTCCTTTTTAACTTTTCGTGCGTAAGTCCTCTCTGAGCAGTGGTAGATTATTTTTTGGCATCAGCGAAAAAGGGGGCCGTTTTGATTCGTCTACCTTTGCAGGAACTTGATGAATGCTTAGATTATGATAATATTATTTTCTCATAGCGTGCTTATAAAAGATAACTTGCTCAAGAGCATGAAAGACAAACACAAAGAATTGACCGAGCAGTTCTTAGAGCTACAGGTAATCGTGAATAAAAACAGCCATGTAACGCTTACTGCCCCTTAGCTGCAAGTCTGATAACATTAAGCTTTCATTCAAATATTAGACCATTTATTGTAGCAACAGCTCTACAAACCTAGGTAAATTGATCTTCTGTGTAATTCTTCTCCATTAATCTTTAATCTTCTTATAACACAATGAATGTTATAGAGTGTCCCTAAAAAGGTTGTGCCCTGTTTGTGTGGCTGCTGTGGAGGAGCTGTAAATTTAATTATCTTAGGTTTAACACAGTTGCATAGGTCAGGATTCAACTTAGAGTTTGAGACCTTGTATGAGTCAATCTGACAAGTGGTTGCTGATTTATGGCAGAGAAAAGGTAGAATAAGTGGCCAAAAACACCACTTCTGTTGTTCCATAGCTATATTAAAATAAAGTAAGTTTTCAAAGAAAGGGTTCTTTTGTCGTGTTAAAATTTTTTGAGCCTTTCCTCCGTCAAAAAAACGGCAGTCACGTGTCAAATTGACTCAAACAAAGTCTCAAACGCTAAGTTGAAGCCTGTCTTTTACAACTATATATGTAAAAACCGAGAAAATTAAAGCTACAACAGCGCCTCCACAGCAGCCACACAAATGGGGAATAATTGTTTGGGACACCTTGCATACTGTTATCAAATCGAGTTTTGAGCTTCTGAACTGTTAATGATGTGTTGCAGGAAATATAGGAACCCACAGATGCTAGCTTTGGTTATCATTAGTGACCGAAATGCATTTTTTATGTATTCATGATAGGAACGAGAAAACCAACAGTCAGAGAAATGCCAAAGATTACAAAGAAGATTGCTTTTGGTGACAGCTGTGAGTTGTTTTAACTTCATCATCAGTCTTCTTTTTAATTTTGCTTTTCCAATTCATTCTCCTTTGTGATGTATCCTTTTCCTGCTGCACTGTCTTCCACATGCGAGTTCTGAATTAGGTTCTCAGTCCTAGCTTTACTTCCGTTCTCCTCCGCAAAAGTAAAGTCTGCACGCTGGCCACTCAGTCCTTGATAGATCAGTATAGAATTCTATGGAATATATCTTTGACCTGATTTGCTTCCAAGAAACTTTAGCTTTTTCTCTATAATTGTACTGTTGTACTTGTCTGAAATGCTCAGTTTTTTCAGAATTGAATGTTCTTCTTCTCTTTTAAGGACCCAGGAAAAATTTAGAAGAAAACTTAAAACCATCTTGATTTCTAAACTTTTTGGCAAAACAAAAAATGATTTCCTAGAATTTCTGAAATGTCCAAAGGTTGCATTATAGATATGAAGGTGAACTTTCTTTAAAAGCATTCATTCGAAAGAAATAGATTATAGAATTTTACGCCTGCCCTTTTACATCAACTTAAAGCCTCGGTACCTATGCTAATATGACCCGCCAAACTGATTGAGGATATTTATCAAAGTCTATCGTGAGTAGGGTTGTTTAGGAAAAGTAAAGAGCTGTTTTCCAGGAGGATGTTTAGGTATATTGTAATGTCAAACCTTTATTGATAATTTGAAATCTTAAAATACTTCTTTTTAGGAAACCTTGGTGTTAATTTAAAGTTTTACTCCTGAGATCTTTTTCTCCCCAAAGTTTACTGGTTTGAGAATGAGACCTTTTGCCTTAAAATTTCTGTTGGAGTAGAGCAATACTTTTTCCCATTTCATAGGATCGTGATGGCATACGCAGAATTCTCAATAACTATGACACAGAAATATCACCTAATCATTCGCAACAACTCATCACCAGAGTTCAAGAGGTAAGTTATAAAAAGTCACATACTACCACAGAAACGAGATATATTCATGCCTTTTATTTTACAATTTCAACACGGCAAGCCCGTCCACTAAGGTTGTTTTTCAGGGGGCTGTTTTCGTGTCTTGTTTCTTGCGTTCTTTTATTTGTTGATATCAGTTGGTCAAAAGGGACTCATAGCGCTACTTTTAGGCCCTTATTCACCAATCAAATCGCCAGAATTGTCCAGAATTTAGTTTCAACCAATAAGGAGGCGCTGTTTAGACAATTGCTGAGGCTACGTACAAAAACAGTTGATATGGCCTCGAGTGCTCGTAGCTGTTATGGATCTCTTTCGTTTTTACGGAGGAAGACTGCTGCTTCAAAGGTATTTATTTTGCAATTAGCTGGTCAGGAAAACATCATTCTTTGTACTAACAGTTTGCTTTTCAATTTTGAAGCACTTTAGGCCAGACTTTGAAGTAATTTTATAGCAGGATGTCCAAGTGCACGAGAACTGCGGCTAGTTCGTGGTACATTTTAAAAAAGAGTCCCCATTATTCCATAGTGATGTTTTCTTGAGTGAAATGACATCTGCTAATCAAAGAACGAAGGGAAACAAAGGACTCTAGGTCGTAGGGCTAGAATAGATGCCTGCGGATTCAGGCCCCGTCCACACGTATCCGGATCTTTTTGAAAACGCATCTTTTTTTATCCGTTTTGGGTTCCCGTCCACACGGAGACGGCGTTTTCAGTCACCAAAAAACGAAGCTTTTCGAAAACGGTCTCCAGAGTGGATCTTTTTGAAAACGCCGTTTTCCTGTTCTCGTGTGGACGGGTGAAAACGGAGCTTTTCGAAAACGCTGACGTCACAGCATCGATTTATGACGTATCAGAGCATGCACTCGGTTCTTTGGGGATCACGCGAGGGCATTTTGCTTGTCTGTTTTCTTTAATCGAAGTTCGAATGCCGAATATCGTTATCGATTATGGAATTTCGTTATCGAATATCGAATTGTGAATGTCACAGCGTTTTCGTGTGGCCGGGGATATTTTCGAAAACGCTCCTCGTGTGGACGCGAATCTCTTTTAAAACGGATAAAAAAAGACGCGTTTTCAAAAATATCCGGATACGTGTGGACGGGGCCTCAGTTTCCTCGGAATTATTTAGCGAAAATTTCCTGGTTGCGAAATGATTGAAAAGGGCCTAACACACTTGATCAAATCGTAAGGAATCCCTTTATACGCCTTATGCAGGACTATACACGACGTTATTTCACTCTGTCAGGGATGATCAGACATAGATTTTAAAACAATTGGTTAAGGTTTTAGATCCCATGGCAACAAACGTGCTGACGACATCTCTCACCCCTTAAAAATCGTACTGTTTTTAATTTGTTTATTATTATTATTATTATTATTATTATTATTATTATTATTATTATTATTATTATTATTATTATTATTATTATTATTATTATTATTATTATTATTATTATTATTATTATTATAACATTATTTACAGTTGGTTTTAAATATAATAGTTCTAATTTGAACTAATTAAGACCAACTATTTACACAGAAAGAAAAAAAACTAATTACAATCAGGCGATAATTATATACAAATACACTTCTGGTGAAATTCCCACGGACTCTTTATCTACATATTTTGCATGAGCAATTGTCCCCCTTCCACTCTTTTATTGATCTCTTAAAGCTAGCACTGGTTGCCAGACTTTTTATTGAGTCGGACAAAGTGTTCCAAAGGATGGCACCCCTGAAGGATAATGAATCATTCCCATATGATAATGTATTGGTGCTCGGTAACTGTAGAAGATTTTTTGTCCTTAGGTTATAGGCCACATCTTTTGTCTGGAAGATATTCCACATAAAAGATGGATTTTCCGAATTGAGGCATTTATATATTTCCAGCATTAATTTTTGCAAATTTCGAATGTGAATTGTGCATTCGCTACCCCTAGCTAAGAGTTCAGCAAAGGGGGCTGCGATATCCTGCCACATTATTCTCAGTGCCCTTTTGTGGACTCTGTTTATTGGTACATTGGCATCTTTGCCACAGAACATCCATATTAAAGGACAATAATTGAAATTTGACATGATAAATGTATTGTACAGAATACGTCTCTTGTCCTGATCTAAATATTCTGCTACTCGCGAAAACGCGCTAGTCTTATTGTTGGCTTTTTTACATAGAGTATTCACATGTTCGGAAAATTTTAACCGGCAGTCAATAGTAATACCTAAGAGTTTGACGGTGCTGGTTGCAGGAATAGGTTTCTCATCAATTTCAAACACATACTCCTGGTCTGATTTCAGTCCAAGAAACATGACTTGAAATTTTGAGGGATTTGCAACCATTCCATTGTCCCGAAACCAACACAACGCACTGTGAGTATCATCCTTGAGACAGGATACAACGTGCTCTAGGTTTTGACTGCATGCATATATTGTATTGTCATCCGCAAAATTACAAAACTCTGATTTAGTAATGGCATATGTGAAGTCATTCATAAAAATGTTAAACAAAAATGGACCTAGCACTGAGCCTTGGGGGACGCCTGATTCTATGTTTTGCCATTCGCTAAATGAGTTGCCGTACTTGACGCGTTGCTTCCTGTTTGAGAGGTAACTTGAAAATAGTTTCAGGCTTTCCAGACCTAAACCATAGGCAGCCAGCTTAGCCATTAAGAGATCATGTGGAAGGCAGTCGTAAGCTTTTGACAAATCCATTAGTACCATTCCCACATAGCCCTTTTTGTCCAGTGTACTGCGACAAGCTTCAATAAGACGGAACAATGCGTGTTGTGTACTGTAACCGTCGCGGAAGCCACACAGTAAACTAGAAAGTCTTGTATTTGCAAAAGGCGTCATTTGCTTCGCCATGATTCGCTCAAGGACTTTGGATAGGGCCGGCAGGACACTTATAGGCCTGAAGTTAAATTTCAACGTAGAATCGTCAGCTTTGAAGATAGGTGATACATCAGCCAGTTTTAATTTGTCCGGAAATTCGCTACATTCGAACATCTTATTAATATAGAATGTGATCTGATCAATGCACAAACCTGAGAGTAATTTTAGGATGTCCGTAGGTATCTCCCCACTAGATTTTTTCGAACTATTTAGCTGGTTGATTTCATTCCAGACGTCAATGGGTGCAACAAAATTAAATTCAAATTTGTCAACAGCCCCAACATTCTCCTTGATTCTAATAATACTTGGATGGTTCCTATATTTTGTGTGAGGAGTTCCTTGTGTATATTGTATATTGTGTATATTGTGTGAGGAGTTCCTTTATGATTTGATAAAATGTTTTGGGCTTTTTCAGACATTTCGCAACAATGAAATTTTTCAATCTCCAGTTCTCATAAAAACGGGAGAAAGTATAAAATACTTCGATCTCTCGGCTATCAAGCGAAGTTGATTCATTCCACTCCACAAAGTACTCTACATGAAATGAATATTCAAACGTAGGAACATTTTTTCTTGCTTGTGTGGTTTGATAATTTTTCAAAATTTTGTTAAGTTTTTCTAAACCTTGAAAGTTGAAGGAAATTGTTAAACTATGCTGGTTTTACGAAGAAGCTTGTGAGAAATTACGGGTGTAGGATTATCTGGCTAGAATCTCTGATTGTTGCATTCTTTCTACCTTGAATTATGTTGGGAAGATGAATATAAGCTCATTTTTGACTTGAATTTTTAGGCAGAAGATCGTTTGACAGCTGCCAATGAACTCATTAATAAAATGGAGGTTTGTGAATTGTTCCTTTATTTTTGTATTATAACTTTTTGTCAAACAAGCAAAATGTAATTTGTTCTTCGTGGTATAGAAGTATGTAGTCCTGTGCTCAAGTAAATCTTTTGTTTGAACACTACACCCTTTGGCTATTCCTCTTTTAAGTGTCTAGATCAAGCATTCATTTTATATGTTTTATACACGCGATTCGTACAAATTCGAAACTCTACGAAATGTATCAAAGTGTCGTTTGAGTTGGATTCTTTTGTGGAATAGGTAAAGGGTGTATTACATTATTATTACATTAACTATATACAGGGTGTCTCAAAAAAATTGTTCGACGTTTGATTAAATACTAAAAAATAACGATACGCTGAATGGACCTTTGGTCAAGTCACCCTTGTTCTGAGATTTTAAAATAATTTTTGACACAAGAATCTTGCAAATCCGATAAAAATTCATGGGGTTACAAGCTTTTGAAGTTCAAGTTTGTGCGAAAGCTGAAACCAGAGGCCTCGAAATGGCATTTTTGGTAAAATTCCCATAGGCCGTCGTTTCTGTTATTTCTCAATTGTTTCAGGGCGAAACAAGTGGGATTCACACAGGTATTCGATAACCTAACTGTCAAGCATATGGATGCGTTGAGGAAACAGATTCAGTCTCTCGCCGATTTTGTTTTGAACCACTGTTTTTGGACCTATGCAATGTTAGGGAATTTTGAGAATGATCACAAGAAATAATTTACTTTAGAAGTCGTATTTGGTTTGCTCTGATGTCAACGAGAGGTATGACATTGGATAAGCTTCTTGTACCTCCGTCTTCGAGCTTTTTGCAATACAAGTAATCTGGGGGGCCTCTTGTTTCAGCTATCGCATATTTTTGACATTCGAGAGCTCGTAACTCAGTGAATTTTCAACCGATTTGCACGATTTTAGTCTCTAAAATTATTTCATAATCTTAGGAACAGGGTTATCTTTCCATGAGCCTGTTCATGTTGCCCTTATTTTTCAATATTTGATCAAACGTCGAACAATTTTTTTGAGACACCCTGTACTGTTTTTGTTTTGTTTTTACACGTACAGAGTGAGCCATGACAAGGACAGATTTTGTAATACAAAAGAAAAAGTTGCTTTAATTGACACCTCAATTCAAAGCGATTAGTTACTGCTGACAAAAAGGAAATTCTATTGACCCATAAATCAAAACAAACATGGCCGCAAAGATGCCCCATAATGAATACTGTAAACTTTCGCCTTATGCAAGCGAAATATGGTCTTTAAGAGAAGTTATGTGCATATAACGAAAGAAGAAGGGTGAATCAAAAGTTCTGTCTGGTTGATTTGGTTATTTAATTAGGGAGCTGTGTGGTAATTTTTTCATTCAAGCCCTAAATACCCGAGAATTATAATGCCTCCTGCTCGGCTTCTAAATCAAATAAACAAATTTCGCGAGACAGAACTTTAAATTTACCCCTCTTCCTTCGTTATAAACACATAACTTCTCTTAAAAACCACCTTTCGCTTGCACAAGGCAAGAGTTTACCTTACTGATTATGGGGCAACTTTTGCGGCCGTGTTTATTTTGATTTATCGGTCGAGAGAATTTCCTTTGTCTGCAGTATCTAAAGTACGACCAAAAACTATGTAGAGTTAAAACGTTTTTCGATGCCATTTCGGCTCTATTTGCTTAATAGTAAAAGTTAAGATCTCTTTCGAAAGAGGAAGAGAACCGTAATATCCTTAAGCAGCATTCTCGAAATTTAAACTTATAGAAGGGGGTTTAAATCAAGCCTCAAAAAAGCAACTCTTAGCCCACGCATCCATCGAAGTTGAAAAATATATGGCTGAAAAGCTCTATCTTAGCTGTATCCAAATCTGTGCTCCATTTATTTGTGAACTAAGTACATTTTCATCCATATGCGAAGAAATGGCCAAGGGTTAGCAGATTTTGGAAAAGTTGGTTTCACTAAAATCGGGGGAAGCAACAAGTCGCTACTGCAACGAACAACACGGACTTTATCAAAGTAAAACTGTATTGAGCATGGAAGGCTATCTTAAGGGAGTTTAACCGAAAGTCACTTTCTCGTGATTATTGATGCTTTCCTTGAAAAAATATTTCATTTGAATTTCGAGTTGTTCGGTCAAGCATGTGAGATAACTATTTCTTGCAAAAGCACATGAAATGCATCGATTGTAATCTCTCAAGCGGCTAGATTCGCAAATGAAAAACACTGGGCTACTGCAAAGGTTCTTTCAAAAACTGTAAGCGTACCAAAGTTAATTGTTTAGAATCTACATAAAATATTCTTTGAAAGAAATCAACAACATTTAGGAAGAGAAAGTGAATTTCGACTAAGCTCTCTCGAGGCAATCTATCATGCTAGGTACAGTCTTAAGTGATAAAGTCCCTGTTATTTGTTGTTGTAGCGACTTGGTGCTTCCCCCGTTATTGAGAAAACCAGATTTTCCAAAATCTGCTAACCCTTGGCCATTTCTTCGTTTGTAGACAGAAACCTATTGGGTTGACAAATAAACGGAGCATAGATTTGGATACAGCAAAGAAAGAGCTCTTCAGCCATATATTTTTCAACCTCGACGGATGCGTGGGCTAAGAGTTGCTTTTTTTGAGGCTTGATTTAAACCCCCTTCTGTAAGTTTAAATTTCAAAAATGCTGCTTAGGGATATTACGCTTCTCTTCCTCCTTCGAAAGAGACCTTAACTTTTACCATTAAGCAAATAGAGCCGAAATGGCATCGAAAAATGTTTTAACGCTACATAGTTTTTGGTCGTACTTTAATCAGTTTGAATTGAGGTGTCAATGAAAGCACATGTTGCTTTTGTATTACAAAATTTGTTCTTGTTGTATGCCATAACAAGCATTCGTTTGGAAGCACAGCTTTATGATGAACCTTAATAACAGTGCCACGACGAACATTTTGAGGGCCATTTTCAGAAAACAATCATTGTAAAATCGACATTCAATTTATGACAAATCCATGTTAAGTATAAGTGGTGTATCGACTGAGCCATGATTTATTTATTTAGGACGTTTCGAAACAACTTGTCTCATCCTTAGCGGAATAAAATTTGTTTACGTGCGAGATTTTAAAATACAAATTATTCCCAAGCAATGCTTAATTAAATTATCAATCTTTTGATTTCTAAATAGGGAAGGGCTATCTTTTTCGTCGTGGCACTGTTATTAAGGTCCATAACAAGCAATAACAAGAACTTCATTGTTTCAACCACTTTGCAAAATTCTCATCAAGACGATTTTCTTGAAACAATCAGTTGGGTGGAAAAAGCACGGCGGTGCACTGAAACAGAGCCAAGAGGCGGCGAGCAATTTTCGACTTGTAAGTTATTGTTTTGTTGTGAACAAATATGCAAAAATTTTCATGAAGTAGATTGCGTGGGTCTTCAAGCAAGCACAAAAAGGGCTAATCTTAGCTGTTTATGTATGATAATAAAAAATCGAATTTCTGTTCTAGAGTGAAAGTGACCAACAGAAGAAAGAAACAGGAAAATATCGATTGATGTCAACCAAGGTATGATCAAAGTTGGATCAATTTATTATGCCATATGTAATATTCGAAACCCTGGTATCAAACTGTGTTTTGATTCCTTCAAACTTTACCGGGTGATCCAAAAAACCCTCACGAGCGAAATCCTAACAAGAATTGTGAAATCAAAGATTATTGATAAATTCTTTTTTCACCGTTTACTTGAAAGGCTTGGCTATCTTCTGAGAGGCTGCAGACAGAGCAGAAACTACGTAAAATGACGTCATCAATCAAGCTGACATAAGGAAGTGTTTAAATAGATAAATTTTGAACTGATAAATTAACAGTTTAAGGCCCAAAGAAGAAAATATCAAGTGTTGCCTAACTTCGGGATCTGTTACAGGGAGCTAGGGAGGCTGAAAGTTACTAGTTTTTGCGCATGCGTGCACAGTTTCTGCTCTTTCAAGGCTGCATGATCATTTTGAGCTATATCTTCCATCCAAAAAAGCAGATTCAAAGAAACTCTCAAATCCTAGATTTCTGATTTAGATTATGGTAGTGAAATAATCGCCACCATTTTCCAGTCAATATTTGTGAAAACACAAGGTAGAGATGGATTTGAAGTCCTTAGTGGAAATCCGTTGTTTAAAAGTGGAAACATTACTTCAAAATTGATGTGTTTGCAGTGTCTTTTGGCCTGTTTCTTTGCTGAAACGACTTTGAACTAATGCAGCGCTTTTCGTTACAGCTTCAAGCAGAAATGGAAAATTTGAAAAGCAGGCCAAAGATGCCAACGAAGATGACGGAGAAAGATGCCAGCGAAAATAATGATTTTAAGTAAGTTACACAGTGTACTGATTGCATTGAAAACTCTTATTTCATTTAGGGCGAAATTAAACATCGTATTTCTACCGTGTCGCATCGAACTGTATTAAAAACTGCAGAATCTGCCGTGTTTTAAAATTTGATTGGAAGATCGTCTATTGCCGCTTCCGACTTAGAATAGAATGATTGAAATAACTATTCTGACAT
This sequence comes from Aurelia sp. 3 sensu Dawson et al. (2005), assembly GCA_964020215.1. Classification (NCBI taxonomy): domain Eukaryota; kingdom Metazoa; phylum Cnidaria; class Scyphozoa; order Semaeostomeae; family Ulmaridae; genus Aurelia; species Aurelia sp. 3 sensu Dawson et al. (2005). The sequence continues at coordinate 26,494,274 of OZ026573.1, read as the reverse complement.
CGCGTACTGCATGGTGAACCAACGTTAGAAACCCGCATAAAATAACGTAGATTTTTCGTGGGTAGCCTGGGTAAGTTCTTAATTATATCGCTGTTATTCTGAATTCCAGCCTGCAAGGCTCTTAAAAAGGTTTTACATCCAGTGTTAGCCATGCACACATCAATACTGTTTTTCAGCGCAAGAATTCTGGAGATTTTTGAGAATTCTGAAGAATTCTTGAAAGAATTTTCTGGTTAATATTCTTGTTTAAAATCTGATAGTCTTTTGTACCACCGAAGAGTTCTGATCAGAATTTCAAGAATTCTTGTAAATTCTTAGAAATTCTGAAGATATGAAGCCTATTATATAAGAGCCTCTCCCTGTTTCAGCCTCTCGGGGGCTCTTATTTAGGGAGTTTAAAAGATTAAAATCAAGCGCTGAAAACAATGGTTATCTTCAGTCCGTTTCTGTCTATAGAAGTCAAATTGCTGTGTTGAAGAAAAATAATGAGGAATTGCTAGAGAAGGTTGATATACTGGAAGCAAGAATAGAACAAAGGAATTTGCAGGTATGTGTTTCTACCTAATCGTCACCTTGGCAAAACCTATATTGGAAACTGCTCATATACCTTATTTCTCTTTAAAGGAAGACCCGAGTGAAACCGCTAAATGGACCACTATAGTCGTGGCAAAGATTTAGGACCACATTTTGTCAACAAAGTTTCTTGGCGTAACGATATTGAACCCTACCGCTCTGCCTTTTTGCTTTCTTGGAGTTTGTTTCGCTGGAGTTTTCTTTGCGTTGCTTTCCTTGGAGGTTGTTAGATTCCGAATGCTTTTCTTTCAATTTCTGCGCCATTTTGCTATGATGTCACAATGAAATCTGTAGAGATTCTTGGAAATTATAGTACTTCTGCCCACAAGGGATGTGACCCAAGTATTGTGTTACGCAGCTGGATTTTACATCCAACCATGCACAGTTCATTTCTATGATTTGTTTGCAAAACCTCGCATCGGAACTCCACGAAATATTGCTTCAGGAAAAAGATAGTGGTGGGCCTTTAGTCAAGTTTAAAACTAGCCCTTGATTCATTGTTCGCAGCAACAAATCGCATAGTTATTCGGACTAATTTTCAAGAATTGTGTTATTATTCGAGTAATCGAATATCAAAGGTACAGAGCACGGAGGTTTTTCTCGCTTTGCCAAGGATGTCCTTAAACTCATAGCCATAGCTGTGGACTGACGACTCCTCTCGACTTTTTCCAAAAAAAATATATATTTTGTGGAGTTTCAATATTTTGCAAACAAATCATAGAAAAGTTTGTCCATTTTAGTACTAAAAGTTTCTTAATTGGTTTCTTATTTTGTGAATGCATGAATTGTCAAAGTGGTCGCTAACACTGCTGCAGATATGTTTCTTGAAATCAGAGATCTTTGCTGGTCATTATGTGCTGAAATAGTCCCAAGGATATTCCAACCAAACAAAAGTATCCAAAAGAGAAGCCAAATTATCTTTCACAGATTCTACTCAATTCACTTAAGAATTCTTGAAAATTCTTAAGAATCCCTTTGTGAGGCCGTCCATTTTACCCGGGAGTATGATGAGTAGGATAGAAAGTCAAAAACAATATTGTCTTTTTCACAGAAAGTGCAAAACAATCATTTTGCTGGCAGAGCTGAAAATTTTCTGGGAACCTGGATCCCAGGTTCCGATACTTTTTGCAGCTCTGCTTGAAATTTAAAACATCATATAGGAATAAACAGTGTTCTGTTTGTTGAAAACACTAATGGTTAGTAAGTATTGCTCTTCAACGATATATTTGCTGTAATATCCATGCTTTTAACTTTGAAGAGTTCCTCAATACTTCTCAGACATAGTACTAGAGTTTCTTAAAATTTCGGCCATCTTAGTACTAGTTTCTTATAAACCAGTTTCTTTTAAAGAGACGTGTATTCTACCTGCAACTTGCATGAACTACGCAGTATAATCTACCAAATCAATGTCACATCCAAAGAATTTTTGCAGGAAATTTTGACGATTTTTTGCCGTTCCCAGGAAGGGAAAATTGTATCAGCCTCTGCAATATATTTTTAATTACTTTCTTTTATAGGGGCATTTTGATCCAACAAAAACTAAAGTTCTTCACCTTGCAAAAAATCCTCTTGCCATCTCCAGAAAGCTGCATGCTGAAGAAATAGACAATTTGCGCGATGAAAATGAGGAACTTCGAAGGAGAGTAAAAGCTTTTGAGAAGCAAGGAGCTGTCACTGAAAGCAGTATAATTTTAGACGACAAACGGATACAAGGTATGCAATCGTGTTTTTTCAGTAACAAATTCGCTTGTGAATAACTTACACAGAATGACGTTGGGAGGAATTTGATGGCAGGAGTTATTAGACATTCCAATTAATGCTGGACAAAATTCATCCAAAATTATTCAAAACGGTAACTGCATGCAATTATAATTTGCATCAGGCATTACTTCGTCTTCCGATCTAGTGAAGGAGTCCATTTGTTGATAGCGTATTCTTACTAGTCTTACAGTTGTAAGACAACTAAATACTGATATCAACAAGTGCTTTTTGTCCCGAATGAGAGTTTTGGTTTTTTCAGCTGGGAATTTCCTAAGCTTAAATGTCAAAGTTTCTTTGCAGATTTGAAATCTCAATTGGAGAGTGCCGAGCTTCACAACAAGAGATTAAAAGAGGTAAGAGGGATCAAATTTGCATTAAGTAACACATCAATGTTTCCTACTTGGTGAGTCAATAAAAAGTCTCAGCGTTCGAAAAAATGGTGCTCCCTGAAGATTAAAGCAATGATTTTGAATACTGTCTTGTTTTATTCCCGACATGTCCAATTAGGTTCATTAATTTACCCAGCTGTAATCGGCCATTCCTTCCTGTCGATATAGGAGATTTGCTGCGGAAAGTCCCCTTTCGAAAACCTGCAAAAAAACAAATGAAAGCGAAGAACAACGTTTCCCTTTGTTTTCCTTCCTAGCTATTACGAAACTTTCTTGCATGCATGTAGTTTGTCCTCTTGGAAGAATGGAATTCCCCTGAATAAGTTATCCATACCAGGGGGAAGGCGTTTTGCATTCCCGTAAGAGGATAGCACGTGCTAAAGCGTGCTCAAATCATTGCTGTAAGGTAAACAGCGGCCCCAGAGTCTAGGGTGGCCAACGACTTATCCAGAGTCAAGGGTGGCCAACGATTTCTAATCTTATTCACAAAGAAACAGCAACATTGATTTATATATCTTTGAATGAGCTTGCACCCGAATACATGCGAAATCTGTTCACAAGATGTTCAGAAACAACGGTCGTGTACTACGCTCCACTGATACAGATCTGAAATTGCCTCTTTTAAAAAACTAGCACTGGTCAAAAGTCGTTCTTGTATCGAGGGGCCAGACTTTGGAACAGCCTGAGTAGGGAAACTAAAGTGGCAACCTCCCTCAGTGCCTTCAAACACCTATCAAAAGCGATGTTGATACACTGAGCCAGAGCAAAATTTTTCCTTTGTCTCAGTTTCTCTTCTTTTTTTATTAAACGATTGTATTAGGGCTACTTTGTTTGTAATATTATATCTATTAATTTGTTTTTAACACGCCAGTTTGGAAAAAAGTATTTATAACTTATCCTGAAATTTTTTACCTGTTTAAATATTATAAAATGAAAAAATGAAAAAACACATTATGGAACTTGCTCCTGATTTTAGCATGCTTTTAAAGACCCATTGTCAACCAACAATCTTCTCTCTTGTTTATCAACAATGCTCCAGCGTAGTTACATGTTTTTCTGTGTCAGAAAATATAAATTGCGCAGCTACATAGATTCTTGCAACAGAACAACGAGAGTTCGGCACATCAACTCCAAGAAAACGTGACCAGTTTGATGATTCACCAAGCCTGTGGAACAATCAGGTTTGATGATTGCTTTATCTTAGTTCACCAGGTAGAACATACTTGTAGGGGATTACAAACTTTGATAAAGAAATGTCGTCTGTCTGGCCTAGTTTTGCTTACTCGCCAGGAACGCTAAGCTAGGCTACCAAGAGCTGATATGTATCATGTAACAAAACAGAACACAATGATGATGGTGCATGAAACGTAAGCATTGACTTTTCGCTAGGCTATTGAACGATCGCAAGGCTTATTCTTCTGTCACTGCTCGTTTCAAAACAAAATGGTGACTGAATGCTTCTCACACAAAAGAGGTCTCTGTTTGTAAACACTAATTTGACAACACTGGTTTTGTTGGTTGACAATGGGTCTTTAATGCTACTTGAAGGGAATCTTTTAGAAAATCGCTTGTAAATTCTGAAGGGAATGACCGAATTCAGCCAAGAAGAATTCTAAAGATAATTGAACATGTTAAGCCTGGTTTCCATATGATCGCAAGGATCGCAAGCGACGCAAGGATCGCTGAAAATAGTGTCTTGCGATCCTTGCGATCCTTGCGATCCTTGCGTCTTAATGGAAACTGCTTTTAAAATTTGCTGCGATCCTTGCGATCCTTGAGATCCTTGCGATTTGAGTCAGAAAAAATTCTATCTCTGCGATTCTTGCGATCCTTGCGTCAAAAGATTTTTTAATGGAAACCGTTTGTTTCAAAACTTGGCGATTGTTGCGTCAGTTTTTCATCTGGGATGTTCAATGAAGCCTCGCTTTGGCCACACTGGCCTCACTTTCACAGATTCTCGTTTGATTTGGTGCGTCGTGCTTCAAATTGTTGCCACCTTGCGATCAAATGGAAACCTCTTTGACGCAAGAATCGCAAGAATCGCAACGATCGCAAGTCACAATCTTGAGCGATCCTTGCGTCGCTTGCGATCCTTGTGATCATATGGAAACCAGGCTTTAGCTATTCAATCAGACATTGCAAAATATCATTGCTGATATATTCAGAGATCATCAGCCTTTCTAAAGCCGGGCTTTATTCTTTACTCACCCGGTATAAACCTGTTTATTACCCTCTGTTCCTAATTCAAACTGCGTGCGCCATGCTCAGTCATCAATCATCAACAATTTATTTACAGTAGGCAAAAGAATTTTTTTTAAACAGCAACATTACTGCTAATTAAGGCCTACTAGCTTAAAAATTAAGAGAAAATATATTACAGCCGTTTAAAAACAAAGATTGATACATATCATGTTAGGTACCCAACCTGAGGTATATATGTTTTGCAAAGTCTACAGTTGCAGTTCTCGCCCTTCCAATATTTAATATGGTTTTTGAAGATAGGAAGTGTGCCTGCTTGTTTGACTATATTTGGTAAAGTCGACCAAAGCCTATATTTCCAAGGAAGGATATAGTCTCGATTCCATGTGTTGTTGCATGGTCCAACGCAACTTTGGAGTTCAGCTTTTTTCACATTTGCCAACAATTGGAGTGGAAAAGTAGGGAATATTCTGAGACGTGAATGAAAAACATTCAAATTTACCGGGTGACTCAGAATAATCTCCTCGAGCTAGACAGCACATAGTTTCCTAAAACCAAATGTTATGAACACAAACAAGGCATCAGCATATAGCTAAAAGACTTAGTTATCCTTTGAGATGTAGTTTGGTTGGTTTAAGTTATGGCTACCGTCCGAAAACAATTTCAAATATATGGTACCATATATTTGAAATTGTTTTCGGACGGTAGCCATAACTTAAACCAACCAAACTACATCTCAAAGGATAACTAAGTCTTTTAGCTATATGCTGATGCCTTGTTTGTGTTCATAACATTTGGTTTTAGGAAACTATGTGCTGTCTAGCTCGAGGAGATTATTCTGAGTCACCCGGTAAATTTGAATGTTTTCTCAAGGTTGAAATCTCGTGGCCCTAACTTACCCCTTAATAGCCACCGTTCTCCATAGGTGTTCCAAAATAAAGTGCAGACTTTTCGAGAAAGTTGTTATCAGCTGTATGGCTACAAACATGATATGGTCGGAGGTGAAATGTTCAAACTTCTGTCGATGTATGCTGAGAAGCCAGATCATTTTTTCTTATTTCAGGTAAGTGTTCTTTTGTTCCACGGGTGAGAGGAAACAAGACGTTTATTCTGTAATAAAATGTATGAACTAATCATACTTTGTCCTTATCGTCGCTTCTGTCTGCCTTTCTTTCTTGTAGTCGCAGTTCAATTCTAGTCATAGCAAAACATGGCCTAATTTTCGTTTTCTGCAAAAGCGAGGCTGTCCTCGTTGCAGCTTTGTGCTGAATCGGCCCCGTTTTTGCACAAAGCTGGAAACGAGGACAGCCTCACTTTTATAGAAAACAAAAATTAGGGCATGTTTTGTCAGCACTTGAATCGAATTGAGACTGCAAGAAGGAAAAGCAGACAGAAGCAACGACAAAAACATCTTGTTTCCTCTCACCCATGATTGTTCATAATAACTTAAAGGGCTTTTGTCTCTAAATTTCGGTCGAAATGGTGATTGCAGTTCTTTGATGGGCAAAATGACACAGGCGTTTACCTGATCTTTTCTAATTGAAAGCGCCATTTTGAAGGTAAATCATTGTACAGGATGTCTCAAAATATTGTTCGACGTTTGATTAAATATTAGAAAATAAAGATAAGATGAACTGGCTCATGGAAAGGTAACCCTGTCCCTAAGATTTTCAAATAATTTTGGAGGCCTGTATCTTGCAAATCGGTTAAAATTTCATTGAGTTGCAAGCTGTCAAAGATCAAAAAGATTCGACAGCTGAAACCAGAGACCCCTAGATTACTTGTAATGCGAAAAAGCTCGAAGATTGAGGTAGAAGAAGGTTATCCAATGTCATACCCTGGGTACCAGAGCCTAAAAATTTTTATTAGGCTCTGGTACCCAGGGTATCCAATGTCATAGCTTTCGTTGATATCAGAGCAAAGCAAATATAACTCAATCTAACATTTGAAGACCGGCCTTGTATTCAAACTTTGGTGCTTTTTTCAAACAGGAAGACGTTTTAGGACACCCGATATAAATGACTTTGATTGAAAACACCTGTATTTACATTAGCTCCTTGAAATATGAAGCTCCCTGGTTTCCAAAAGTAGCTTCTACTTTTCCTCTCTTGATTTCCATGGCTTTTTCAATGCTGGTCTCTTCTCTTCAAGCTGGAAGGTGTTTCTGCTGCTCGTCACGCTGATAACATTGCATTTTATCGAACATTTTCTTGCGAAATAGTAGAAATTTTCTCTCATTGGTTATTAAAAAACTGTTTGCTTTATTAATCGACAGAAAACACCCGAAAACGAGATGCAGATGATAGAAACTGAGTTTTCAAAACAATGCCAAGACGCTATAGATACCTATCTACATCGGGGATCATCGATACCTGCATTCCTGAGCAGTATGACATTGGAATTATTTAGCAATCAAACCAATATCATTGATACTACGTTGTCCCAAATTGTAAAGAAAACATAGCTTTAAAGTTGAAGTACCATAATTACCAAAAATTTCATTTTGTTTTACTTCTTCAAAGTAATTCTTGAGCTGATAAGCACCTCATTTCGGCTGTGGGAATTCTTTCAAGGGGTAGGGTCACGTAACGTAAACAAACTTCTTTCGAAATGACGACTTTGCAGTATTTTTGATAGGCCATAGCATAGAGATTTTCAACTATTTTTCTCAAAATGAAGGTGTTATTTTGAAGATGGACCCTTGAGCTTCGTAGACAAACAAACGAAACATTCGTATGTTGTACGATTGCATAGATATTGGTGGATTTTTGGAAGTAACTTCTAGTGGAATCACCCCATCCACCAAAACCTGTGCAGAACACAATGGCCACGTGTGGACTTGTGGACAACAATATAGATTATAGAGATGAAAGGTTTGTTTACGGTTACGTGACCCTGCCCCTTTAACTGAGGTCTTAGGCAGTTCTACGTTGTAATTAAGGTCTTAGACAATTCTTTAAGTTTATCTTTTAAGAGCCATCGTCACCCAGAGTTCTTTGCGGGCACGCTGACATTTTGGACTGTGGAAGTCAAACTTGGCCTGAGTGGAAGCCATTGGATCCACATTGCAGTGGGTTATCTGATTAGAATATTACTTTTGTTGGCCAGTTTTAGCGATTCAGCAATTCCACCGTAGATCTATAGTTTCCATACGATAAATCATAAGCTCCTTTCTAGTAGCCTGCGCGCAGCCTCAACTCCTCACAGTTTCAAAAGTTGCGAAAATATAGAATGCGCATATGACGTTTCGCTTGCGATTCATCAGAAATCCATGGTTTCAATTTCAATTCTGGTCACAATTTGATTTTCAAAAAATCTGAAATTGTATCGTGCCAGCAAATGACCCAGGCTGGCAATGGCTGTTTAATAAAGGGGCTCTGACCCCCGGGGGGGGGGTCACTTGAGTTTCCAAGATGCGGGATTGTGCCATTCAAATGGTAAAAATACCGCCCATAAATCCGGACAAATGTCTGAAAAGTATACCGATATATCCGGAAAATTTTCTGAAAATCATATCCAAAGATCCGTAGATTCTGAAAATGCTCATCAATAAATGCAATTTCACAAAAACCCATACCCATAAATGCGAAGAATTTTGAAAATTGTTGACAACCATACCCATAAATTTGGAAAACGTTGAAAAGTGTTGAAAGCCATATCCATAAGTCCAGAGTCTATCATGCAAAAGGTACCCTAAATATGGCACAACCCCGTACCATGGACACGTTAAGTCCCCCCTCCCCCCTCCCCAAGCTCTGCCTCGAATTTCATTCGAAACGGTGATTTCGCAGTTGAACAAGTTGTCATCTTTTCTTGAAAATGAAAGTGCTATTTCGAAAATATATCCTTCTACTTACTTCACAGTGGACTTGCTCCAAGTCTCGCTCTTGATCAATAAACAAACGGGAGGGAAAAAGAAGAAGAAAAGGGAAGGGGAAGGGGGAGTTCCCTTTTCTTTTCCCTTTTCTTCCCTCCCGTTTGTTTATTGATCAAGAGCGAGACTTGAAGCAAGTCCAACTTCACAGAGGAACAAACCACGATTGCTTGCTCAGATACAGTTTCAGAGAGAAGTGGATTTTTAACCCAAAAAGTGATGTGGCTATCTGAAACATTCTAATTCGGTTGGGGGGAGGCAAAAAAGAACGAACCTCAAATTAGCGATCATTATTGCTTACGTCAGCATTCTCCTTTGTGGAGTCAAGAACAGTTTCAAATCGGACTTGAAGTCCAAAAACAATCGGACTTGAAATCAAAACAAAACACGTTCAAACACAAGATCAAACAGTCTTTACACAATCGCTTATTTGAGTGTCAGGCGCAACTTTCTATTCAATCCATTTATTATTTTTGGCTAAAAAAATATAAATCTATACATAGATAAATTAAATACAAGAATAGCAGCAAAATTATTGGCCAAAATCGGAAAAACTTCGATGAAATCAAATTGGAGCACAAATTCCACCCAAACATAAGAATGGCATAGCATACATCAATGCAAAAGAAATTAGCAAGATCTTGCAATTTTGCCACTTTTCACAAAGATTAAATCAATTGACTTAATAGGCATTGCACCCTTAATACCCTAATCAAAGAAAGTACAGCACAGAAATCTCTAGTTGATGCAGTTGAGAATTGGGGATAAAACAAGATTGCTGGTATAAATCATGTTACAAGCTCCGTTACATTTTGATGATGACCACACCATGAATATATATTTTCTATAAATACCATAACCCATAACCTAACACATAGCTAGTTATAGAATTCAAAATAAAACAAAAGCATAATTTGGAGTAAAGAAAGTAATGTTCCTAACATTTCTGTGGATGAGCCAGAACAGATATCTACTGTCTTAAAAAGGGATTTTGCTCTTTGTTGAATGCTTACAACTTTTGTACTAACGTAAACCTACCTACTGCATAAAGTCAGTGTGATTTGAAGCAATAATTGGTGTCTTTTTACAGCAATTTAAAGGGCTTGGTTTCTAATCTTTTTCCGAGGAAGTACCCCGCATCCCTTCCAACTTTTGGCTTGCTTTGCTCACCCACTGGTTTATCTATATGGTCCCCCCCCTGGAGAAAAATGTTGCATCTTGGTCCTTACAAACTTCCATCATCTTACTGAGGTGACAACTTAATCTTCAGGTCCTTTTGAATGATTTTTGGTGTAGTGTTTCCTTTGAAATCAGGATGTTCAGCCAAAAGTCTTATCTCCCAGTATGCCCAGAAACAAAACCGCCAAAACTGGGCTGTTTACTTCTCCTTATGTTTTATTGCTGAGCATATCCACATCTAAACATTTTCCATATCATTAAAATGCCATACCTGAGCTATGCAAATGTCATTTTACAATTTTGACACTGGAACAGTGGACTTCATGGAGCCATTCAATTAAATGCAAATTTAGCCAAAGAACAAGGAAGCTAGTTTTTGGGACTTTGTCATTCTAGGTAGGGCAGTGCATTGTAGATTATGAAAAACTACTTAAAATGAAGTTAAACCCCACCAGGAATGTGTATCAATTTGTGTAGAAACATCATTTATGAAACCATGGCTTTTGTAATGACACATTAAATATAATGTTATAACAAACTAAAAATTTGAGCCAACTAAGAGATTCTTAAGATTCTCAGACTTTGGGTGCTCAAGAGTTTGTCATAAGTTCACATTCTGTGCCCTTGAGAGCATTTCAAATTAAAGTTTTTCAATCTTTTTCCAATGTTTAGACATCACTTTTAGTATTTTATATGTTTCCAGTTGTGAGTAATATGACAGTGGAAACAATTGAAACTGCATAAAATGATAAGTATTAGAGTGTCTTGTAAAGGGTTTCTTATAAAGAGATATGCATTAGTTGAAATGATAGAATTTGGCACTAGGATACTGTCAAAAACTTGTATCATACTGTACATAAAATATACAAAACTAACATTATCCTGCAGAGTCAAACCAAATATATATGAAAATAAAAAAATATAATGCAGAATAGGAATTTATCTATTCAGGCCATTCAAAATTTCTACCTACCATCTTGTAAAATTCTTTATTATACGGTTTATAAAAATCTCTCAGTATTTTGATTGTCTGTTGGTTAATATCTGGGTGTTTCCTCCCTTTAGTTTTTCCAAGACACTTTGGATTGAATCTGATTTTCCCATGCTTTTTAGTATTTGACATGCAATAGAATTTCTTTGTTTCATTATACCAGAAATTGTCTTTTGTTATAGAAACAGAAATGTTTAAAAATTTCTGAACAGCAAAAAGCTCTTCCCATGGTGCACTGATGAGTTTCTCTCCACTGACAAAGTGCAGTTTTGACCTATCAAAAAACTTGAGCCACCTTTTGAGGTGTTCAGAATACAACCCAGTTTTGATAAATGTAGCATCAGGGTCTACCGTCTTTTCTTCCAAATCATAAAACACTTTTGATTCAAAAGAACTCATCTTTTTCTTCTTCCGCCTTTGTCTCCTTTTTTCTAGAAACCTTTGATATCCTTGCGCATAATCAGAAATGGCTCTTTGCACAGGATCTCTCAGAATCACCAATAACTTAATGTCAATTGAGTAGTTTTTAGACATATCAAAAATCTTCTCTGGAACTCCGTCAACCACAAAGTAAGCTGGAGTTTTCTCCATTGTGATTTCACCAGGGTGACTTTTTGGCATTTGCTGACGATACCACTCAAGACCTTCCTCATAATGTCGATCAAAAAAATGAACTTCTTTGCCACTGATGACTATCTTTGGATGTACAGAGAGCTGTTGCAATAGGGCTCGAGTACCACCCTTTTTTGATCCAATAATTATTGCATTTGGCAACCTCCTTTTGTAATCGTTATTTTTATCTACTTTATTCACAAATGTATTCTCTTTTTTATTACTAATTTTCACATTGTCAGATATGCTTGTTAATTTCATCTCTGTACTAACATTGGTTACTTTGGATGAACCTGTAACATGCTCTTTTGAATCATTTTCTAGACCCTTCTGTTTGTCTGGCAAAAATGTACCACCCATATTTATATTTATGTGTTTCATGACTTTCATCCCTAAAACACCCTGATTTTTCATTTTGAATTTTTTCAGTTCCATTGAAATTAACTGATGCAACGTCGTTGGAAATGTTTCTGTGTGTGTTCGCTCCTCTTCTTTTGCTATTTTATCACCAGCTTTTATCTTTGTCTTCTTGACATTTACATTCTGCCAATCAAAATGGTGATGAACATTGTTATTATTGTAATCTGGCTCCTTGATTTCGTTCCCTATCACTTCGTAATTTGACTTGTCATCAGGAACGCCAACATCATTTTCCTTTTGTTCACGGTGTTTATATGGCACTTTTGGTCCATTTGATGCAATAAGTAGTTTAAAATTCTTTGGAATATCATAAACCAGCAAAATGAATGCACATGATACCAATATGAGTATAACAAAAAGTATAAACGAACGCTTTCTGCTCCACTCCATCAATGCTTGACACTTCTCTGATGGGCCTAAAATGGTAAGCTAAAAAAAGGCCGACCAGCCGATTGACTTCACTATTTACGTTCAGCAAAGATAACCCTTGAGTGAATGAAGGTTTGCAGCCTGTTATTCTTCGTCTTCGTTCACGAATTGCGCTGCGTGCTGCAAAGATACCAGTCTGCTGTGCTGTGCCAAATCTTTCTTGGTACTGTCGAAACCATAATGCCTAAACCACAACAACAACAACGAAATATCACCCCTGCACTCTGCACTTCTGCACTTGCCGCATTTTTGACGAAAACGAGGCCCAGAGCCCGCCACAAAACACCCGAGAACGGAACTGAGGAACCAGGGGGGTTCACTGGGGGGTATGCAATTCCGCATTTCCGCAATTTTTCTGCCCTGTTTCCGCAAATCCGCAGACAGAAATTGGCTATTTCCGCTATTCTTTCGGGTTATGAGCAAAGTCTTTCTACTTTATATAAAGCACAGCATAAACCATTTTCTTTCTATTTTGCACGTGACCGATCAGACTCAAGCACTTGCAGTCATCGTGGGTGATTATTTGGCGCGAAAAATTTTGTTGTTGCTGTTGCTGTTGTGGCTGTTGTCTTCAGATCTTTGTGATATGTATTGCTTTCGTTTGTTTTAGCGCCTTCAAGCAAATGTTACACAATATTTTAACGGAATGAGCATCAACTCTGCGATTTTTTAGCAACTAATTTTAATTTTGCAGAGATATCCGCATTCCGCAAAAATGCAACAAATATCCGCAATCCGCAGAAATGATGTTTAACTTCCGCATTTCCGCACAGAAAATAGGCCGATATCCGCTATCCGCAAAACCCCAGTGACCCCCCCGAACCAGTAGCCTGTTAACCAGACCCAATTTCAAAGGAAACCGGGTAAGGAACCAGGAAAGAATCCCGGAAGAAAGTCTAGGAAAGCAGCATCAGAGCTTTCCACCAAATACCGTATTAAGCTCAATCGATCCCCCGAGGGACGAATTTAATTTCGGACCTTCCCGGGGGGCTAATTAGAGAGGGGGCTTATTCAAAAAATCAGGTTTCAAGGATATATTTGGTAGCTTTTCAGTTCCTTTATGGCATATATTGCGGAATTAACATACAATGTTACGGCTCAAATACGTAAATTCGACACAGTTTTTATGCCAAACTATACCAAAATTTACATGCAAGGTTGTGTAGCTAAATAAATGGAAAATATTTGGCAAATTCTAGGATTTTTGTATAAGTGAGGAGTTTGATAGAGGAGGGCTTAATAGAGCTTTTACGGCAAAGACACCCGAGCGGGAACTTCAATAGGCAGATGACAGGGATGTGCCATTTTGACGTCTGAAATCACACCCCAAAATTTTATGAATTTTTGCGAGAACCATACCCAAAAATTTACAGGCCATTCAAAATAGATACCCTGATATTGTGACAAAGGTCAAAAATTTCAACCAAGGTTATGAAATTTGATCAAATTCAATACCCCCAAAGAGTTATTTTCCAAAATGATACCCCAAACTCAATGTCCATTTGTGATCTTACCGAAAATGGCACCCAAAAATTTATTTTCTGTCCGAAAAAGGCACCCCAAACAATGGCACGTCCCGTGCCAGCAACTGTGTCTGACTCCCCCGGTACTTTTAGCAAACTTCGTTGCAATGCGACAGTGTCTACTTTTTAAGCTTTTTTATGCGACTGAGTACAGGGTATGGATAGATTTTCCACACACCCTCGTCACTTCCCTAGCCAGGTAGGCCCCTCTGAGATTCCCAGTACGAATTTATTCTTCAGAAGAATCACGCATATATGATCAAGATTTTTTACGTGGCAGGCGTGTCCATGGTTCCTCTGAAATAGGGATGAATTTTCAACAAATTTCGGAAATTTCTAGGATCTAGATCGAGAAAATGGTGCATTTTTGCAGACCTTCCAAGAGATAACTAAAGTAGAGAAAATGGTCTATTCTTTATTCTATTCAAGCATTTTCAGTCAACAAATAGGACTTCTTACAATATAAATATTAAGAAATTCATCTTGTAATGTGAATGTAAACCATGTAAACTATTCTACGTTGCCTGAACCTGAGGTAACAAAGATACACATTACCATACGTTGTACTCAGATGAATGAGGGTTTTCAAGAAAAGTGGCCCTATTGCTAACAATTTTCAGAGATATGAGGTGATTTTAGTTTTTGTAAAATCTGAGAAAAAGAAAAAAGAGCCAATTTAATCTTTGAACAAATTGCCAATGCTTTTGGTAACCGACTGCAACCACCGGAAAAATATGGGACAATGCAAAGTTTATTTATTATATAACATAACCGGTGCTTAGCGTAATGGGGCAACTACTTTTTGAGATTGCACAGAACTTGGTCAATACTTTTTCTAAACCAAAAATGTTTGGAGCAATAATATCTTATATGCTCATGATGAAGTTTAGAATATAAAATTGTTCAGTCCTGGGACAAATTGTACATGGATGCAAGATGAGAAATGCTAAAGCAAGGATGCATGTAATATGATGCAGGGGTGGCGCTAAAAATTTTCCGACAGAGGGGCTGGAGCTTCCGACAGGGGGGCTAAAATGACTGAAAAATAGTGTTTTCGTGCGTTATTTTGCCAAATTTTTTTTTTTTTTTTTTTTTTTTTATTCCAATAAAAGTTTACAATGATATTTTACTTAATACTCTACTAACAAAATTACTTTACTAACTACTCTACTTACAAAATTACTCTACTATACTACTAGAACGATACCGCAAGGAGCAAAAGCATTTAGTCTACCCTGCAGCCAAAACATAAAGGTAAAAACTACTGACGTTAAAACGAGACGAAAGAAAGAATAAATCAAACAATACACGTGACTACAACAACAAAAATTTGCTAAAGAGGCTATGGTGGTTGAAAAGCTTAGGATGGAGTTTGATATATTCTAATCAAGTCGACCAGTTTGGTGGATAAAATTTAAAGTTAGAAGAAGTATGCTTTTATTGAGGTCATTAGGAAGGTTCTTATCACCATACAGTAAGACTTGCATGAGGGCCTCGTTAGAATTGCTGACATACCCATATGGTCGTAACAGAGCTAACACTCCAGTGAGAAGACCTCTTCGCGGCACTGCAAAGGAAGGGCAGAGCAACAAGAAATGTTCCGTATCCTCGATGCCATCGTTCGATGGGCACAATGGGTTTATAGTGTCCCTAAAATTATGCTTGAATTTGTGAAAGTTTAGTTTGCTGAGACCAACCCTCAATTGACAAAGGTGGGATAAACCTATTGGGTCATGTATTCCAAAAAAGGACTTAGCAGGGGGTCGGATTATTGAGAGGAGATTTTTCTTAAAAACAGCAACCGACGGTGCAAGTCTAATTTCAGGATCAAGTTTATTCCATTCAGATAAACAGTGAGGATAGAAGCTACTTTGAAATTTTTCTGTTCTGGCCTTTATTCGCCCAATGACATCTTGGTTGCGAAGACAGTATTGCAACGGTCGCTGAGGTGGAAAAGGATCCTTCATGTAACTTGGGGTAAGATTATTCAGAATCTTATAGAACAAAGTAAGGCGTCTGCTCCACCTTCGGCAATTTAGTGATTCCCAACCAAGTTCTGTGTACAACTTTTCTTGCGATGTTCCTCTCCATGTTCCCGTAATAGCCCTGGCAGCAGAATACTGTACAGATTCTAATTTTTCCATAAGGCTTGGTAAAGTGATGTTACTACTAAAATCACATACTTTTGCCGGAATATGGTAAATAACATCCCCATAGTCTAGATGGGGTCTTACATAAAGCTTGTATAATTCATTTAGAGTGTGCATGGGCAAATACCTGGAGAGATATCTCAGCAAGCCAATACCCTTTCTTGTTTTAGAAATAGCTGATTTGATATGAGTAGAAAAAGACAATTTTGAATCCAAGATAATTCCTAAGTGTTTATGATCATCTACTCTCATAACTGGTATGTTGTTAAAGCGAATTTCTGGATGGTCAACTTCGATTCGTTTCTTTGAAAGAATTAATTCAACAGCTTGCTTCTGCGGATCTGGGTTAAATGACATCCTCCAGTCATGAGCCCAATGTCTTATTAGCTCCAAGTCATGGTTCATGTCGTCGGCAGCAGCAATGGTATCATGGACCACTGTAAATAACGATGTATCATCGGCGAAAAGCTTGACGTTACACTTCAAGTCATTGGTTAAATCATTTATGTACACAAGGAAAAACAAGGGCCCTAGGATAGAACCTTGTGGTACTCCAGCTGAGACATCCCCCCAAGTGGAACAATGCCCGTTCAGAACGGTTCGCTGTTTTCTGTCCTTTAGAAAGCTTTGAATAATAAATTGCCAAATTTCCTCCGACGAGAACCCAAAATTTCCTCCGACAGGGGGCTAGATGCCTCCGACGGGGGCCTGCAGCCCCCCTAGCCCTCCCATGGCGCCAGCCCTAATATGATGTGAAATTTCCATTTCCTTGCAAGAACGATTCGTCAGTCATATCCCTACATCTTCCAAGTCAATTTTTTTGTTGACGAAGACTCGTAACGACAAGAATTGATTTTGCTGTGGACTCTGGCCAATTAAACAGCTCTTCATCAGTGGTCCTATAAAACACAACATATGTTGTTCACAGGGCCGATACAATTTTTAAGGAAAGGGCGACAGGGCAGTTGGTTTTCTTGCAATGATTTCATACAGGGCGAGAGTTTTTTGCGAGAATTTCCTTGTCTACCGGCAATTTCATACACTTTTGTTTTCTATAAGAAAACTTTGATTTGAAACTGGTTTATAAGGAACTAGTACTAAGACTGCGTTCACACGATGCCGGCAGATTTTGAAAACGGTGAAAAATGTGACGGATAGGCCTCCTGTTCACACGAAAACGGCACATTTTTTTGCCGGTAGATTTCGAAAACGGTAGATTTTGAAAACGGAACTCTAACCGGTATAAATTTGAAACAGCATCGTAAACAGATCATTTTTCAACGCTTTTGGATCGAGACTGGTCGATTCTTAGTGTGAAGGTACTGTTCTTCAGCATCAAAGTCCAGGAACGAGTTTTTACTGTAAAGTTTCCTACCGTTTTCAAATTGTGCCGGTGTAATATGCGTTTCGGTACCCTTATGCAAAAGTGTCCGGGTACACAAACGCATAGCAAAGATTGCCTATGCGAAAGTGTCCCCCTATTGTTTTAAGAAGGGTACACAAACGCATAGTAAATTTCCGTATGCAAAAGTGTCCGGGTACACAAACGCATAGCAAAGACTGCCTATGCGAAAGTGTCCCCCTATTGTTTTACGAAGGGTACACAAACGCATAGTAAATTCCGTATGCAAAAGTGTCCGGGTACACAAACGCATAGCAAAGATTGCCTATGCGAAAGTGTCCCCCTATTGTTTTACGAAGGGTACACAAACGCATAGTAAATTTCCGTATGCAAAAGTGTCCGGGTACACAAACGCATAGCAATGACTGCCTATGCGAAAGTGTCCCCCTATTGTTTTACGAAGGGTACACAAACGCATAGTAAATTCCGTATGCAAAAGTGTCCGGGTACACAAACGCATAGCAAAGATTGCCTATGCGAAAGTGTCCCCCTATTGTTTTACGAAGGGTACACAAACGCATAGTAAATTTCCGTATGCAAAAGTGTCCGGGTACACAAACGCATAGCAATGACTGCCTATGCGAAAGTGTCCCCCTATTGTTTTACGAAGGGTACACAAACGCATAGTAAATTTCCGTATGCAAAAGTGTCCGGGTACACAAACGCATAGCAAAAACTGCCTATGCGAAAGTGTCCCCCTATTGTTTTACGAAGGGTACACAAACGCATAGTAAATTTCCGTATGCAAAAGTGTCCGGGTACACAAACGCATAGCAAAAACTGCCTATGCGAAAGTGTCCCCCTATTGTTTTACGAAGGGTACACAAACGCATAGTAAATTTCCGTATGCAAAAGTGTCCGGGTACACAAACGCATAGCAAAAAACTGCCTATGCGAAATTGTCCCCCTATTGTTTTACGAAGGGTACGCAAATGCATAGTAAATTTCTGTATGCAAAAGTGTCCGGGTACACAAACGCATAGCAAAAACTGCCTATGCGAATATGTCCCCCTGTTGTTTTACGAAAGGTACACAAACGCATGATAAAATTTGACTATGCGAAAGTGTCCCCCATTGTTTTACCAAGGGTGCACAATCGCATAACAAGAATTGACTATGCGAAAGTGTCCCTCACTTTTTTACCAAGGGTACACAAACGCATAACAAAAATTGACTATGCCAAAGTGTCCCCTATTGTTTTACCAAGGGTACACGAATGCATAATGAAATTCGACTATGCGAATGTGTCCCCCATTGTTTTACTAAGGGGTACACAAATGCATACTAAAAATTGACTATGCGAAAATGTCCCCCATTGTTTTACGAAGGGTACACAAACGCATAGTAAATTTCCGTATGCAAAAGTGTCCGGGTACACAAACGCATAGCAAAAACTGCCTATGCGAAAGTGTCCCCCTATTGTTTTACGAAGGGTACACAAACGCATAGTAAATTTCCGTATGCAAAAGTGTCCGGGTACACAAACGCATAGCAAAAAACTGCCTATGCGAAAGTGTCCCCCTATTGTTTTACGAAGGGTACGCAAATGCATAGTAAATTTCTGTATGCAAAAGTGTCCGGGTACACAAACGCATAGCAAAAACTGCCTATGCGAATATGTCCCCCTGTTGTTTTACGAAAGGTACACAAACGCATGATAAAATTTGACTATGCGAAAGTGTCCCCCATTGTTTTACCAAGGGTGCACAATCGCATAACAAGAATTGACTATGCGAAAGTGTCCCTCACTTTTTTACCAAGGGTACACAAACGCATAACAAAAATTGACTATGCCAAAGTGTCCCCTATTGTTTTACCAAGGGTACACGAATGCATAATGAAATTCGACTATGCGAATGTGTCCCCCATTGTTTTACCAAGGGGTACACAAATGCATACTAAAAATTGACTATGCGAAAATGTCCCCCATTGTTTTACCTAGGGTACACAAACGCATAACAAAAATTGACTATGCCAAAGTGTCTCCCATTGTTTTACCAAGGGTACACAAACACATAACAAAAATTGACTATGCGAATATGTCCCCCACTGTTTTATCAAGGGTACACAAACGCATAACAAAAATTGACTATGCAAATATGCTCCCCATTGCTTTACCAAGGGCATACAAACGTATAATATAATTCGACTATGCGAATGTGTCCCCCACTGTTTTACTAAGGGGTACACAAATGCATAACAAAAATTGACTGTGCAAAAATGTCCGCCATTGTTTTACCAAGGGTACACAAATGCATTGTAAAACTTGACTATGCTAATGTGACCCCATTGTTTTACCAAGGGTACACACAAACGCATAACAAACCTTGGTGCGCGTGCTCACAGTACTCCCCGGTTCCTACTTCTTTATTTGGTCTTTACTTATTACAGCTGCCTATCAAATTAGGTCTCGTGCTTTTGTCAGTGCCTATTTTAGTATTTTAGTGAGGTCTTTGCCATAT
Organism: Aurelia sp. 3 sensu Dawson et al. (2005); assembly: GCA_964020215.1. Lineage (NCBI taxonomy): Eukaryota > Metazoa > Cnidaria > Scyphozoa > Semaeostomeae > Ulmaridae > Aurelia > Aurelia sp. 3 sensu Dawson et al. (2005). The sequence goes on along the minus strand of OZ026573.1, from coordinate 26,474,310 downwards.
TTAGTGATGTTGAAATGCAGTCTTGAAATTTAGAATGAGTGGTCTTGTCACTTTTAAGCTTTTGCTTATATATATGTAACAAATGTTTGCATTTTGTATGCTCTCTTTTCCATAGTTGGTCTGGACGCTACAATTTTCGTTGAATTCCAAACGAGACAATTTTTTATCTTTTACACTTATGGCAGCCGACGTGTATTTCTCTTCTTGGTTAAGTGTGAATAGGGATTTGACGGGACATTGAAATTAGGGCAAAAAGTTTGAAATTGTAAGAAACAATTTACGAGAAAGGTTGTTGGAAGGAAGGACTTTTGCATAACTAAAGGTTGTGGAAAGGGTGTTTCCTACTGATTATAATAGTTTGTCCTCAATAGCTATTTTTCTTCAGATTGTGGTCTTGTGAATTCTCCTTAAAATAGGAACAGCCTTTTGTATTGGAAGATGATGTACCATACCAGCGGAGTCGAAAATGTGCGTTGATGTCTCACAAATACACTTACAGTATTATAAGAAACTGCCAAGAATCTCAAGTGTAGATCGCCAACAAATTAAGAAATATCCGTGTTTTGAAGTGTTCACAAGGGCACAGTTCTAGTAGCAAACAAGAAGAATCTCGTAAGAAACTCTAGTACTCAAAATCTGATAATTTTATAGCAACTCCCATTACTGCCCAAAATTCTTGGTTTCTTATGAAAAAATTACGTGCATAGCGATTTGGAGTAATCAAGTGATTTCAGCACACCATGCCCGTCCCACATCAAAACGTGCATTGAAGAATTTGTTAATTTATGAGAAGTGACTGAGCGCCCCTCAAGCCTCAGCCCCTTTCCTTTGATAACTTTAAAAAGGTTTACTACATCACCATCTCTACTCAAGGGCCAATATACCTTTAGTTTATTGAATTTTGAGGAATCATCCCCTACCCGCGACCGTTAATAGGAACCATCCTTAGTATTTATCAATATGAAGTTTGCAGAGGATTGATTAAGAGTTTTCTAAAATAATGGTAGAATGTCGAAGTATTTGCCCCAACTTATTTTTGCTTTCATGATAACTCCTCTCCTCCCCCCTGATTATTAAGGTCATCCCTTCAGACCATCCCCTCTTTTATGTACTGGAGACTATTGTATCCTCAGGTCTAAGGATCGAGCCCCCTTTCCCTCTCCCTCCCCCTCCACCCAAAGTGAAGCTTTGGTCTTGCTTCATGGTCACGAAACGCATATGCGTTTCAGTTCCATGTTATATTGTCTTCACAGTCATGAAACGCAATAGCGTTGAGGTCACATAAAACAGAGTCATCAAACGCATTGCGGTTCAGGTAGGTACACTTCCGCATAGGGGACACTTTTGCATACTACACCGGCATCGTGTGAACGCTAGCTCAAATTTTGCTGCCGTCACATTTTTCACCCTTTTCAAAATGTGCCGGCATCGTGTGAACGCAGTCTAAGATGGCCAAAATTTTTTTAAACTCTAGCACTATGTCTGAGAAGTATTAAGAAACTTTGAAAAGTTAAAAAGTATGGATAGTCAAGCAAATATATCGCTGAAACTTTTTTCTTGAGCAATATTCACTAACCATTTGTGTTTTCAACATAACAGAACACTGTTTATTCCTATATGATGTTCTAAAAGTCAAGAAACATATTTACGATAGTTCTAGTGATCACGTTGATAGTTCTCCCTCCAAAAAATAAGAAGCCAATTAAGAAACTTTTAGTGGACAAAATTTCATGTTGAATTAAGAAACTTTTAGTACTATGGCCTGATCCTAGTTTCTTATAAAAAAACGTGTATAATAGATTTTGCATTGCCCCCATACAGTTTCTTTTCAACACGAAAGGTTGCCCCTCGATACTGAGGCTCTGAAGGACGCTAATAGGCGACAAGGGAGAGAAATAAAGTAGAAGCTGGGCCCCTCCCAGAACAAAAAGATTACCAGGCATCACTGATTCGAGTAAAATAATTCTAAAAACATAATCAAGGAGATTTAGGTATGAAATTTCAAAACTATATTTACTACTCTGGCAAACACTAAAAAATAGCTTAGCATATTGATAATACATAGCATATAAAACAAAATACTTCTTTTAAACAAAACAAGGCCTCAGCGCAAAGTCAAACCTTAAAACAAAAATACAAAGTAGGGAGGTTCCAGTTTCAAGGATTGGTATAAAACAAAATAGAATAAATAAACCGAAAATTGGTATTTTGAAAATGAATGCGCCTGTATCGCTTTCAGTCAATAATTCCACAATACAATCTCTCAGGTTGCTTCATGATGCCATGAGTAGTTTAAAACACCGCAGTGTGCTTCATTGCTGCCGCTTTGTTCTTTTTGCGGAGGATGAAATTATTTGCTGCTACGGAGGAGCTAGCGTTACCCTGGTTACCAGAGCCTCAAAAATTCTTCTTTTATCTATTATTTTTTTGAGGCTCTGGAGCCCAGGGTACGCCAGCGTGAGACGCAGAATATCCTACGCAAAAACGAATCATTTTTCCTGTGCAAAAGCAAATACACCGAAACATACTTCAAATCTCCTCCGCATAAAGGTATAATGTTTCCTCAGCAGATAAGCAAAGACACTGAGACATGGTGTCTAACATAAGAGATAACTTATGCAAAAAAATATTGAAGTCATCATTGTAAGGGACAAACATTAGGAGATTTTAGTTGTAACTTGTACCTTATCAAAAGATCCCGAACACATTTTGCAGCAAGAAAAAACTATGTTATCGATTTGAGGAGTTTTCGAAACATCCAAGAACTTGGTTTATCCATAGACTATGGTTTCTCGAGATCATGAGAAACAAATGTTTCTAAGGGCAATACCCAATAGAGTCCGTTGCTGCAAACAATTCATAGATGGTAGTCTGGAAAGGACCAACGGGGGCACTCAGCACATACGATATCAGCTCATTTTATACTTAGAAACCTGTACATGAACTTAAAATATCCCAAAACAATGCAAATAGAAGTCAGGATTATTGCCTCCAGTGAAACCAGAAATATCAGTTACACGATGTTTTATAGAAAGAATATCATGAACATAGTTTCAATTTTCTTTGGACCCAAAAATATCACTTTTGGCAATATTCTGACCCAAAAATATCGGACTTACCTCCCGTATGTGCATGTGCTGAGTGCCCCCTTGGGGGAAGTGCTGAGTGCCTCCTGTGCTGAGTGTCCCCCTGGGGATAACTTTACTTTATGTGAAATTCCCTTCATCCAGTATCTGTTATTATAAAGATATTCAGGGCGATTTCGCTTGCAAATCGTTCCTGAAAGGCCTCGAGAAGGAGATGAAATTTTAAACTAAATGTCGTCCAGTTTCTGCGCGGTGATGACAATCGTTAAAATTAGAATTCATCCTATAGAAGAATGAGAAAGCACTGCTTATCTTTTGCTCTAAGAAGAGATGCATATTTTTCATTCGTTGTATTGCCTGCAGAAGATATCCTCATCTCTTTTATACTTGTTTTGATACTGAAACTGCTCAAACTCTAATTTTCTAAGGACTTTCAGAAATAGCTGTCAAGCGAAATCATTTATAACTTTTATAACGTTTGAACATAACGGATTTTAGGGCAATTTCCCATCTATTATTTTGATGCCGAAAAAGTATTTTATAATATTGCAATCCCTTCCTGATTGTCTGCCACAGGCATTAATATCCGGCGATATGCCAGGATGCCGTTCGTACTGCTGCGAGGACATGCAACCAAACATTTTTACTGGAAATTTGGATTGTTTTGCAGGCAACCAAACATTGTTACTGGAAATTTAGATTGTTGTGCAGGGGCGTAGCCATAGGGGAAGGGTACTTTCAGCTAATCGGCAAATTTATCGACACTTTCAAAACTTTGTCCGAATTTGAACAATCAGATCCAAGAAATGCCAATTTTGTTTTTATCTTACTGCTGTTGCTTTCAGGAGAAAGCTGGGCTTGTTTGCTTGAACACCATTTCAGTTAAGAAAACAAAAAGTACTTGCCAATATTTCCAAAACATTTTAAACTTGCCAAAGGCATCTAACCGTATTTGGTTGTTAGCAAGTTGTTTGTGCTTTGGGTTAAACAATCAACTCATATAACAGTTTCTGCCAGTGACAAACAATGTGGTATGTCGTTTTCAAAATATCCTTCAACAATTCTGTTAACAGATCTCGAACCTGTTTTTACCTTTTTCCAAACACTGTTTGATCTTCTAGCTATAATGATTAAAATAGAACGACGTTTCGAGTTTTGGATAAACAAGTCTCTTGCACGTTCATTTGCTCATTACTTCTCATGCAAGTTTCGATGTTAAACAAAATTTTTTGTTTGCCACTTGATAGGGGTAGCTAAATGGACAAACACTGTTTGACAAGAAAAGGTTATAAGTGTACAGTACATCATTGGTGCAATTGCCCATTGCTTCACGGGCAGAAATCGGGTGTTTTTGCCTACCAGTGTTTAATATTTCGATTGGGATGGCTGAACGGTCACACAATATTTGACAAGAGCATCATTTATCTTGTAATAGTAACTAACTGCTGACTTCTTCACAGGTAAAACTTGGATATTTACCAAACAATGTTTGATATTTCAACGATATAAAAGGACACTAAAATTCAGTTGATGGAGCGTGGCTCAACGGACAAACAAACATTGTTTGATAGCAAGGTCTCCCAGTAAATCGTACCTCTTTGTGCGTGTTCCCCATTCCATTAAAGGCAAACTCGTAAACTTGAATATTCGTCGAAAAAGGTTTGCTTGGTTATAAAACAAGACAAAAACACATTTGAATGTGTGGTATGGGGGTCTATTATAGTGTGGCGGTGTGGCGGATTCGGCCTTATTTTGGATTCGGAATACGGTTGCTGCAAGAAAATCAGTGCGGTATAAGAATTTGTATTGCTACGCGGTTGCGGAAAATTTTCCGGTTTACGGCTCTTCGTAGAATCTTCTACTGGATAACCGTTATGATTTATCAGGTCTTCGCATTGTTGTAACAGTACGGTCATCGCCAATTGTAGATTCAGACAACTTGCATTAGGATTCCAGCTTCATTTACATGAAATAGCTATCCTGATAAGAATATTTATGGTACTGAAGAAGAGGGAAGAAGACTTACGGCCCGGGGGGGGGGGGGTACATAACATGTTGAGGGTACGGGTATGTGCCGCCCATATGGGTGGGTTTTTGGGCCCCAAATTCTCTAAACAAGGGTCCCTTTTTCGGCAGATTTTCCATAAACAAGGGTGGGTTATCAAGAAATTGGCGAAAAATAGCAAAAAATGGGTGGTTTTCCGCCAAAATTCATCATAAAAGTGGGTATGACGGTAACTTTCGGTAATTAGAAGAGGGTACCTTTTTGAAAACCGGGCGGCAGACCCCCATCCATCCGCAAGTCATGTACCCCCCCCCCCGGGACTTACGGTTGCGTTTTATGAGAGAAACTGGATTGCGAGCGGTTGACGGGTAAGAGCGCAAAGTTTGGCGATTTTGCGGTTTTGAGGCACCCTATAATAGACCCCTTGGTATGTATGTTCGCCTGGTGAACATCTCTACCAAACTATTATAACTATCTCAACTATTTACTTGCTATTTACATCTACATTTTGGTTTCAATAAATACGTGGCCAAATCTGAGTTTCTATACTGACGTACTGTGGTGTATTATATACAAGAATAAAAACGAATTATTGCCCATTTACCAGCCAAAGTTTATCCCAACAAGCTTGTATAATTCCTCGTTGTGCGGCCTGTAGAATTCTCGAATAGCCTGCAGTGTTTTTTGTGAAACATTGGGATGTTTACGTCCTTTGGATTTACCCAAACAAATCGAATCTTTGTGTCGTTTAGTTTGCCTGTCGACAAATTTGTTCTTTATGCAATAGAATTGTTTCGTTTTATTGTAGACAAAGTCCGTTTCATCAATCTGCATGTCAAGGTTTAGAAATTTCTGTACTTTCATGACCTCGTTACCTGGCCGTTTGATAAATTCATCACCGTTTACAATGTGGATTTGTTCTCTCGGAAAGTACCGAAGCCACCGTTTCAAAAACACTGCGTAAAGCCCGTTTCGTAAAAATTGAGCACTGCTATTAAATTCATTCGTTTTGTTGTTCCAAAGAATTTCCTCGATATCTTTCGTCATGAGGTACTTTTTCTTTCGAGTTTTCATGTGAGCATAATCTGAAATCGCTCGTTTAACAGGATCGCGTAAAATAACTAGTAATTTGATGGAAGGAGACATCTCATACACTCTCTTTGGAACATGTTCATCGACAAAATAGCGTGGACTTTTCTCCAACGTAATTTGATTTGGGTATGAACGTGGCATGCGTCGTTTGTACCACTGAATGCCCTTCTGGTAATTCTTGTCAAAGAAATGCACCTCCTTGTTGCATGCTTGGATGTCAGGATGCACTCTGAGGAATACCAGAAGGGCCTTTGTACCTCCTTTCTTCACCCCGATTATCAGGGCATTTGGCAACCTCTGCAGTAAGTTCTTGCTTGTATTTCGTGAGTCTGAAACTTCATCGAACTTTAAATGTTCACCACTCTTCAAAGTCGCACTTCGTTCTGATTGCGTGACGTAATTCTGAGCAACCAAATTGTCGTTAATCGCAACTTTGCTTTGTAAGTGTCGTTTAGGCTTGAATCCAAGCTCCGTTCCTTGCATTTCGTCATGAAAAAGCTGCGATTCTACTCGTAGTTTCAACTCCATTCTGTCAGCATGTTTCTCAAAACAAGCTTTAGTCAAACATAAATACGCAAGACCTGGCTTCGTTCTCTTTCCTGCAAGCAGCAACTTCCCACGAAGAAGATACGAAATCAGAAACATGAACGCGAAACATGTCAGAAGAAATTTGGCAACATCTCGCCGCGTTATATCTTTTGCGGCTGCCATAAACGAATTGCTTTCTGAAGAAGATAAAATGAGTCTTGAATATGTATTAATGCAAATAGTGAGGACAACATCGACCTTCGCTGCAAACAACGTATGCTGTGTCAAATTCCTTGACAACTGCTCAAAATGTGCACATATTGGCTCTTATCTCTAATCAACTGTATTTTTCCTGTGGTTTTCAAGCATGAACAAAAGTGAAAACTGAAGGAAATTGAATTTAAGTGCTGATCCGAAACGCTTTTGTCCCTTATCCATTTGTGAGTCGAAGTTTACGATAGAAGCTTTCCAATTTCTATGGACGAATTATGACTTGCGTTCAGGGGGTCTGTAACTCAGCATTGTTGAACACGAGGCTGAGCACGTGACTATCAAATAGCATTGCCAGGCGGTTTCGAACAAGAAATAGCGCTATCTTCAGATGACGTCGTTCAGGTGAAAGAAACCAATTTCCATGCTCTGTCATTCACTTTTGTAACCAGGATTCAATTTTTTCAAATATGTTGACCAGTTTACAGCATTACGCTGAATAACGGAGTTATTTGCTAAAAGCAAAATATTTTCGTGTGACACTGTTAACAGCAAATCATCAATTCAATTAGGTTGAGCGAGAGAAAAACAATACAATGACTTGAAATTCGCCAGTCAGAATCAGAGAGCGCCGAAAAATCTTTCGCATGATGACAGAAAAGGCGCACAAGGTAAACAAACTTGTTTCCATGAAATCTGTTCACGTCCCTCTCAACGCGAACCTGCCTTTTTCAAAAATGAAATGCGAGTAGTGTCCTGTTTGAAATCTTATATGGCTAAAGTCTTCACGAAAACTTTAGAGTTACAAAATGGATGGCTTAAAATGGGTAGCGTATGATTTCAGCTGTGTAAGTTTCTCGTGGAAGCTTGCATGAAAAGTAAGCAACAATTTGGAGATATCTAGTAATATAAGTGTCCGTTTCCCGTAAGGCCCTTCTAACTTTTAATTAAGAGTTATAACGCTTTGATGAGCAAAATTAAACGATTTTAGGGCTTCTGAAACCTAAAGATACGACTTTTGCCCGCGCCCATGTTTCACTTCTAGTGCTGAAACGACGCCTAGTACATATTTTGCATAAGATAGCTAACATGGTCTGGCAGTATCTTAGAAACTTGTTATTAAGAGAGTGACAATGCTTCTCTTGTTTGCAAGCCTTCAACTATTTTAGAGAACTTAGAGCATGGGTATTAGGAAACATGGAATGTTTTTATAGGATTATATATTGTTGTAAAGGATAAGATTTGTTAGGCCTACCTTAGTGCATCATCCGTGTATCGGTGATATTTTCTGTCATCTTGATTTTGGATTTCTAGTACGCTGCCTCCTATTTCAACTTTATTTCTCAAGTGCCATATTGTCATAAGTTATTGTATTTTGTTCAGTAAAGCTTCTGCAAAGGGAGAATATCCGTTGCTTTACTTTCTCCCCTTTGAAGGAGCTTTTCTGAACAACATACAACAACATATTATTACAATATGGCGCTTAGGAAATAATGTCGAAATGGCAAACAGCCTACTAAAAGTCCAAAATGGGGATGACAGAAAATATCATCGATACACAGATGATAATCTAAAGTGGGCCTAATAGCTCTGATTTATTACAACAATTGTCCCATATTACACATTCCACGTTTCCTAGTACCCATGCTTCAAGTTGCAAATCGGTATAAATCACTCAATACAAATTTGGGCCATTTTCCCGCAATTCCTTTTTTTGCAAAGACCTCCTTGCACTTCACAAGAATTTTGTCTGTTTTATCGAAAAGTGATTTGCCTCTTACAAGGCTGTCCCACCCCTGCTTCATTCTGAAATATTTAAAATATCAAAGTATCACGCGGTAGAATTATACCAAAATAGCTAAAGTTCCTTTAAAGACATAAGACGTTCAGTGCAAAGAATAGACTCGTGCTTTTTCGTCCCTTGTTTCCCTGTGTTCTTCTTTTATTTGCTGATGTTACTTGGTCAAAAGGTGTACGAGACTTCCGCGAGTTTAGGCCATTTTGGAAACATGGGCCCACTTTTTCAGAGTACTGTAATGAGTTCCTTTAGACCAAGTGATTTCAGCAAATCAAAGAACGCAGGAAAACACGGGACGAAAAGTCATTAGTCTATGCAATGCAAAGAGCGTTGTAAAGGTGTATTAGTCATTTACACAAGCTTTTTTTAAAGATCTGACAACTGTGGCCTATTGCCTATGCTTACTCTTGGCCTGGACAAATTTCTCTTTTTTCCTGGGTCTTTGAAATGTTGCTTCGTTGTCGCGGAGACCGCAGAGTTCCGTACTGCCACATTTTCTTCCGTTTTCAAAGTTTTCAAACTTCCATCTATCTGAGTAAACCCCCAACTTTGCATACGCTACCTACATTCCTGTTTTCAAAATCCTCTTTTGACAAGAATTGCTAATTTTCACTGAATATTTTCACCTAGTTGGCGTTAAAAAACCCATTGGAAAACTGATAGACATGTCTCGATTTTAGTAGTTTTTCTGCCAAGGTTGATTTTGAGCACAATAACGAGCTACGTTTCTACCATAATCTTGTTAATACCATCGCATGCTGCTCTGAACAAACTTTCCAACAAACAAAATTAACCAAGGTTTAGAACAGTGACTACAAAAGACTCCAACGCCTGCAAAGCACTACTGTTGCTCAGGAGTGTTTAACGGCTACCCAACAGCTTTTGGGCGACCGTCGTACTAGAATCAATACATGCCGTAGTTTTGCGTCTGATACCATCGCTCGCAACTACGACTCATTCCGTCCGCTTCCAGAAACGGATTTGCCTCTTACTGGTTCAATTGTTTCTCGAAACCACTGGGCTCAAACCGCCGAAAAAGGCAGTTCTCCAGAACTGCTATATAATCAAAGTAGCTGTCAGTACTGAGATAAATGTTTCTTCTAACAATATTTGCAAGAATCACCTTCCCGTGGGCCATGTTCTGATTGTTTGCAGCTGCAAAAGACCTCCGATCTATTATGCCTGCGCCTGCATCTCTCGATATTTGTGTCGTATCAGCAGTTTCAGCAGATCTATGCGTTCAAATGAATAGCCAAAGTAACATTGTTCAATTCCTGCTTTCTGATTGGAGATTACGCCCGCTTTTACCATGGGTGTTGTGGACACAATTTGGAAGTTGATTGTGTCCACAATACATGGCCTAAATGTTCCTAAATTGAAGAAATGTATTTCGTTACCTTTCTAGTCTTCATCAATTCACTTTTTATCTTCTCTGCTTTGATTTGGAGCCGAGGGCTTGCTCTCGATAATTTGAAATGGGCCTAAAGTTCAAACTGTACCGTGCTCTGAAAATTATGACCTGAGAACTAGTTCCCAGGTCGACGAGGCCTCCCAACGAAGTTTCAGGATGAGTCGTTGGGAGGCCACGTCGATCTGGGAACTAGTTCTCAGGTTATAATTTTCAGAGCGCGGTACGGTTTGAACTTTAGGCCCATATAGTTAACCCAGCTGCTTCGCAAGTCCTATCTTCAACACTCGTTTGTCAGAGACATCAGACAAGCCCTTGTCAGAGAAAGAAAAGGGGATGATTTTCAACTTAAATCAATGAAAAGAACCATCTTGAAAACCTTCAAGACAAGCATGGCTAACCCCTATAGTTGACCTGCACCATACCCATCATTCTTATTAAGCGGTTGCCAGCAAAATTTGTGGTCCTGGGTGGACTGGCGAAGTTCTTCCCGCAAAATTACAAATCACGATCGAAAATGAATTATTTTCATCCTGTTTAATTTCTATCAATTATACTTTACCAAGATCTGAATGCTTCAAGTCACCGATTTGGTTGTTTTTCCCTCAAAATTCACTTATCGTAAGAATCTTATGTTCTGTAGCCATCACACTGGAAACCACGCTATTATTTTGCATCATGGGAAACTAAGTCTTTTACCACCACAGAAATGTTGTGTATCGAATTTAGATGTTGAGTGATTGTTCGTAAAAACGCAATCCATTGAAAGGACCATGAAAACATCCTTATTGTAGCATAACACGTTTACAAGCTTCTCTCTCCGTAAATGCATTTAGAAATATAGGCTTAATTTGTACTTGGTTGCCTTGAAATGCGTCGTCCGTTTTTCGGAATGATTTGTAATGAGACTTTTAGTATCAAAGAGAGGGGCCAAAAGGACGGTCAATATGTCATCTTGAGCTCAGTCATCATCGCAGCGTCAAAAAATCCTCCATTACGATTTTCAAAGCCCTTATTGACATATTCTTTGCTGGCGAATTTACTCAACCCTAGCGCACACCAGCGAATTTTGTCGCCAGTGATTACGATTTTCGTCGCTGTTGACTGAATTTTCTTGCCCACGCACACCCTGCGATTTTTTTTGCCCTGGCAGACAAGTTAGTTCTGGTCTCTCTTTTATCTTAAGTCTCTCTTTCATGACAAGTCTCGCTTTCATCACAAGTTTCCATCCTTGCGTTCCTCTGGCGATCAAAACAATCATGATTGTATTGTTTAAGATTTTAACATTGTTTCATTTCAAAGCTATTAGATCCAGCTGGCTGACTTTGAATGAAAGCTTGATTGTTTCGATGGCCAAAGGAACGCAATGCATATACATAGTTGGGAAAATTCCGCCTGTCTTCGCACCTTTCATGCGAAATTCTCAGCGTACAAAAACATCAACTACCATCCCGGCTACCATGCGCCTCTTTTCATTCAAATCCTGATGAAAGAAGTTTGAGTTCTTTGTGTTTTGGGTCTTTCTGCACGACCCTAATGAATCAAAAGACGTGGTCTGAACCAGGCTTAACTGAAAAGTAAATCTCTCAAGGGAAGCTAAAGCGAATCTAAAGGGTGTGGTCGCAAAACTTTTTCCGAGGAGGACCCCAGACCTACCAATTTTCGGTTCGCTTCCCTCGTCATCGGTCTGGAGTGCCCTTGCGTTCCCCTTTGACCCCCTTGCCCTACCATCGCTCCGGCATTCCTGCTAGCCTTCCTTTCAAAATTTCAAAATTAGAATGTTGAGGCTGTCCGTTTCAAAAGTCGAGCATGTGCAAAACAATTTAAGTTGTCATCACGCTTTGCAAAAGTTCTTCATGAATAAAGGATTTTTGGTGGCACTTCCAGTTTCAATCTTTCAAATCTTCTTCGCTGGCCTGCTCAGTCACGGATCTTAGTGATATGTTGGAATAAAAGGAAGATATCATGGCGAAGAAGTTGCAATGATGAAGAACAGTTAGCTTGCAGCAGTAAGGTACGTAGACATTTTTTGCTGCTCTGTAATTTCAAATGTTGAACAGAAATAGGAATAGACAAAGACGGATTTCGTAAAGTCCTGGCCAAAAGGGTAACTCATATTTTGCCGTTTGGCCACTTTGCAAACATCATTCGGCAAGCATAATTAAGTAGAACTTGCTTGGTAATGGTTTTAAAAAGTTCCAAAACAGTTTCTGCTGATGATATGCAGAAAAGTCCATTATTGGGAGTCTGACGTCCCCATAACCGCACCTTTTTTGCTCTGATTTTCGTTAAGCGTGCATTTTCTTCGGCAAATCCGTAACCGCAGCAGTTCCGTTTAATATGTTTTTTGAGTGAAAAACTTGCCACCTTCGAGTATCATCAATAAATTTGACATTTCAAATCTGATTTCTTTCTTCAGATGTCAGTGAGGTTACCGTTCAAGCGAGAAAACATTGAATTTCTTGGCATTTTAGTCTCTAGGTTCTACGACGTTTTCCCTGGAGCTATCAATGGTCAAATATCACTTCCGACCGAGTGGGCCCGGATATCGAACGGACGCGACTTGGGGCAAGTCTCCTCTATCTAAATAAAAAATAAGGGGCGGGAAATGTTCCACTTTTAGATCTATTGAATGTTTTCCAGTTTTTGGACTTGGTGCAGTTGGAGCAGTACCCTGGGTACCAGACTCTCCCAAGAAAGAAGTTTCTTTCTTGGGAGAGTCTGGTACCCAGGGTATTAGAGCAGTTAATTTTCTCCCTCAAACCATGCTCAAACAAAGCCTTCGCAAAAGTAAACAAAAGGATTTTCTACTGACCAAAATTACTGGGGGAACTTGGTTGGAATCTGCAGGAAACTTGGGTGGACTATAATACTAATGATCCAAGCGAAAAGGAGTAGGCCTTACATTTCATCGATAGCAGGATGATTTCACTGCACTTATACCACAGAACCATGGCTATACATGACAATGTTGGAATCTTTCTATCACTTTCTTACGGCTCAGGTAATACCCCTTAGGAATGCGTGTGCCGAAAACTTTAAGAATGTCTATTTTCATTGAATCAAGAAGCCTTCCACCGTTGTATTCTGGTTTTTGTAATAGAAGCCCGGGAGGGGGTAAAATAACATGTTGAGAGTACGGGTATGTGCCGCCCATATGGGTGGGTTTTTGGGTTCAAAACTAAACAAGGATCCCTTTTTCGGCAGATTTTCCTTAAACATGGTTGGGTTTTCCAGAAATTGGTAAAAAACTGTCAAAAATGGGTAGTTTTCCGCCAAAATTCATCATAAAAGTGGGTATGACGGCAACTAACGGTAATTGGAAGAGGGTAGCTTTCTGAAAAACGAGCGGCAGACCCCCGTCCATCCGCAAGTTATGTATCCCCCCCTCCGGGAATAGAAGTCCAGTTGCAGCTCATTTTTCCACACCTTTAGGCCCGCTGCCTAGGTTTGCCATGGAGTTTAATTTGGTTGAACTTATTACTTATCAACTACCACCAGTACAAAGCTACACAGTTCATTTAAATCTTTAATTCCTATACCTTTTGGGCACTAAAGCCTTACCCAGGGTACAATTCCCATTGCTATTTCTCTTTTGTTAGGGCTACAATGCTATAGCCTAATCCTTTCAAGTGAATAGAAAGTTCGAAGGGAACTTTTTATCGCTCACCATAAATCCCAGATTGAGTAATTGTGACAATATGACATCATCAAGCTGCTGAATCCTAAACCATAAAAGCTGCAGAATCTTGCTTTCTACCGGGTTAGCCAGAAAAAAGTTCCCACTTTTGAAAATTCATAACACCAACACTACTTCACGGATTTGAATCATTCAAATTCTGGTTAAAAGTCGAAAGATAAAAGTATTTTTGTGATTTTTCTCGCTTTCCTACCAGCACTAGAAGTATTGGTAAATTCAACCTTATAAAAATTTCATGGTTGCAAAATGACGGAAAAAGGGCCTAAAACATTGATCAAGTCGTAAGGACTCTATTCAAATCGAACAATAGGCCATGGGCGTTTAACCTCCCTCAAGAGTTATAAGACGTTGATTTTCAAACAAATAAGAAAGATTTTCAATCCCAAGGCAATTAATGCCTAGAAGATATCTCTCACCCATGAGAAATTGCATTTCCTTCATTATTCTGTGCGAGAAATCATTTATGCATTGATCGATGTTTTAGTCCGTTTTTCAGTCATTTTGCAACCATGAAATTTTTGTTAAGTTAAATTAACCTATATTTGTAGTGCTGGTAGGACAGCGAGAAAAATCATAAAAATACTTTGATCTTTCGGCTTTTAACTAGTGGGAACTTTTTTCTGGCTCACCCGGTATACCATCTTATCTTGAAGAACATCGAAAACTTAGTATTTCTTGTATCAAGGAGATGATGATAGCGACAATTCTCTTTCTGGAATTATGGCAAACAACCTAAAGTTTCAATCAAGATAAAGAAGACTTCTACTCAGTTGAAAGAATTAGGCAATAATAGGCAACATTTCACATATTTGATTGTAAAGTTTTGCAAAGATTCGAGCCCTATGCTATTCTAGTGGAATGTATTGGCACATCTTGGGCAAATTTTAGGTCATTTCGAGCAGTTTCCTGTTAGATGATGACATCATTTCAAGTTGAAGGAAAATAAAAGTCTACCCCCTAGAAATCCAATAAACAAAAAACAGGTCTTCGATAATAGATAATCACACGAGCTCTAATCGCTCCAACGTCTCATCAAAATTTAGTACCGCCATGAATATGACCATTCTCAACGGATTTAGCAAATTCAAGAAAGATTAAAACATGTTGGCCTTCTCAAATAATACCTCTTTGTCTTCTACCTTGCCGAATCTACAACTAAATAGTCTGAAAAATATCACCCAACAGTCACTTTGCCATGACCTGTGTAAGACAATTAAAGAACCGTTGGGTACCTTGAAGCAGTCATTCATTTTCCATAATCCCTGCAGTGCTGATGCCGTCTCCGTTCATTCATTTAAGGGTATCGGTATCTCCGGAAAGGCCAATTATTACTCAATTTATCCAAAATTAGATAAAACTTGGAAAGTTCACACTCGGGGGGGTAACTCAACCTATTATGTGACGGGGACGTGCCATTTTGCCCGCAAAATTGGTACCCATAATTCCGTAAATTCCAGTGGGTTTTAGGGCCATAATTCCACGAATCTAATAAATATCTGGGGCCATAATTCCGGAAATTATGAAAAATCCCCTGAAAAGGACACCCATAATTCCGTGAAATGTCTAAAAATTGTGAAAATGATACCCATAATTCCGTAAAGGTTTGAAAAAAGTACCCCTAAAAAATGGCACGTCCCCTTACCACGAACAGTACTAAGGTACCCCCCCGAGAGTTCACAGGACTGGAGATATCATCGGAAATAACAACATCCAAAGGCAATAACACTGAAGCTACACTCTCCTCCACAAATGCTCTTTTATTTTAGAGGACGAGTTCAGGAAAGAAATGCGGAGCCTTCCCTTCCGTTTCTTTCTTCCTTTCCTCCTTTACCTCTACGAAGGAGATTGCAAAAGCCACACACCCGAACCTGTGCAGTAAGATTAGCTCCCGATTAGCTCAAGACTTCGTATGATGTGACTTCTTTAAAAGTTGACAGGCATCAAATAAAGGGAGTGGTGCAAGCAAGTTTTTGCCGATCAGCGGCATATATTCTCAAAGCATCAACACCCACGATACTCTCTGATTTCTGTGTAAAATTTCATACCCCTTTTCGCTGATGATTTTTATCAAATTATACCGTTTTGGTGAAAACCCCGTGAAAACACTGATATTCTGTATTGGAAAAATTAGTCATGTGATATGCATTCATAATTAATTTTATGCACAAAATGAAAGTAATACCATGGTAATATTACCAATAAATTATTCTGACGGGTTTAAGCATGGCACCCAGCAAAATGTGCTATGAATAATTCATGTCTTAGCTACATGAAAATACGGACTCAAACAGGAACTGCATTCAGGACTGTGATTTCGGCGCTAGCATTACGAATACCCACGATGGAAAGTAATGGCTATTCCTCGGGGTTCTGGTCCCTTAGGGCCCGGTATCGTATGTATTTCTGCATGGCAACCATATCTGCATGGCCAACACTCAAAAGTAGTTTTTTTGCGCTTCCCATAAGCAGCGCATGCGTAGTACATGCAAACATGGCTTGGCATGTATCTTATGAATTCGACTGAAAACCTCGTGTTTGCAACTGGCAATTTTGCCGTTGCATGCCAGACCGAGACCATGCAGCTACAGGTTGCCACGTAAAGTCTCGTACTACACCGGTCCTACTAGACCTGGCTCTGGTTATTCCGTTATGCCGTTTGGACACCTTTGTAAATTGAAGGTCCACCCTGGTCTTAATAAAGCTTAAATGAATGATCAGACAGTCTGATTGGGCAGATGCTGCAATAAAGGATCTCAGTAGCAGTGGCTCTGCCATCCTAAAGATAAGATATTATCAATTTTGTATTAATTTCATATCATGGTTAATAAGCTATATGAGGTAATGAGCTTAAAACCAAACATAAGGCCATAATCTTGTTCATACAATGCCATTACCTAATTGGCTATACCACAAGGTAATTGCATAAGGCATCGTGAAAGTCCTTCATTGGGATTAGCGTAGCCCATCATAGGGTATAGTCTGCACCCTGGCTAGATTAGCATAGTGAGCTCATAACTGAACTGAGGTGCTTCTTTTGGGACCCAACCTCGTGACTTCATATCCCGGGGGGTACTCATATATTTTTCTGTACGGGGACGTGCCGCTGAACTTGGTGTCATTTTCAGGATTCCGACTCCGGGACAGAGTATCATTTTTGTAAAAATCGGCTCCATGACAGGGTCCATATTTGCCATTTTTGACTCCGAAAGGTCGTTTCAGGCCATTTGCACTCTACGAATGTGATTCAAATCGGTTGGCTGGCAATATTTCCACATTTTTCGATAGATTTCGTACAAATTTCCTTGCAGAGCACAATTTTGTCGGATGAAACTAAAGGACAAGGTATTGTTTAAGAAAATTTTACTCCGGGACAGGGTATCATTTTCAGGAATTTGACTCCGGGACAGGATAACTTTTTAGATTTTCTAGCGGCACCTCCCCGTATCACGGCAAGAAAAGTTCGACATAGTTTTTTCGTTGTATATTAGAGGTAAACGGACCATTTCCCTTCCATTTCCGACACAAAATGCGTTTTACACTTCGAATTTTCCACGTAGTTTCCCCACGGGTAAACTACGGGTAAAGGGAAATATACTTTTACCCACAGTTTCCCGAGTGAGATTAACGTCTCCAAAAGTTGGAAACTTAGTCTACACTATGCATGTTTTTGGGAGAATTTAGGGGGATTCCATACGTGTTCAACCTCCTATGGGTAGATTTTGGTGAAACGCCAAATTTTCCCCTGGTGAAATTCCCCAGGTTTAATATAAAGAGTAACGGGAATGTTCCACCCATGAGGCTGTGTTTTAAACCTCGAAAATCCCTAAATGCAGATCTCCAAATGTAACAAATTTACCATCAATGGTTAGCAAAAGCCTTGTTGAATATATGAACTAGTTTCAACGAATGTCAATATTCTTTGATCCGAAAATGAATGTACAGATGTTTTCTATGCATGCTACAAACTGTAGAGGGGCATCGCTTCTACTGATTTATCAAAGAAATTTGAAGTAGTCATTGTAACTTAGTAGCCATTTCAATTTTCGTGATTATTTTAAGAGTTCACTTCGAACGGCCGATTTGGTATCACGTGGTCGGAAAGAGGCGATTTGGTTGGCTGACTACTGTGACATTATATGATTTCCACGTGCTGCAGCAGCCAGTAAGGATTTTGAGCGGTATGTAGCTTCACTATAAATTGAGTCTTTTGACCAAAGCAGACAGCAATTTCTTAGTCATAAACCAGCAGAGTGAAACGGATTTGCTTAATACCACATTGCTGGCATCCATAAACTATGGTTTTCTTGAAAATTATTTGATCTTTCGTCAACAGGTTTAGAAATTACGAAAGTTTTAAGTTTTTGTCGAAAATTTTCTCGAATTGTTAAAAAAGAAGAAAACACTGTAATTCTGAAAATGAATTTGAAAATGAATAATGAATTTGACATTCATTCACGAAAGCCTTTTGATTTTACGAGATCGACCTGAACTCAATTCCCAGCAGTCCTTTATCCCTTTAGTTCTTTTTTGATGTGCCTTATTTTGTACACTTGGGACTCAGGCCCCGGGTTCCCTCTCGCGTAGGAAATGTAACGCTCGCTTGTTTACCTCTAATTACTTGTTTGTCTTAGGGTATAAATTACCGTGTAACGACTAATTATTTGCTGAAGATGAACCAAGTATGGTTAGAAACGTACTGATTATGTCTTATTCTTAATTTTCGTAATTTCTTAATTTACCATGGATTTGTCGATTTAACTGGATTGTCTCAATTTAACTGGTCAAACATGTCTTCTGATTCCAACTGATTAATAATGATGATTGAAAAATTCACAATGATTGTCGTCGCTTGCCTCATCCTGAGATTTCTCGTCAAACTGCGCTTTCCACCTGAAAATTCTGAAAATATTGAAGATTTCAGAAAAGTCCAACGGAAGATTACTGTAAAATAATTCAAGTTTCTTTGCGGCTATTCATTTCAAAGAAATAGGTCATAGAATTTTACACGCAGCTTTTCAACAAGGACCGAGATACAGGGGGGTCCAGGGGGGCCATGGCCCCCTCAAAAATTTTCCGTCGTTGTTGCAGTAAATCTTTGTTCCTTTATTAGTATTTCAGAATATCAGATAGGCATTCTTTTTTCTTATGTATATCTCGTTCAATTTCTACCTTTCATTAGTCTAGGAAGTCCTTTGGGGTATATACAAACAATCAAACTTGTCCTACACCATACCAGAACCATGCGTACATCCAAAGCTAGATTTACCTGTAAAGTCAATTTGTATTTGAGGAACAAAATTAACGTTGTTTTAAGCCAATTTGAGGAGCCTGGCATCAAATTTTTCCAGGCGAGTACTCCCAGACCCCCTCCAATTTTTTAGCTAGCTTCACTCGTCGCCCTGTTTTCCCATGGCCCCCTCAAGTAAAAAATTGTATCTCGGTCCTTGCTTTTCAAAGATTTGAAACCTATGCTGAAGCAGCTTCATGACTGAACATACACGACACAATGACGGAACATACAGTAACTATAATCACACTTTGCAACAGTAACTTTAAACTATCACAAATACCCCATTCACACTTGAAGTAAGACCAGTTTAAACTAAACCAGGTTATCGAATCGAGCCTTCTGATTGGACAATCTAATACTGCATTCACACTGACACAACTAAACCAGCTTTATCTAAACCAGTTTAAATCTCAACCAATCAAATGACTGGATTTGTTGGACTGACCAATCAGAAGGCCTTATTCGAAAACCTGGTTTAGTTTAAGCTGGTTTAACTTGCAGTGTGAATGGGGCATAACAAAACCAATGCATTTGATTGACAGCTATCTTACCTGGTTTAAATAAAGCTGGTTTAACTGTGTGAGTGTGAATGTGGTAAAAATATCATTGCAGAATATGCTTTCCGTTCTTTCTAAAAATGGATTAAAAATGCTTTCATTTATAACCACCATAAGTTATAGCTATGCTTAAATGAAAAGATTGATTATCCAAAGCATGTGTCAAAAGATATACATCATCTTGTTAATATTTTAGCAGAAGAATGTTTCAAAATGCGTCACATTGTCTAGAACATACATTCTTCGTCCAACTCTATCTATGTTATCGAACGCAGAAATTCGAGTCATTGTGAACTGGGCTATTTCTTTCGTAAAGCTAAAGCTTAAAGGAGGTCCTTGCATGCTTGTGGCGACATGACTAATAAGATATCTCTTATGCTTATGGTTGATATAGCATGTACATTTAACACACACATTGATTTGTAACTTGTTTTTAAATTTCAAAATTCATTAGTCAGGGGGAGCATGTATCACAGTACGTAGTAATTTTTTCCTCTGCCTCAAATGATTAATATCTCACTATGGGAAGTTCAGGCACCGTTGTTGTGATGTTCCAACCGTCCCAAATGTTTTTTTTTATATATGTCATTAAAATTTTACAATACATATTACGGTCTACACTACTTACAAGAATTACTTTACAATACTACTGGGACAAAACCCCCGGGGAGCAAGAGGCTGTGTCTGCTCCAAGGGAATGAACATAGATAAAAGAAAGAAAACTACTTAAACTTAAACAACACTACTAAAAACAATACATACGGATAATAAGAACGATTTGACACTAAGAACGATTTGACACTAAGTCTGCTGCATATTAGAAGTCAGATCCATGTGATGGTGAGGAAAAGTAATGATGGAGAAAAACTTATATTGGAAGTTTTTTTTTTTTAACAGCATCCTAAGATGTTCAGCATTATTTTTTGTTTTAGAAAGGTTCTTTTGGACCTAATAAGTAATTGGGGAAGAGAATAAAGCTTTCAAAGCCAATGGGGACCACAACGACCTTAATAACAGCAATCAAAGATCAACTTTGCAACCCCTGCAATAAGAATCTATGCTTCATCAAACTAAAAGAGGCTCTTCATTGCAAGGTACATAATTTAGGAAAAACAGCCTCTAGGTTCTTATTTTGGTAGGTTCTTATATGCGGGGATTTACCATACTGTGTGATTGTATGCTGTCAAGATATGCTGTATGTTCCGTCAGTCATGAAGCTAAGCTGTGGAACAGTCTTGGTACTGAGGCTAAAAATTCTTCAACCCTGAGAGCGTTCAAGAGAGAGGTACAAAAATGAACACCAAAATATTTTCAATTTAAAATATTTAAAATACAAAAAGACACTAAAATATTTTCGTTTTTTTTTTTGTTGATTTTTGACAAATAGTAATTTTTATTTGGTTCGATATACTGGTTTATTAACAAGCACACAATGTTTGGCTTCTCATTTAATTTCTTCGTTTTCCAAACTGTCCATGATCGCACAGGGCGGATTCGGCCTTATTTTGGATGCAGAATACGGTTTCTGGAAGGAAATATGTGCAGTATACGGTTTTTCTATTGCTGCGCGCTTCCGGAAAATTGAAATGTAAAACGAGCGGTTTTAACGGTTTTTCGCTTATTTCGTAGAACTTTTTACTGGATAACTGCCTTGATCTGACAGATCTTTGCATAGCTGTAAAAGTACGGTCATCGTAATTTATAGATTCAAATATTGAACATCTCATAGAAAGTAAATGTGATCAAATTTTGACGATCAATAAAAAAACTTTCTCTTTTGGTTATTCGGCAGATTGGCAGAAATTCCAGACTTCATTGCTCGTAAATTCCAAACTTCCAATTTGGCGAAGCTTAATAAATCTTGAGGCGTTCAAACTCATCACCAGTACAAATGCTCTCACAAATGTTTCTTGCTATCTTTTCTCCTGTCAATCTCCATAGCACAAACTTCATGTTGTTTAACGCTATTCACCATTTGGTCAACCTCGTGATCACAGCTTCTTTTCCAATCAGATCAAAAAGCGATTTTAACCAGAAAGATCAAAAATAAAACAGGAAAGGCTAAGATATTCAGATGCTCTATACGATGATCTACACGTATATCATTTAGGCACAAAGTACGACTAAGCCCCACTTCGGTGCGGGGCAATAAATTTTAACTTCAAAGTAAGGCAGTAAAATTAGGAAATTTGCACTTTGCAAAATACCAACGTATATGAATTGGTCTAGATTCATTTTTTTGTGGTGCTGTCACTATGAAAAGCTTACTGATTGATATCGGTATAAATTAGCTGATATATTCTTACATGTACGTAGAAAGATATCATCAAGAATTTCGTTCTGGTGTTATAGTTGGACTCCTTGTTGTTGATTTTAGTACAATAGTACAAATTTGTTTTCGATGCAGTTGAATTTCCTTCTAACCATCCTAAATTCTACTTTCGTTTAACTAAATGTCGCAAACAGGAAGCCTGATACTCTAAATCCTCACTAATACCTATTTTGAGCAAGTAGCATCTGCCAAAGTCCCCATAATCTTTAAGTCTCGTATTATGTTACGTACGACTGGCGTTTCTCAAACGAGATTTCCTCTTTAGCTAGCAATGACAACGCAAATCTCATTGTTTTGCCCTACACCCAGTTATTGTCTCCAGTCAAATCTAAGTTATAGATACGACCGCTCTGAGCGAATTGGCATTCCCATCTAGATGAATGATTGAACATGTGTCAGGTTGAAAAATGCTACATTGTTTCATCTGCTAGCTGCTGGGTCATCGTCATCATCATCATCATCATCATCATCATCATCATCATCATCATCATCATCATCATCATCATCATCATCATCATCATCATCATCATCATCATCATCATCATCATCATCATCATCATCATCATCATCATCATCATCATCATCATCATCATCATCATCATCATCATCATCATCAATTTTTTTCAAGTGGGCTTTAAAAATATCTCACTATATTTGTTGGGGGTACGAAAAGGCTAAGTTGTGAGCCTCAGGGAATCCCAAAAAGGGCTCGAGATAGCATGCGCAATAACGATTTGCTTCACTTATGCTATAAATAAGTTTGCTTGACCGTTCAGAACAAGAGAAGAGGTAATAGCAGCGATGCGCATTGCATCGTGGGTCCCAACTTTGATTTGCCCACAAAAAGCTGAAACACAATCTGTCAAAACAATAATAGGGTGAACACTTGTACTTCGGTCTCCCCAACAAATATTAGGCCTGCTACAGCTCTGTCTAAAGTATTCAGCGACACTCCATAAACCATAGAAATGTGAAGGTGAAGTTGAATTTTTCAGCGCCAAGCGCTGGGATCGCAGAAATAGAGCAGACCTAATCGATTCCGCGACCCCTTGTCATGACGCTCAAGTGGTGGGGTCCTACCGGGCATCGAACCCATTCCGCCTGACTGTTCTAGCTGCAAAGTCAGAGGATTACACCACTATGCCACAACACCTTCAATGCATTTTACTGTAATGCATTTACTGTAATCTAGCGCATTCGATTTGGCAAGTCTGTCATTCTCCCTTGTCTTCATAAGTCAATTGTACATGTTGATTCTTAAAATCGATGTTATACTTTTGTTAAGCAGGACGTTAAACAATAAGGCACACCCAGAGCTGCAAAAACTTGTTGACCTTCCTCCAAACCTGAAATTTATGCTCTCAACCTTCCTCATTTTAACACAATATAAAATTACTGAAAAACAGCTCGACGGTGTTTTGTAAACCATACAAAAGCATTCAATTAGGGATCTTCCCATATACTTCATTAATTGAAAGGTATTGGGGCAATGAAAGGGGGAACAAAGAGTTCAAGGTGAGAACATCTAAAAGCTACTGGGTGTCCAAAAATGTACTCCTGTTTGCAAAATCGCCAAGATTTGATTGCGAAAGTTATCATAAAATTTTTTCATCTCTTCAATCAACAATTCAGATATATTTAATGATGGTGAACTATATGTTCTCGGGTATGAAATAATGCATCGAAAACCTCATTCTAAGCAACATTCTTTAAGCAACATCGCTAATCTTGCCTCAAAACCGTTTACATTGAAAATTTTGCAGTATTCTTCAAGGCCACAATAACATTTCACGTTTCATTCTGATATTCATGACCAAACAAGAAACTCAACATAACAAAAGAAATTACTCAAATAAACATAAGTGCTTTCTTGCAAAGGCTTCAAAACCAGGCAGCACTAAAAAGAGCTTGATTCAATTAATCGAAAAATAAATCAAACGATCAGCTTTGCCTACAAAATAATTTTTTATCTACTGGTAAGAAAAAGAAATTTTTGAAGATCTACCTTACATTAAAACTTTGGTGATTTTGCAAGCAGAAGTACTTTTCTGGGACGCTTTTAAAAAATCATTTTTTCCATACACATATGCATATTTCCTCATAGACTTTCTCTCTTTCGTCACACTGTCTGATCAAACCTGATTTTTCTTCTTTGATATAGTTTTGAAATATAACCCCCAGGGGGGTATTCAGCACATACGCATACGGGGGGGTCAGTCCAAGAAATTTTCATGCAACCCAGAAATATCACTTCAGCTTCACAGCAACCCAAAAATATCAGCTCATTTTACATATATATACCTGCACATGAACATGAAATATCCCGAAAAAATGCAAATAGAAGTCAGGATTGCCTCTAGCAAACCCAGAAATATCACTTAAACGATGTTTTGTATCAAAAAATATCATGAACATACTTTCAGTTTTCTTTGGACCCAAAAATATCACTTTTGGCAATATTCTGACCCAAAAATATCGGACTTACCTCCTCGTATGTGCATGTGCTGAGTGCCCCCCTGGGATATAACCTCACCATCTGCATACTGTTGACATGATTTTTAATGTGTCTATGTATTTATTGATGATTTATGTTTTAAATCTATGCCAACAACATAGAATTTTATTTTTGACAACTAAACCTTCCTCAATTTTTGGCCAAAACCTTCCTCCAAACCAGGTTTGTAGGTTTGCAGTGTTTTTGCGTCTCTGGGCACACCTATCTTACCTTATAAAGAAAAATACAATTAAGTAAAAATAGGAACAAACAATAAAATGTTATTCGCATGATACAAAGTCCAAACACGGAGAGCGTCTGCTCTCGACCAAATAAGGGGCGTTTCTGGCATCGTTTGTAAGAGTACATTTCTGTGCATGCCATCGACACGAAAACAACTACAAGTTATATATTTAGCAGCAAAAGCGTGTAGCACGTGATGTATCAACAAGGGGGTGCGTCCATATCGCAACATTACCCCCTCCTTTTAAAACAAGCCTCCTGGCTTGCGCGGCGATTAAACGTTCGTAATAGTCTGTGGAGTAAAAATATCCTCCGGACGAATAATGATAGGTTCTCCAGTTTTCGAAACTTTACTAGGAACGTTCGACTCATTGGAAGGTTCGATTTCTGCAGCTGTGTCAGCAGCGAGTTCTTCTGCGGCGAAACTGTCCGATGGTAAATCCGATTCCAAGAGATCTGGTGACGAGTCATCCGTTGGCGGCAACGGGTCGATGGGACGATCGGCCGGATCATAAAAAGGCTTTAAACGGTTAGCGTGAACTGGTACAGAAACCACGCGATTGTCTAAGGTGCGCAACTTGAAATGCACCGGCGAAAGTTTATTTACAATACGGTACGGACCGTGAAAGTTGTGAGTAAGTTTCTTCGATAGTCCTTTCTTCGTTTTGGGTGTGTAGACCCAAACTTTTGAACCGATTTCGTAATGGACTGGTGCGCTGTTCTTGTCGTACTGCAGTTTCATACGTTGCTGAGCAAGCTGTGTATTGCTGGCGATGATTTGCTGCGCTTCTTCGAGGTTTTGCACGATCCGAGCTCTGTGCTGGGCAACTGATGGCGAAAGATTTGACGTTGGCAGTAACAAAGCGGCATCTACTGGAAGACGTGGCTCCCGACCGTACAACAAATAGAAAGGAGACTCTCCGGTTGTGGCATTTGGTGACACTCGATAGGCAAAGAGGATCATGGGAATATGTTTATCCCAATCCTTTTGGTTGGAGCTGACATACATAGAGAGACCTTCGGTCAACGTGGCGTTAAATCTCTCAACGAGGCCATCGGTCTGAGGATGGTACGCGGTAGTATGTTGACGGCGAGTGTTAATGATCTTACAGACTTCCTTTACAATGGTGGCAAGAAAATTGGATCCTCGATCAGATAGTAACGTGCGTGGTGCACTATGGCGAGCAACGATTTCATCTACAAGGAGCTGAGCGATTCGAGGAGCTTCAATAGACGGTAAAGCAAAAGCTTCTGGCCAACGGGTGTAATAGTCTGAGAATACAATGATGTACCTATTACCATCATTCGTCACAGGCAGAGGACCAAGAATATCCATAGCAACTCGGTCAAAAGCTCCTTCCACAGGAATTGGCAAAAGGGGTGCCTTACGCTTACCTCTCGGAACTTTCTTCATGGCACAGTCGACACAAGTTTTACACCAATGTTCAACATCTTTAAACATACCATGCCAAAAATAACGACGGCGAATCTTTTCATAAGTTTTATGTGTGCTGAAATGACTAGCTGTAGGAGCATCATGGCAAGCAGATAATACCTCATGGCGTAAAGAAGCAGGGATCACTACTTGTGAACACAATGGCTGAACGTGACGTTTTCCAGGAGTCCAAAGATGACAAAGAATGCCATTGTCGTCTAAATAATATGAATCGATCTGCAAAAGCAGAGAACGTGCTTCACTGTCCTCAAATGGCAATTCTGCCGTTTCCAAGTATTGGATAATTGGGGCAAGATCTGTGTCCTGACGCTGTAAGGTGTACAGAGTAGTAGCAGGAGGACATGGTGGCTCGATAACTCCTAAAGGTAACTTGACCGGTGTCTCTTGAGAGACAGACAAAGGAGCAACATAAGAACGACGTGAAAGGGCATCTGCATTTCCATTCGCAGTGCCAGCACGATGAATGATTTCAAAGTCATACTGTTGTAACTGCAAGGCCCAACGTGCAAGCCTACCTGTAGGGTCCTTGATACGCATGAGCCAAGAAAGGCTACCGTGATCAGTATGGATGAAAAACTTCGTACCCGAAAGGTAGGACTGATAACGCTTGACACCGTCAACTACAGCTAAAGCTTCTCGTTCTGTGGTACTATAATTTGTTTCAGCATGACTGAGCTCGCGTCCACCATATGCAATGACACATTCCTGGCCATTAATACTCTGTCCCAAAATGTAGCCAAGGGCAGAGTTGCTTGCGTCCGTGTACAGGTGAAAAGGCTGACTAAAGTCAGGATAGGCAAGGATGGGCGGCGAACACAGACACCGTTTCAATTCAAGAAAAGCTCCTTCACATTCTGGTGTCCAAACAAACGGTACATCTTTGCGAGTCAGTCTGTTCAACGGTGAAGCAATTTTAGCAAAGTTATGTACAAAACGACGGTAGTAATTGGCAAGTCCCAAAAAACTACGGATATCCTTCACCGATTTTGGCGTGGGGAAAGACTTTACAGCAGAGATCTTCTCTGGATCGGGTGAAATTCCATCAGCAGACACAACAAAGCCAAGAAAGTTTACAGAAGCCTTTGCAAAATAGCACTTCGAAGGTTTAAGCTTCAAGTTTGCTTCACGTAACCGATCAAATACTAATTGCAACCGAGACAAATGTTCATCGAGGCTCGGAGCAAAAACAATGACGTCATCGATATAGACAAGACATATTCTCCACTCGAGCCCATGGAGCACACGTGACATCAAACGTTGGAAACACGGAGGCGCATTACACAACCCGAAACTCATGACATCATAGGAATAGACACCTGCATGTGTGACAAAAGCCGTTTTATCTTGTGAATCTGGACTCATAGCTACTTGATGGTACCCTGATTGAAGATCAAGTGTGGTGAAATACTTTGAACCTGTCAGGGAATCAAGAACATCGTCTATTCGAGGTAACGGATAGCTATCTTTACGTGTAACTGCGTTGAGTTTCCGATAATCTACACAAAATCGTGTAGTCCCATCCTTCTTCTTAACAAGTACGACAGGTGAGCTCCAAGGACTTGAAGAAACCTTTATGATACCCTGTTCTAACATGTTTGAAATGTGAGTCTCTATCTCAGCTCGCTGAGCTTGAGAAGCCCTGTATGGTGACTGCTTAATAGGCCTAGCATCGCCTGTATCAATAGCATGTTGCACGATGTATGTGCGGCCAAGGTCTAGACTAGATGAAGCAAAAATGTCAGCATAGTTCTCAAGAAGATCTGCTAACTGCTCATTCTCAGAGTCAGATAAAGCTTGACTCGGAAATGAGGCAAAGCGAGAGAGAAACTCTTTCTTAGCTTCCATTGGAGCAGAAGGCTCGACTGAAGAAACAGAAGGTTCAGGATCCAGAGAGAAGATGATATCATCTGGATTATGCTCTGAAAACTGACCTATCGTTGTTCCTTTGTGCAAAAGAACTGGCTGTTCTGTTGGGTTCAACAGACGAAAAGACACTTTACCACTTTCATTACAACTCGAAACTGATGAAGCAGCAAATAGCTGATAACGATCCGAAAGTTTTGGAATGGCTTCAATAAGTCCTATGACAGGCTCAGGTGGCGATGTTCTGAGATAAGCTGGTATAACAGATTCACTGTGAGCATCAATTACTACAGTCTGCGCTGCTCTAACCTCTGAAGCATGCGGAGGCGCATCACCATTCGCAAAGTAAACGGTATTGTCGCCATAAAATTTCACTGTTTGTCCGCGTACATCAATCACTGCACTAAATTTATGCAAGAAATCCCGTCCAAGTACGATATTATAAGCTAACCCAGGAACAATTGCAGCGTCACATGTGTAAGCAAGCTGACCAATCATGACAGGAAACGACACAGACCCAGTTACAGGAACACTCTTCCCATTCGCTGTTTTTACACTCTCAAGCTGTTCGTTGCGTTTTAGTTCATATACAGGCCGCAAAATATCATGGTAATATGTGTCACTAATCACAGTTACTGCGGCTCCAGTGTCCACGAGCAATTTGGTTGGTTGTTTTAGGACAGTGCCCCAGACCAAAACATTGGTTGGGCTGGACGAAGAAATATTGCTGCCGGTTTCGATGGAGGGAATAACATGGTCAGAAGATTTTGGAATGTTGGGAAATTCTGGCGAGTGGGAAAATTGTTCGACAGCATTCAGCGTTGTTTTCTTTGGTGCAAACGGATTGTTTTCGAAATTATTACTTTCCTTCGTGTCATCGGTTGAAATTGCGAGGGAAATTCCGTTGCATTGTTTGTCGATATCTGGTCGTCGTTTCCCCTCTTGATCGTCTGTACGCTGTTTTGCCCACTGTTCAAATTCAAAATCTTTTCTATTTACAGTGTTATCTACAGGCTTGGGGCTTTTTGACTCTTGAACTACTGTTTGGGCCCTCAGTACCCCCATGTTGAAGGCCCCATCCCGTTTAAATTTTGGCTTCCCTGGGTTGGTCGCTGAGCAGGAGCATAAGCAACTTTTGGTTGATTTGGAGCAGTATAAACGGCTTGCGGTGGCTGGGCAGCAGCATAAAAGGTTTGCTGCGGTTGGGCAACGGAAGAACCTGGTTGTTGGGGGCGTTCACTACAATACTTGGCAACATGCCCCACCTTTTGACAAAAATTACAAATAGGCTGCCCATCGGTTGTGCGTAAATTTCTACCACGAGCACCTCCACGATTTCCCAGGGATGGCCGAAACTGACCCCTTCCTCTGCGAGGTTGATTATTTTGAAAACCAGTGTTTATGGCAGCTACAATTTCATCTTTTAAGGCTTTCATGTTTCCTGAATTCACAGGGGCATCCAGAACGGAAATATTCACAGGCTGCTGTTGAGAAACAGCTTGTGCTGACTGATTCCGAGATGAAATTCCAGAGTTAACGTTTTGATTACCAAAATTTGAGTGGGGAGACATGTCACTTTTCTTCTGGGCGGCAAGGGAAACAAGGAGGTTTACGTGGCTTTCCAACTCCTTAATTCGTTGTTCCTGAAGAACAGACTGAGCAACAGTGAGCGAGTTAGAAACTCCGGAATTTTTGGAAACAGCTTCTCTCAAACGGGCAAGATTTTCAGCTTCAGCAAAGGATTTTGGTTGGTTGAGAATAACATGGTTTTTGATTTCATCGCACAAACCATTGATGAAGACATTCATTAAATCTTTGTCAGAGAGGGCAAGACGTTGGCTTTTCTTGATTATATCCTCGGTGTACATCGAAAGTGGCTCTGTAGGACCTTGTTTGCGAGCATAAAGCTCTTGTCTGAAGAGAAACTCCAGTGTTTGGGAGCCAAACCTTGTTTTGAGGCCTTCTGTTAAAAGTTTAAAATCACCTGTTGTTTCTTCTGGTTGGTTATCGTACCATGCTTTAGCAGGGCCCCCCAACGAGAGTGGCAACGCACTCAACTTTTTCGCGTTTGACCACGTGTGAAACTTGGCAAGAGTTTCAAAACGAGAGAGCCATTCATTAATGTCTTCATTTGGCAAACCGTTAAATGAGCGAAGCTGGAAAAGACCAGACTGCAAATTGCCTTCAAGAGCTGCTTGAACGGCAGTTAATCGGGTTTGTAACTCGCCGACTGCTTCTTCCATTGTCTCAATAGATGGTCAATCAATAAACACGTGAAAAAGTTCAGAAGTCAAAGAGCACGCAAATAATATTCTTTGGTCAAAGTAAAAGAACGCTCAAACAATTGAAACGATACAGATATCAATTCACCTTTGTGTCAATGTGACGCAGTTTGGCAATGGAATAATCAGATATAACAATGTTAAAATGCCAAAGGCAATTCGTGTTGCATGCAACCAGGCAAAATGCCAAATTCATAAAATATCACGAATTGCAAACCAACAGAAAGAAAATATCATCACTGCAAAACAGTTTTGATGCATGAATTGATGAAAAAGTTCCGACAAATGTGATTGAGTTCGACATCAGTCAACAAAATTCAATATAGTTAATATCACAGATCACTTGTCTCACGCAACTTTGTCAGTCCATTCAAATGCTAACGGTTTTTGATACAATCTTCGAAACAGAAAAATGAAAATTTCTGCGAATGATTCTTATCTCTTCTTGTTCCTCACACGGGGTACCAGTGTTAAGCTACCGACGTGCTTAACAAATGCGTGAGTTGTTGCGGAACCCCAAAATTAAAAGGTATAAAGGTAAACTTACGACCTTAACAAGTACAGCAGGCAAATCGGCAGGAGGATGACGATCTTCTACAATAAACTCTTTATGCAAACAACGAAATAACTTCCAGCAGCGACTAGATAAATGAAGCTTGTCCTGCCTAACTTAAAACACTATAACTATATTTAAAGAAAACCTAGGTAGTATTCGTCTTAAGTTCGTCTCTTCAACGGCTTTGGTTAATTCGTCTTGATGCGCGGCATCAATGGTTCGGCTTCGGCAAAGTGTTCGTCTCGACTCCCTAAAATCCTAAGAAACTCAACTTAAATAGCAGGACGTTAAACAATAAGGCACACCTATCTTACCTTATAAAGAAAAATACAATTAAGTAAAAATAGGAACAAACAATAAAATGTTATTCGCATGATACAAAGTCCAAACACGGAGAGCGTCTGCTCTCGACCAAATAAGGGGCGTTTCTGGCATCGTTTGTAAGAGTACATTTCTGTGCATGCCATCGACACGAAAACAACTACAAGTTATATATTTAGCAGCAAAAGCGTGTAGCACGTGATGTATCAACAAGGGGGTGCGTCCATATCGCAACACTTTGCACAATTATATGCCATTAACTTGTGACGAAACGATGACATTTTTTTCAAAGAAATTTGGAAATATTAGCACTCTGATCAGCAGCCGTGTCTACCCGTATGAAAATGGTATGTAACCCTCATTTACACCACTCGATGCAGAATTGTCTCTACCAGATTTCCAAACTGCGCTAGAATTCAGTTTGAGGTAACAGTTTTAGAGCTTGATAACAGGCAACACTTGATTCATCCGGGACATGATTCATGACAAACCATGGATGGTTAGACCATAGTCACAATTCTTGTGACTATGGTTAGATACTGCAGTTGAGCTTCATAGCTGCTGCTTTATTCTCTTGCGGAGGAAAAACTAATCACCACTACGGAGGAGCTCGATACCTCCTCCGCAGAAGGATGTATATTTTCCTCCGCAGTAGCGTTCATGCTGAAACGTAACTGCGATGTCTAACTACCAAAGAAGTCAACCTAGCTGTTGCCAAATATGAAGTTACAATCAACAGAGAAAGTAATATCTTACGTGCGGTACAACCCCGCAAACAAGAACATACCTTTCTAAAGAACAGACTGACTATGTCCTTATAAATAAGGCATTTATGACATTTTCAAGGCTTGGTTCTTATCGCAAGGGCCACGATGAATACATAGCTGTACAGTATGTGTTAATAAACTTGAGGGTAGAATAACTGCATTTGAATATTAGAGGGTATGCTATTTTGTTGCTGACAAAGCAGTTTTATCATACAGCTTGATAAAACAATTCGCATATCCCTGAAAACTGTTAGAGGTGTTCAGTTATCGATAGTTGGGAGTTGTTTAAACTGACATGATGAATTTCTTAATTATGTATACTGTCTCATAAGAACATTGGAGTAAATCAGTCTGTTTTTGGTTCTTATCTTTGGGTGTCTTTTTACACAAAATCAGTCTCCTGGTTCTTATTTTGCTATATTTTCGTCTGCGGGGTTTCATTGATTCGGAGAAAATATCTGTTTTGTCAGCAGCAACCCCCCGAAAAACCTTGTCCCTCTGTAATGAACGCAAAATCATTTTCGGGGCACACGACAAGCGGAATGATTAACAAATGTCTGTCTGACAATGAATAACCTTCCTGCATTATGTTGCAAACCTCAATTTCAAATTTCATTTCAAATCAATATTTCAAATCAATATTTAAAGTTGGTATTTACAGTAGTATCAAGCTGACACTAATTCAAACCAACTATTTACAAAGCATAGTATATACAAAAATAGAAAAAATAGTATTTATAATCAGCGACATATTTTACAGGTGCATCTATCTGCTGTCCAATCTTTGATCCTCTTTTTAAAATGTGACAGAGTTGGTACTTGTTTGATACTGTCATCAAGAGTGTTCCATAAGAAACTACCTCGAAAAGACAGTGAATCGAGTCCAAAGCCAAGTGTCTTAATTCTTGGCAGCTTACACAAGTTTTGTATTCTTAGATTGTACATTATGGGTTTCTTTTCATGAAATTCCCATACAATTGAAGGGTTCAAGTGATTCATGGACTTGTAGATTTCTGTCATCAGTTTCTGCAAATTCTTTATATGCATGCTATTGCTGCCACTTCGAGCGAGCAATGTTTCAAATGAAGATTCGTAGTCTTCATAGAGGATCCGAAGCGCACGTTTATGAGTGCGGTCAATTTCTTTATTTGCACCTTTATTGCAGAATAGCCATATCAAAGGGCAATAATTGAAGTTCGACAAAATTACCGCATTTTGTCAAACTTTGTCTTCACTTCAAAACTTCTTGCTATACGAAGAAATGTTTGATAGTTTCAGTACAATGTTAGAAGATTACAGTTTGATGTCACGCGAAACAACCACACGCAACATGGATCGTATCGATTTTGTAATGATATCCGTTCCGCTCAATATATATCATTTTAGATTCGTTTGAATCAGATATGTTTGAATGTACCGTGTAGATCAAAAAAGTTTACCCATTTGGTGGGCTATGAAATAACAAGTATTTGGCCAATATTCAAAACTAAAACATTAATCTGCCAGTCAAAGACCAACGTAGGTGAGAAAATTTTGTTTGGTAAAATCGCTCATCATTTAGACCTAGACTTATTACGTTGAGTCTTAGTAATCGCTACCACCCACCCACCCCTCGCTCATACTAGGACTCATGGCTTTCCAGCCCAAGGGCTGGCCCGATTTAGGCCCTTTGCCACAAGATCTTGTGGTACCAATCACAGAGCTTCATTGTTATCACATGACCTATTTTTCTGGTCACATGATATTTTTCTTGCCATTGATTGGTTTATTTTTAGCCAGTGCCAAGTGAAGGCTGATTGGCTTGGCGGCCAAAGATTCGCAAAGCTGCGAGGCCGAAGGCCGCAACACTAGGCTGTGAGTACGAATGCTCCACAACAACTATAGACATAGATATGGTATGTTATCGTATAGTATCGTTTGGTATGGTTTAGCATGAGCGAGGGGTGGGTGGGTGGTAGCGATTACTAGGACTCAACGTAATAAGTCTAATTTAGACCCAGAAATTGGGAAAATGCTGGCAAGAGGCAGGATTGGGAACGAGACTTCCACATTCCATTCTAATCCATGATTTACTTGCTATTAGAAATTAAACTCTATTTCCGAAACTGAAACTGAGTTCATGGACCAGAATGGAATGTGGAATTCTCAATTTCCATACATTTCATTTCACTTTATTTATTTCATTTTCAAATTTTTAAGGAGGGTAGCCCTTCATCAATAACAATGATGATTTACAAGGGGCCCTCCACTCTAGTACTTACAAATTAAAATATATTGGAAAAAAACTAAATTAATTTCGTTAAATACTAATAAAATACCCTATGATCTAAAATAAAAAATCTACAATAAAAAGAAATCCATATACATATGTACACCTACTGATCGTCATGATTTTTGAATTTGTAAAAAGATACCCTTCGCAGGCATTTTCTATTTTTTGGGTCTTAACGATGAGTGATTTTACCAAACAAAATTTTCTCATCTAATTTAACCTTTGACGGATAGGTTAACATTTCAGTTTTCAATATCGACCACATACTTTTTATTCCATAGCCCGCCAAATGCGTAGACTGTTTTTGGCTCACCCGTTTACCAGATAAGTAAAAACGCATAATCCCCATTTGAAAGGTTATTGCCTCCTGCTAGATATCAAGATGATAATATTGGCCATACGTCGTTTGCTTTTGGACAAGTTCAAACACAGGTGGCGGAGAATGGTTCAGTAATACTTGCATGATTCAGTAATGCATACAAATGTATTAAAATTTAATCATACCTGCTAGTTAACTGTGTTAAATTTCTCTGGAATCCTCCATTGGTTACACAGACTCCTATCTCCACTTCATATTATTAGGCCCAAATTGTGTTGTGTTGTTGCAGTTGTATTAATCAACCGCTCTGTATAGTTTCAAGAAACTTATATAGAAACTGTTTTCTTTCGTTTTGATTGTAAATTTTAAAGATTATTGTAAATAGGTTTTGGATATTGTGAATAAGGTTTTATAGTTTAATTTCATTAATAGCTCTTTACTTTTTATCTTAGATTGTGATTAATGTTTTTATTGGAGGGACCCTTGAAAATCAACTTGTTGAAGGGCAACCTTCCTTAAAAGAATTAAATATGAAATATGAATATGAAATACAAGTCGTGTTCACAATACCCATGGTTACAATTTCCCCAGTCTCCCGTACTATTGCCTTAACATCCATGGGGCAGTTGTCTTTTTAGCACGGAGTATTGCTTACTCAACTCGTATGACTACCCATGCGCAATAAAAACATATAATGTACACTCACCGAATGTGTTGTTTTGATGTCACCTGTGATAGAACAAAACACTGCGAAGCACCATGCGCAACGGCGCTGTCAGAAGATTTGACATCAAAACAACACTACATTATATGTTTCTTATTGCGCATGGACTACCATGGGCTTTGATTGACTCACCAGCACAAAGTGATTGGCAATTGCAAGCAGAGAAATTTCTACGGCTGCTCGCGGCTGTTAAGCCAAGCTGCAAATATAGCTAATTCCAAATGATACGACGGAAGCAGAATAATTAAATAGTTCGTCCTGCTTTAGAAGGGAGCCGTGTATTTTCAATAAACTATTTGCTTTTGTAAATAAATGGCTTTGTAACTAATTTTCTTTCCGCAGATTGGATTTTTAGCAGGTCAGTTTGATAACCAGATGTAATTCAGGCCCCGTTTTTGTTATGATCTATTTTTGATGCATCGAAGCTACCCCGTTCACATTGCTCCGTTTTTTGTCAGTGACGAATTCTGCTCTTAATGGTTTCAGGGTACATTGTACGGCCTGGTTTATTTACTGTTTCGTCTTCATTAATATGCATTAGAAATCTTTCTGCAGCCTCTAACTGCTTCGAAGCAGTGTCAAGCAAAGCAATAGCAAATGCTGGTCTGGTTGGCCACGCGCTCTCTCCAGGTGGTATATCTAAAAGGCGGTGGGTTTGAGGTCAGAAATCTTAGTAGTTCGAATCCTGGACTTGCCCAAGTCGTCATATAAGAAAGAAGGAGACGACTTGTCGCGAACAGCTCCTCATTAATTATTCATAAGATGTATGTGACCTGACTTAACCCGATGTTTGTAATAGGATCTAACCGCAAGGAATTTGAAAAGCTGTATTGTATCTATCTACACATGAGCGCTGTTAGGGAAATGGTGGCGCCAATATATAAACATCTGTTCATTTTGACATACGGCCATTTATGTTTTAATGTTGGTTCTGCCCCCGTCATTTTCCTTGACGGAACAGCAGTATCGTGTCTGCTATTGGTCAAACATTATGATCGAAGGTGCCGTCTGCCGTACCAAAAACCGTCCGGCCATCCAGCTGTGTTATCCAGCTGTTCACTGTTCGCGACAAGTCGTCTCTTTCTTTCCTCCAGGATGACTTGGGCAAGTCCATTCGAATCCTGGTAACAAGGCCAAAAAAATACTATGATTGTGTTAGCCAGCCCTTGAAAAATATATTCAGTAGGCTTATTTACACTTATTACATTTGTCAAAATATTGTCAGTTCACTTCACTGCGAAGCAGAGTTAAACGTTAGACTCACTACATAGTCCAATGAACGCTGTAAATTATAACGGCAAAACTATTTACAATAATTCATTCAATTCATTTGACCGCTCAAATTGGATCTTGAAATAATAAAAGGAGAGACAGCTAGCCTGGTTATCTTAGCAAAAACGACATATTTTGAAACTTTTTTACATTTTGGAAATTGAATCAATTGGTTTGCACAAACTCCACTCGACGTTTGACTCAACGGGATGTGCCGGTCAATAGGGTGTCCTTTTGTGGCAAATATTATGCGACAGGATGCCCGTTTCTGACAAAATTATGGCACAGGGTATTACAATTGATAAAAAATTATGCGACGGGGTATCATGAAGAAAGGAATTTTTTAGTTCTCTTGGAACAATTGATCACGTATACTTTGACAAACTTTTTGTGCGACACGGTTTACTTCTAGGGAGTTTCTATGTGAGAGGGTACAGGGGAGAAGAGGTTTTTCAAGCATACACGTTACTTCCCTAGTCCAGTCCTCCCCAGGAGCCTCTTTAGCCTATTCGGAAAATCACAGGTTCTCTTATGCAACTTTTTAGTTCAGCAACAACTGAGGCTATGCAGCTGAGGCTATGCAGGCCCATCACCTTAGACGATTGTAGTTAGTCCTAATCTACAACATGATTCGCATTCATATACTTGCTCATATGAACCTGGCTTTACGAGTTCTGCATCTGAGTCCGAGATTTACAATTGTTGTACATCGGCTACTCTTTCTGTCACAACAAACAAGGCCATCCAGAGCTGGCAACTGCTCTTCAGTCCAGAACGAATTCTATCCGGATAGTTTCTGTTAGTATGGTTGATACCTGTAGTGATTTGAACTCGGTCTTCCATTTGGTTGAATACACCAGCTGCTATTCTGCAAATGAAAATAAGGAATCAATATTGGGCCTATTTATGCGAGGAAAAGCACCTCATTTGCCAGACCCAGGGCTAACAGATGAGGTGAATTTCAGTCATTCTTTCATTCAACAAATAATTCACCTCACCTCGCCATACCGGTGGTGTTTCATTCATATGGAAAATTTTTACCTCGCCCCGGCGAGGTCTACGTTTGGTTAAGTAATATCTCACTATACTTGTGATGTTGCGTTCATCATTTAAACGCGAAACGAAAATACGGAAAATTTTACGGTGGGTGGAATCTCGCCTGTCAGCCCCAGGTGTGACAGGTGAGTTATTTTCCTCTTATAAGTATGCCCTTAGAAACAAACTCAAAGATTGCCTCAAAAATTAGATATTCGGGGAGATTTGCGATAACACAGAATCACTTTTGCAAAACTCTTAACTCCTTATGTATTCGCGGAAAAATTCAGGTAACATAATTTCAAAAAGGCTTTAGTTCGAATAGGAACTGCAAGAAGCACGCTACGATTGCTGGAATAAAACTGTTTCTTTTTGAACTAAAGGTAAATATTTTTGCCATTGTAAGCATGGGCGCAAAGAAACAAGATGTTAATTCTTTAATAAATGTATACGAAAATAATACCTGTGTTTTTATCATTGATTCTTTCTACCTTTCCTTGCTTTCCTTTGCAACCCTACCTCAGCTCAACTCGTTGATTTAAGTTGCAATGGCCTAATCAACGAGTTGATCTGAGATAGGGCTGCAAGGGAAAGCAACGAAAGTCAGAAAGAAACAACGATAAGGACACAGCTATGATTTGGGTTTACATTTTATCAAAGAATAAACATCTTGTTTCTTTTCACCATGTTGTAAGTAACTTCATAGCAGCAAACTAGACTTATGACGATGTGTCTCTTGTTTCCCTGTGCTCGTTGACATGATGATGGTCAACTCTACCGTTTTCAGAATGCGTGTTCTCTTGGAATTTTTCTCTGCGAAGTCTGTCAACTCTATCGTTTTCAGAATTCGCATTCTTTTAGTAACTGAATTTTTTCTCTGCGAAGTCTACCGTTTTCAGAAGACTTCGCAGACTTCAGATGCCCAAAAGAATACGCTCTATGAGTCGATGTTGAGCAAGGTTTACCGCTCGTCTAGCAGCAAATTTCCTTCTGTTTATCATTCTTCTCTTCGCATTTTTTTTTGTTGTGATTTCTTATGGTTTATTGGTTTTCTTTTTGGAAACTGTGTGTATTAATTCATAAGTTCCACTTGCAATGGGAACCAGGTAACTGTGTGTCTATTCTCGCGGTGGACGAGAGCAGTAATTCATTGTGTTTTACCTGACTAAAATCCACCGACTTTCAAGCTGTCGTAAATTCAATTTGTTGCTGTCAAAATCCACACCACTGTTGAGCTCAGAAAATATTTTGAGACCTAATCGTAACCAAATATGCAGTTTCGTTAGATATTACAACCTACACCCTCGTCCCTGGAATTCCCAAAAGACTGCCGTAAAAGTGGTGACAAGATCTAAAACCTCCGCGAAATTCTTCGCAATTCTAGACGCGCTGTAAACACTCCGCTAAAAACAAGAGTAAAGGACATAAACATTCTAAATCCTTACCGGGTTCGCGAATACGACAGCTTAAAATGGATAAAAGTCCCTTTAAGGAGCTAATAATCAAGCAAATACAATCTAAATGTCTTAATTTTGTTGCGATTTGGAAATCTAATAATTCTAAACTTGACCGCAAGCCCTCGGTGTCAAATGCCGCTTCGAAGATTAAAAGGATTCGAAAGGCCAGGAGAAAGACGCAAATATTCTCTCTTCAGATTGTCGTCTTTTTCCTAGCCTTACGATTTATCATAAAGCTGAGTTTTCCACCTGACACATCGATGAAAAGGATTTGAGCATGGGCAATAAAGTACCATGTTTGTAGCTAAAAAATCAAAGTTTATTACCTCGATATTAGCATGATTTGAGACAAGATTAATTGAGAGAGAAAACTTCGTTAATTAGGCACACCCTTTTTCGTATTTACCGAATCACGAGCAATCTCTTAGCATTTTTGGCATTTTTAGCACTTAGTACAAATGCTCAAATGCTTAGTACAAATTTGTGGTTATTTCAGGTCCATATTTCATGTAGAATCCGAATTCTGATGTAATTTTTTTAAAGTTTGCGTCATTTCTGTTGTGACGTCCCCAGAAAGTTAATGAGAACCCTTTGAAATGATAGCAGTTTCATCAACAACAATTTAACTATCCCAGAGGAAGATGGCACGCAGCTCAAGAGGATTTTGAATACGATGTAGAGGAAGAAATTCTCGATCAATTGATGTAAATTACAGCAAAGGTTCCAAATCTTTAAATCCACGAAAAATTCGGGTGTAAAATTCAATGACCTATCTCTTTAAACTGAAAGACTTGAAAGAAACTTTAGCCAATTTTTCTATGATTCTACCGTTTGACTTTTCAGAAATCTTGATTATTTGTCGAAATTACAGCCTATTTCATATTTCAGCCCATTTTATGATGTAACGTCATCAAATTTCTAAATCACAAACTAGAAGAGTGAAAGAGTTTTGCTTGATACCATATTATAGGCATCCAAAAACTATGGTTTTCTTGAAATTATTTGATCTTTCGTCGACAGGTTTAGAGATTACGATAGTTCTAAGTTTTTTTCGAAAAATTTTCTTGAGTTCTTAAAAAAGAAGAAAAACAGTTTACTTCTGAAAGTACTGAAGATTTCAGGAATGTCCAAAGGCAGATTTACTGTAAAATAGTTCAAGTTTCTTTGAAGCCACTCAGTTCAAAGAAATAGGTCATAGGATTTTACACCCAGCTTTTTTAAAGATTTGAAACTTATGCTGTAAATCATAGCTTCGCACTAATGTTTCCAGTATAATTGACTTGTTGACGAGACTACTATTGTTTCAAAGAGCTCTTTTTAACTTATTTGTGATGTTGCAAGGCATTGATTGAAGGGAATGTAAATAAATGACTTCAAAACTCGAAATCGGCAAAGAAAATTGATCAAAATAGTTAAATATGACAAAATAGACAAAATGGTTGTACATGGCGTCGTCTTGGCAATCCGTTATTTGGATGTCCTTAATTCAATTGATACGAAAAAGGGTATTGTTAAAAAGCTGCCCGCGCAATTTCATCTAGCATAGGGCTCAAATCTGCAAAAGGGTGGGTGTAAAATTCTATTAAATTTTTCTTGAATCAAAGGGCTTGAAACAGACTTTAGGTGATTTGCTGTAAATCTACCGTGACAACTTTTTGATATCTTGACTAGTTTCAAAATGGCGGCATCTATTAACTAAAAGTTTCTAAATCCTTAATGAGAAGAGCCACAGAGCTACAGACGCAAAACGTTATATGCATTGCAAGGAAAGGCTTTTTGGCAGAACAAAAATATCAGTAATTCTTAACGAGATATTGCTCCAAACATATTCTTTCTCATCATTTTATTTTGTCGTCTTTCCATTGGAATCAAAAACAATCATCTGTTAAATGTCTTTAATATGAGTACACACGAGGAAATTCAGGTGTAACTTGACAGAGCAGAGGCTGCGCATGCATGCGCGAAAACTCGTAACTTTGAGCCCCCTGATTGACCTAAATAACACAAAAACCACCAAACTTTTATCCCACAAAGGGTTCTTCTCTGATATTTCTGTTTTGATATTTTGCACATATTCGTATAAGGTGCAGAATTCAATAAGAAATACTGTACAATTTGGCCCCTGTAACTTAAGGTTTCCCATAACAAATGTAAATAAAATGTTAGCTAAACTACAGCTTTGGTGCAATAAAACTTCGGAACAATTCGTTTGTGTGGAAGCAACATGCGTTTTCCTGGCACAAAGAGACTGCAGTGAAAAAGGAAGGGAAAATACTTACAAACATTCCATCCTGGTGATGCATCATACTGTAAAAGAAAAGAATACAAATTCGCTTTCTATTTATTTCTTACTCTTGATGCAAAGAAGCGACACTTAGGTCACTCTCACAAGATGCCAGTACAACTGACAAATTCAGCTGACTTTGTTTGAAATGTTTGCAGTTGGGCCTTAAAGGTCAGATAAAGGCAAAAGACATTTTTATTGATTTCTGCCATTTACGGCCTGGAGATTTCAAAATTTCAAACGAAATTTCGACACGAGTTCTGGAACCTATCGAAATCGTCTGTCGAATTCCGTTTTTCAGTGGAATTTTCCAAAAAAACCGCGCAAGCAAAAGCGCCTGGAACTAGCAGAGGCGTGACGTGGAAAGAGTCGAAGGAGTCATTGCAAAGCTGCGAGAGAATGGATGAGTCTGTTTGCACTCACTGACGGTCAAGTCACGAAAGTTAGAAACGACTACCTGTTTTGACTATCTCAAATGAAAACACCGAGAAAGTGGGTAGTATATGGCTGTGGCTAGTCACCTCGTGCAGAGAAAAATGTGTGTGCACATTATTCCTAACTTCGGTGCGGTTAGACTTGTTGCAGCAGTGAGCTGTGGACTGACTTGGAGAGGGAAGCCGTAAGACTTGCAACAACGAAAACATTGCGGGTCTCCACAAAATATTTCAATCCTAACTACTTTGAATATTCATTGGTTGCTATAAGTACACTGGCTGGCTTCCAGAGCACCTTTCTCAGAACTCTTCCACGTGCTGAACATGAAATTGTAGTTGAAATCGAATAATACACTTACCCAGATTTCGAAGGTTCACGATGACCGCGCAAATTGCCATGTCAGGACTAGGCCATGCGCTCATGGACAGGCAAGGGCAGGTTCTTTCTCCACATTTATGTTTCGTCTTCTTCGATAATGCTCTGGTTCTTTGCAAACTTTTTAGATGACCCTATTATTGCATCGCACAATATAATATGTATTTACAGGTTATTCGTGAAGCCATGTGTCTTCGATAGGAGCTTCTCTTCGGCTTGATGATGAGAATGAATGATCAAGGCGTGTTTTTCTGTGCTCTTTGCAAATAACACAATAGTTAACTGTTAGATGGAGACAATGGCTGATCCAGCCATTCACAACTAAAGACAATCATTGCTAATTTGCATCAAAATAATTCAAATGATGTTTTTATGTTTTCATTCAAGAGTCCGTCCCAGTTGAGGAGAGCAGAACAGAGGAAGCTTGGCCTGACCATAGACTATGACCGGTTCTCAGTTCGTTCTTCGGCATCGAGGGAAAACTCTGAGGGTGTGTCGCTGAATACTCAATCTTTTGAAATATCAGAGAAGTTATGGGCCAGCATCTGAAATTTATTTTGTTTGCTGTTCGATCTGTTCGATGTGTATCTGCCACGCGGCGTGGCGTGTGTTCTTCAGATTACTTCTTCAAGTGCCTAGGGCCTCTCAAGTGATGAAATTCTTATGACTCTTTCCACGTCACGATTTAGCTAGTTCCAGGCCTCTATCATCACGCGGTTTTTTAGAGAAGTGCCCTTTTTCAAAACCCCCAAACCTACCCTTTCGCACCGCAAAGATAAATAATATTATTGCCATCGGATTCCTCATAGTTCAAATTCATAAATATAAAAAAATCGCATTTGCCTTTATCTGACCTTTAAAGGGCCTGTTTCATCCAGCATTCCTTGCACGTGTCGTCTCTTGTTTGGCCTTAGTTTGTCGCCATTTTCATGAGCCATGAAAATGGCGACAACAAAGGAAAACCAAGAGACGACACGTGCAACGCATGTTGGATGAAACAGACCCCTTAAGTTCGCAGTGGATAATGATTGTACTGTCAGACCTCTCTGCACCAAAAGTTCAGCGCCATTTTCTAAGATTGCACAGCAAGGAGGCCACGCATGATTTAGAGGCGAGATTGTAACGTCCAAATGCATCAAATATAAGGAATACATGTAGTTGCGCAAAGAAAAGGCAAATACTGATGGAAAAAGTGAAAAACACTACTCATAATAGTACAGTCTTTCACTCTAATATGAAACAAGTCCGAGACATTAACTCATGATGAAAAAGTCTTTCATTTTAGTATGAATGATACCAGCCCTGGGTTTGTCTTTTAAACTGAGAGCAAAAATCAAGCACAACAAGGATAACCAAAACCTCACCTATTACCATAAGGTCTAAGGTCGTTGTTACCAGGATACATCCTAACATTGCCATAACCCTAAGAAAAATGATAAATAACGAGACTATTAAGAAATCGAGGTATTAACTGGGTGACACAGAAAGATCTCATATCAACAGAGCAGAAACTGCGCACACACGCGCGAAAATTCGTAACTTTGAGCTCCCC
This sequence comes from Aurelia sp. 3 sensu Dawson et al. (2005), assembly GCA_964020215.1. Lineage (NCBI taxonomy): Eukaryota > Metazoa > Cnidaria > Scyphozoa > Semaeostomeae > Ulmaridae > Aurelia > Aurelia sp. 3 sensu Dawson et al. (2005). The sequence continues at coordinate 26,430,597 of OZ026573.1, read as the reverse complement.
CCCCCCAAGCTCCCTGCACAAGAAGAGCTTACGTATCCAAACACTTCTTTACCTCAGATTACTCGATAACGTCATTTTACATAGATTTTGCTCTGTCTCTCATGTCCATTCCAAACCTAAGATGTTATTTAGGCCCAAGTATTTCGTACTTTGTAGCGTCTACCCGTGTGGGGCGATGGTTCCAAATCTTTAAATCAATATTGAAAGGTGGCTGCAAAATCTTATTTCTTTTAACTGAATGGCTTGAAAGAAACTTTAGCTATTCATATTTAATCCTCCCGTTGGACTTTTCAGAAATCTTGGATGCGTTCGAAATCACGCAGCATATTTCATTTTGTAACTCACTTGACGACGTGACGTCTTCAAGTTCTAAATAGTAAACCAGAACGGACAGACTTTCGTTTAATACCATACTGTAGACATCTATAAATTACATGTTTCTTCAGAAATCATTTCATGTTTCAACAAAAGTCTTACGATGGTTTTAAGTTTTTGAAATCTTATCTTTCGTTGAATTCTTGAAAAAGAAGAAAAACATTCTAATTCTGAAAATATTAAAGATTTCAGAAATTCCAATGTTATAATCATTGCGAAATCTCTAAATATCTCCTGAAGCAATCCAATTCGAAGATATAGGTCACCGAATTTTACATTACCCTTTTAAAAGATTTTGTACCTATGCTCCCATGTTTATTCCTTTTCTTTCCTTATTCATTTAAAAACAACAAGCTATAAACAGAACAAGATTAACTAACTATGTACCATCACTTACAATTAAATATAATTGTTGGGGAGACGATATATGCTTTGTCCGAGGAAACTTATGTGTCCCCCCGTGCAGTGGGTTAATGCTCATGCGCAGTAGCGTTTTGGAGTTGAAGCTCTGACGGGCGCATGAGCTTTAACCCACTGCACGGGGGTCACATTAGTTTCCTAGGACAAAGCGATCTCGTCTCCTCAACAAATAAACTATTTTAATCATAGCCGTAGGAGAGGAACACTCCACGAGCAAACAATTTGCCATTGTGTTTGGCGCTTGAGGTTTAACGAGCAACGAGCATGCACCTTCGTAGATCCAGGCTTCTGTGTGAATTGAATCCCATCAAGCCACAAGCAAACATTAAATTGAAAAAAAAATGTGAACTGGTTGTTTACAGAAGCTACAAATTCGGGCTGGGATCTCGCCAAGATACAGAAGCTTCAAGTAAAAGAACAATGGATATTTTTCATACTTACAGGATAACTGTAAGACTGCATCGGCTTATAGACGTATAGACTGCAAAGGAGACAGAATGAATACCGTCATTAACCGTTTGCACTCGCTGTGACTATTAAAAGTCTGATGAATCAAATGCATATCATTATTTTGCAGGGCAAACTCTCGACTTGTGTATGCGAAAGGTGGATTTTAAGAGAAGGTATGTGTCTATGACGAAAGAAACAGGGTGAATCTAAAGTTCTGTCTGGTGGACTCCTTCTATTTGATTCAGAGCTGTGTAATTACAATGCCTTCTGCTTAGGCTTCTGAATCAAATAGAAAAAAACTCGCCAGACAGAAGTTTAGATTTACCCTTCTTCTTTCGTTATAAGCATAAAACCTCTCTTAAAAACCACTTTTCACGTTTACAATGCGAAAGTAGACTTATGACGATGAGTCTCTTGTTTCCCTGTGCTCTTTGACTTGATGATGGCGCTTCGGTCAATAGAGACTCATAGTATTACTATGAAAAACCTGGCCCTATTTAGGCCCAAACTGAGCAATTTCTTCAGTACCAATCAGATTGCGAGATTTGTGAATTAGTATTGTTAACGTGTAAATGTGATAGAATTTTCGATTCGATTGAAGAATTGAAAACACTCCCATGGGATAGAGATTCGAAGCCGTGATTCTTTCCTAATTCCATTGATGATTGAAGAAAATAGGGCCAAGTTTTTTACTGTTTCATGATGAGTCCCTCTTGAGCAAGGTTTACCGCAGGGATACAAGGGACTCATCGTCATCAGTCTAATACGAAAGTTTGCCAACCTAGTTTCGGGGCAACTTTTACAGCCATGTTTGTTTTTATTTACTGGTTGAGAAAACTTCCTTTGCCTACAATGGCAAAACCCTTTGTACTGAGGTGTCAATTAAGTTAACTGATGCCATTGTATTACAAAGTCTGCCCGTTTTGGATTTTGGTCATTTTCAAATAGTTAAACAAAAAGGAACAGTAAAAGGGGAACGTACTTTGATTGCATATTTGCTGAATAACCTCTGTTTGACGATTGATTATAAAAACCACCTCTGCTTCTTCCTCCTCTGCCACGAAAGCCAACAGCTGTTAAACGAAAAATTCAGTTAGTTTAGGATAAACGAGCTTGAATAGTTTTAAAAATCCTTGAGTTATAAACGATTCCTCGGACGTTCGTACTCTCGGCCAAAATCAATCGAAAAACATTGATCAAACTAGACTGGCTATGATTCGTTGCTCGTACGAGCAATCGCTCCATTCCATTCTTCATCAATTTTGTTATCCCTCTTTTTGAATAATATAAATATAGTGTACTTGTTTCGATAAACTTAAAGTCTCACCTTTATGATTTCAACTTCAAACTTTACAAAATTTGTTCAATGCATTCGATTCATTTTGTTTCATTAATAATTATCTTTGCAAATGTGAATTTTAGGGTGTCTTTGATTGGTGATTCCAAACCTACCAATTCTGAAAACGGTTGACTTCGCAGAGACGGAAACACTGTGCCCATTCAAACACGTATAATTCTTCAAAACGTAGGTTTTAGATTCATCCTAGCGAAGATGAGGTTTCCAGTTGAAAAAGACGAAGACAAGTCTGGTGCTTGGCAACAAAGAGTAAAGTTACCAATTACCGTAGCAACGCGAGCAAAGTTGCTTCGTTGTCAAAGTTCTGCAAATAAATTGAAGATCGCTCCAAAGTCTGCCAAACCTTCTGCCTTTTGGAGCAGAAGGTTTAGCAAGCCTGCCAAACCTGCCAAGCCTGCCGTTTTCGGCATTGGGGAGTCAATCAAACACAAATTTTGAGTCTTCTAAGTCTACCGTTTTCAGAATGGGTACCAATCAAACACACCCTTACAACGGTATTTAGAAGACTTACGTCTTGGGTTGCCAGATCTTGGTGTCGCATTGTTTACCTGAAAGATATTCATCAGACAATTACTTCCAAAGGTGATCATTTTCCTTTGAAATAGAGAAAGTAAGCAGAAACAAAACCTGACTTGAAAACATTTCAAAGTTTGGGTGGTTTACGACTTCCAAAAAAACACTATTGTTGGTAAGGGTGGCACCACGGGTTGGACTGAGGTGGATATGTCGACCCTACTTTCTTTAGGTCGGTAGTTAATCCCTAAGCAAAGTCGACATAAAACACATAAGGTATCTGTTGTGTTTGTGTGTGGTTTGTGACTTATGTATCGTCCTGTACTCATTCATTTCATTGGATAATGTTGTCATGTGATTTATTTGTTAAGGCGTGTTCATGTTTGTGATCGTTGAATGTGTTCGGGGACTTTGAGTGAGAAATCGAGCGATCATGTATTCAAGTGCTCATACAAAATAAGTTTCAACTGTGTCATATAAATACATGTTTAACTGACCAATTAATTAATTCATTCATTGTATATAGCTTAAGTGATTCACATACGAGATTAAGTTGCTCTAATCTGTCTCGGATCAACCGTACAGACCGTACATTCACAACATATCCCTTATGGCAATCAATTTTATCTCTTATACACCCAACTTTCTCAAAGCAGGCGCCGCTTTACTAGGAGCCACACTTTAGTATGTAAACTGAATATTACCTCTATTTTCCTGCCATCAAATGCTTTGCCATTCAATGCTTCTCTGGCTTTGATAGCATCAGATGATTTTTCCATTGTCACAAACCCAAATCCCTAAGATGCAATGAAAACAATGAGCAGAATTTAAATCGCTCCCCACTTAATCTTTACAGTTGCAAATATTATGAAATATGTTGCAAATATATATATATATATACGATAAATATCATGAAATATGTTGCCTTTGGTAGTCTTGGTTAATAACACATCTAGTTTGGGTCTTGCGCACATTATAATAATAATCAATTTCTTTAAAGTTGGCTAGTACATAGCTAAGTATAGTAAAAACACTAAAATTGCTAATTAAGGCCAACTACTTAAAAATATACAATTTATAAAAAAGTGTGATAAAATGGTTTGATATAAAAATAGCAGATAAAATGGTTTGATGCAAGAAATGACATAAAATGTAGATAATAAAAAGCCCAATCATAAAAATTCATAAAAATCCGACGTTTGGAATAAAAGGTCGACATAGTCTGCAAGAGCATTCTTCACCGTGCCACTTTTTTATCTTTGATTGACATTGACATGACTTTCTTGCATAGCATAGGTTCCTAATCTTTGAAAAGGTGAGCGTAGAATTGAATGATCTATTTCTTTGAATTGAATGGCTTCAAACAAACTGTAGCTATTTTGCTATAATTCTACTGTTAGACCTTTCTATTTTCAGAATTACAGTGTTTCAGTCTCTTCGTTTTCAGGAATTCAGGAAAAATTTTCGAAAAAAATAAAACCATCGTAATTTCCAAACTGTTTGATGGAACTGAATTAATTTCCAAGAAAAAAATAGTTTACAGATGTCTGCAATCTGGTATCAAGCAAAAGTCTGTCACTTTTGTGGTCTATGATTTAGAAATTTGATGATGTCACATCCTCGCTGGGTGAGTGCCGTCACATCCACACGGGGTGAGTGGCCAAGTGGCTTATACAGCCTTTGTCAGATGACTAAAGTTAAGCTCGGTCAAGCGAGGTCAAACTCCGGAAGGGTGACCTTGGGGGCCTGACCTCACAACTCACCTTGCCATCTTTCGGAAGGGATGTTAAACTAGGGGTCCCAAGCCTGGATGCGGCATGCATAGTGGGCCTAAATTAGCTTTCAGTAGCAAGAAGTACTGACAAGCCCACTCAAAACAAATTGAAAGAAAAAACGTCACATACTCAAATGAGCTGAAACGTAAAATACACTGGTAATTTTGCAAAATATTCAAAATTTTGGAAAATTTCAATGGTAGAATTATGCATAGGGAGCTAAAGTTTCATTTATTAAGGAATTCACTTAGAAGAGGTCATACTGTAGACTTTATACCCACCTTATGCTTTCTTGTGCAAGGATTCTCGACAATTCTTAAAAATTCTTAAGAATCCTTTCAGGTTTTTGGATCTTGGAGATTCTCCTTACTGTCTTCATGTGCAAAAAGCCCATACTGAATCCATGAGCGATAGGACACCCAGTGGGTAGCAGTTATAATTTATATCAGTAGCGAGGCACCTTAACTAATTTTTTTTGTGTCTTGAACTTGTTTTTACTTCGTACACAACCACCTTTCAATGTTTCGTAATTTTGACATTTTCAGTAGTTTTAAGGTGGCTTGTTACTGATATGAATTTAAACTGCTACACACTTGGTGTCCTATCGCTCATGCTGAATCTACAAACCTTAGATCCCCTGTCATTATAAATCACTTCCACATCAACTATTGCTCCGAATGCCTAAAATGAACATTGCAATAACACATATTACAAGAAATATTCAATTTTCAAAGATCTACAGGATTGTAGCAAGCAAAGGCTGTAGCGTTTATGTAGCTTAGCTTATATTTACCATTTCCATATTTTATGACACCACAACTTCAAAATTAGCTAAAATTTTATGGTGCAATAGACCACTTTCACAATGACGTCAATTCTCTTGAAATACTTCCATGAACATCACTTGCCTTGATATCATGTGGATCTAAAGCTCAAAAGCGTGCATTGCTCTTAGCAACGCATGAAATGGTTTTGCGCGTGTCTTTGCAACAAAATGATATAATGTAAATTTCTTGCTGTACAGGAAATCACATCTCTTTCCTCGAATTGAATTTAATTGTGAAACTGGTCTATTCTTAAAATGATGATATGAAAAAAGCTTTCTTTAGGATTATGGTACACTACATGAAGCTTACTTTCATCAATTCATTTAACGCAAATGATTTCAAAATTTTTCAAAGATTTGAGCCCTATGCTAGATGGTAAGCATTCATGCCTTTGCGGCTGTAAATGCATGCACTGACCTCAAATTCTTTTCTGAGGTCATCATCCTTGAATCTAAAAGGAATATTTGTAACATGTAGTCTTCTAGGTCCATCATTGATTTGTTGCAAATGAGGCTCATGTTTGACAGTTGGCTGACTCTCATCTACCTGTTTAATGTAATGCAATGAAGGGCAACACAATGAAATGTACAGTAGGGTACGGGGCCGTCCAAAAATCCATTTTGTCACGGATAGCGGAATTTGGCCGTTACGGCGGGAGGGGGTTTATTACTAATCCGTTAAGCATGACGGAATGGAACCTAACAATGTTTTCAATCATATTTTACAAAGTTTCATCGCTGGATAACGTAAAGTAGAGACAGAAACGGCCTAAGAAGAGGTTCTCCTTGTCAACAGTTGAAGGTTTCTAATGATTGCAATGAAACAGTCAGCGACATAGGTAAACACTAAATTCTGTATGTCCGTTAAGCGGAGGGGGGGAGGGGGTATCTGAAGTTAGCGGCCAAATTCCACTATCCATGACGAAATGGATTTTTGCACGACCCCTAACAAACTGCAGTTACGGTTTTAAAGGAGATGTAAGTCACATAGCTAGAGATGAAAATTTGATTATATATCATACAACTTGAACACAATGCTATTTGAATGTAAGATGCTTTCATCAATAAAGGAAGTCTATGTACACTACTGCCAGACTGCATGCACTGCTTCTTGTGTGGTAAGTGCGTGGGTGCAAAAAAATAACTCAACAATAGACTCTATTGTTTCAGCCAAAGTGGCATGGATCTTCAATGGAGAAACACCAAAAAGGGCTATTTGCACTTTAGCAGACACACTTTTAATATTTTCCTGTCATGTATTTTTCTGCTGATTTTAGGTGGAGAGTGCATCAATACTTGCATTGAAATATACTTAATGAACCAGTGGGGGGCTGGGGGTGGCAGCCCCCAAAAATAGGCAGCCAAAATAATCTATCAATTACTGCTTCCTGCAGCAGATTTAAGCCATGTTGAAACATTTTTGATGTCCCCTCGATAGTGCCAATCATGTGAATCATGATCGAGCTTTGCATTATCCAGTTTAACAAGACAATCAACAATTAGCCCATAATGATTCAATTCAACCTCTGTTTTCTTTGAAATCTGTGTCCGTCAAAAAGTGCATTTTTGTCCCCCAAAGCCCAAGAAATGCTGACTGGCGCAACTGTTCCTCTAGCCTTGATTGGAAATTTGGCAAAATGTTTGGGGGATCTCTCCTATAGCCAAATCGCTTGATGTGTTCCTGTATTTGTCATTAAACAATAGATCTAGCCAGGGTGTGAGTCTCTGTGCTGCCATGTGCCAAATATCTTGGAACACAACAAATTTTTTGCGCCAGTGTGCACCAAAGAATAATAATTGATATCTAATTGTTTAATAGAATGAGAAATTGAATGGTCCATTGTTTTAAGGCGTTTTTCTGTGCCAAAAGCCAAATAAATTCTTTATCTGCGCCAAAGATATTCTGGGAATAACCACTTAGATTCACCCTGGGAATTTCCCATTGTTTTAAGGCTTATTTATGTGCAAATGTCAAAATGTGCGCCAAAAAGCAGATGAGTTTTTTCTCAGCGCAGGCATAAGATCTTCTGGAAATAGCTGGAAATAGGCACTCAGAGATTCACCCTGGATCTAGTTTCCTTTTGTTGTTTCTTGAAAATGTTATGGCAGCAACTGCAGATGAAATTTGATGAGGTGCACACAGAGAAATTAAAAAATTGGATTGGCATGCAAAAAACCTTCACGTCTGGCTCTTCTCTGGCAAAACAACATCCGAGCACATGTAAAAATCATCAAAGACCAAAGGCTACTTTTAGACTTGCATTTGCAGCTCTTGAGTTAGCTATATTATTCTTTGTCCATTAATCATTTACTTCTTCCATCTCCAATTTTTATTCACTGATTCACCTTGTGCCGTCATGCCAATTATTATTGGCTTGTCAGACCCAACAAAAATAAAATACACATACTTGATCTTGCTTAGTTCCACTCATCTTACTGCAGACTTGCTTAGAATGCTGAAAATCGAATCTGCGAGTTGAAAAATCTATTTAAAAAAGCCTTTTCATTTTAACTACTTTTCCTCCACAAATCCGCCATTGCAATTTCATCAAAATGCTTCCTTGTTCAAAAACGAGGCTAGCCTCTTGCTCGTATTCAAGACGTTTTGATAACGAGGCAGCGGTGTTTTCTGCTCTTTGGCAACCGAAAACAACAAGTCCTCAGCTCCGCTTCTTTGTAAGTATAAATTATTTTTGCTTAGAAATAAAGGTAAAAGGTCTCTAAATATCTTTACAGAACTTCAATGCTTTCATGTTTTGTATGGAAATTTATGAAAAGGCTTAGTTAAATGGAAACAGCGCCTGCTATGCTATGCTCCATGCAAAATTTTCTTCATTGGTATTGGGCCTAAATTGAAGAAAAGCCTTAAAAATTGATGGGAAAAGGCGCCATATCAGAATTACCAATGCCTTTTGATAAAACTTGCAAATTTCCAACACCGGTTAATATCAAACAACGTAAGAAACGGCATAAGAAGAGATTCTCTTTGTTCACAGTTGAAGCCTCTTCTGAAGTTTCATAAAAAAGAAACAGTTTAGTGAGATAGGCGATAGCTGTACACTAGCCTGCCCGCTCAGCCTCTATGATCAAATGTCTCTGTGGAGGAAGATGGAGAGGAAGAGGAAAGAGTGGCAATCTGTCCCATTAGACTATAGACTTTTTACTAGGGGAGATTTCCATTCTTTTTCCTTCCTCTCAGTCCTCCTCCGCAGGGACAGTAGAGGCTGTACACTAGCGAGGTAAGCACAAAATTTTGTATCTCCATTAAGAGGAGTGGGAAAATGTGCTTCTCCATGCCAAAATCAAAGAATGCAAACTGGCTGAGCAGCACAAGTCTGCCAAAGTTTGATTGTCCAAATTCTGGTGATGTCTGAAAGTTTTTCATCCCAAAGTTTTAAGCTCATTTAATTAATCGTTGTTTTGCCAACAAGACCCAAGTTCCTTGAATCTTTATCTTAAAGTCTGGTTCCTTGAAGAATTTCTTGAAACAGTTCAAGTGTTGCAGCACTTTTTCATTCAAATGTTCTTGTAGATGTGATGACAATCACGCACATACTGTAAGTTAATTGCTATGAAGAAATAAAATTAGTTTCAACAGATATGGTGTCACACCTGTATTTTGGTATTGTGTTTGTCTGAATGTTTTTGTCCAAAATTTTTGAAAAATTGTCTGAAATTTTTTTGTCTAAAGTTATTTTTCCAAACCTTTTCCACTCAAAAGTTTTTTATTTTAATGTAATGTAATGGTTTAAGTATGCAAACAGATATAAACAAGTTGCTGAGATTTTGAAAACTACAAAATACAAAACATGAAGAATTGTATGCAGAAGAATTCTTAAGGGAGAAAATGCAAATGTAAGAAGGCCCTAGAGTATCCTGAGGAAGGCCCCTTTGTAAAACAAGTCTGTTGAAGGGCAACCATCCTTGATAGAATCAAGTATCAATTTCACTGGGCCAAAAATAGGGTTGACTTTGGTTTTTAAACCATGTAAAATAGCCTCTCAGTAATATCTAAATAGATTAATGTTTTGATGTTTCAGTTTCAACACTGTTTAGCAGCTATCATTGGACAGTATTTGACAAATGTGAACAGAAAGATTTTGAGCGGATTAAAATAAATTTTTCGTTATGGTAAGTAGTTAAAATGATGATGAGGTTTATTTCTTATTGCAAATATATGCTTGCAACTTTCAAAGTTGCAAACCAGTGAAAAGGTTGAAATCAAGATTCTTTATACCAGTTTTTGGAAAAAATAATATACATACACTGACCTCATGCCAATTTTTTCTGAAAGGTGTACCCAAGATTTGCCAATTTTGCCAAAAATCACCTTATTTTGTTTTCTGTACCAAAATCACTATGATTGATACCATTTTCTATACCCAAATCATGAAAAAGACCCATTCTTGGTGACATATTCCCAGTACCTGTCACCTTTGTAGCTGATGTATCAGAGCTTTTAACATGAGCTATTTTCTGAATAGTATTTGAAAACATATCAGTGATGGATGTTAAAGCATTAAGCTTCTTGCTGTCCTATTTTTATTGAAACTGTGTGAAAGTTTTGTTGTATGGAATTTCTTTTCTCAGGCAAAGAATCCTGAGCATCTACCCTACTGGGTGACCAAAGACGTTGTGAGCTGAGGAAGCCTTTTATGCATAAAAAAGTAATCAAATAATTTGGACTTGGTCTTAATCCATTTAGCTTCTTGTGGAACGTCAGAACTAAATTTTCATGCCCCTTGTAAAGTATATGCTACAACAGCAAGTTTTCATTTGGTTAAGGTTAAGATTCATTTGGTTAGATTTATTTGCTTTCTTGTATTTCCAGCTTTTGCAAAGAGCAAAACCTGCCATTGGTCCTGGATCAGCAAGTACAACTAAGGAAGGCAAAAAGAAGAAGAAGGTTCCTAAGCTGTCAGATTTCTTGGACAACCGAGACTTTACTGGGGCTGCAACACTCTTAGAGGTTAGATTAATCAGATTAATATATCATTTTGTTATATTTTCATTTCATTTTAAAATATTGAGGCAACTTAATAAGTTTCATTTAAAAATCCAATGTAAACATCTAAACATCTAATGTAAACATTTAAAGTTTCAATTTTTCAATCTGAGGTTTGACAAGACATTTTTAAGGTTACGGTAAACGTTTTCTGGGTGAAAATATCCTTTTTTCGATTTCTTCATATTCTGTTAGCCGAACTTTCGAGGTACACAATGATACCTTGCTTGAAGCCAACAGAAGTTTTGAAAATGGAAGAAATTTCATGTAAACAAAGGCTTCCACAATTTCTTAATCAAAGTTTTTTGTTTGTGATCTTCAAATCCATACCAAAATGCTTGACCTGTTAAGCCGATAATCCCTAAGTCCTTGTGGTTTGTGTGAAATAGCATTGGGCGTTCTTGTATGCATGTGTTTATCGGGTAATTATTTGAGGACTCTAATTGATTTTTAAGCTTAAATGGCTTGATCTGGATTGATGTGAGATTCCGTCAATAGTTTGGCTTTTAGGGAGCGAAAACCAAATTTTGTGTCACAAACGTTTACCGTAACCGTAAACTGACCTGGTTAAGCAAGAAGTAATGAAAGGCACTGAACTAAGAACAAAAGAAATTAGTAATCTTAATTTACAATAAAATGCAATGCATGCAAGTCTATGAAAAAGAACATACAAATGGAATTAAAATTGCACCCCCATCTATGGTTAATCTTTGAAGATGCTCTAGGGGCTCCAATTTTGTCTCTCTTCCTCAGAGTTTCGCACCACGATAAGAAAGTGCCCTAAAATGCCTTTTCATGTCAGATGCCATAAATAGTTTTGCATACATAATGATGCATTTTGATAATGATGCATTTTGAGCATGGCTGGAAGAGTAAATGGTGCCAGGAAAACGTAGTATTCTTGGAAGATAACAGAGGCAGACCTCCAAAGGTCCTCTTTGTTTCTGGAAGCACAAGATAACAAAGGAATGCTCAAATCACCATGAAACAAATGGAATGCTTGAATTTACCTGCTCAAAAGAAAAGATCTTTCTTTTTGCATTATGTGTGTGGAAAGTAGCTTGTTTTAGCTGGAAAAAAGGAACTTTGAAGCATATCTGCATTCAACAAAAAGATTTTTCCAGTTTCATCAAGTGCCTAGGAAGCAATTTTAGGCGCCAGAATGTTGCAAATCCATCGAAAATTCACTTGAGTTATGAGCTTTCAAAGATCAAATTTATGCAGCGGTTGAAACCAGAGACCCCTAGATAACTTGTGATACAAAACAGCTCAAAAATCGAGGAAAAAAATGGTATTGCTCAACAGAAATAGAAGAAAATATAATCAATACCAACTTGAACATCAAAACCTAGTAGCTCTGTGAAAATTCAGTGGATTCGGAAGATTCTTGTGTCTAAAACTAATTCAAGATCTCAGGAACAGGATGCAGCCCGTTCATTATATCGTGTTTGTTATATTTAATGAAACGTTGAACATTTATTAGGACATCCTATAGGTTCCTGGGTTCCTGAGAGTTTTTAGGCTTGCTTACAGTCTCTTTAAGAATTCTTAACACACTAATGATAAGTTATGTTTAGTTCAACAGACATTCTGGTAAGACATCTGACATAAATGATGAATGGGTCGCATATTGTTCATTCCACTTGGGAGATTATAAAAAATCAATGGAGGTAAGGACATGCTTATTTTAATCTACTGGTTGAATCAATAGAAACAATCATTCCTGTTTGCAAAATACTGCTCCCTAACTAGACTCACGATATAGTCCCAGCCATCGCAACGATGGCAGCAGCAACAACAATGACAACAACAACAACAACATTTTTTATTTTCCATCAGTCTATCAATAGCGATAACTATGAATATGCAAGCAGTCTACTCCCTAACTATCAAAGCTATAACAGTGAAAACTGCCTTGTTTCATTGCCAGTATTTCATGTTATATTCATTAATTTTACCCTGCTTCAATCGGTCATTCCTTCCCGCTGATATGGGAGATTTTCTGCGGAAAGTTAAAAACCTGCAAAAACGAATGAAACGGCGACGGAAATTTCATTTGCCTTCCTTCCTAGCAATAATAACACTTTCATGTATTTTGTGATCTTGGGAGGATGGAATCATGGAATCCCCCTGAATAAGTTATTCATACCAGGGGGGAGATTTTTTTATCCTAGCAAGAGGACTGCACGTGCTAAAGCGTGCGGAGCAAACCATTACTGTAATTATCCAGGGAGCCATGGCCTTTTAAACGTGGATTGTTTTTATTGACTCACCCTGTCGGGTAGTGCCTTAATTGCGCTGATATAGCTTCTTTGTGTAAGTAGATACAAGCTCCGTTTACACGATACCGTTTTCATGTCATATCGGGTTGGTCTGACTTTTTTTATTTCATATTGGATTGGCGTCCTGTTTACACAAGAACGCATCAATCCTATCCGCTTCATACCGTCTTGACATTCTCAAATGAAAACGTTCTGAAAGTAGCATGAGACCAATCCTTATCAACTCAATACAGAACGTCATTATGAAGTCTGTGAGCCTTTTATTCAGAATATCACATTGTGTGCCTGTTGTAGCGAGCTTTAATTTCGAAGCTACGAACGATTGGATTGGCGTCCTGTTTACACAAGAACGCATCAATCCTATCCGCTTCATACCGTCTTGACATTCTCAAATGGAAATGTTCTGAAAGTAGCATGAGACCAATCCTTATCAACTCAATACAGAACGTCATTATGAAGTCTATGGGCCTTTTATTTAGAATATCACATTGTGTGCCCGTTGTAGCGAGCTTTAATTTCGAAGCTACGAACGATTGGATTGGCGTCCTGTTTACACAAGAACGCATCAATCCTATCCGCTTCATACCGTCTTGACATTCTCAAATGGAAATGTTCTGAAAGTAGCATGAGACCAATCCTTATCAACTCAATACAGAACGTCATTATGAAGTCTATGAGCCTTTTATTCAGAATATCACATTGTGTGCCCGTTGTAGCGAGCTTTAATTTCGAAGCTACGAACGATTGGATTGGCGTCCTGTTTACACAAGAACGCATCAATCCTATACGCTTCATACCGTCTTGACATTCTCAAATGAAAGCGTTCTGAAAGTAGCATGAGACCAATCCTTATCAACTCAATACAGAACATCATTATGAAGTCTATGAGCCTTATATTCAGAATATCACATTGTGTGCCTGTTGTAGCGAGCTTTAATTTCGAAGCTACGAACGATTGGATTGGCGCCCTGTTTACACAAGAACGCATCAATCCTATCCGCTTCATACCGTCTTGACATTCTCAAATGAAAGCGTTCTGAAAGTAGCATGAGACCAATCCTTATCAACTCAATACAGAACATCATTATGAAGTCTATGAGCCTTTTATTCAGAATATCACATTGTGTGCCTGTTGTAGCGAGCTTTAATTTCGAAGCTACGAACGATTGGATTGGCGTCCTGTTTACACAAGAACGCATCAATCCTATCCGCTTCATACCGTCTTGACATTCTCAAATGAAAGCGTTCTGAAAGTAGCATGAGACCAATCCTTATCAACTCAATACAGAACATCATTATGAAGTCTATGAGCCTTTTATTCAGAATATCACATTGTGTACCTGTTGTAGCGAGCTTTAATTTCGAAGCTACGAACGATTGGATTGGCGCCCTGTTTACACAAGAACGCATCAATCCTATCCGCTTCATACCGTCTTGACATTCTCAAATGAAAGCGTTCTGAAAGTAGCATGAGACCAATCCTTATCAACTCAATACAGAACATCATTATGAAGTCTATGAGCCTTTTATTCAGAATATCACATTGTGTGCCTGTTGTAGCGAGCTTTAATTTCGAAGCTACGAACGATTGGATTGGCGCCCTGTTTACACAAGAACGCATCAATCCTATCCGCTTCATACCGTCTTGACATTCTCAAATGGAAATGTTCTGAAAGTAGCATGAGACCAATCCTTATCAACTCAATACAGAACGTCATTATGAAGTCTATGAGTCTTTTATTTAGAATATCACATTGTGTGCCTGTTGTAGCGAGCTTTAATTTCGAAGCTACGAACCCAGTGCATTATTGCCCGTGGTTATATGCAATGTCTTATACTGCAAGTTGTTCATAAGGAAGACATAAGGAAGCCTGGTGTAAGATTGCTACCAAAGCATTCAAACTTAATATTCATAATCATTCACTTTATCAAGTTTGATCAACTTTATAGGAATATAAGAATGTTGCAGAGAAGAACAGTTCCCCAGATATAATGTGTAATATTGCATGCTGTTGCTTTATGCTTGGTATGTACAAAGAAGCAGAGGAATATGCCCTGAAAGGTAGGTAACTATGACAACTGTCAAGCCTACTTTCACAATTGCTCCAAGAACCGTAATTTGCAAAATTTGCATATCCCAACAATAAGATTTTTAAATAGACCTTTTCACGACATATTTTGCGAATTTTAATCTGTGAAACAAAACAAGGCAAATCGAGTGAGTGCAATCCATGTAATATTAATTTGATATCCAATATACTTCGCCAGTAATGATATTGATGCTTTGCCTATGGGGATGACTTGAACATTTAATATGCCCGAGGAGGTCGATCCGATTATCTTGTGCAAGAATCTGATTTGTGATCTGATATTTTTTTATTCTGTCTTAACATTGCACTTCAAGCTACCTTGCGTACAAAGAAGCTTAACCATTTTAAGAGTACCGTAAAAACCCTATAAGGCCCTTGGAGCTTGTCTGACTTTGAACACCCTAGAAAAAGACTTGTTAGAGAGGTGGCTAAATTTATAAATTCCATTGAAAAGGCTATGAATTTTAACCGTTTAGATCCATTGCCTCTTACTTTCGGACTCAACACGCAATGTTGCAAGACAAATACATAAACTCAAAGCTATTTTAACCCGAAACCGTATGAGAATCAACGTTTACATTCTTTTAGCCGGGAAGCCGTTGATTACCTCTTGCATTGTATACAAAACTTAGTAGAAAACGGGAAGGGCTTATGAGGAAGGAGGCTTGATAGACAGGAGAATAATAGAACTTTTATTGTGTTTTGTGGGATTATTGAAATGATATTAACTGTATTTAGTCTTGTTAAGCATTGATTCACTTGGTGCATATGCATATTTTGTCCATTCGTTTTGCAGGAACCAAGAGCAAATTACAGAATAGGCTACTTTTTCATCTGTCACATAAGGTAAAGAGAGTTTGCACTATTATTTTGTTACCCTATGGCCTGATAAGATGAGCAAATAGATAATGGAATTTAACATCAACTGCTTTCAAGCTGTATACAAAAGCGAACAGACAATTTCATTCAGGCATTCCATAAATTCAGAAGCAGGTGTAAAGTAAAATTGCTTATTTGTGAGGCTGCTTTTCCTCCCTGTGTTTCATCTTTTGACAAGTGAATAGTGGCGGATACATTGCCAATCATGAGGGGGATGGCAGAGCTGATATATTGGATCCAAATTGATTATGTCTTGTGCTTCCAAACAAATAATATTTGTCGTAGCCAACTTTTGGTGGACCCCCTAGTGATCACCACTGCAAGTGAATTTTCACGGCTAAGTTAGCTGTCCAACCAGGGGCGTCGCTAGCCTTAAAATTTTGGAGTGGACTTTGTGTGCAACTGAACACTAAAAGGTACTTCTAGCCTTCTTACATTGTTTTTGTTGATGAATAAAACTACTTTGAGAGAGCCAGGGTGGGCATGTCTACCCCCCTGGCAGTGCCCTTGCCTCCAAAGTTACATTGCATCAATCAAACTCCTTGAGCACGTACTCCTAATTGCATCGGTTACTAAGAATTGTAAAAGGTACTTCTTTTAAAGCTCACAACAGGACTTGTTTTCCTTTCTTACTTCTGGCACTCCTCTGTGTTCGTATGAAGGAAAACAAGCAATGGGCAAAGAGATATATCTTTTCGTTGATCTAAAGTATGGAAGCACCTTAACTATGACATGAAACAGGCATCCTCGTTTGCCACTTTCAAAAGAAGATTAAAAGAACACTTACTTTTGTATTCAGTTTATTTTATTTCTTACTTTTTAATTGTTTGCCACAAGCATAGGTTTCAAATCTTTAAAATGCTGGGTGTAAAATTCTATTACCTATTTCTTTGAAATGAACTGAACGGCTTCAAAGAAACATGAACTATTTACAGTAAATCTGCCGTTGGACTTTTCTGAAATATTCAATATTTTCAGAATTACAGTGTTTTTCTTCTTTTTTAAGACTTCAAGAAAATTTTCGAAAAAAACTTGAAACTATCGTAATTTCTAAACCTGTTGACAAAAGATGAAATAATTTTCAAGAAAACCATAGTTTATGGATGCCTACAATATGGTATCAAGCAAAACTCTTTCACTCTTCTGGTTTGTGATTTGAAAATTTGATGACGTCACATCATAAAATGAGCTGAAATGTAAAATTGGCTGTAATCTCGACAAATATTCAAGATTTCTGAAAAGTCCAACGGTAGAATCATAGAAAAATGGCCAAAGTTTCTTTCAAGTCATTCAGTTAAAAGAAATAGGTCACTGAATTTTACACCCGCCTTTTTTTGCAAATTTCAAGATTTGAAACCTATGCTTTTGCCACAGCCCCCTGAAAAGCAATCCTTTAGGACTGACGGGGCTACCATGCTTAAAAAAGTAAACATAAATGAAAAAAGATAAATATGAAGTTTCATTTTATTTACTGCCAGTACAATTTATTCTCATTTTCATTTTCATGTCATTTTCATTTATTTACACAGGGTAAAGTGATCAATATTACATACATAATTGCT
This sequence comes from Aurelia sp. 3 sensu Dawson et al. (2005), assembly GCA_964020215.1. Taxonomy (NCBI): domain Eukaryota; kingdom Metazoa; phylum Cnidaria; class Scyphozoa; order Semaeostomeae; family Ulmaridae; genus Aurelia; species Aurelia sp. 3 sensu Dawson et al. (2005). Next base: position 26,413,063 of record OZ026573.1, on the reverse strand, counting down.
TTCCAAACTGCCCTTTACAAAGGAAATGATAAACCCTAAAAATTTACATTGCGAATATTATAACAAAGTAAAGATATTTAAAAGTACCGGAACGAACAGCGGAAATAAATCATTGTGTGTTTCATGGTTTGATTTTTCCTCTTCAGTTTAATGACGAAAAGAGGCTGATGACATTTCATTCCCAATTACAAGATGTAATAGAAGATCAGGTTAGTATAGTGTACTTTGTTTTCGACATGTAAATGTCATCTGTCCGCTTCTCTGCTGCTTTTTTATCATGTTAATTTCTTCAGTTCTTCATCCCTTATGTTTGTTTCTCAGTCTTCCTGATATTTTTTATTATCCAGTAAAAATGGTAGGTACAATACATACTACGACCTAATCTACTTACAAGAATTATTTTACAATAGTACTTGGGCGAATATCCTTGGGGGGGGGGGCAAAAGGCTGTGCCTGTGCCTACCCCAAGGCAATAAACATAGAGATAAGAAGAAAGAACAGCTGCTTAAACTGCACAATTAATAATAAGAGATGCTAGAAATTAATTCGATTTAATACCTAAAACTGTTTCTTGTTAGACGGCAGATCAAAATAGTGAAATAGCATCTCTGTCTGCCTGCTATTGCGATCATGATTCCCATACTAAAATGGAGGATTTTGTATTCTTGTATTGTAAGATTTTTGTGAGTTTATCCCTTGGAGCCCCAATAATTTACAATGGAGCTATCAAAGCTGAAGAATAAGAAATGTCAACAGACAGATCCGGATACCAACAACGTACCGGTGGGGCTAATGTGAGCATGTCATTTTTCACAGGCAAAAGAGAACTGTTGATTGCATGGCGTTTTTAAACTGTTTGAAGACCAATCTGAAATCGGGAAAATATAACTGCTGAGTTGCTTGTTCCACCGCTATGTTTTCAAAAATGATTTTCAACATTATTATCAGTTTCTATTCCTACGAAACGATATAAGTGTATGGAATGTTATTGAAATGAATGGCGTACAAAATATGGCACTGCAACTTCAGTGTTAGGAAAATTTCAATTTCTTTTTGTATTTTTGTTTGTTTTCAGTTTGTTTTGAGTAGGCTTGTCAGGATTTGTAGCTATTGAAAGCCATTGAATTAGTTCAATGCTGAAAGCTAATTTAGGTCCGCTGTGCATTCCGCGGTGAGGCATGGGACCCTTAGTTTAACGTCCCTTCGAAGGACGATGGGGTGAGTTGTGAAGTCGGGCTTCCGAGGTCACCCATGCGGAGTTTGACCTCACTCGACCGAACCTTGCTTCAGTCACCTGACGAAAACTGTATAAGCCGTTAGGCCACTCACCCTGCATTGCGTTGTCAAACAATTTGAAGGCAACATTCAAGCAAAATGATTTTGAAAGTTATATGAGCTCTAAGGCAAGACGTCTGTTCGAAGTTGACTGTCAAAGAACCTTAAAGGGAATAGACATAGGTATATCTCATAATCGCTATAAATAGGCCAGAGAAACGCCCACAAATCCATTGTTACTTAAGCTACACAATGAAACCGGATGCGTCTAAGCTGTCGAGTACAATAGATTATATTTTTGACCTGGCCCGGGCCAGCTTTTAACCATGTCGATTCCCTTTAACTCCATTTTTGGTACAACCGACACCAAATTGAGATCTCAACTTTGGCAAGAAACTGGTTCCCATTTTGGGCGCAGACGACACCAACAATGAAATTTCAGTTTTGACAATTATTTATTTTCCCTCCTCACAGCTAAGTCTTGCATCAATTCATTACCTCAGAAGTCATTTCCAAGAGGCAATCGATATATACAAGAGAATACTATTGGATAACAGGTACTGCACTTCATAGTAATAAATCTTAAATTGAGAATCCATGGAGTGGTACATTAAAGGGAACAGACATAACTGTACCGATTGGTTACCGTTCATAGGCTAAAGAAAATGCCTGCCCATTCATTGTTCCTTTAGCCACACAATGAAACATTCCAAAGCTATCAAAGACACTAGGTATTGACTTTTAATGTTTGTGCGTATGCCGTTTTATAACGGCGGTGTATAGGGGATAAAATAGTGTCCAAGTGCCTTAATGTTTTATACTGGAAGAGTTGCATTTCTCATAAGGGACCGGTCATTAATTATTCCTGGGGAGGGGGCGGAAGACATCTGGGAGGAGGGTCCAAAATTTTACCCACTCAAAGGGAGGGGGATGAAAAATGAAGCACATCCTAAGGAGGGGATATGAAAATAATTTGATGTAGAATTCCTGTTGGTTTCTAAAAAGGCTGTTTCTTCTGAAATATATATGAAAATTGTTGTTCAGTTTCTATCTGAGATCCCAGGTTCTTATTTAAACTACTTCTTTTGGAAGTAGTTTTCAATGCAATGGCTTGCTGGGCTTCATCTTCTTTGTGCTGTTTTCTCATTTCACTAGACATTGTGTTGTTTTCTCTTGTCTCTGCCTGTTGATTTGTTAAATATTGTACTGCATTCTGAGCCACAGGTATATCCACAGGTGTTATGTATTTATCTATTGGGAGGGGGGCTGAAAATATTTTCTGGAAGGGGGACCAAATTTTCTACATAAATCTGAGACGGGGGACGAAAATTCCATCAAATATTCGAGGATGTCTTCCACCCCCTCCCCGGCAATAATTAATGACTCATCCCTAACAAAACTGTCTGCACACATTTTTGGCCATCAATGGAAATGTCTTTAGAGCAGTGATTATAAAGAATTTTGAAGAACGCTTTGTCTCTTTTAATTTTCTCTTTAGCACTTTTATTTTGGATGTCACTACTTTGATTTTATTTACTTTCAGGGACTACTTGGCATTAAATGTTTATGTTGCTCTGTGCTATTACAAACTTGATTATTTTGACGTATCACAGGTATTTATCTTAAGCGTAAAGTTATTCATTAGAGATATACCAGGTGAGCCTAAGAAACGCCAGCCATTTGAAAGGCTACTCCTCTCTGAGTAAATAAGCAATGATTTTTGAAATACCTGATTGAATAGCTAGCATGTTCAATTATTTTTAGAATTTTTCCTGGCTAGGATCGGTCACTCTGTTCTGATTCTGTAAGTGATTTTTTAAAATGAATCTCTTTGAGAAAGCTTAAAAAACGTGCTAAAATTACAAGCAAGAATCCCTCATGTGTTTACCTCAAATCGATGACTTTCAGCACGCTTTAGCACGGGTTGAAAAGTCTTCCCCCTAGTGTGAATGACTTATTTAGGAGGATTCCATTCTCCCATGAGGACAAAATACATGAACATATCCAAGAGTCATTAATGCTAGGAAGGAGAACACGGTGGAATCTTGCTATGTTTTTTCACTCGTTTTTGCAGGTTTCCGAAAGGGGCTTTCTGCAGAAAATCTCCTATTTTGACGGGAAGGAATGACCGATTAAAGTCGGGTAAATTACTGGACCTAATTTGACATATCGAGGATAAAACAAGACAGTTTTCAATGTCATTGCTGTGATATTCAGGGAGCAAGATTTTTTTTCAAATGCCGGGCGTTTTTATTGACTCACTCGGTACCAGGCACTTCAAAAAATTGTCCACTTTTGACAGGCCAAGACTAACCATACACTGGACCCATATTGAAGATTTTTTCCATAATCTTTTGCTAAATCTAGAAATAGAGTCTAGCTTTTTTGGCAAATTTTTGAGTATTCTGTTTTCTTGAGCCATACTGTAAAAGCTACATTTAGATCCCTTTCTAATAAGCCCCTCCCCTCTAACCAAAAATCTAAAGAACCCCACTCTCTATTAAGCCCTCCCCTCCTCATATCGAATTCCAGAGGCAGCCAATTACTTAACATTTATTTAGCAAAACAAATTTGCATTTTGATTTTGATATGGTTTGGGATAAAACTTTTTCGAATTTATGTATGGAACTTTTGAACTTGTATGTTGAATCCGCGAAAGATGCTCTGGAGTGTCCGAGATGGGCCTAGGGTAAATGAGTTTCTTACAATTTTCGTTTTGGAAACACTGAAAACAATCAAAACACGTCGATCAGTAGACTCGTTTACATGTTGAGTTTCGCATTTTGCCTGAACTGATATCGCTATAACTACGACTCTAACCCTAACCATACGCTTGTAGAAGCGGTAAAGCTCCGCACTGAAACCTTACAGCTGCTCTACGAAAACTTCGATTTACTGGTGTTGGAGCTTCTATTACTATTGTTTACATTCGAACATTCTGCGAAATGTGTCAATCTGTCGTTCGATTCGCATTCTTGTTTAGAATTTAGCTGAAAGATCTATTGGGCCTAAATTACCTGCTGCTTTTTCTCACAACCACTTGATCTAAAATGCCTTAAAAATCAGTTTTCTAGAACTGCTGTACCATTAAATTAGGTATCAGTACTTCGGTAAGGGATTGTCTCCAAATTATCGTAGGTTTTTAGGGCCTGTTTATATGAGGAAAAACATCTCACTTGCCAGACCCGGTGCTGAGAGGTGAGATTCCACCTTCCAATAAAATCCTTTGTTCTTTCATTTCGCGTTTACATGAGGAACGCAACACCACCGGTATAGTGAAGTCCCACCTCACCAGAGGTGGAATCTCACCTAGGTGAGGTGAAATTTTTCCATATAAACGAAACACCACCGGTATGGTGAGGTGAATTGAATTTATTCGTTGATTCTCATTGGTCAGTTCATCCTGATTTCACGGAAGAGAGACTTTACTCCACCTCACCTCTCAGCCCCGGGGCTGACAGGTGAGGTGAAAAATCTCATATAAACAGTGACTGAAATCTACCTCGCCTGTCAGCCCCGGGTCTGGCAGGTGAGGTGTTTTCCCCCATATAAACAGGGCCTTATACGAATTGATACGAATTTAATCGTATGCGTGAAAGGTGTTATACGATTTAATTCGTATAGCCGCACAAGATATAAGAATTGTATGCGAATTGTTTGATTTCTATACGAATTATGATACGAATTCGATACGATTTTGATACGAATTGTGCATACGAATTGCTTATATGATTTTGATATGAATTGCGTTTACGAATTGCTTATACGAATTGCATACGAATTACATACGAATTGTATACGAACTTATACGAATTCCAAAAGGTGACGAAGCGAATTAATTCGTATGCGGCTTATAGAATAACTTATCAATATCGTATGGTGCTACGAATTTGATATGAATATCTGGAGACGATCCCTAAAGGATCATTCTTGCCATAAAAGCAAAAACCGCCTTGCTCTAAGCCACATGCCAATCGATAGACGATGGGGCGACAGAATCTCGTCGCCGATTGAAATTTTTGCCGTTTTTACAGCTCTATGGGAATAAGGTCCTCAGTGGAGCGATAACAACAACAACAGTTCAACTCAATGAGATGAGCGTAACTTGCGGGTCCTTAGGTAGTGAGGCTAGTCGATCAGCATCTCATCCGATACAAATGGACAAAGAGGAAACTTTTTCTTGGAGCTTTGGGAATTTAGAAATCGGTTGGTTTTAAACTGCTGTACGGGCGTTATTTCAACGTACAGAGCAAATTGTGTCTTTTGAAACCTTATAAAACTTATCAAATTCTTTCTCATAAGATGCAGTTTATTTCCTTTTTTTAGGAAGTCTTGTCTGTTTACCTACAACATTATCCTGACAGGTACATATATATTTCATTTTATAAGTACATTGTTTCCCTGAGTTAATAAGCCTTGTTCGGCCTTGTTCAACTTGCAGTCATGACAAACTATTAAAAACGTCCCTTTTTATTATCGTTTGTTTATACAGTATCTGGCCCAGTTTCCTACCAATTCCCCTGCGAAGGCTGATTTTTTCACAAAGGAAAAAGAGTGGTAACTCTGCATTAACCTTACAAGATGAACTTTTCTTTTCAATACATTATATAAACATTATGACTTGAGAGTTAAACTTCTAAAAACTAGTGGCGAACAGAATTGTCCATCTTTCAGAGGGGAAATATAGAACGATTCAGACGTTGAATTGAAACATACACCAACTCCCTCGATCTTCAATCGGGAACTCAAAATGGTACTACGAAGCAAGCATTCCTTTATAATTTTATTGTAGTACTGTATGCTGTATTGTAGTACTAGTAGTTTATCCTCTGCATCTGACGCTTTTCACCTATTCCTTCTCCAAACGCCCTCCACCAGGGCATTTTTTAACATTGTAGCTAGTGGGCCATTGGCCCAGTAGGCCCCCAATCTGGCCCAGTAGTGGAGTAAAATCACCATTTTTGGCCCAGCTGTTTGGGCCCTTTTCATTCAATTTCCTTTATCGTTTTACTCCATTATTTTCAAACACCAAATAGTTCTAAGATAAAAAAGTAAATAACGTAAAATGTAAGAAGAAGTGACGTTTGAAGCATAGCCCGTTATCAGGCCAAATATAGTTCTGCCAGTAAAATTGAGAAAGATAGACGCTTGGCTTTAGATGGACCCCTAATGGACCTTTCTGTTTTTGCATCCTGGACATATTAGATGGACTTAAATGTTACATACAGGAGTCATCCATGGGCTTTCCATTTTCTAACATGGGCCGAAGGTGTTGTGGCGCAGTGGACCAATCCTCTGACAAGGGCTAGTGGGTTCGATTACGTCTTTCCTTCTTCTGCATTCCAAGCATTTGCGCCAAAACCTCCAACTTCAACTGTACAGTGGCGTAACGCACGGCGTGCACCTTTAAGCACAAAACTAAGGGCCCCCAAACATTTAGGCCCCCAAGGGGCCCCCGAGTAATTTGGCGAAGAAACGGGTTTTTGGATGAAAGCACGTGTTTCAGCATTCACAATATTATCAAAATGAGTGTAAGACTGGATACGAAATGATGATGTGAAGTGATAGTTTTAACTCACTTGATTCTAATCTCAGAAAAGAAAGAGGAAAGAGATGATGCAAAAATCCTTAAGAAAAGTTTCAAATTGGAAGTATTAGGGAAGGAGGAGAATTATTTCATTTCATGTGCCATTGATTTTTAAAAATATTTTAGCCAGCAGGCTTATAGTATATTATGTTATTTCGTTCGGTCTTTCAGGAAAACCCTACACAATGAGTACTTTGGTTCTAAAACTTGCATCGAATGTAGTTAAGCATAAGGGCCCCTAACTACTATTTTCACTAAGGGCCCCATACTGCTCCGTTACGCCACTGCAACTGTACCTTCTTCTCAGCTATGGGCAGTTGGAAATGAAAAACTGGTGGTAAACCTCAGTTTTGGGATATTTCACTCGAAGGTTGCTGTCCTCAGAAAAAATTCGAAAACGATAAAACAAACTTCTCAGGAAAACTGCTTGCTCAGAAAATTTCCTTTAATGAACCAAATTTATGCTGATAATGCAGAAATAATGGAATATTCACACAGTGTGGTGGCAATTAGAGGGTGCGCATGGGCTTTACTTCTCAGATCGCCCAGTTGTAGAATTCCACAGAATATCCAGGATCTCCTTTGAGAAACCAGCAGTCTTTTTAACCCATTTTAAGCTGATCTGAGTAGCATGAGCCAAAATTTTTCTGCTCGCTTCGCTCGCACGTCCACATAGTGTTTCGTTTTCTATCGAGTGCGCTTCAAATTTGTTGGATAATTTGTATGGAAGATGTTTGAGTAAAGCCTAAAAAATATTCAGAAATGAAATGATAAATAGGCAGTTCCAAAATTCTGTAGGATGACCCCTGAATAGCGCATGGTTACATTGTGTGCTTTGTTTGTATACTTGTAAGAGTACTTTCTCCTTTTCTCCGGGAATTGGGCCCTTATGGTCATTCTGGCCCACTTGTCAAATTTCCTTAAAAAATGCCCTGCCCTCCACTTTTGTCAAAAGATGGTTTTGAGATTCTTTCCAAGACAGGTAGACAGTAGTTGAGTATAGGTACGGTAAGATAAGCATTTTTGTCTAAGAAATGCACGAAAGCAACTGAGAAGGTCATATTGAGCCACAGAGGCTGTCATTTTCAAAAATTGTCGTGGGCAAACTTGTCAAGGCATTTCATGATGGAAGCAAGCAAACACTGAAGAAACAGTCTAAGGGACATTGTAAAAGGTGTTTGCGCAAATAGCAAACTCTATTGATAGATAACCATCATGGAACTGTGAAAGTATCAAATTTGTAGTTTCACTGAAAATTGGACGGAGATAGGCATTCGAACTGTTCAAAATGCCGAAATCTTCCTGATACGCTAATTTATGAAGATTATGTTACCAAAAATTCTATTTTAGTGCGGGGGTAAATGTTGGATCGGTAGCAATGTTTTAAGACAAAGTAGAGGGCGTGTCCTGAAAAATTTTCCTGGGGGCTTGCCCCCAGACCCCTCCTTTTCACACCAACAGTCCATTGCTATGGCTACGCTACTGTTTTCCTACCCTGGGTACCAGAGCCTCAAAAAAAAATCTTTTTTTTGAGGCTCTGGTACCCAGGATACTGTTTTCCTTTTCAATCCATGTTCTTGTACACCGAAATCCAAAGTTTACCAAGGTACTCATCTCCACTCTCACTGCTACCCGTAGCCCGTAACAAGTAACATTACTTGGGAGAGTTTGTTGTTTGTCAGCTCCTATTTTGCAATGCCCTTTTTTAATTGGCTGCCCCTGCCGCTCCGTCTTCCTTCCGGCGCCTCTGTGCTTTAGAACTGTGTTGTCAAGGAGATGTCATTTAGTTTCTATGTTTACTAACAAGGGAAGATTTTGTAATACAATGGCATCAGTTGCTTTGGTTCACACCTCAATTCAAAGCGATTACCGATTACAGACAAAAGAAATCCTCTCAACCAGTTATTCAGAACTAACGTAGCCGCTGAATTGCGCTGAAACCAGAAAAGCAAACTCTCACTTGGTGCGGGCGAAGGGGTATTTTAAGAGAAGTTATGTGCTTATAACGAAAGAAGAAGGGTGAATCTTAAATTCTATCCGGCGGATTTCGTTTATTTGATTTAGGAGCTGAGGAGTAAATGTTTACATTTGATCGTTAAATATGCAAGAATTGCAGTGCCGTCTGCTCAGCTGCTGAATCATGTAAACAAAATCTGCCAGACGAACTTTAGATTTACCCCTCTTATTTGGTAAAAAGCACATAACTTCTCTTAAAAACCACCCTTCGCCCGCACCAAGCGAGAGTTTGCCTTACTGGTTTCAAGGCAACTTTGCGGCTATGTTTGTTTTGAATTACTGGTTGAGAGAATTTCCTTTGTTTGCATTCGCTAATCACTTTGAATTGAGATGTGAACCAAAGCAACTGATATTATTGTATTACAAGATCTGCTCTTGTTATATTTACTTTATAATGTTTTGCTTGTAATTAGTTTATTTTTCACATGACTCAGTGTAATAGAGTAACATATTAAAGTTCTGTTTGAATTCGAGAAACTAATGTTTGGATAACTTTGATACCTTGAGACTCTTTCCAACTTGAAACTATAGCTTTTACAGGATTTTGAGTTCCTTCCAATGTAGAGACTCATTTTGTTGCGTGTTTGAGAAGTATCTCACTCTTGTAAAATCTTAATGTGGTTAATTTTGGATGACTTCCGTTTTATTCTAGTGCGATCGCGGTCAATCTGAAAGCATGCAACCATTTCAAGTTATACAATGGAAAAGCTGCAGAGGTGAGGCCCTACTGATCTTTCAACTCAAGCTTTCAAACGCTTAATAAGCCCTCTTAATAAGCCCCCTTAATAAGCCCCCTTTATCACAAAATCAAACTGTCTCCCTCGCTATCAAATTTTAAATCAAAGCTGAATAAAGGGTTATGACTAAATCTATTGATGTTCCTTTCTGTAGCAATGTATTTTACTTTTTCTTTTCTATTGTAGTATGTAGGAATTTATAGATTAAGTTTGCTTTTTCTGGTATTGTTATTGTCATAACTTTTTTTCTTTGGACAGGGCAAATTTTAAAACAGTTTTGTTTTCTTTTAATCTGAATGTTTTTGCCATGTATAAATAATTTAAAATGAAAAGAAATGAAAATGAAATGCTCCTCTCTGCCTGCTCGATAGTGTTGTTTTTCCTTCGTTCTTCTCTTTTCACAACATGGATTGAGCACCGAAAATTCAAATAAAGCTCAAACTGTTTCCTCACCTAAGCTCCTACTCCGTGCGTGATACGTCTCACTTCAAACTCATGATATAATGTTAATCATAATAAAGGCCACATCAACGGTGGACGGAAAAGAGATCAGATCAATCAGCTGGACGGAAAAGAGATCAAACAAAAGTGTGCTTGACGAGATCGGTGAAACTAAAAGACTTGTTCATGAGATAGAACAACAGAAACTTCAATTCATGGGACACATTATGAGACACAGATGCATAGAGAATGACTCGCTGACAGGAATGGTATTTGGTAAACGATCACAAGGACGGCAGAAAACCAGAATGACAAATACAATTAAAGAGAAGCTAGAACTGACTATGTCTGAGGCCATTGCAACAGCCCAGGACAGAGAGAAATGGAAGAACATTGTGTATGCCGCCACAACCGTTCGGGAAGCCGCATGTTCTGAATGATAGTAGTAGCAGTAGTATCAACGGTGCATTGTTGCGGTTGTTGATATTACTTTTGGTCATTCAAAGCTCAACAGTTGTTTCCGTGAAATAAGATCCTGAGTTTAAAATTTAAATCCCATAAATATGATTAATTTCCAAGAAACGGCTTCCTTTTTTCAGGCTGAACTCAAGGCACTTCAAGAGATGGCAAGTCCCTCGTTCAACTTTGCAAAAGATCTGATCAAACATAATTTGGTATGCATTCTTGTGTTCTCAAAACTGATATCTTTTTATATCGCATTGATTTTTTCCAAATTGATTTTTTTATTTTACTCTCGAGTACCGAATAATCGTAACTCCCCCACTTTTATTCCACCCCCCCCCTCTTATCAATTTTTCAAAAATGGGATGACGGTAAACATAATTCCTAAATAAGCCCAAGAAAAAATCTCAAGAAGTGCATTAGCAGAACCAGAGTTCGTAGGTAAATTTATCAGTAAAATCACTGTCCACTTATATAAAAGATACGTGTTTAGCTAAGAAAACGACTATTTTCACTTTCTCCAAACACTCCCGTTTGTTCCAAGTCCCCCGATTATTGTTATATGGTGCCATTTCTAATCCCCCCCATTATTCTCACCCCCCCCCGTTTATTCAGTACTCAAGAGTAAAGTGTATTTCTTCTTTTGATATATTCTGTATTATGGTAATTTGTCTGCGAGCCAAGAAAAATACAAAAGTAACCGTGATGATAATAGATGTCTGAAAATCTTTGTGAATACAAGATTTGCACTGTTGTGAATGTATTTTGATCTTGCTTCATTCACTTTCTCAGGTGGTATTTCGTGCTGGTGAAGGAGCATTGCAAGTACTACCTCCATTAGTAGACGCTCTTCCGGAGGCGAAACTTAACCTAGTAAGTTCTTGTTAGCATCTTCTGAAGAGCATAGGGCTCGAATCTTTGCAAAACTTTGAAATCAAATGTGTAAAATGTTTCTAATTCTTTCAACTGAATGAATCAAAGGGAACCTTGGGCCATTCGCAATGATTCCAGAAAGAGCATTTTTGATATCGTCAATATTTTTAGAGTTACGACATTTAAAACATTTCTTCTAGTTTTTAAGTTGTGGCGTCATCATATTGCTAAATTGTAAACCATAAAAGTTACAAACTTTTGTTTGCTACCATCTTGTAAGTCTTCAAACACTGAGTATTTCTTGTATTGGTCATTTTGACTTTCCTCTATCAGTTTACAATTTATGGTGCTTTTAATCTTTTTCCAAACTCCGGATACCTCCTCTGGTGCACCCTTTCATAAAAAGTAGAAAAGCTGCAAATCCAAAAATACTGATACTATCGAAAATGCTCTTTCTGGAATTATGGCGAACGACCTAAAGTTCGCTTCGATCTACTGAGTTGCAAGAATGAGGCAATGACATTTTACACTTTTAATTTTAAAGTTTTGAAAAGATTCGAGCCCTATGCTCTTCTGAAGCCACTTGTAGGAACAGCTTCAATTTCTTGAAGGAGACTTTAAGGAGATCAACAAGGTGATTCTTTTGCTGAGAAAGACTAACTTTAGCTCACTCGATTTTTCTGTTTCTCAAGCCGCTTGTAAGCAATATGTCAATGAAGAAATTGATGTTTTAGGTTTTCCAGTAGTTTGTAATAAATCAGATCAATGGCGTTGCTTTTCGTTGAATTCAGTATACCTTATAGGCTCAAAGTTAGCATTTGAGTTTGTTTGCCTTTTAATTTGAAAGGAGTAAGGTAGGGTGGGTAATGTGGGTCTAAATTGAGCAAAGTCTCAAAATAAGTAGCAGGTAAAAAACAACAATGCACAAACACTGTCAAACATTTCGTTTAATTGACATTCAATGCTTCTTGTTTCCAGCTAAAAATCTCAGCTCTGATTGAAAAGTTCTTATTTGATCACTAAGGTAGGCCCACTTTTCCTGACGAACGGGAAAAAGTGGGTCTGTTTTCAAAACTTGATTAATTTCAGAGTATGAGAGGGTAAAAGAATAAAAATAGAGCAATTAAGTTATATGTCCCAACTGTTTTCTGTTCGATGAAATCCCAATCTTTGCCCTTTCTCGCGTGCAATCCCGTTTCTGCAACAAAAATGAAACTACATGTTCATCTAATGTCTAGAAAACCAAAATAACAGTGGCAGGAGAAAATTTTTCTAGGCTTTGAAATTATTCCACAGTAGGCCGTTTAGTAAAATAATTCTTTAAATTAATCAAGATATAACTAACATAAATGTCTTATGTCAAAAAGGCAGCCTATTATGTAGACATTACGATAAAAATAGCCAGCCTTTCTTTGATTTGAGGAGGAAGGATATTTTTAGCTAAAACCTCAGTAGACCCACTTTACCCCGTAAACCCACATTACCCCACTCTACCCTAATCATCAAAGCCAAAAACATTGATCGCCTCCATGGCAATATTGCTGCCTTGTGGTTTTCCTCCCTTTCGAATGAAGGTTTACTCAGATTCATTCTCTGTGGCGGCGAAAGGTTAACCATTGACATTAATAGGGAGCTATTCAAAGCAGTCCTCAATTTCATTCATGCTACAGATCACTTCTTAAGTGTTCAATTGATGCAACCTCCCACATATTCGTGAGGTGGCCGTGAGGTTGATATGCACTACCATGCTCTGTGCGATATCGTAATTGTAATTTTTCATTGTTGTATTTTTATGAGTATTCATATTAAAAGATTAAATCCTATTTTGTCCATTGCCGCCATTTATTTGTTCGTTTTTTTGCAATTGGCTTTGGCTTTCCATTTACAGGATATCTCCCAATCTGAACTCGAAAGGTTCATCTTCTTGAGCTCACCTTGGAAGCGTACTTTTTTGGATTCGAACTCATTTGGCCCCATGTAAGCACTTGCAAATGGATTTTTCTAAGTACGGTACCACAACAAGGGGATTTCACGTTCAAAAGGAGGCAGAAACAACATTGAAACCAACCTTTGTGACCTGAAGCAATAGCTTATCAATGATTTACAGCTCAATATCAATATTTATCATTATAGAATGGGCTTGTAGCGGCGATGTGAACAGCTTGTAGTCTCCCTAAAAGCGAAGATTCTTTTCATGTTGGAGTCTTTGAGGCTCTGCAAAACAAGGCCAGACTACCATTTTGCAGCCAAATGAGGATATTTCTGTTTTTCTTTATCGCTGTTTGTCCGATCTAGTTTTTACCGAAAAGCATACTAAGTTTTTGCTGCTACTTTGGAGATCAAGCAAGACGCTTGTTGTAGGTTTGAACTCAGGTTGTTTTTCTAATAACTTTTTTCTCGTTTGTAGGTGATATATTACCTGAGGCAAGGTAAGTTGGTCGAATTCTGAGATGAATTTTGCAAGAAATTGGAGTAGACCATGGGTGGTAGGAAACTGCAGTGTTGACCTCCACCAAGATATCATAAAGAATTGCTTTAATATTGTGTATCTCTTCTTCTAGTAGTCTGTTTTCTTTGGTCCAACAATCCTGGTTATTTCGACTGCATCAGATCAGTATGCTCCATGCTTATTGCCCATTATATTGCGTTGTTTTTGCGCACATGCTTTGTCGAGTGCTGATCTTGAGTCAGCTCCATGTTAGGATTTTTCTGCTGTAAGAACCTCGCATATAAGAACGTACTTTTTTGAGAGCCAGGCTGAAGTAGGGTCTTACTTCAATGGTGCTAAGACTAATTCCAAGGTGAAGGTTCTTATTTGAAGGGTGCTTCATGTAGGCCCTTTCAGAGTCTTTCAAAGATGTTCAGCCCCATCATTTGTTTTGGGAGCATCAATATTGACATAATTACTAATTAGGGAGGAGAATTGACGTTTAAAAGCCAAGTGAGACCAAGATGAACTGAATAACAGCAATGGAAAATCAATTTTGCTTCCCCTGCAATAAAAAACCATGTTTCATCAAACTGAAACAGGTTCTTAATTGCAAGGTGTATAATTTTTGCAAGATAGACTCCAGGTTTTTCTTTTGGTAGGTTCTTATATGCGGGGATATACTGTATTTAATGTCCGGATTTTTTTTTCCAATAGCCTTGCCATACACTTGTTCAATTCTCCCTTACAATTCACAGCCAATGAAAGGGATTCCTTGGCTGATATGATCGTTGCGTCTATTTGTCGTGTACTTGAAGTCAGTGCGGTACTGAGTTTGTTGTTTTCTTCAGCATGTCATCTTGAAAGAACCATTAATATGCAAAATGGAACTGTTTTTTTTTTGTTTTTGTTTTCAATTTGTTTTGAGTGGGCTTGTCAGGATTTCTATCTACTGAAAGCTAATTTAGGCCCACTATGTTCATCGTCACACTAGTCATGATGTTTTGCAAGAGAACATAGCATGTTGCGGGAAAGAAGACCACAATTTTGAAGCTAGGAGAAAGGGTTTTAGATAGCAAAAAATTGATATCTTGCCTAATTAAATGAAGCCATTTATTTGAGTATGAATGATAATTGTTAACTTGTGTTATTTTCCATGGCGCAGACGACGTGGTAGAAGCATACAACTTGATTAAAGATCTTGAGCCCACGACACCAAGTGAATATATCCTGAAGGGAACTGTCAATGCTACACTTGGACAAGAGCAAAACTCGGTGCGTCTACTCATATTTTGTCCCTATTTTGACGGATACTTAGTTTGTTCCATTCAACGACCGTTCTCTATGTATGATGCACTCCCTTTAGCCCCAGGGAGGTACATGAATTGCGGATGGAATGGGGCCTGCCGCCCGGTTCTCAGAAAGCTACCCTCTTCTAATTACCGACAATTGCCGTCATACCCACTTTTATGATGAATTTTGGCAGAAAACTACCCATTTTCAACAATTTTTGCCAATTTCTGGAAAAGCCACCCATATTTTAGGAAAATCTACCGAAGAGGGACCCTTGTTTAGAGAATTTTGGACCCAAAAACCCACCCATATTGGCGGCACATACCCGTGCCGTCAATATGTTTTGTTACCCCTACCCAGGCCTTTAGCTAGTTGGATGCCGAGAAGTTGTTACATCTCAGGATGGTAATTTCTATTGATCATCTACCTACCAATTTATAAGATTCTTAGTCTCAAAACAGCATTAATCTATCAAAAAAGTTGACAACATTTTGTAACCACAGAATGTCTCTGTAGCTTCGATGAAGCCTTGTTTATTAACTGCCTTGTTTATTTTGCGATTCGTTGTAATTTTTTAGGATGAAGGACAGTCTGCAAAAATAGTCGATTATTTTCCCTCACTGTCAAAGGAACGCGTTGTTACGAAACCTGATTGAATATGAAAATATTTTGTTTACTTGCAGAGAGAGCATGTGAAGATTGCACAGCAGTACTTCCAGTTGGTTGGTGGCTCTGCAAGTGAATGCGGTAGGTTTCATTTCATTTCATTTCATTTCATTTCACTTCATTTTAAAAATGTTTACCCTGGGATACAATTCAGTTAAAAATAGATTAAGCAACTGCTTTCCAATTGTCCCAGCAAAAAATATAAAAAGCTAATGAGAAATAAACCTATGTACAATAATTTCTAATTACATGGCTATAAAAACGAGAAAAAGAACATTTCATAGGTACATTTCTCGATGAATTTACTCATTTGTGCTTACAAGATTTTCTTATATGATAGTTTAAAGCGCCTCAACGTTGCTGGTAGTTGCGCGATAACGTCTTTAATCCGCTTATTTCACACTTTTATAATTGTTCATCGCAGAAAAATACATTGATCAGAGATCAATTATTTCTCTACGATACAAGTTTTTAAAGGAGCCGACAAGTGACGTAACAAGATTGCCTACATGAAATGCTAAATTGATGGAAGGGAAATCATTTTTTGCGCGCTAGACTTGAAAAGGGAAGTACAAAATGGGTGCCGATGATCGACAAATGGCATTCACTGCACGAGCATCAACTTGAGCCTCGTGAGCGAACTGACGCTTAAATTTGTATCGCAGAGAGAAAATATAATCTCTGTTCAAATTTTTTTGCTATGATGACCAATTATAAAGATGTGAAACAAGCGGATTACGGACGTTGTAGCGTCACCAAGACTACTCATACGCGAGAAAACTCAGACCGATCCGAGTTTCAGATCGGTTTGAAATTTGGCTGTCTGCTAATCCCCCCCCCCCCCCTCACATTAACGTTTTCAGACCGGTCTGAGAATATTAAACAATGCGTGCATTCCTTCGGCAATAAGAACAATTGTTATTGTTTTGTGGAAGATATTGGCATTGTTCCATAATATTCACATCCACCTAGCTGACTTTGAATGAAATCTTTATTGTTTTGATTGCCCCAAGGGAAGGCCTGGAATGTCAATCTGACTAAAAACCTGACTTGCTTTGAAAAGTCATTTCGCCCTGAAATGAAAGATTTTTCTGCTCACATGAAAATTTCAAGTTGATCGGAAAACCTAGACCGATCTGAGAAAGCGAAATAAGTTTCAGATCGACCTGAGTTTCAAGTCGCCTGCATCATGTGAGCGCTTCTAGGGCTTTGACCATAGACCGAAATGAGTTTCAAACCGATCTGAAACTCCAACCGGTCTGAGTTTGCTCATGTGAGGGCACTTTAAGATAATTTTTTAAAGCACTTTACTACAGTATCAAATTTGAAATCGGTCAAAATGTTGTTCTCCATGTCTAGCATTTGAGAAGTGCGATTGAGGAAAGGAAAACGATTTCTGAGGGCTGACAAAATCTACTTCTCCGATCAGGATAACGATATGAACATTAACAAGCATTTGATTTTTGCAGAATGTCCCTTTAGGACAGACGTCAGTACTGTTTATTTCTATTTGGCCTCGGAGTAGACACAACCCTTTGCTTTCGGAGTATCGTTCCAGTGGAGTATCGTATTGTACAGTAGTTTTGTAAGTAGTGTAGTTGTAATATATATTTTAACTTTAAGATAGTATTTTGAAAATCTCCCTTGAATTCTATTTCTGCATCGTCTACAGATACCATCCATGGAAGACAATGTATGGCATCATGCTTCTTCCTTCTGAAACAATTTGAAGATGTCTTAATTTACCTGAATTCCATCAAGGTATGCCAAATGCTTACATACTTAGCGTAAGAACTCAAATTTCAGCCATAATTACAACAAATGTTTATCATGCATGACTGAAAATATTAAACCCTGTATATAACGTAACATTGGAACATTTATTAGGGACCTTTAGCAGCCAGGACGGCAACGCCAGCCAGAACGTCATCTTGTATGATACAAACTGAGTATAGTTTTTCACGTTACCTTCACATGTTCCAAAATAAGACGAGACAAAAGCTCCTTCTTCATCTAAATACTTCGGAACGCTCTGTTTCCTTGATGATTAACATTGAAAATGATAGAGTTTCACTTTGAAGATCCAGATCTGAAGAACAGCACGTTAGAAATAGGATTTTCAAGTTATGCAATTGAAAAGGACAACTTTTTCACGTACTCTCAAGGGAAGCAAATTCGAACGGAAAACAAAGAGTCTTTTCAAGTCGAAGTTCGGAAACAAAGGGCACATTTGCGTTGTCGTTGCAGTTGCCGTCCTAGTGGCTAAAGGTCCCTATTCTATCAGGACAAGTGCATTTTATAATACAAAAGACGCTTTAAGGGAGTCCCAGGGAAATCGATTGAGAAACTGCAAGAGAAACAGTGCGACGCAACATTGCGGCCAGGGGTCTACGGCATGTTTCAGTGGTCCAATGGTCCAATGGCCAATGGTCCATCCAGAGGGCTGGGTACATAGAGCATGCATGCCATTTTCGTGGCTCGTGAAAATAGCGACAACAAAGGATAACCAAGAGACTGCACATGCAAAGCATGCTGGATGAAACAGACCCTTTAAAGCCGATTATTTTTTTCTAGAGTTACTTCTATAATGACGAAAACTTCAATTTCAACTATGCCCAAGCAAAGGCTGCAGTTGGAAACTACAAAGAGGCGGAAGAGGTAGTGCTTTCTATTTTTCATCAGTAAATATTCTCCCAAGCTCTTTAGTTTTTACTCGGATGGTCAAAGATTTGTTCTCACGAGGCAGCCAAAGGCATATGGTTTTCAATCACAGGCCAACAAAAGATGAGGCAAGTACTGGGTGAGTCAAAACTAAAGTTTAAGCGTCTGGCGGGCTGTTACATAAAAAGTATGGGGCCGATAATTCAAAACTGAATTGTTAATCTATCACTCAAAGGCTAACTTAGATGAGAAAATTTTGTTTGATAAAATCACTCATCAGTTAGACCTAGAAATTAGAAAAATGCCTGTAAGGGGTTTGCATGGGAATGGAATATTCCACTTTCCATTCTGGTCCATGATTTATGTCGCATTGAAGTCGACATTGTAAGTTTTAGAAATAGAATTTCAATTTCAATAGCAAGTAAATTATAGACCAGAATGGAATGAGGAATCCTTGTTCCCAAACATTTCTCATACAAGCAGTTGCCTAATTTCTGGGTCAAAATGATGAATGATTGTACCAAACAAGATTTTCTTATCTAAGTTAGCTTTTGACTGATAGATTAGCATTTTAGTTTTGAATATCGGTCACATACTTTTTACTCCATGGCACGCTAAACGGTTAAATTTTTTTTGACTCACCCGGTATATCATTTCGCTTTGTATTGAACAAAATAGGCGAAGCTTGTGTGAAAGGAAGTGCAGAGGAAAATCTTCTCGGTATAACGTCTGATCAATCACTTTTTTAAGCAATACGTCAAGGCTCTTTGTAAAAAGGCTAGCCAAAAACTCCATGTTCCTGCTCGAATATCACGATACATGGACACAAAAACTACAGTGGTTAATGAGGGCGTTTGTTTTGTCTCTTTTCAGCTCCCATCCGCTTGTTTGGATGTTCTATGATAGAGCCTTGAATCATAGAAGAAATCACATTCATGAAAGGGCATTTGGCATTGCATACAAAGATTACGAGAATGATTTTGGTTTTCTCTTGGTTTTCTCTTGTTTTTCTCTGGTCAACAATCTAAATCGGTGCCAATCCATGTAAGAAATCTATAGTTGCTCATGACCGAAATTTATAAAACAAAATGCGGTCTGGAGTTGAATCCATTGCTTACCTTTGGAATAAACTGTAGCAGAACGTACCACAAGAAATACAACAATCAAACAATCTATATCTTCAGAAAAACAAATTAGATATTGGAATGGTGGAAAATGCAACTGTAGGCTTTGCAAAGTATATATTCTGAAAGTTGGGTTTCTAACAGGATAGATTTTTGAACTCTGATTTTGCCTGTAATCTTTGCCGATAGTTTTACTATAAATAATGTATATTGTAAATAGTAGGCCTTAATTAGCTGTAATTCAGCTGTTCTTTTTTTAGCCTACTTGAATAGATTTCTAGTAAAATAGTAAAGGAATGCGCACAATGGCTCTTGGTTAAAGCAGGATCATTAATCTTCTTTGCTCTCTATCTCTCTGCAGGTATTCTTGATAATACAATCCGAGAAAATCAAGAGCGATTACAGCTATATTGCCTGGCTATCACGATGCTGTAAGTGTCAGTTTTAAAGATTACCTACCGTATCAGAGTGCCGCTCTCGGAGGGGGGGGGTACCTTAGTACTGTTTGTGGTACGGAGACGTGCCATTTTTTAGGGGTACTTTTTTCAAACCATTACGGAATTATGGGTATCATTTTCGCAATTTTTTGACATTTCACGGAATTATGGGTGTCCTTTTCAGGGGATTTTTCATAATTTACGGAATTATGGCCCAAATATTTATTCGATTTGTGGAATTATGGCCCTAAAATCGACCAGAATTTACGGAATTATGGGTATCAATTTTTCGGACAAAATGGCACTTCCCCATCACAAATAGGTCGAGTTACCCCCCCCCCCCCGAGGTGCCGCTGATTAAAATTTTAATTAGAAAATGTAATAAAAATGTCTGGGTATACCCTTCTACCCCCCCCCCCCTTAGTCGGAAAATGCTGAACTTTTACCCCCTCACTACTTTTTGTCTGGCTCTGCCACTGCGTATGACCTGAAACAGTTGAAAGACTGTAGCAGATATGAAGGGATATCAAGACGACTCTGCCTTCATATTTTATGAGCACGGAAAGCCAGTTTTCAGAAATCCTCCCCTCCAGGAACTTATTAATTGCTCTGGAACCAATTGGTCTCTCGAAATTCTTTTAAAAAGGGATAGTATTACCCATATTCTTGGCAATCTTCAGTATTTGGCAAAGAAAGGGTCGGCTTTTTCACTGTTTCATTATGAATCCTTGCTGAGCAAGGTTTACCGCAGGGATACAAGGTATACATCGTCATAAGTCTATGTCAACAGACCTTTTTAACTACCGGGTGTCTCAAAAAAAGTACCCCGCTTTGACTGGAAATAGGAACGAAACGATAAGATATCATTACTCTCCGAGCGGACAGTTAAATTTATCAATCTTCAACTTAGATCCACATACCTTGCATTTAAAACTTGGCCACCGAACACTGGAGATACAAGCTTGCAAAGTCAAAATTTACAGTGCACCCGAAACCAGAGGTTTTGTAAAAGGCTCTAGCCATGATTTGCTATCACAGGCATGTTGCACAGGAATTTCGACTTTGACCTTTAGCTTTCTACATTGAAAAGAATTATACCTTGAAATGCTTCAATTGTTCTACAAACAGTTATTCCTTTGAGGAATCAATCAGTGCATTGCATTCCACTCCAAGTGTCAAAGAAGAAGAAAAAGAACACATGCATGCTCAGTTGGGAGATGTTGCACGACTTCATCATTCTTACCACATTTTTGTCATATTTGCTTAATCAGGACGATTTTCCACGAGTCTGTTTTATTCTTTTCAAAAGCGAAAAACTGAAAGTTAAAGTTTACAAGTGCTTTGGAAAAGATCCACAATACAAATCATGGCTAGGCCCTTACAAAATCTGGTTTTAGGTGCACTGTAAATTTTGTCTTTGCAAGCTCGTATCTCTGGTGTTTGGTGGACGATTCTTAAATGCAAGGTACCTGAATCTAAGTTGAAGATTGATAAACTTAGCTAACTACTCGGAGAGTAATGATATCTTATCGCTTCGTTTCTATTTCCAGTCAAAAGTGGGTACTTTTTTTGAGACACCCGGTATTCCAAAATGAGTCTGGATCGAGTGAGGTCTTTAGGAGTTTTTATACGAAGTATAAAATAAAATGGCGCCTCCCCTGCCTTTGTTCACATTCAAAAATTTTACAGAATGTATGTAACCATGTATATATATAAAAAATGTTGTTCGATGCAGATTTTTAAAAGGTCTATTACCCTTGGTGCTATGAATTCTCGAAAGACGAACTTCTTTACGCGGGGGGGATCGGTATATGACTTGTGGATTGACGGGACTCTGCCGCCCGGTTTTCAAGAAGAAACCCTCTTTTACTTACCAAAATCTTCCTTTATGCCCACTTTCATGGTAAATTTTGGCGGAAAACTACCCATTTTAAACAAATTTTCTGAATTTCAGCCAAAGCACCTGTGTAGTGGAAGGTCTACTGCTAAAGGATCCTTGTTTCGATCAATTGGTGATATAACTGGCTCCATGATGAACAATTAATCAAATTCGATCGATCAACCATGACGTACAAGATTATGAACAGGATGTGCCCAGAGAGCCATTGGGATAAATTCCCCCAGATATCCTTGCATTTTAACCACAAAACTAGAAATTGCAAGGACATGGAAATTCTAAGATATAACCTTCAATATGTGAAAAAAGGCCTCCATTATTCAGCTCTTACTGCATGGAACAGCCTTCCCATCTGTATAAGAGAACTGCCAACCCTCCCGCAGTTCAAAAGAAATTTAAAAACTCATCTAAAGAGCTGAATTAACATGAAACACGACTCCCTGGAAGAGCAGCAAATAGGCCCTAACAGTTCTTAAACTACAATATCTATAGATCGCAATTTTAATTTTTATGACTTTTTCTTCTTATGCTGAAGGGATTTTGTGTAAAAACAATTTGATATGAATACACTATATGTTTAGACAATTTTGGGCCCGAAAAGCCACCCATGTGGCTGGCACATACCCATACCTTCAACGTGTTATTTGCCCCCGGACTTTTTGTTGCTTATCCCGTCTAAGGTCTGATTTCCATTAGGCGGAATATTCCGCTTGCAGCGAACTCTTCCAGCCATCTGATTGGCTTGCGGAAAAGCGACGTCGCTCAAAAGTAGAAACCCATTCAACTTTCGAGCGGAATCGTGCTTGCAAACAAAGGAAGATTTTTGCGAGAGGAATTTTCCGCCTAGTGGAAAGTAGGCTTAAGTTTGGTTTATTCCGGTCGTCATCGGATTGATGCAGATCTTGATATTGTGGGCTGAATTCCTACTGAAATCTTTCTCTGTGAATTTCCTCACAATATTTGTTTTATTTCATACTGTAGATATAATGAATCGAAAGGCCCGTTTGGCATGGGAAATGTATTTGAAGATGGAGACATCTTCTGAATCATTCAGTCTACTGCAGCTGATTGCTAATGATTGCTATAAGGTAAGGAATTTTTTATATTGTCACTGCAGGGTGTCCCATAAAAGACAAGTACTCTAATAAGCAAGGGCAGATTTTGTAATACAATAGCATCAGTCGCTTTGGTTCACACCTCAATTCAAAGCGATTAGCGAACGCAGACAAAAGAAATTCTCTCAGGCAGAAATCGAAAACAAACGAAGACGCAAAGTTGCCCTGAAACCAGTACGGCGAACTCTCGTTTGGTGCGGGCGAAAGGAGGTTTTTAAGAGAAGGTATGTGCTTATAACGACAGAAGAAGGGTAAATCTAAAGTTCTGTCTTGGGCATTTTGTTTACTTGATTCAGGAGCTGAGCAGTGACTGCGCATATCTGAGCAATAAATGTGCTAAAATTGTAATGCCCTCTGCTCGGTTTTTGAGTCAAATAAACAAAATGCCCCAGACAGAACTTTAGATTTACCCTTCTTCTTTCATTATGAGCACATTACATCTCTTAAAAACCTCCCATCGCCCGCACCAAACTAGAGTTTGCCGTACTGGTTTCAGGGCAATTTTGCGTCTTCGTTTGTTTTGAATTTCTCCTTGAGAGAGTTTCCTTTGTCTGCATTCGCTAATCGCTTTGAATTGAGGTGTGAACCAAAGCGACTGATGCTATTGTATTACAAAATCTGCCCTTGCTACTCTAATATTAAAGATCACCGAAGTTTTGATCTTGAATCTGCTAGGATTGTTTACAAATCCCTGAAAGGTGATGCACCGTCCTATATGAGTGACATGTGTCCTAAAGTCAACGTCTCTACACACAACACGCTCTCTCAGAAATTCGGATTATGACCTAAGAGTCCCTTTTCTAAGAACGACCACAGGACAGAGATGCTTCTCCTACCAAGGTGCGAAACTTTTGGAATGGTTTTCTAAAGAGATTAAAAGTACGCCAACTTTAAAAGATTTTATGAAAGCCATAAAATGATCATCTGTTCTCGAAGCATCCACTAAACCTCTCTTTTCATTTTTTTAAATGTAATTTTTTAATTTCTTTTAACGATGTTATCGATTAGTTTTATTTTGTTACGTTAATTCAATTGAATGTTTTTTGTATATTTTAGTATGGCCCCCTGTAAATCAGTCCTCGACTGAGGGGCTAACATGGGTAAAAAAGATAAAATAGAAATAGATGAAATAAAATAGAAAATAGAAATGGATGATTTGTCTGCGTACAGACACAACTGGTTTCTTTCAAGAGAGGTTTAAAATAGCTGTTGAAAATAGCATGCTTTGATTTTCATTTAGACCTTTTAGCTATTCTACAAAAGAGCCTGGATCGAGCGTTATTTTTATACATTTTGATACGCGAGGTTCGATCGAGTGGCGTTAAAGCTTCTATCACTATTGTACACATTCGAAAATTCTGCAAATCGTAGCAAATTGTCGTTCGATTGAGATTCTGTTTCAGAATAGCTAAAAGGTCTATTCACAAAATGAGACCCTTGTACGCTCTCACTGTTGCTATGCAACCGTTACACAACAAAATCAGCTAATGATGAATAAAAATAGCGAGAAACAAGGCCAAGAGGCGACTATATCTTGCCTGTGTACCGGATGTCCCAAAAAAGTTCTGACGTTTGGTGGAACACAGAGAAAATGTTTTTGAACCTAACGATTTCTATTCATTCCAGCTACATGCTAGACATTTTAACTTAAAGTTTGGCATATCGTGGGAAGAAATTAGTCATCTGAAAAGGAATCATGAGCTCTAACATTTCATGTTCATGCTCAAGACAAAACCAGAGAGATTTGTACGGCGTCCTGCCTCATGGTGGTAAAAGGGGACTCCCTCAAAGACCAACACATACGCTGAATTGACGATGATGCATTCATTACCTTGACAAGGGGCAAGGTTTCTACTCACTGAGCACATTCAAATTAAAGGCCATTTTCCAGTCAGTGGAAATTGCCGAGGGTGCAGAAAATCTTCTGTTAGCCTTCAATGCTTTTTAATTGTGTGATTTACACCTGCTCGAAATTATTTTGTGGACTGTCTTGGGACAAACCAACAGTTTGCTGCTTTTATTGTTCCATATGCCAATTGGGAATTTCAAAAGGGAGTTTTACCGTTCCACAGTTTCATACTTTTCTCAGTTCCTTGTTCGACGTGCCATATAATGCAACATTTCATTCTCCGGCTTTGTGCAGCTCGAATTGGAGTCGTAAAAAGTACAAACTTAGTATGGCCCCCCGAGACCTATTCCCTATTGGATTCGACTTTCAGACTTTGGTTTGTATGTGCTCAAGGAGCAGAACTTTTGTTCGTCGTTGTTGCTCATTCGGAGATTCCCCCTTCATTGCGATGATGAAGGAAGGCGTACTAAAATCTCTCTGGTTTTGCCTTAAACATAATGTCAGAGCTCATAATTCCATTTTTAGATTACTAATTTCTTCCCGTGATATGCCAAACTTTAAGCTGAAATATTTAACTAGATTGACTAGAAATTTGCCAGATTCGAAACTTTTTCTCTGCGTTTTATCAAACGCCGGAACTTTTTTTTGGGACACCCGGTATAAACCTAAACATTGGTAACTCAATTCTAAGCAGATTTTTCGTTGGTTAACTCGCTGAAAAACGTTCCAAGATCCGAAGCAACTTCTTGCTAAAGCTAGCAATGTGTTTACCGATAAGGGGATTGTGCTTTCGTTACATCTACATCAGTTAATCAGCAACCTCAATGTTGAGGGCTCCGCTGATGAAGTACGATTAGTCACTGCATGTACAGCTGTTTGACAAAACTTGGTTGAGTGTGTTTCAAAGGAAAGAAGTAAGGAGTTGGTGGTGACTGAGCTTACATGTAGGGACCTTAAGTAGTAATAGAAATTACTCTTAGGGTTATTAGTTATTATTCTCAAAGTTTACAAAATTTGGACGCTCGATCCAAACCCCCCCAGCAAATGAATCTTCATACCGGATGACTCATAAAAATGCCCCCCCCCCTGTGCTAATCATCCAGACTGACTTCTCTAATAGCTGCGAGATCGAAGTAGTTTTCTATTTTTCTAGTGAGTTTTAAGATAGTAGTCATGCAGTTAGTTAGACTACATTACATAAGTCCCTCTAACTTACGCTCGTTGTTGTTGTTGTTATCGCTTCAGTTGAGGGACTTATGCCCGAACGCTCCCGAACGCTTCAATACAGGGACTAGTTAGGCCATGTCCGCCGCGTTCACGGCGCGACCAATACGGTCAACCCACGTGCCTATTTGTAGCGTTTGATTGGCTCATTAGTTC
Source organism: Aurelia sp. 3 sensu Dawson et al. (2005) (assembly GCA_964020215.1). Taxonomy (NCBI): domain Eukaryota; kingdom Metazoa; phylum Cnidaria; class Scyphozoa; order Semaeostomeae; family Ulmaridae; genus Aurelia; species Aurelia sp. 3 sensu Dawson et al. (2005). The sequence goes on along the minus strand of OZ026573.1, from coordinate 26,386,822 downwards.
AAAGTTCGACTTCTCGAAGCGAAGCAACGCTCGAAATGACCTTCGAAGGGACGTTCGACTTTTCTTTCGACGTTCGTAGGATGGAGGATGTTCTAAGTTTCTTCTGATTTTTCGTAAGATTTTAGTCCCTGTTTAGAATCCGTTTGGTCGTGAGTCCTTTGTATAAGTGAAATTAAAACATCAGATTATAAATGTTGAACGAATACAAGGAATCACGTCGTCAGTCTAGCAGGTAGTTCCAAAGTCGTGCAGGGTGTTCCAACGATTCATCGAATTGGCCTTTCATCACAGAAAATGGCCGAAGAGCGCATGATCAAAAGCATCTCGAAGTAAAAGTAACATAGCGTATTAGTTTGACTTTTATTCGCAGAAAAAGACAGTCGAAAACGAAAGACTTTGGAAAAGCGAATTATCTTTAAATTGGGAACTTTAATACCACAAGGACTTAACAAACGCTTCTCGTTTATATCATAGCTTCTCCAGAATACCACAAGGACTTCTGGAGTCTGTGTTCCAGACTCCAGAAAAATAAATTATGTATATAAATTATAAATTAAATAAATTATGTACCAAGCACGATGCATTATCGCGTGTAAGTTATAATTATGCAAACAATTCACTTCAATGCACGTACAAGAAAGTAAGCTCAGTTGCACCGGCCACCTCCTTTTTCCGTATGGGGTCTGGAACACAGGCTACTTATCATCCGCTGTTAGGTTTACGTCGCATTCTTGCGTCGCATTCTCTTCTCCATTTTATTAATACACTATTCTATCAATCGTTCTTTCTCTGCTTCTTTAGTTTAATCGTACTTTTTCTCGTTACTACTGATGAAGGGTCAAGCCCGAAACATTTAGTAATACAAGCTCTAGGCTATATTCTCAATTTAACGAAATTCATGTATTTACTGGTTATTATAGCCGCACGTACAAACAAACACTTTATTAGTTTTACTGCTTTCAGTAATCCTTTTCTTTAGAGCAATAAATAAGATATCAATTTTAGTTTACATCTCATAATTACCTCATCATTAATGCAAACATTTTCAATCATTCAGCTAGTAGAAAATCAATCCTACTCAATTGCTCTTGCTGTAATGATTTTACAAAGAAGGGATTTTTTTCATTCTCCTGGTTCCTTAGTTAACCTTTGTCCTTGCAATTGATTTTTAAGAAACGAACTTGCAAAGTGAACTGCATCAGTAAAGACTGGCTGACGCCCCACGTTTTTCTGACAAACTCAGTAGATGATGAAATTCGATATTCGATAACAATATTCGACATCAGAACTTCGATAAAAGAAAACAGACAAGCTAAATGCCCTCGCGTGATCCCCAAAAAACTGAGCGCATGCTCTAATATGCAGCAGATCGAAGCTGTGACGTCAGCGCTTTAGAAAAGCTCCATTTTCACCCGTCCACTCGACAATAGGAAACGGCGTTTTCAGAAAGGTCCACTTTGGAGAGCGTTTTTTCGAAAATCTTCATTTTCGGTGACCAAAAGTGCCATCTGCCTACGTGTGTATGCAAACCCAAACGGATAAGAAAAGGTGCGTTTTCAGAAGTGTGTGGATATGCGAAGTATCCGAATTTTCAAGAAACGAACTCGCAAAATGAACTGCATCGATAAAAGATTGGCTGACGCCCCACGCTTTTCTGACAAACCTGGTAGATGTCTGACTTCAGCTGAAGCTTCTATTTTCCCTTCTAGATGGGTCAATTCTACTATGCTGCAAAGGCCTTTGATGTGTTAGAAAGATTAGATCCGAACCCGGAATATTGGGAAGGTAAAAGAGGTGCCTGTGTTGGAATCTTTCAGATGATCATAGCTGGACACGAACCAAGGTAAGAACAATTCTTGCTACGCTGCCACTCTTCTGCTGAGATGATCTGCTGAGACATAATCTTTTCAACCCTGTATAGGCAACTTTGCTTTCTTACGGTTTGTCAACCCATTTCAATGAGGAATTAGCTTCAATAATCTTGTATGATGATGATAGGTTACCTTTTGAATCAAATATGGAGTTCATCTGATCATTACATGAGATTTTCTTACATCATTCCAATGAAATTTTCTCTCCTCTTCTCACATTTGTATCATTTTATTTCCTTTCGTAGTTTGTAGTGTATGCTGATTGCTTCAACGTAAATGTTTTGTGTTAATTGTTAAAGCTACAGGGTTGCAATGTGTTCTCAGTCTCCCTGTGGTATCTTCTTGTAACTATTTTCTGTTATTGTGTTGTATGTAAGCTTGTAGACTGATACAAAGAAAGTAAATAGACAAATATGCTCTGGTGGAATTGCCACGACGAGGACGCTGCGAAGAAAAAGCGAAGGAGAGGGAAACGGACCTCTCCTTCACTTTTCTTTCGCAGCGTCCTCTTCGTGGCTTACGCCCCCGCAGAGGTAATTATTTTCTAAGTGCTGTTAAAACCACGGAATAGACTTGGAGCAAGCCTACAGTTTTGCTGACTACCGTTTACAGTTGCTGCTTCATTGCTAATGTCAAATTGTCTTGCAGGGAAACGCTCCGAGATGTTATTCAGTTGCTGAGAAATTCGGCGAATCCTCAAGTTGAGTACATCACACGGACAATGAAGAAATGGGCCAAAGAAAATAGAATTCCAATTTCCTGAAAAAAGAAACATCTTGTAGAAAAGACACTTTTAAACACTTTGTAAATATGCACAGTAAAGCATAGAGCTCAAATCCGTAAAATGGTGGGGGTAAAATTCTGCTGTTTTCTTTGAATTTAAGTGCTTGAAAGCTTGAAAGGAACTTTGGACAGCTGGCTGGAAATCTGCCGTGAACAGGCTTCACCACTTCAAGCTTCAAAAATGCTCCTCCGCAGCTCCCACATTAGTCCACCGCAGCTCCCATATAAGGCCTGTTCACAGGTTACTGCCGTGCCAATATTTGATATCTTGATGAATTTCAAAAAGGCGGCATTATTGATTTATCAATTTTGAGGTTGTGACGTCATCAAATTTCTAAATCCTCAACAAGAAGCGCTACAGATCTACTGCTTGCAACCACGTTATAGACCTCCATGATTTGTGGTTTTCTTGAAGACTGCATCAATTTTCCTTGAGCAATTCAAGATTTACAATGATTTAAATATTTGTCAAAATTTTTGATGAATTTTTACAAAACTAATCAAAATACTTCCATTTTCAAAATAATCAAGATATCGAAAAATTGCCAGAGCAGATTTCCAGTGAGCTACCTAAAGTTACTTTGAAGTCATTCAATTCATGAAAAAAGTTGATACAATTTTACACCCATCATTTTAAAAGATTTGAGCCCTATGCTGCGAAGTGAAGAGATTACTTATCCCCTTGTTATTGTTTTTCTTGTTACTAAATCCCTAACGCCCCCCCCCGGGGGGATCGACCTGTCCCGGCCTGTCCCGTCATTTGCCATGCACGCCAGGTGAGCAATTTTGGCGCCATTCTTGCTTGTGGCTTGCGAGATGTTTCATAACTCCTAGCTGACTTGCAAAAGTCTCAATGCACTCCTAAAGAAGCATACTTCACTTGTATGTAGCGATAACGACGCAAATGATTGGCTAATCAATAACAAAGGAATCAAACGAAGCAATATCATTGGTTAATCTCAAATTGAAGTCTATCATAAATTTCCACACATGGCGCTCAGAGACAAATGCACTAAACAATTTCTGCAGAGGAAACAGAACCGGCCTAATTCGAGTCAACAGGAAATACATAGCTCATAATGTCTGGACGTGGAAAAGGAGGAAAAGCAAAGGCTAAGGCCCGATCACGAACGTCAAGAGCTGGTCTACAATTTCCAGTAGGACGTATTCATAGACTTTTAAGGAAAGGAAACTATGCTGAAAGAGTTGGCTCAGGCGCGCCAGTCTACCTTGCTGCTGTTCTAGAATATCTTTCTGCTGAAATTCTAGAGTTGGCTGGCAATGCAGCAAGGGACAACAAGAAATCGAGGATAATCCCTCGCCACTTGCAACTGGCTATCAGAAATGACGAAGAGTTGAACAAGTTGCTGTCTGGGGTGACGATCGCCCAAGGAGGTGTCCTACCTAACATCCAAGCTGTTCTGCTGCCCAAGAAGACGGAACAAAAATCGAAGGGGACCACCAGCCAATCACAAGAATATTAATGGAACTGATGGAGAACTGACAGATAAGGAAAAGGAATGAAGCCACACGCACACTGAGAATACGAACTCGAGGACGCTACTTGGTCTCTAATTCTGTAGCAGCAAACTGTACTTTTTCGCTCTGCTAAATTCTTTTCGTCGTGGTTACGAATTTATGGCGCCAATGTTATCCACGTGGAAATTGCGCGCCATGTTCCAATCAAAACTGGATTGGAGCAGCCGAATCTCGCTAGCCTAGGCCCAACAATTTTTTGTGTGGTTTCAAATTCCTTGAATAAACTTCTTTAATATTTGGTTGAACAATCCCCTTAAAAGCCTCTGCACGTACATAATTTTTCGAGGATATACTGTACTGATATTGATAGGCCCGTCCAGAGTGTCCCACAGACGGGAGACTCAACTTTACTCTGGGCACATGCTTTTTACAACCTTGGATCAGGCAAGGCAATGGTCTTTGAAGTTTCTCAATTCAACCGGAAAATGTCTACGTACATAGCGTCTGCACTTAACATTCAACGTTCCTTCAATTTGCGTCTTATTTTTAAATGGATGATTTATGATAGGAAGTTGATCAGACACATTTCTTATAACTTCTCAACATAGTTGAGTACTAGGTTTGGCCACTGTGTAGATTTCACTGTGTAGATTTATGAACCGGTTTCTTTTAAAAAAACATGCGTATCAATGCTCTATGTCCAAACAAATTTATTTGGTATTGCTTTGTTCATGAGAAGTGTTTTTGGAAATTTTCTTTTCGCCGTTATTTCGTTTTGCTTTGTAATTCTTGATAGGATTTATTTACTGTTACTTGAAGGACCCAAGCAATAGTTTTGCCTTTTACGTTTAGCTTCTATTTAGCATATTATTTTATGTAGGTATTGATATGAGACTCCTTTTAATTAGTTTTTGCCAAAGTACCTCAAGTAAATTGTAAATATGAACAGATTTAACTGAAGAAATCAAATATTTCTTGTTGTCTAAATCTCTATACGGACAATCAGCATGATACATGAGAACTGGGTGTTGATGCAATTACTAAGCTTAGGAGTTAACAAAATTGTGTTAATGTACTCTTGCAAATGATGATTGCACTGAAGATGCTGGAAGGGAAAGAAGTTTGCATGAATCATTGATGATTTTATAGGAATTTGATAGCCAGGCTGTTATGTTTGGATTAAAAATTTGAGTTAGAATTATCATTGATGCAAGTGAACAGCACTTTTGAACAATAAAGGATGTTTTAATTTTTGAACCTTCTGTTCATCACAAATACAGAAACTAAATGCCTTAAAAGAAGTGAGGAATACCCTTTGCTAAATGGAAAACTACACTGAAATTGGGTAAAGGTAAGGTGCTCCTTCTTCATTTTTGGTGTCATTTTGACAGTTGCATCATGAGTGATAGGACACCCAGTGTGTAGCAGTTTGCAATTTATATCAAAAGGGAGCTGCCTTTGTGGGAAAAACTTTCTCAGATCTGTTCAGTTCATCTGCAGGAACATTATGGGGTTATAGCTCTAAGCACTCCCAACCCGAAACACTACTGCATGCCAGATTTCGATTTTTTGATCATCAGTTTTCTCTATTGGACTTCTGCAGTACCATCTTGTAATGTCATCATGTTTACAAGACAGTGGCTGCTTATCTTCACAAGCACACCACCACCTTGATGTTACAAGAGCAGATCAAATTGGATTGGAAATGGGATGTTACAGGTTCTGCTGGCTCTATTAGTGCCACAATTTTTATCTAAATCTTCCACTTAAAACAAGGCTTTCAGAAATTTCTTCATCTTTTGAGCTTACTTTTTGGGCACCACATATCTTAACCAACATTGAGACACCATAGACCTTTTAGCTATTCAGCAGAAGAGCCTGGATTGAGCATTATTTTTATAAGTGAGGTGCGACTGAGTGGCATTAGAAGATCTATCACTATTGTGCACATTTGAAAATTCTACAAAATTTAGCAAAAGTATTGTTTGATTGAGATTCTTTTTCAGAATAGCTAAAAGGTCTTAGAATAATCAAACAACCTGGGCTTAATCTTATACAGGAAGGTGTCAAATCTTGATGATTTACAAAGCTCAGGTGTATCTTGGGAATGAAATGTTTCTATGAACAATAATACTCTAATGATGAATAGTGTATGTTTATTGATTCAGTCTCTATCAGCTCTCTGGTCCTCTGTAATACCATGCCGTTCCCGGCGATACATACTGGCTGTTCTTGGATGAAACCATCTATCAACGGGGTTTTGGTGCAATCGCCTTCTTCTACGATGTTGATGGCTTCTTTCCACATTGGCAGTTCTATACAGAAGCCTTGGAACAGCCTCTGTAGTATGAACTTCTGCTGGTGCTTCAATAAGAAAATCGGTTGGTCCTTCATTGTCTCCAGCAAAGAGATCTTGCTCTTCATCAAGAAGAATTGCATCATCCATTGCATCAAAGGGATCCATAATTTCCACAGTAGTGTTTTGTGTATTCATGGTGCTGGCAACTCTTTCCCTGACTTCTATTTCTGCAGGTTGATCAGTCCTTTGACAAAGTGACCATACCTTGTCTTCCAATTTCTGCATGCGTCCTTCCAGTTCATTTATTTTGTCTGGAATAAAGAATAATTAACTGTAAGAAGCAAAATTGGAAATTATTGATCAAACTTACCATAGTGCAGCAATTTTTAAAAGAAGTAACATTATAGCTAACAACAAAATTCAGTGTAAATATAAGAATGGGGGATGAAAGGGGTATTGAAATCCAAAAATACTCTTACTTTTAATGAAAATATATGACATTCCTCTAATTTTTTCAACAAAATACGGAAATCCGTTGAATTAATGTGTTAATGACACCACTGGTCATTTTAATCATGATACATATTTGTCATTAATTCTCACTTCCATATTGAGTGGAAGCTCCTGACAACCATTTTAGTCGACATCCATCCACCAAGCCTTTAACCCTCACAATCACATGTAGCTAAGCTAATATAAGGAGCTAAAGTAAAGTACAGTATGCAATCATAACTATTTCTATGAAGTGACAGAAAAAAGTCTCATTAAAGCTGCATTTCACAAGCAAACGGAATTTTACACAATGAAAGGCTGTCAGCTATAAATGTCGCTTTAACTTTTAACAATAAGATTTAAGTTCGCTTGCAAACCAGATTGGAAAACTTGACATGTGCTGGGGATTAATCCCCCGCATACTTCTGTGTTATCCGCACAGCCATCCCTGCATTTGCATACTTTGGTAACAGGATTTTATGTTTACTCGTGTTGTATGCAAGTTGTGCTATGTTGATTTGATATGTGCATCTTCAGTTCAAATGGGAATGCTATCTGTGCCATTTTTATCCCTGCTGGAAAATCCCTGCACAGTCTTCAAACTTTCCAATCTGGCTTGCAAATGCTGCTCCACACTGGAAAGTTTGCAGTACTATATTGTAATTTATTGCATGCACCAGTGCAGGAAAGTATGCTGTTTTCAACCTGAGCCACCCAGTTGGCAATAAAAAAGGATCTATTGCTCTAATCTGTTGTTCTCAACCACAAATTTTCCACATGGTCTTACTTAGGCCATCTCAACTTGCACACGCAAGATACAAACTTTCCAGTTGGCATTTTGGTTTTTTGGAGTTTACTGCACCCTTGCTCCTCAATTAAAGGGAAAGTTTGGCAAGAAGAAAAGGGGGATTTGGAAGAGTGAGCAATGCCCAGGCAAAGCTTAAAGGAAGGTCTTCTTTACCAGTGAAATGAGTTCTTAATGCACTTAAACAGTTGTGGTCTTCACTTTCATCTTGGGTCACTACCAAGTCACAACCCCTTTGGCAAGTAACCAGCCTTTTCGGACAAACACGAGCGTGCTCGACAGCTTCGCCTCTAAGGGTTTGCACAGTGCAGCCATGATTTGTGCACTCTTCCAACTTATATTTGCACTCTTCCAAGTGACTCTCTAACAAATCAATAGTTGTGTTCTCTTCACAACCATTAGCCTTGTGATCACAACTTATCATTTGTTTTCCAATAATGTTTTTCAGCACCGGATTTACAGCTCGTACATCACGAGGGTTGACCACTTCTCGACAAGTCGGGCAAACAGGTCGTGTTCTGTTCCAAGTTTCAAGGCATTCCCGACAATAAACATGGCGGCATCTCGTCTCAACTGGATCGTCAAGTATTCCTGTACAAATACAGCACACCAAGTCCTTGTCTGGTTCAGGAAAGCGATCAATATCCCATCCCATTTTAGCGTTGCTCTGCTCCTGCAACCGTTCAGTTAGGCCATTCAATGCGAAGTGCCAGTGGAGCAAAATGTTGTTGTTGTTTGGTTTTGTTATTGGGGAGTTAGGGGGGGGAGAGCGAGGGCAAATTCGCAAAGCAAAAAGCCCAGATTTCCGAAAACGGCAAAGCGATGAAGATTTCAAAAGATAGTTTTTTAGAGCTTTTCCAGTGTTTGAACATTTCTCAAGCGCGTTCTGAGAAATAAGAAATAAAAAACAAGTGGACATAAAGTGACAAAGTTGTACTTTCCCAGAAGTGCCCAGTACACTCACTACCGTCGTTTCTTAATTTTTTTGGCAATCTGAGAGTCTAGTTTCTCATTGCAGCTTCTCATGAAAATACGTGTCGACGCGCAGTGCTTGCAATTTCCAATTCGAACTGGATTAGCTAAATTTGGAGAGGCCCCCCCCCCCAACCACAACCCCCAAAAACGGAAGAAGCCCGTGCTCCTGTGTACCAGTACCAGGCTTCCCGACGAACAGTCAGACAACAAAGCATCCGCTTCATATATCAAGCCCCAGAGGCGAAGGTGGATATTGAAGAAATAAGGAAGGAATCTCTGGAAAATCTCAACAATCGACATAATCTAACCATCTAGCAACATCCTACAATCTAGGAAATAGTTTTTATTAACTTCCCATGCATATTTTATGAAGCGAAGACCAATTAATGAGCCAGAAAAGACAGTTGTTTTGACGAAGCCAAGTTAGGCCCATCAGTCAGAGTCCGTCGCACCAAAATGGAGTTGCGAGTTGGAGGAAAATATCGTCTGGGGAGGAAGATTGGAAGTGGTTCTTTTGGAGACATTTACTTAGGTATAAACCATTATTTATATCAGCAGTGAAAATTGACTTCAGTAGTCCAAAACTACCGTTTCCAAACTGTTTGAAAGGAAAGTCCACGAAAGTAATGTCGAAATATCACAGCTGATAACGGGCGCTGGCTGCCGGTGACGTGAACTTATGTGGTGCTGCTTTGGAGGTCAGTTCGTGCTATAATTCTTTGAAGACATGATACCAGTCAGAACGAATTTGATGTACCTATGCGTTAGGTTTCATAAGAACATCAACACATCGTTAATATACTACTTTTTTCTGTCAACAGGTACAAACATTACAAACAGCGAAGAAGTTGCTATAAAGTTGGAATGTGTCAAAACAAAGCACCCTCAACTTCATATCGAAGCAAAATTTTACAAGATGATGCAGGGTGGAGGTATGGAAGTTATCAGCCCGCAATTAATTTAGATGTAGCAAGTCATTACGCGACTTTAATGAAATAAGATGATGAAATTGTGTTTTCCTTCTTCTCCGAAAATCAATATGCAAAGCAAAGCCTGCTTTAGCATCGCATCTGTTCGCTGATCTGGTGGCATGGTAACATATGAATGCTTTAATTGATATGAAAATTATGTTGGTAGAGATTTAAAGAAACCGTATGGCTACGGGAGAACCTTGACATGATGGATGCTTTTGCATTGAGATTTTTTTATGACCAATATAACAAACACATTTTTTACAATGTAACTTTGGGAGCCCTTCTAATAAAAGTGAATTTACACTTCTGGCATTAAAGGGTCTGTTTCATCCAGCATTCCTTGCACGTGTCGTCTCTTGGTTCCCCTTTGTTGTCGCCATTTTCATGGGCCATGAAAATGGCGGCAAACAAAGGTTAGCCAAGAGACGACACGTGCAAGGAATGCTGGATGAAACAGACCCTTTAAGAATATAAGAAAATCATTCAACAGTTGGTGAAATTGAAGTTGCGGTTCTTAGAACCAAGCGCTGGGCAGGGGCGGCTGGGAGCAAATAAGGCTTGCTATTAATTGGGAGCCAAGCAAGCTAAGGATGGGGATTCAGGGGCGTGGCCCTGGAAAAATTTTTCCAGGGCCACGCCCCCAGTCTACAAGAGAAACGCCCTTTTCTACGGGAGGAAAAAGTTCTTGAAGCGTGTTTGTTTCTGTGCGAATTAAACTAAGTTTAGCCCTGATACAAAAGATATTTACTGCAGTAGTTCAGTGAAAATCCAAGGGGTAAGTTAGGATCGATGAAATAATGAATATTCTTAGTGATATAGTTTCAAAGTTCCTTATTCCGCTGTTTGATTGAATGTGCCACATGAATGTGCTGATCACAGAATTAGGACGGTACGGCTTGAGGTGATATCCTGAAGGGCTAAAACCCGGCAGTAGATTGATCAATGATTTGCGGCTTTCAGCCTACAATAGGAGAGCCGCCGTGCTATTAGAATCGCGATTCTAATAGCAAATAGCATGAACAGCGAAGCGAAGCGACCAAGATCATATGTCAACAAAGATTGACTTTTGCTCCAGATCTGGAAATGGGATTTTATCACATCATTCTTTTGAACTACCAGCCACAACAAACCCAGCTAGCAAAAGTAGCTACTCTCCTCTCCATCATCATGACTTCAAGCGGAGATTTCGTGTACTGATTTTCAGTTGTAACACTTGTAAACATAGTGTCAACTCTTTTCATACCTTCTACCTTGATACTTTTCTCTTGTTCAAAGAAAGGAACATCCTTAGCAACCCTTCCAAAGAGAAGACCTGTCAAGTCTAGCAACAAAACAGCACATTTTGACGAACTAAATTCACAGTTTTTTTACGATTTTTGTGCGAACTTCGCAAGGCTTGCAACTGGATCTGCCTCTGCTATTAGATTTGGAAAACTAATAGCATGGCTGCGTTGAGTCATTGTTGAAAGAGTTGACTGACAGATGAAAACAATGGATTATTTCTCTGCGGCATCTTTGATAGGAACTTGCTGCTATTAGAATCAGAAAACTAATAGCGTGGCCATTTTCATTCAATGAAAGAACAGCGTACATCATTGGTATTGTTGACAGGAATTTTGTCTCAAAGAAGACCAACAATAACCAATTGAAAACGTTGAGATAATTTGTTTGTAACTGATTGTAAAGGTCCTACAACACAGCCAAGTGAATATGGACAAATACATTGTGCAATCTTTGGAAAAAAATTGCTATTAGACTAATAGCACTAATAGCAGGGCCAGCCGCCCCTGGCGCTGGGTCAAAGAAGTAGCTAATAGCTAATTGAGCCTTTGACCCCTTTTTATGACACTCAAGTGGGGCTGTTCAGGGGATTTAACCCAATCTGCCTCACTGTTCTGTGTGCAATGTTAAAGGATTACACCACTGCACCACAACACATCTAAAACTTGGCAGCAAAAGTATCCTAAAATTGAAGAACTGCCTACCAGCCCCAGACCTTACAGTAGTTTCTTATTAAAAGATTAGTGTTTATAAATGACTGAAGGCTCAGTTTTTAAAAATTCTAAACAATGTGCCACATCATTCCAAGAAACTTTTGTGATCAAAACTTTGACTTTGCCATCTCACTCAAAAATTTTTGATGTGGAAGGTATTGACATTTCATTTTACATTTTCAACAAATGGAAAATTAGAAACAGTATAATCTTTGAACTCAGGACTGCCTCCAGTCAAAGCAGTTGCTACCCCACACCTTGCTAATACTTGTAACTGACTGATATCCAGAATTGTGGTGTGATTTCAACTGTATGCAGGGCTGATATCAGTGATGAATTCTAAGGGGGGCAAAGAAGCAAAATTTTTGCAACACCAACATCAGCATCAACTACATAAATATTGTTTATATTGTTTGCTCAGCTTTATTCACTAACTGGCTGCCTTACATTGCATGGGTCATTTTGTAGATCATTCCATTTGGTAAAGCATGGGGCATACTGTAAGCTTCTTCCTAAATCCTACAGGCCCTGAAATGAGAGGCGCTTGATTGAGCCCGAGCGCCTCCACATTTGCCTTGGAAATTCTACTGGCTGATTGTTCAAGCGCCTTGCAGATCAACGGTGTTTCTTTTGATGATCTGTAATTACGATTTGTGAATGTATTTGAAATACGTAAGCAGCCCAGCTCACACGGCAATGCTGGCCTTCGTTTATTTTGTTGATTCTTCTTTGATGATTGATTAGATTTTAACTGAAATTTTAAGACAAAACAGCAACTGTAGCTTGTTTTTCCAGAACTTTCCATTTGGTTTCCCTGGTTTCCCACAAAGACATATAATCTAGGAGCTTGATCAAGTGCCAAAATGAGTTTGATCAACCAAGTACCTAAAGTTTGCTCATTTCAAGGCCTGAAATCCTATGCCATCACTATTTAAGTGCATCATTATACATATTTTATATCCTCTGCCTTCAGGTTTAATTTCATAGAGCTGTAGGGCAAGTTTTATTTGGTACAGGTCTTGTCTCATTTACAATTAACTTTGGTTTTCTGTATCCAGTAAAAGATAAATTTACAAGCTACCCTACTTTACAAGACTACACTATACTATACAGCTATACAATACTACTGGAACGATACCCCCAAGGAGCAAAAGACTATGACTACCCTGAGGCCACTTGAACATAGAGATTAAAACTACTCTCTGTGTCAAATTACATACTAGGGTTCCCAATCAAAACAACTGTAAATGTTTTGATGGGCAGTTAAGACACAATCACAAATACTAATAAAAAATACAGAAAAGAAAACATCTTTACTTAAATGGGATATGATGGTTGTGGTTGTGTGACATACAAGGTGGTGGTTCAGTCAGTAATTCTCACCAGGATGTGAAAGAAGGGTAATGGAATGGTTGATACAAAAACTGATCATATTGATCACGATCATTCAAAATTACTAGCAAATTTTCCAGGTCTGAAACCATACAGGCATTTACATATTTGGTTTACATAAAGCAATAGGACAGCAATGTGCCATGAATCTCAAAGGCGGGGCAAGATGAATTCCTCAATTATGGAGCTTTAGAAAAGATGGAAAAAGGGTATGTTTTCATTGGTGTGGTGGTTATCTTGTAATCATCATCAATTTAATTAATTTCCGTCTGTCAAACCATCCTGTGGAAAGTTTGTGCCCCAGTGCTCAGGAAAAATTGCAAATTTGCCATTGTTTTAACAGCTGAAGGTGCTTGTATGATTATGTTTGCGTTCCTAGCTCCTGATGATAAAAATGTTGTTTTGAACAATTCTATCTGAACAACTGATCTTGAGGTTGGTGCAAACAAGAAAACATTGTTGAAGGAATTTATCATTTACCGTAAAAGCTCTGTTAAGCCCCGGGGGCTTACTTAATTTCGGACCTTTGAGAGGAGGGGCTTAATAGAGAGGAGGGCTTATTAGAGAGGGGGGGCTTTTTCACAAAATCAGTTGACAAGGATATATTTGGTAGCTTTTCAGTTCTTTTATCCCATATTTTGTGGTATCAACATACAATTTTATGGCTCAAGTACATAATTTCGACACAGTTATTATTCCAAACAATGCCAAAATTAACATGCAAGGTTGTGTAGCAAAATGAATGGAAAATATTTGGTAAATTCTAGAATTTTGTATAAGTGGGGGTCTTTTTTCAAATTTTGACTCAGGGGGGAGGGGCTTAATAGAGCTTTTACAGTATTTCAATCGATTGCCAAATGTTTCTTCACTTGCACATCAATGCAGCAGATGTTGCAGGAATACAGTATACTGTATTTACCTGCAACAACTATAAGTTCCTAGATGTAATTTTCTTTCCACAACAGGTGTAGTTTTGTGGGTGGCATCAGCAGCAATGTCATCTCTTCTTAGACTTGTTAGTGCACACTCAGTTTACAGAGCACATATGTGATCTTTGCATCCTCCATGTATTTTTATCAGTTTACATACTCTTGCAGGAAAGCAAATCATTTTGTGCTCACCCCAAAGAATTGCAAGTAACATTGGGAATCAATTTTAGCATAGTGTTTACTTGTTTGTACTTTCTATCAAAGTTTCTCCCTTTTTATAATGTCTATAAATTCTTTGTTTTGACATTGTTCACATCAATTTTTCAGTTGGTATTCCTCGCATACGATGGTGTGGGACAGAGGGAGACTACAATGTGTTGGTGATGGAGCTTCTAGGCCCAAGCTTGGAAGATTTATTCAACTTTTGCAATCGAAAGTTTAGCATCAAAACAGTTCTGTTGCTTGCTGATCAAATGGTTTGTGTTATTTCATCTCATTACAATGTAAGCAAAATGATTTAAGATGAATGATGTAGCATAGCATTCTTTGATAGTTAGCTTGAATCAGGGCCATAAGAACCAGCTATGGATTGAGGGACAATTGTTCTTAAAATAATGGAAAGCGATGCATGTATTGTATATCATTTTTTTGAAGTTATTGGGAGGGCTTAAGCACCCCAGCCCCCCCACTTTCTACAGGCCTGGCTTGAATGTAGAATAACTTGTTTCTCAAATATTAGTGCTTGAAGTGTGGAAGTATTAATCTTGAACGTGAAAATTTGCCTCCACCTCCAAACCAGAGCTTTGGACCATTTGGCCAAACCAAGTTCCTGAAGCACATCAAAATTAAAGGCATTGAGTCATTATAAATACCGCTCTCCTGACCAATATTAACTTCTTTTCAATCATAAGACAAATGTTGTCATTTAATGCCTATTGAAATTAAACCAAAGAAATTCCTGAGGATAATGCAAGGATTAAGAAGTCTTTGGTCTCCACTACTAATGACTTTGGCACAATTGTGCTATAGCAAAGGGCCATCAGCATTTTGTCAGCAAAATTTCAAGGCAGCGTTAACGCTCAAGTATTTATGTGGACTCAGTTCCTTTAAGATTAGAATTTAAGAACTAGAAGTAACTATAAGTTATCAACTGCTCGCACTCTTTCATATTTGTGAACTCAGATAAAGCCACACTAAATTCGTAAATGAATGTTCTGCTGTCCCCTTTAAGTGGAATTGCTCTTTCCATTATTCCGTATTCCATGTTTTATGAAGGTAAAGGAGGGTATTGAACGCAGGTTCAACAGATTATTGCTTATTGTGTTGACTTAATCCTGTTGAAAATGTGATTGCATGTAAACACTGAATGACGTCGATATCATAGTTGTGCAGCATTTGTGAATGTTTCGTATCGATACCACACTCCGCTCAGGGTCAGGGCTCATACCAAGCCAAGCTTCGTTTCGTTGGGTGAAGGTGAAGTTGAATCATTGAACAAATCCGTCTTACAGTTATTTACGCCGTGTTTGGTATCTTAGTCTTTTTATGGCCAAACGAAGTAGCGAAATGTGTCGATGGAAGATCTGAAAGTAGTGTGAAGGTGCACAAACTTATTGCCTGTGTCTCATGAAACGTAAGGGAAGTTCAATTTAGTCGCCCCTTCTCTGGGATAGGCCCGACCGCCATCACAGTATCTTGGCAGGCCTTGGCAGACAAAAGAATATCATGACTATTGATCATTGTTCACGAAGACAAACACGTACACAATCAAACTGTAGTGACAAAGGAAATGTGGCCAGCGAATCTTTCAATTTAAACTAACCAGCGGTAATAGATAATCAGAAGTAACAAAGCAATACAATAAACATATGCGTGGACATCACAGAAGGTTGGCTGGACTATAGTAATCTCGCTCCTTCGTCGCTCGCAACAAGTGGAGAATCTGCACAACAAGTGAGATCAAACAAATACAATATTGTGTGAGGTAGTTTTGTTCAAATTTTACCAAAGGTATTGTTGTGTTGATTTATTTTTATGCTTCAAGATACAGTATAGCGTAAGCCAAAATAACAAAATCTGGTTTGGCAGAGACAATGAAATTTGAATCTTCAACATTAATATTTCAACACTCAAAGCACCAATATCAACAAACAAGGTATGTATGTTCAAGTGAACTACCAATGAGTGTTTCAAGAATGACTAGCTGTTGATTAAAGTTTCATTGCTAAGCCAAGTAAACCTCTGCTTACTTTTGGGACTGACAACCAAGTCTAATTCTCTCTATATTTTCTAGATAAGCAGACTTGAATACGTTCACTCAAAAAACTTCATACACAGAGATGTGAAGCCAGACAACTTCTTGATGGGTTTAGGCAAGAAAGGCAACCTGGTATACATCATTGATTTTGGTCTTGCCAAAAAGTACAGAGATGCAAGGACCCATGAGCATATAGCATACAGAGAAAATAAGAACCTTACAGGAACTGCAAGATATGCGAGTATCAATACACATCTTGGAATTGGTGAGTTTTTAATAGTATTTTTAAACTGACAGGCTTTCCCAGAAAATAAATTCAACCCTTTGCATGCTGCAGTGACAGATTTGCGACCAGATTAATTCTCTCCCTCACATGCTTCGGTCGCAGAATTGCGACTTATGATCGTAATTTCTTTTTCTCATGTTTTGATCTTTTCCTTTTGCAAATCTGGGAAAAATAGGCCTAACTTGTTCCTCACGCAATGAGAAGTTGTTTCCAGTGAAAAATGAACATGGCTCACAGTGAAGTTTACCATGTTATTACTGATGGAAGCTTCCGCAACTATATAAATCGCGAATTTTTTGTTGATATTCGTTGAACTTTTCAATATTTTCAATTTGTTTCCTTCTTGCGATAAAATATGTTTTACTCATCCAATGCGGCTCCAAAAGGCATGTTTTGAGAGCGTGGAAACTGCCCTTTCTATTCAGCCTCTTTCTGATAATGTGGGTGACCTCTATATGATGCAGCAAGGTAAACAATGTGGCCTAAATCGGCGATTGCCCAAAGCTCTGACGTAAACAAAACGCAAACTACTCAAAACTCATTTTACTGCTAAATAAGGTAAATTAAAATGTTTTACAGTGAAATAGAGGCAAGAAAAGAAAACTTCAGTTATGTCTGAACAACTTTCATATACTTTAATTTCAAATTGACAAACTTCTTCCTGATGAAACAGGAGTTTGAAATTTCTGATCGAGAAGTTTGAAATCTTGCGCAGTGTCCAGCATCACAGAGTACAGTGACCTGAAAACAGTTCAGCATGCAAAGGGTTAAGGAACAACAGTATGCAGGTGAACATCAGCCATCTAGAGGCTGCCATTCTGTTCTAACCTGTGTTTTGAAATAAATGATGTATATGGAAATGATGGCCTAAAACATGGTGGCAAAGATGTTCTATGGTATTTGTAAAATGTCTCTTAGAAATTTGTTCTTGTTAGTTTGATACCGAAGACGAAAGGACAAATATTTTCCCACCATAAGAGTTTAAATAGAGGTCTGGGGTTGGAGAGAAAACATTCCTTTTGTTACAATGCTCATAGGCCATAGGATGTCTTTGCAGCAATGTTTTAGGCCATCGTTTCCATACTTCTGTACCCAAAGTGTATATGTGCCATTTGAGGGGCTTACTGTAAAGGAGCCATTGAGTGGTTTCTTCAAATGGGCCAGGAATCAAATCTTGCTTCATAAATCAGTGGCCGCTGATCAGATTTATGCAAATGAAGTCTTAAACACCAGTTAAAATTTCTTCAAATTAAAAACTTTTAAATGGGAGGATTGAATTCCTTTCTGCTCCACAGCAACCATGCAAATGGTTCACATGTTTTAGGGACAACTGATAGTTTTTATTTAATTTGAGACAGAGTTACACTTGTCACAGATTTTGTATGACGTATATATAATGTGATAGATCTACAACCTATTACTTTTTTGTAGAGCAAAGTAGAAGAGATGATATGGAATCCCTTGGCTATGTTCTGATGTACTTTAACCTTGGTCAGTTGCCCTGGCAAGGCTTGAAGGCTGCCACCAAACGACAAAAGTATGAAAGAATTAGTGAGAAGAAGATGTCCACTCCAATCGAAGTTTTATGTAGAGGATTTCCAAGTATGTTTAATCTTTATTTTTAGGTGTTAGTCTTCGCGGACACAATGGCTGCTCTTGCAGGCTACTACTGTATGAATCCAGTAGAATCACTCCTCAGTTATTTATCATTAAGACAGTGATGTGATTCTCTGGCTTTGTAGCTATGACAGGCAGGCTGACAGATTTCAAGGCCAATTTGCGCCCCGCCACTTCAGAATAAGCATCTCATGACAAGGGAGTGGTTTGCTACTCAATTAGCACTAGCTATTTCTGTGATTCCAGCATTTGAGCACCAAAAACCGCAACTTTTCTTTCCTTTATCTATTAGACGAGAAATTTAACAATCAAGCTTAATCTAATCAACAAGTTAAACGCTAAGAATAGGCATATTTTTTATCAGTGAAAAGAAGATTGTTGGTGAAATTGATAAACTTACAGGTATGCAGTCATATCTCAGGAGGAGATAAATCCAACATGACTACTTGACAGCCCATTTTAATCATGAAGGGAGTCTGAATTAACTGCCACAAAAGTTGTAAAACTGCAAGAAAACCTTGCACCACTTCTTGGTAACAAGAAATGTTGCAGCGGTGTTGCAGCGGTGTTGCAGCAGTGGTTCTTGCCGCTAAGACATATGTTCTATCAGAATGTACTGAAAGTTGAATATTTTGTTTACATATACGGGAAAGAGGTGCTGGGGACTCTGCAGAAGACTGTTTTTGACATGTAACATTCTTTTATTGTTTGTTTTTGTTTGTTTGTAAAGACGTATTTTGCTTTCATCTTGATCTGCTTATTAGTCTCAGAACATGACAAGTTATGCTATGGTAATGCATATGTATATTTTTTATCATTTGGTATAATTTGTAAAATTGATTTGAGAATTTTTCGACAAACTGAAAAGTGGAAAAAGTGTGATGAGACAGTTTGAGCTCAGGACCTACTGCTTTCCAGACAGTTGCTCTACTGACTGAGCTAACCCGCCATGCTAATACCTGTAACTGCATATACCTGTTCTTTTCTTATTTTGTGTGTTCCCTGTTTTACAGCCCAGTTTGCAACATATTTAAACTTCTGCCGATCACTGAGGTTTGATGACAAGCCAGACTATTCTTACTTGAGACAGCTGTTCAGAAGCCTTTTCCACCGACAAGGATATGTTTATGATTACGTCTTTGACTGGAATATTAGGAAGGTAAGTGTTTGGAAAGATCTTTACATATAGCAATATTCACTTGCACGCCATTCATTCATTTATCGTTTCTTCAAATTTTACGGAAATTGATGTGATTCAGTAGGAGTGTATCTTTCTTGCAGAAGTGACAGGTCATAGAAAAAGAAACTTCCTAAGCCACGCAAAAATTATCTGCCTTGCTCATAATGTTAAATTTGACATGCTTATAGTTGGAGTTTGTGAGCCTTAGGCACTGGCCTGATTCATCTCTTGTCCCTCTCTGTATTCTGGAGTGTGATAAGATCAAGGTATTCTGGAGTATTTTGGTATTTTGGTTAAGCCAGTCGGTCTCCGCTCCAACTTTTTATGTTCTCTTGCCGCTCAGAGGTATTTGCTTAGCCTGCCATTCATGTATATATCATTCTTTACCATAGAGCTGTATATACGATATGAAAATCCTACTCTTCCCGAAGGCGGCTTGTTGACCTGTGTGATGTTGGAAAGGTTGTGCCAAATAAGGGTGAAGCAATGCCATATATGGGGCAGAAAAGTTTATGACCGGTCTTCAAAAACACTTGATACTCAACCTTTTAAGATTTCTGGATGAATACAGGTTTTGGCAAATATAATCTGAAAGTTTTGCTTAGGTTGGTTGACACAGGTTATATTTTTCTTTCGCAAATATCAGGCCAAAGTTCGACGAAAAATTGTGCTCCAAAAGAAACACTATTATCATCAGAACGAGGCTACGAAAGTCAAATGATGGATTGTCAAGCGTGGATATACATGATTTGTAATATCTTTGTTTCAAGGGCGTGCTCATACATTCCATGTCTGTATGGTGACTTCAGCTGCAGATCTTGCAAGAGTATTCTTCAGTGAAAAGCATGTCGCAGGTCTTAATTAGCTGTAATTAAGCTATTTTTTAATCTAACCAATGAAAGTTATACTGATGATGATGATGATGATGATGATGATGATGATGATGATGATGATGATGATGATGATGATGATGATGATGATGATGATGATGATGATGATGATGATGATGATGATGATGATGATGATGATAATGATGGTGATGACGACGACGATGACGATGACGACGACGACGATGATGATGATGATGATGATGATGATGATGACGAAAATTGTGATGATGATAACTAACATTGCTTTATGACTTGACTGACTGGACCTAGGTACTTGGGTGTCAATCAGAAGTAGTGGATCCTATTGTAACATTAGAGCAAATACCCACACGTAAGAATCTACGATTTTGTAAGTCATCCTGGGTTGTTACACAATAGATACACATAACAGTGGATTTGTTCTCATAAGATGGGAGTTTAATCTGACAATCGCAGCCCAGTGGCAAACACTTCGCCAGATACTGAAGGCAAGCTATTGTTTCAGTTAACAAAATGTTTATTTCTATTGTCTTCGAAAAAGGGTTTCAGTCTTAGCTAACATTGGGGGCAGTCCCCCCTTATCCCTAAGTGTCCACTTCTTTGCAGCCTCTAGGCCCTTAATCCACTAGGTTCTTATATGCGGAAGTTTCCGATATCAGCCCTTGTTTATGTGACAGAAGATGTTCTTTTTCTAGGAGCCTGGTGTTGATTACCATGGTGAGAGATCAAGGGATCGAGATCATGAAAGAGAACACAGAGAAACAGATCGTCACCATCAAAGAGCCTCAGCCTCCCGGTTGCCACAAACATCATCTAGCAGACCAAGGGAGTCTACAGGTAAACAAAGTATGTAATCTTTTTAAGATTCATATGTTTTTCTATTGGGAGTTATTTTTTGCTAGATACAGGGTGTCCCCAAAAATTCTTCGACGATTGATTAGATAAAAAATAATGATAAAATCAACAAGGTCCTGGGTAGTTGATCCTTGTTCTTAAGATCTTAAATTAATTTTTGATACCAGAATCTTGCAAAAATTACAAGCTTTGAAGTTCAAATTTCTAAAACATATGTATGAAACTTATAATCCCTATAAATATTTTAGAACGAAATGAATGAAAGTCTGTGAAAGCAGAAACCAGACGCCTTTAACTGACTTGTTTTGCAATCAGACGTCCCCAAAACTGAGGGAAAAGAAGACTATCCAGTGTTATACCTCTCATCATAGAGCGAAACAGATAGGACTTTAAAATTAATTCAATTCTTTTAACCATTGCCAAGATTTACTAAGAATGCAAGTATTATAAAAAATCGAATTGTACTCAACAGCATTCCTTTGAGCATCCATAGTGTTTATTGTTAGAGAAAGTTGTGTTATCGAAAGTGTTTCCAATTCAGTTTGCTTTGCTTTGAGATTGTACTTTCATCACCAGCACTATTTCGGGGCATGTGGTTTTGTCTTTCGCACAAACTTGAACTTCAAAGCTTGGAAGTCTGTGTACACGTTTTTTTATAAGAAACTGGTTTATAAGAAACTAGTACTAAGATGGCCAAAATTTTGAGAAACTCTAGTACTATGTCTGAGAAGTATTAAGAAACTTTTAAGAGTTAAAAGAATGTATATTATAGCAAATATATCGTAGAGCCGTTCTTCTTGATAAATATTAACTAACCGTTCATGTTTTGAAGATAAGAGAACATTGTTCATTCCTATATGATGTTTAAATGTCAAGAAACATATCTGCAGCAGTCTTCGAGACCATCTTGATGATTCATGCATTCAGAAAATAAGGAACAGACCAAGAAACTTTTAGTACTAAAATGGACAAATTTTTATGTTCAATTAAGAAACTTTTAGTACGATGGCCTGATCCAAGTTTCTCGTAAAAAAGCGGTTTAACGGCCTTGGTAATAATGATAATAATAATTAATGATGGCTAGCAGTAACAATGTTAAATGAATGCGTATTGGTTCTTGCGAAATCGTTTGTCAAAATTTTTCCATGGATTTCCTTCTGCTTTCAGATGAGTTCCTTTAATGTTGGTTGCATAACACAGGCCACTGAAGAAGATTTGAGTGGACTGTATTGCAGTTTCTCGTGCAAATGGTGTAATTTTTACGAGAAAAATTTCCGCATACTAGAAGAAGGCTATAGAAACCATTTAAAATTTAGAGTCTCCTTTTGTCTCTTAACAGCTGACAGAGATCGACGACTATCATCAAGGATCCCTCGTGGTGCTGCGGCGACTGGTGATCACGTATTGGACTATGATTCCATGCATTCATCAAACCAGATGCGAGGCATGTACTCCAGTGCTGGAGTGGCTACGTTAGGATCACGCAAAATGAGTTCAAGAGACAAGGACGCTTTTCAGCTGCCGGAGTCATCCCGCTCTCCATCCAGGCACCAAAGAATCACTAAGTAGGCCGGACCTCTTTTCCATTTCTCTGCAAATTTGAGAGGCTGGGGGGCACTCTAGACTTATGACGATGAGCCCCTTGTATCCCAGCGGTAAACTTTCCTCAACAGAGACTCATAATAAAACAATGAAAAGCTGACTCAATTTTCTGCATTCTTTTGTCGAATTATGGTAACATCACGCCTTCGAGTTTCGAAACTTGGCCTCCATTGACAAATCTCGTCCAAATGTTATCAGTTGTTAATTCGACTCAAAAGTCCCATAATGGTTGCCGTCACCATCGTAATTCAAAAATCTCGAAGCCTGATTGGTTCTCTAGGAAGCTGAGGGTCTGAGCCTAAATAGGATCGCTTTTTCAGAGTAATATCACCAGTCTCTTTTGACCGAAGCGCCATCATCAGGTCAAAGAGCACAGGGAAACAAGGGACTTTAGGTCATAAGTCTAGGGGCACACAGGAGTTCTTCATACGAGAAGGTCAATGCAAGAAATTTTTGAGAAACTGTCGATGTTTACATCGTAAAAAGAAATGTGTACAATACAAAAGGTCGTCAATGCTTTCTGCTGTCTAAGCATGCCCATTTCGGCAGAGATGCATTGCAGTTTGATTTTATGATCTATAAACTGATATTTGAAAAAGTGTTCAGGCAAATATGCCAAACCCTTCTTGATGATTGACTTGCATCACAGTTTTAAAGATTACGCAAATACCGAACTTGGCAGTTTGGGCGTGAATATATTGCTAGCGGCTCTCGCTGACACATTTTGTAGCATTTTGTTTTCTGGCCAGTGTCGTACAAAAACGTAAGTAAAAATATCTTTGAAGCATCAAATATAGTTTTCTTGTGATACTTGGAGGGTATATCATAGTTTATGGTGACTTTTAAAGGCTTTCAGTCCCCTTGATGACAAATAAATGAAATATGGTATAAGCACTTTGATGTGAATTCAAATAAGAACGATTTTTCGAGCATACTGTAGCTCGTTATCGAGCCTTGATGGCGGGCTTTTCGCGAAACGTCGTGCTTGTTTCAATTTGCACCAAAGTGTTTATATTATACTTAATTTACTTATTTATCTTTTGCACAATTGCACTACACGCAGCAAGTATATTTCTCTCTTCCCGTCATGAAAAGTGAGAAAACTGACATGAGAATATTAGAGCACGGACTGCCAGTAAACCAGGGATTGATCAGATCTAATTGCCTAAAATCTGTAGTTGTCACCTGCAGGTGCTATTCACGGTCCAGAAGAAATTCAAACCGTCCTTTCGAATGCCAGTTTTGTTAATTAAACCTTCCCTCTTTATCAAGTCAAAATAGCCAGATTTTTCGAACTAATCGCGTTGTTTACAAATTTATAGTCAAATTGCGGTTTATAATGAAATTTGTAAACTTTCTTCAAATATGACATTAACAAGCAAACCTTCCTCCTGCTCACAGGCAGTTTCAAATCCCAAAGTTCTGGCAGACATTCTTTCAGATAAATTGTTCTGATTTCAAAGAAAACCTTGTGGAAACATTGTAACGGTGAATGGGAGCCATATGCGAAAATTTGAAAGGAAACATTTCATTCCTCGTCACCCCTATTTTATGCACCCACCGTGAATCGCTTAGGTTTGAGCCTACTGTAAACTTAAGCACAAAATTAGGCGTAGCTTTATGAATGTTTGATCATGAGTCATAGTAACCAGTATCAACATGAAGATTTATCACTTTTGAACGTATTTTTACTTGTAGTGAACCACCTTATTTTGGTCCGCTAATGTAAGTTCGTGAAAAAAAGTAGGTGAAGATGGCTTGCTACTGATAAGAACTTCATGTTGATACACACTTCAGATTAGTTGCACTCTTTTTGTAAACAAATTGTAATGTTTAAGGAAGTGAGTATCTTCATATGTGTTTATAGTATTGCTTTAGTTTTACTCACATTCGCTGTAGTACTTTTAGACGGACCGGAACAGCAGGTTAGTACATAGGCTAGAAATAGACTTTATGGGCTAGAAGTAGACGTTTCGCGCGAGTCCCATTTTACGCTGCCACCTTCAATTCAACTAAATGTTAGGTCGTAATTACACGAACTGCATGGGATGCATTAATGTTTGTCTTGTTAGATGAGATTTGCGATAACGCAGAATTACACATGAAAGACGCTTCAGTTGGAGATTCGTGGACTTTGCACGTGACGCATATTTTTACGGAAAAGCCGCGGTGAAGGCCCACGCACCCCTACGCACCCACTGTTTCTTTCCAGTTTCTTTGGCAACACAATGAAACGGCACGCGTGGAAGTTGTCAGATGCAATAGGGTAAGACGGGGTAAAGTGAACTATTTTGTAGGTTTTCGTAGAACTAAATTTTTATTTCGATGAAAATATCAAATCTTCTTGCGTTAAAATGACATTGTGGCCTTTGCTGAAATATTGATGCATGTTTTGATTTTTTGATGATTGGCGTTTCCACGCATCAGCGTGTTTTTGGCAAGCAGTTGGGTAGTTCACTTTAAACGGGGTAAAGTGAACTAGTAGAGTGATGGTCAAAACTCAGTTGTTTTATCGACTTTGAACTGCTTTGGAGATCAATCTATGTATTTCTAAGTGGAAAATAGTTCAGACAGGGCCGAGCAAAGATTTTTGACGCCCTAGGAGAACCTTTGGAATTAGCAAGTCAAAATATTCATGTATGAAGCAAAAGTGAAGGAGACATTCCGATCTTTCTTGATGTTTTATCATGTGCTCTAACCTTGACTACAACACCTTTGCCAGAGTCGTGCTTTTTCATGTTTTCACGCAGAATTTTCCAATGAATTATCAGCCTGGTAAAAACCAGAAACATGGATATTTATACTTATAGAAACTCAGCTCATAGATCGTCAAAAAATTAAGAAATTCCAGTATGGGAAAACATAAAAGAAACGATTAAGTTCGAAAAAGAAATTCTTAACATATTTTAGTTTCTTTCATCTGTTTCCTTCATCATATTTCTCGGCAGAGAAGGCGCCAGAGATGAAATTCTGGGGGGGGGGGCAAATACTGTCAGAGAGCTGACAGCGATTGAAGCAAGAAATTTTTAAAGACCTTTCAGGTTGGCTTGAAACGCAACCAAATTCTCTGAAAACATGACATAGAAGTTTTGGAGGTGCCGACAGTGGATAGAAATTTTCAGAAATCTAAGTGCCAGTGGGGCTCAATGAAATTGCCGGGGGCTCTTGCCCCCAAGCACCCCCGCTGGTGATATCATCTCGGTCTCTTGGCATGTACTTGAGGGATGTATAAACATCGGAAAGGCTTCAAATAACGTCGTTTTGAAAAATTCACAAGGGTGCAATAGTGAACATGAAGATTGTCATGAACCCTTACAGAAACTCCAATTAGGGACATAGATTATGAGACAAAGTCATTTTTTCAAATATTTTGATCTTTTGAGCATCATTGCCCCCCTCGTTCCCCCTCAATGAATTTTGAAAAATCAGAGACCCTCCTTGACACATCATCAACATTGAATAAAAGGAAGAGGGGCATCTTCATCGTCAGATCTTAAATTCTGAATTTTTCCAAGTTATTTTGTCCATGATTGTCGTAAGAGACTCTCCCCCAAGATACCCCTTTGCGGAGATTAGGATTCTTTTCAATTTCATAACAAGAACTGAAATTGAATCAATTTTATGAATATAAAATTTTACACAGAGAAGGGACTCTTTAAGTAAAGAAATTCTCATTAGATCAGTTTCTATTGCTTCTGAAGTGTTGAAATTTAGTACTGAAATATGATTCTTTGCAAGCCTGATAAAGAAGCCCTACATTAGTCATATTAAGTTGAAATACGCAGAAATTGGTTTAATTTGAGAAAATCTGGGAAAGGCTACGCTTTCTCACATGAAGGAAGCTTGGAATGCATCAAAACTCCAGTTTCATGCATGCAATGCAGGTAGTTCACTTTACCCCGGTCAAGGCAAAATCTCGACTGAACGGTGGGCCTTTCAAAATGCCATGCTAGCGAACTAGAAAGTCTTTCTTGGTTATCTTTTTTCTGGAAAAAGGAATCACATAGTGTGAGCTTTTAATAAAAAAAAAATATCTCGGAAAATAATTTCGTTTTGGAGTCAAAAATCAATGCTAAAAAAGATGGGCCAAACCTAAAACTGCAATTTTCCAAAGTTGTTTTCACTACCTCGGATTAGGGGATTTTTCGCAACAACAGAACTAACCCTTCAGCAGAAATATTTTGATTTTCTGTCAGCACATATAATCAAGCATCTGTCATAAATTATGTTTTATCATAGCGTTTCTACGTTCGGAGCAAAGCGTGAATGTTCTGAGTAGTTCACTTTACCCCGTAGTTCACTTTACCCCGTCTTACCCTAGACGATGTTTTTGACTCGGCCTAGGCCAGCTTTTGACCTTGTCGATTTCGTTTGACTTCAGAAACTTTCGTTGTATCAAGTGTCAGAAGATAAGCTTCCTGGAGCAAAGCTTAGGCGAAAACTTTACTGCCTTTCTTTTTCGCCAAGTTAGACATAACAACATCAGCAACTTTTATGATTTTCATTGTTTAATTCTTGGTCAAGAATTTGGATTTTTCTCTTGAGCATTCCAAAAAATTGTGCCCCGTTTGCGTGGCTATTGTGGAGGAGCTGTAACTTCAGTTATCTCGGTTTTTGCACAGTCGGATAGGCCAGGCTTCAACATAGAGTTTAAGATCTTGTTCGAATCTGACATGTGGTTGCTGATTTATGGATTTATGACAGCGTAGGCAATGTAATTGGTTGCTTCAAAAACAGCACCTCCGTTGTTCTCCCGCAATTTCAAAAAAATCAAATCATGTTTCCCTGTTTCCCTGCAGTGGGCTATGTATCAGGCCATGTAGTCTCATACTGATCGTGGTGGATTCCTATGATTGATAAACGCTGAATTGAAGTATACGTGGTACCGTAACTGGAACTCGTTTAATGCCAAAACAGTTTAGTGTGGTAGAAAATTTTTGCTGCGTTGCTATCATTTGCAGAGAAACAATAGTTCTGCACTTCTGTAAATATAGCTATATAACACATTTGACTCACTGTATATTAATATTGAACTTGTTATTCAATACGAAACTGCGAAAAAGATCAATGTCTGTTTATTGTGTAAGAATCTACGAAATAGCTTGGATGGAGCAGTGTTAAAGGCAGGCTGTCCCATTGCACTGTTATCCAGAGCATCGAATTTAACCAAAGTTTGAAGTTTTAGATTCTTGCTTGATTTTGCGCTTGAGACATGCACCATAACATGGGGGTTGGTGTGCTGCAAAAATTTTCAAAATAAGTCAACCGAAAGCGAAGATATTGATTTTTGAAGTTGGGCCTAAATCAGATCTTTGTTTACATGACTGGAGGAGGCATGGCACTGTTTTTACAGCAAATTACAATTCCTTGTATCTAGACTCAGACATCACCGATCTTTTTCATTTTAGTCTCATTCTGATCCGCTAAATGTGTGCTTTGAGGCAATGTATAGCACACTAAAACATTTTGCCTTTTTAAGACCGTTTTAGACCATTTCACATTAGTACTTTTTAAAAAAATTCTTGTCTTCAAAAATCAGTTGTAAAACTAAAAGCTAAAGACAAAAAAGAGTATGTTTAGCTATGCTCTTCAAAATAATTTTAACAATTAGGGCTGGTGCCAATTCGAACCCAAAAAATCTTTTATGACTATTTCCACTTCAGAAGTCTTTAATTTGTTTTCTAAGATTTTTGCATATAATAACCACTAAACTTTAAGAGGCATTCAGTAAAAGGACCAAAGGTCATCAGGCCTTAATTGCATGTTAAAACAACATAATAACTAACATCTGACACACTTTGCAAGGCTATATTTGTTAAAATTCTTGCAGAATCTTAAAATCGTGAATTCTTTTAGGGACAAATGGCTGCAAAATACCATTTTGGCCTTAAAAAAATTTGACTCGAGGCCTTAGTAGGCTTAAAGGACAAATAAATGGCATACCTTTGACTCTGCATCGGTTTCGATTAACTGGAAAGCTTTACGTTTGACCTTATCAAATTTTTTATCACGAAATGTGCAAAAATGTTAAAATAGTGTACAAAACTTGTAAAATTAAGATTGTTGCTAAAATTTTTTGGAGGCGAATTGGCACCAGCTCTTTGGTAGAAACGTATTAGAAAAGTGTTTCTAATTCTTGAAATTATCTTGAAGAGCAAAGTGAAACATACTTTTTGTCTTAAGCTATTAATTTTGCAATTGATTTTTGAAGACAAAAATTGTTATTGAAAAATACCATTGTGAAATGGTCTGGAAAATGGTCAGAAAAAGGGAAAATATTTTAGCATGCCATACATTGCCTCAAAGCACACATTTAAAGGGAATAGACATAGGTATATCCCATAGCCGCTATGAATAGGCCAGAGAAACGCCCACAAATCCATTGTTTCTTTAGCTAAACAATGAAACCGGATGCGTCTAAGCTGTCGAGTACAATAGATTATATGTTTGACCTGGCCCGGGCCAGCTTTTAACCATGTCGATTCCCTTTAAAGGATCAGAATGAGACTAAAATGAAGAAGATCCGTGAAGTAGTGTCATGCCTCTTCCTGTCACGTAAACAAGGATCTGATTTAGGCTCAACTTCAAAAATCAATATCTTCGCCTTCAATTAATGGATCTTGAAATTTTTGCAGTCACAAGTTACGGTTCATGTCACATGTCGAAAATCTTATTAGGATTTGGAACTTTATTTTATAACATTCATTTGATAAAAAGGGCCTAATTAATCTTATAAAAGATATACGTTGGAACAAAAATCTTGCCGCCTCGGCAAAAATGTAAATCACTTTAGCATTGGAACCCTCACCTCTTCGAAGCCACCCGGCGATTTTGATCACATCCCCCCCCCCCGACAGAAATGAACTAATGTTGCTGTTGTTGTCGTCATTTAAATTTCGATTCGAATTTAGGCCATAGGCCATGTCAGCAAAAGGTACACATGGGAATTTCAACCTGCAACTGAAGCAACAAAAGATTTGGCAACAACATTCCGTTACTTTCAACGTGATAGAAGATCGTCGGAGAAGCCTGAAACGAGACTGTAAAGGGAAGCACACTCTCGTCGTCGTGTCCTCGGCCCAGCAAGCACGGCATACAAACCAAGTCGCTCAAGCAAGAATGCCTTATCGCCGCCGGACGACTTTATGTGCAGAGTAACACAAAGCACATCGCTTCAATGGCAACTAGATTAGACAGGCTGCTTGTTCTGCTCGATACAGGATCCAATTCTGTGACAAGGAAGGCAGCAGCTGAGCAACTTGGGGAGGTTCAGAAACTTCATCCACATGAATTGCACAACCTCTTGCGTAGGGTGAGTCTGTAATCCCAAAACAAGTAAGACTGGTAAAAAGCTTTCCATTATGTGCCTTGGGCTTGATGCAGATGCAGGCTGAATTCTAATTCTGCCGGATTAAAGTTAGTTTACGGCAGATAAATAGCTAACTCAAGGGTCGCATGCTATGCTAAAATTCACCTATAACTGATGATTTTGACATTGTATATTCTAAGAAGAACATTAATAGTAGGCATTTCTTTGCAGCATGTGGCTTATATCTTTGAAAAGGTCGGTAAAAAAATTAATTGTATCACATTTTTCAATCAATTGACTTGAAAGGAATTTTGTGTAATTTGCTGTAAATCTGCTATGGTAATTACTTGACATCTTCATTATTTTCAAAATGGCAGCATTTTGAATATTTTTGCAAAAATTCATGCAAAATTTTGCAAAATTAAAATCATCTTAAATCTTGAATTACTTAAGGACAAGTAATACATCTGCAAGAAAACCATTAAGGTCTATAGTATGGTGGCAAGCAGAAATCTGTAGTTCTTCTGGTTTAGGATTTAGAAATTTGATGATGTCACAGGCTCAAAATTAGTAAATGCTGCCATTCTGAAACTAATCAAAATATAAAAAAATTGTCGTGGCAGATTTACAGCAAATTACCCAAAGTTCCTTTCAAGCCATTTAATTTAAAGGAAAATGTAATAGAATTTTACACCCACCTTTTAAAGATTTGAGCCCTATACTTTTCTTTGCATTGGCGATGCCACGTCACATCATTTTTCAGATTGAATTAAAACATAGTCATTAGTAGAGTACATATAGCATAATAGTGCACTACCTAATAATAACAGGTATGGCTGCTAAAACAAAACTAAACTAACCAAGACCTAACCTATTGATACAACTACAATAACAATAATAACAATAATGAACTGAAAAGAAGAAAGAAAAGTAATGTCATAGTGATGTCCAGATATAGAAATGTTTGACAAAGGAGTCTTTCCACTGCAAGACTACACCTGGGACCCCAGTATGGAAAGTACAGTATGGCAGATGCACACCCAACATTTTTGTTTGGGTTTCTGGCTACACACCTCTGACTGAGTGATTTACTAAAAAAATGACAGAGCAAAGTTTGCATGCGCATGCATGAAGATTTGTAACTTTGAGCCCCTCAGTTCAAGTGATCATGATCGTGGGATACTAGGTACAAAAGGAGAGACTATAGAGTGCAATTATGAATACTGATATGGAACAAGGAATTTACCAGTCATTTTAAAGACTTTCAAGCACTTTTCATTTGAAAATCTTCTAGATGTGCACACTTGAAATGGACACATGCTAACTGTTGCACAACACTTCCAATATTTTTTGTAATAGAATTTTACACCCACCTTTTAAAGATTTGAGCCCTATACTTTTCTTTGCATTGGTGATGCCACGTCACATCATTTTTCAGATTGAATTAAAACATAGTCATTAGTAGAGTACATATCTTCTAGATGTGCACTAGATCGCTGATCATCCAGACATTTCCTTTAACAACGCACCAGTAATGAAAGTAGATGAACATAAACATTTAGGAATTACACTAGATTCAAATTTATCGTTTTCTGCCCATATCAAATCAGCTATCTCGAAATCAAGAAAGGGTATTGGCTTGCTGAAATATCTCTCCAAATATCTGCCCAGGCATACCCTGAACGAGTTATATAAGCTCTATGTACGACCGCACCTTGACTACGGGGATGTTATTTACCATATCCCGGAGAAAGTATGTGAGTTCAGTGGAAGCGTAATCTTAACGACCTTTATGGAAAAGTTAGAATCTGTCCAATATTCAGCTGCGCGAGCAATTACGGGAACATGGAGAGGAACATCACGTGAAAAGCTGTACGCAGAACTTGGATGGGAATCGCTAAGCGGCCGAAGATGGAGCAGACGCCTAACTTTGTTCTACAAGATCATTAATAATCTAACTCCGGTTTATACTAAGGACCCAATCCCACCGCTTCAACAGTTTCAATACTCTCTTCGCAACCAGGATGTCATTGGGCGAATAAAGGCCAGAACAGAAAAATTCAAATCTAGTTTCTATCCTCATTGCTTGTCTGAATGGAATGAACTTGATTCTGAGATTAGACTTGCACCGTCTGTTGCCGTTTTTAAGAAGAAGCTTTTATCAATAATCAGACCCCCTGTAAGATCTATCTTTGGCATTCATGACCCAGAAGGTCTATCCTATCTTACTCAACTCAGGGTTGGTCTCAGCAAATTGAATTTTCACAAATTCAGGCATAATTTTAGGGATACAATAAACCCAATGTGCCCTACAAACGATGGTATCGAGGATACAGAACACTTCTTGTTGCTTTGCCCTTCCTTTGCAATACCACGCAGAGATCTTCTCGCTGGAGTTTTTGCTTTATTACGACCATTTGGATATACAAACGTCCAAAACGATGTTCTCATGCAGATCTTATTGTATGGTGACAAAAACTTTCCCAATGAACTCAATAAAAATATACTGCTGCTAACTCTACAGTTTATTCACAAATCTGGTCGATTTGATTAGAAAATTGCAAACTCCGTTCTAAGCCATAAAACCACAACTACCATTTCCCATTTAAGTAAACGTGTATTTCTTTTCTTTGTTTTTGTTTTCTTTTATTTCGTTTTTCTTTTACTGGTATACTTGAGGTCTGTCTCAAATTGGATGCCAGGCGATATCTGTCATAATGGCTTATTACTCATTCAATCACTTTAGTTGTTTTATCGCAGGCATTTCTCGTTGTGGCATGTAATTTGAGACAGAGTAGTTTTAATCTCTATGTTCAATTGGTC
This sequence comes from Aurelia sp. 3 sensu Dawson et al. (2005), assembly GCA_964020215.1. Taxonomy (NCBI): domain Eukaryota; kingdom Metazoa; phylum Cnidaria; class Scyphozoa; order Semaeostomeae; family Ulmaridae; genus Aurelia; species Aurelia sp. 3 sensu Dawson et al. (2005). The sequence continues at coordinate 26,354,031 of OZ026573.1, read as the reverse complement.
TCGGGGTAGTCTTAGCCTCTTGCTCCTCGGGGTATCGTTCTAGTAGTATTGTATAGTCGTATAGTAATTTTGTAAAGTAGTGTAGTTTGTAAATTTACATTGTAATTTTTTAGATGATATAGAAAAAAAAAAAAATATTTTTTGTGCACACCCGAGATCTTGTCGAAAAGTGCCATACTTTCCATACTGGAACCAGGATGAAGCAACATCATTTTTAGACAACCTATTTTGATTAAGTGATCATCAAACATCAAATGCAGGTGTAACAAAGTCTTTGTAATTTGCCCATTATTTTGTGGAATGTTGTGGAATGTGGAAATGAATGATCACAATTTTGTCACCAAAATGGCTTTCCTAGGTAATTGAATTTCCAGCTAAATATTTCTTGAGATAGAGGGAGGTGGGTATTGATCTATTGACTTAAACTGACCTGATTGCAAGAACCAGACAGTGCAAGACAGGAATCAATTGTCAGATTTTGTCATAGACATAGGAACTGGGGGCAGTGGGGGCACATGCCCCCCCCAAGATTTTGCAATAAACAAAGAAGTGCCCTTCTAATTTCTAGAAAATGTCCCCTTTTCTTAAGGAAGAAAGTGCCCTCAAAGTGTTGTGCCCCCCCCAAGTTTGAGATGCTTCCAACGTCCCTGGATTTTGTAATGCCAACAGATGTAGAAAGTCCTATCATTGACTGTATCCATATGTTGGTCCAGTTTGTTTTCAACGCCTGAAATGCTGCACTCACTGACTTATGTTATTCCTAGTCCTATTTATGTGGGTCCATTATATGTTTTGCAAATTTGCAGATTTGGCCTATAATTGAGTGCGGTGAGCGGACATTTCCCAGATTTTAGTGCGGTTAACGGTTACAGATTGTTGCGGAATTGCTATGGTTACGGTTATGGTCAACAAAACTGCTTGGTTAAGGGATATCAGAGCTAAAAACGCGTGGTTATGTGGATCTCAAACATCCTATAATGGACCCACATTTATAGGTTACCATTGCTCCTCTGCAAGCATCTGACTTTGAAGTCAGATTTTTTGGAGCCACAAAGAGAGGGATCTTCACATGCTGTAAAATGGACACAGAAATCATTTGTTCTGATGATGACAATAGACCAATTGTTTTTCTTTACATAGAATATCTGCTTGTTTCTCTATAATAGAATGCAGTATTTTCTATATGCAGAAAATAATTCACATGCCCTTCCCAGACATACTAAGCATTTTGTTTCAGGTCCACAGTCTGCTGAAAAGTAATACCTGGGACACAAGGGTTGCAGCTTCACAAGCAATTGAGGCTATTGCAAAAAATGTGCCACAATGGAATCCTGAAAAATCCAAAATGAAAAGTATGTATTTTTCCTAATACTGTACTAAGGAGATCTTAAACAACACAACACTTATTAAAATTCCTTATTCTGAGAATACTTGAGTTAAAAGTTAATGTTTGTTAATTGAAAGGTGGCAGTCTTTCTTTGTGATTTTGTCACATTTTTGGACCATGTTTGAAAATTCCCTCACTGCGAATTGCTTGGAAGAGGTATGAATAATATCATCACTAAGGGCAGCATGCAAAGACATTTCATTTCTCTTAGTTGTTAAGGAGTGGATTTTACAAAACTATCCAGTCATTTATTCTTAAAGATCTTTATACCCTTAAGGGCAGATACTGTAGATGTGTCCAGGGACCGCGGAGCCAGGGGGCTGGGGGGGGCTTTAGCCCCCCCAATAATTTTCAAGAGATAGTTTTTAGCTTTTTCTCAAATTTTGTTTTATGATTAAATATCGCCATTTGCTTTCTCAAATTGTTAACACCCTTATTTGCGAGTGTCTGTATACCCCACAGTACCGTTTCTCATGCATTTATCAGAAATCCAGCAGAGCAGGATGTTTTAAAAGGTTTTTGTCTCAAATGAAATGTGTCCAATAGCATTATGCCAAGATACAACAGTTTCATCATGGTAAGCACAGCTTCAAAACCCAAAGTTTTAGCAAGCGATAAGTGAAATGCTTTCATGATGTGCGGCTATTTTCAAAGCGAATTTCAGTTCCTGAAAGATTGCTAATGAGGGCAGTTCTCCAAACATGTAAATCGCAGAATGTTAACCAGGCAATGAGCAACGAGCAACGAGTTTGAGAGACGATAATTTTTTTGGCAAGACGTCTATCAACTCAGCCTCGCTCTCTGTAATGCCCAAACACGTATAATTTAGCAATTCTTATTGAAGAGCACAGAAAATATAAACTCTATCGACGTTCCAACTAAATTTTATCAAGAGACCCAACAACGGAAAACAAAACTTTCGAAAATTTGAGAAAAATCATTTGATTTTTTAATGCTTCAAAATTAAAACAGTGTTTGCTTTACAAGGTTCTCTATATTTAAAATGTTTGCTTCTGAAAGTAGAGACACAGACACTGTGTTTCCATATCATTATTTTTCGGAGATAATAATTCCACGAGATTGTGAAAGCTTTTTTAGCTTTAGTCCTTTCATTCTACGCTGAGCCTTTTCGCTATAAGATATAAAAAAGTAATTCAATACACCTCTATCAATGATGCTTTTTAATGTGATTTAGTGATTGGATATGCTGATGATAACTGTCTTTTCTAAGGCGAGTTTGCCTATGGAAAGGGGCGTTGGTCGCATTTATAGCCAAAGTAGAGGGCTTGGTTATAGAAAATTTTTCTGGGGGCTTTGCCCCCAGACCCCTCAGGTTCTCAATTACTTTTTAGCCCCCCCAATCCAAAATGTGCTCCGCCGTCCTTGGATGTGTCTAATTGAAGAGATTGTTTATAACTCTTATCAATGAAAAGTTTAGATCAACTTTTTTTAAACTTCTTTCAATTAACAATTTAGAAATTAATTTACATCTTGGTACAATAAGTCTAATGCAAAAAGTAAATGTGTATCATTCAATAATTTGGCATAATTTTTCATGTTTCAGTTGAAAAACAAGAGTGGCAGGAAACCCCAGAAGATGATGGGAAGTTCAGATTTGAAGCTTTTGATATCCTCACTGTTATCAAGCATGGGGAACCACTACTTGGATCTGCTGGAGATGAGTTTGACATTGAAGAAGATTCATCATTGTCGCAAGGTTTGTCTTGATTAATTATGTACTGAGTAAAACTAGAGCTCCCTGAATATGAAGACAATTATATCGGCAATTGTGTATAGTTTAATGGTAGACATGCTCAACTCTACCTTAAAATTTACTTGACTGAAATTGGCTACTTCATTCTGAAATTATGAAAGATTTTCTTGAGAAAGCTTCTACTAGAAACCTCTAAAACATGGCCAAAATTATGAACAAATTCTCCATGATATTTCTTCCTCACACAAGTGTTATGGTAATGAGCTGTGCACACTTTAGCACTATATTATCCTCTTTGGAGGATGAACAAGTCTTTCCAATGTTATTCAGGGCAATTCCATTCTCCCAAGGGTCAAAATACATGAATATAATGTGTCCCAAAAAAGGTAGCAGATTTGATCCAATGTAGGAGTAAGAATATATTTGGCTCATTATGCTACCCTATTTTAGTTGCTGCCCCAGCAGTTTGGTTCATTCAAATCCCTCCAATTTATGCTGTCAGGCTCCCTCTGTAGCATTTTTATTTATAGTAAAGGCCTTGCACACATTAACAAATGATTTTCCTGCCCAAGAATTCTTGTTGAGAAAAGTTTTTAGCATTTGTATGGCTCAAGAATCCTTAATCTGGATAATTCTTGTCATGTTAATGTGTGCAAGACTGTACTGTAACTGTTAATTTTTACAGCAGGCTAGTGTCAAATTTTACTATACTGTTCAATTTATGATGTAGGTTCTTCAACTCAGGAAGTCTTGTCAAGGCAGAGGCAGATGCTAAGAAAACGACTTGGTCTTGATTTGATTGGAGGTATGGATCTTGGTATGGAAGGCCTCGTTGAAGATCGTGATTTGATTGTTACTGGGGGAAGAAGGCCCAAACTTGGCATGATTGGTAAACAAAGTTCTTCTGAGGTAGGTCACAGTTTTTTTTACCAGAAACATAGATCAGGCCTCAGCTAAAGGGTGATTTAGAAAAAAGATATGCTCAGCATTGGAAAAAATATTCCTACCTGAATATCAAGTGATATTATTGAACACTGTTGTGTTTCACTAGACTTATGACGATGAGGCTTTTGTTTCCCTGTGCTCTTTGACTTCATGATGGCGCTTTGGTCAACAGAGACTCATGATATTAATCTGAAAAATCTGGCCCTATTTTGGCCCAAACTTTGCAATTCCTAAAGTGCCAATCAGATTGCGAGATTTGGTAAAGAACAATGCTGTCGAATTTTTAATTCGAATGATGTAGTTGAGTAGATTTTAACGAAGTTGCTGCGGCAGGTAGCTGAAGGTTTCTCTGGTATGTTTTGGTTTTAAAAACATGGAACATGTAGAGTTAAAAGACTTGTTTTGCACTGTGAGCTTCCTTCTTCAGACTTATACCAAGTTTCTTTGATTAAAGGTCTGCTTAACTTTGTTTTTGTCGCATTCTCTTTCCGAGGAGTGACCGTTGAACAGAGCTACATCAGTCGTTCGATCCTGATTCGATCGATCGAATGCAGGAGAGATAGGGCCAGGTTTTTCACTTTTTTCATTACAAGTCCCGGTTGAGCAAGGTTCACCACAGGGATACAATGGACTTATTGTCATAAGTCTAGTGTTTCACAGCCAATATACCAGGTGATTCAATAAGAAGAATCCTCGTCTGAAAAATCACCATTCCCTGAATATCAAGATGATATTATGTGTCAGCTTTCAAGTTGTTACATGTAGTGCTATGTTTGTGTTTCCTGTTTTATGTTGCCTCGAGGTAGTTGTAGTTTTCGCTGCTCCAAATGGTAATGTTCTGGTAGTAGGGTATAGTATTTTGTAAGTGGTGTTATTAAGTAATATGTACTGTAAATTTTCAGATGAAATGCATAAGAAAAAAAAAAAATAGTGGGAAACGTATCATTTAACAACAGACATGTTCAAATAGACCTCAAAATTTACGTGACTGAAATCAACCACTGCACTCCACTCTGAAATTATGAGGGTTTTTCTCCAGAGAGTCCATTTGAGATTGAGAAATCATCAAAATAGGCTCAAAACAAAGACCAAGATGCCCTCAACGTTCTGCTATCTCTCAATGAGTTCAGCACATTCTAACACGTTTTATCGTCTTGAGAAGATGAAATCGTCGTGAATAATGTCATGCCAAAGGGATGACTTTTTCATTCTCGCAAAGGGGTTACATGTGCCAAGGGATGTACATGTCACTGCTATAAGGCCCCGTTCATACGTATCCGGATATTTTTGAAAACGCATCTTTTTTATCCATTTTGGGTTAGCGTCCACACGGAGACGGCGTTGCTTTTCGAAAACGCTCTCCAGAGTAGATCTTTTTGAAACAGGCCGTTTTCCTGTTCTCGTGTGGATGGTGAAAACGGAGCTTTTCGAAAACGCTGACATTACAGTGTCGATTTATAACCCATCAGAGCATGCGCTCGGTTCTTTGGGGATCACGCGAGGGCATTATGTTTATCTGTTTTTTGGATTTCGAATATCACAGCGTTTTTGTGTGGACGGGGGAAATTTCGAAAACGCTCCTCGGTGGACGTGGGTATTTTGATACGGATGAAAAAGATGCGTTTTCAAAAATACCGGATACGTGTGTTCATGGCCTTGATCTGGTTACCCTTGGTACTAGAGCCTAATAAAAATAAAGATTTTTTTAAATAAAAAGAAGAAACGAAAAGATTCTTTTTTCTTTTCATTTTTTTTTGTTTTTGTCAGGCTCTGGTACCCAGTGTACCGGGTGAGCCAGTAAAAAGTTCCCACTTTTGAAAATTCATAACACCAAGGCTACTTCACGGATTTGAATCATTCAAATTCTAGTTAAAAGCGGAAAGATCAAAGTAATTTTGTCATTTTTCTTGCTGTCCTGTCAGCACTACAAATATAGGTAAATTCAACTTTACAAAAATTTCATGGTTCATTGATTACTGAAAAACGGCCCAAAACATCGATCAATGACCTCGCGCACAGAATAATGAAAGAAATGCAACTTCTCATGGGTGAGAGATATCCTCTAGGCATTAATTTTCTTGGCACTGAAAATCTTTCGTATGTGTTTGAAAATCGATGTCTTATAACTCTTGAGGGAGGTGAAACGCTCATGGCCTATTGTTCGATTTGAATAGAATCCTTACGATTTGATCAATGTCTTCGGCTTTTTTCCGTGATTTTGCAACCATGATATTTTTATAAAGCTGAATTTGCCAATATTTCTAGTGCTGGTAGGACAGCGAGAAAAATCACAAAAATACTTTGATCTTTCGGCTTTTAACTAGAATTTGAATGATTCAAATCCGTGTAGTAGTCTTGGTGTTATGAATTTTCAAAAGTGGGAACTTTTTTCTGGCTCACCCGGTATTCTCTGGTGTGTGAGTGCAGAAATGTTCGCGCGTTGTTGATTATTTGTGATTTTATGATTTGCTTACTTTAGAAATCAGCAGAACTGATGGCGATTCGAATAGCTGCAATCAATTCAAACAAAGATATGAGTGCGAGGGAGAAAAATATTGCGATAAGAAAAGCAAAAAAACTTATAAAACAGAGATCAAAAGATCAGCAAGACTCAGTTTTTACATCATCAAAAAGGTTTGTCAAAGTACATATTTTACAGAGCGTTGCCACTGGATATTTTTAGGTGGTAAATGTCCTCAGTAATTGACGTTCCCATCTTCTGTGGAGATACTCGTTGGTAATTAAAGGAGCTCTGTCACACATGTGATTGGTTTAGAGAACAAAGCTTAGACAAAGGAAACGAGCTAGAGCCCAAACTCTTTGAATTTTTCGCATGATGAAAATTCAGTTCAATTCACAAAACGATCTCTTTCCAATTCTTGTTTGTTAATCCTGCCATACAAATTTTTAATCCCCTCTTATAATCTCGGCCAATTATGAATGAGACAGATTGCCTTTAAAGGTAATGTGTCCAGCGATAGCCAGCAACTCTGCGGGAGGCAATAAGAAACATGTGATTTTCCATGTGATCACTGTCAACGTTGAAATGAGGCAGCCATTATTGCTGTCTGCTTCTGCATGTGCGCTCCTGTGCGAGGCCAGCATTTCATGTGATCAGTTTTGCATCACAATAGAACTGACCAATCATAACCCGATATTTTGATGGATGACTTGACAGGTCGGTACACCCGATCCTTATGTATGGACACATTACCTTTAAGTACCACCATTTGATTGATCAATTTCTGATGCTTCTCACCTTGGTAAAATGAAAGAACTTGTATTAGGTGTCACTATGAGGCAAAAAAGATAAGTGGCGACAGAAATTTTAGTTCGTCGGGAGAATGCTTTGAATACCTTGAAGAGAAAGGGTTAGCCATGATGCAGTTGTAGGAAGAATAAGAGTGAGGAGAAAAATTGCTCAGGTACCTTCCGAATGACATAATCCAGAAAAAAAGTGAATATTAAAGTAAATCAACGGGGTTAAAAACAATTTTAGCCAGGGGGACTGAGTAAGTCTTAATATAAACTATTGTATTTGATGTTTTCGATCTGCCGGGTGAGCCATAAAAATGTTCCCACTTTTGAAAATTCATAGCATCAAGAGTACCTCACAGATTTGAATGATTCAAATTTTAGTTAAAATTCAAAAGATTTCAGTTAAAAGTCAAATGATTTTTGTAATTTTTCTCGTTGTCTCTGAATCAGTTTTGTGAGGAGGCCATTTCTAAATTCTTAACCGCAAATCATTTACTTAAAGGGGCATTCCTCGTAAAAAACCGGATATCGGTGAACTGGGTTGTTTGGATTTGAAACGAACATTCATGTCAGTATCAACATTTCCAAGTATTTCTTCAACTTAGATAAAGCTCAAACCGGCCATTAACGACAGACCGAGAACTCAGCCGTATCCTCGCATTTGAATCTGAGACAGAAAACGAGAATTGTCGGTAACGCCGATCAGTTCTTTTGCCCGTAGTCGGTCGTGGACGCATGAATAAACGATTGCAACAGGACATTCAAACTCAATTCAACCAGCGATGCACAATGAACCCATCAAGAATCGCAAACGACCACCGACGGACAATAACGAAAATAGGCAACCTTTATTCGCCAGCGACGACATGTAAAAATGATAGGGTATTAAAATTATAATTCGTAAAGATCTTTTCTCCATATCTCGCGTTTGAGAAGTGCGATCAACGAAAGGAAAACGATTTCTGAGGGCTGACACAATGTGCTTCTCGATCGATATAGCGATATGAATCTTTGCACGCATTTGATTTTCGTAGACTGTCCCCTTAAAGATAACAATTCATTTTTTTAGCCTGGAGCTTCCTGACCAGCCAGCTGCAAAGAAGTTACGTCGTTCAGCTAGCGTTGTTATCGATCAACCAGGCGATACCAGTAAAGTATTGGTAGACCAAGTTGGAGACAGCGTAACTTCGTTAGAAGACGTAAGTATTGCATTTGGAAACAAGGACGGATCATAGGAATGTTGTAACACAATTTCATCAGCTATTGTTGCTTGACACTGGAATTCAAAGCGATTAGCTGTAGCAGACTAAGGAAATTCTCTCAACCAATAATTCAAAACAAGCAAAGCCGCAAAGGTTACCTTAAAACTAGCAGGGCAGACTGTCGCCTTTTGCACGCGTATGGTGATCCTTGACAGAAGTCACAAGTGGAAAGCAAAAGAGCTGCTTTGCGAATTTTGTTCATTTGATTCAGCAACTGAGTACTCGTTTCATTTGAACCCCAACCTCGTTCCCAGGGTGATTTTACGTCATACGCCGATCACAAAGCCGAATGAAGGTAGAGCAACGAACTCACTCTGGGGACGAGATTGTTTGAACCCTTAATATTAATATGCAAGACTTAAGAAATACACAAAATCTGCCGGGCAGATCTTTAGATCTACCCTTATCTTTTCGTTATAAATTAATGACTTCTCTCAAAAGCCATCTTCGCCTGCACTAGGCGACCGCTTGCCTTACTGCTTTCAGGGCAACTTTTTCGGCTTTGTTCGTTTTGAATCATTGGTAAAGAAAATATCCCTCGTCTAAATTGCTGATGACTTTGGATTGTGGTGTCAGTCAAAGGCAACTGTCAAATCTGTACTCGTTGCATTTAAATCAAATCTGCAATCGTGGCCAAAGGTTATTGGATGATTGATCAAAACGTAGATTTTCTGCAGATAAAGGCCCCTCCTTGCCCACTTGTAAAAGATTGAAAGAAAATCAATTCATAAACTATCTGATCATGGAAAACTAAAACATTGACACCGGGGGGGGGGTGTGTTGGAAAGCAACAGGGGGCAAACCGTAAAAAAAGAGTTAGCATTTGAGCATCCTTTAGTAGTTGTCCAGTAACCTTTAGGCCATGATTGTAATTTTTTGGATGAAAACTTCAACTCTGCGCTCCGATTCAAAGAGCATATCATAATCATAATATGTTCTCCCTTTAGCTCGAAGACTGGCCTTTTCAGAATTTTTTTGCTGAACTTTGCAACGAATTATTTCATCCTGCTTGGGAAGTAAGTAATCATTTAGTTGTCATCGTGTGAAATATCTATTCTGCTTGCGGTTTTTAGATAAATTTTTGCTAGTGAATCAGGCATCAGGTAATTGCTGCAACTGCAACACTGTAACCGATAATAGACCTATTTACCAACCTTGTTCCCAGGGTGTTCTTACGTCATACGCTGATCACGAAGCCGAATGAACACCCTGGTACACTTCGATCAAATGCGCCTAGCAGAAAATAGGTGCTTTAGCAGCCATTATGGATTTCAGCCAATCCAAAGGAAGTTACAGCCAATCAAATTGCAGAACGGCCTATTGTATCCCAGAGTAGAGGTAGAGCAACGAACTCACCCTCGGTCAATACACAGGCATGTTTATTTGCATCTTGGTGTGGTTGCTCATTCAATGTTAGCTGAATTTGTTGTGTAACAGTTGCATTTCAAAGTGCGAGCATGTTAAGGGTCTCATCTTGCAAGTTATCGAATCGAAATTTGCTGTTTTCAGCTGTTGTTATTCAAACGAAAAGAAGCTTTATTTCGATACTAACATTGAATGAAAACAACGACAAACAACTCCAAAATGTGAATAAAACTTGTCTGTGTATAGACTATTGACTTGATCATAGTTATCGATGATAGAATCTCTGCAAATCCGAGATATGAATCAACTTCATGCCACAGCCGGCCGTGTTTCTACTTAGAACGGGGGTCGTGCTTTGATTTTCCTTCTCAGACTTGAACAGATTTTGACGTTCGACCCAAGGCTCTGTTCAGGCAAGTAAAGAGGTCTGTTGAACTATTCACAAAATCGGTCAAAAATTGATGGCCTTGCTTTGATACCGGGTGCCAAGATCTTTGGCTAATCATACGTGACTCTAGACTTATTGCATGTTCGTAGTTATCGCTATGACGGACGCTCAAACTACGACTCATGGACTTTCACATTGAAAACTGGGACGAAGCTTCCCCCTATCGATTTCGTAACTAGATATGGAAACCATAGCAACACTGTACGAACTCCAGGCAATGGCTGATGGACCTAAGTTGGCGGCTCGAACATCCAATGCCAAAACAGCTCAGAGTTCAATTTTACAATGATATTAGCCTTGAAAAAAGCTAAGTATCATGATGAATGTTTCTCCAATCCAAGAATCAACGAAACTTTCACTTTGAGGCAGGAGTTCCTCATTTTTTAAGGCCAATTAGCATCCATTAACTTCACCGCAGCAATGAGAATTTCCTAACTGTCGAGGGCTGCTTGCCTCGCTCCTGAGACAACTCTGCAGCCTCGTTCCAGAGGGCACACCTCAGTGTGTTCATTTCCGTCTCAAATTTTTATATTAAAGTCCATAAGTCCCAAATTGAGCAAAAATAAAAAATGTTGTTGCTGTTGTCATTGTTGTTGTTGTTGTTGTTATTGTTGTGATAACTGGGACTATATTGTGTCTAACGTGATTCCTGCTCACCTTGCTCAAAGACGTTTGATTCTTTGACGCTACAAAACTAAAAATCTTGCTGAAATTTGCTCCACAAAGTTCATGCTGAGTATCGTTTGAAACTGTCTTTGCAGGTTCGTCATGGGGCCGCTTCTGGATTGAGAGAAATTATCAAAATTCATGGCAGTGGCGGTGGAAAACGGAAAAACATGGATGCTGAACAGGTTTTGTTCGATTTCATTTCATATTTTCATGTCCGTGAAGTACTTTGTGAGTGAAGACTTCAAACTTGCCACATATCACCATTTCGTTATTTTCCCCGATAATGGTTTTTATAACTATACATGCAATGTATTAATGTTTAATTTAATCGCTGTGTCGAATTTGATCTCGTCAATAAATTCAACACGAAAACGATGTTTATATAACTAGCCGTTCTAAGTCGTTTCAACGTCAGGAATTTACTAGCTCAATTGTGTTAAACCGCGGGGACGGGACCTGATTTGGACATCATGCTTCTGCGGCGTTTTATCAATCAACTCCAGAGCATTTTCCTCGGTTTCTACGTGCGATCAGCCACTACTCTTGCTCATTAAAGAGATGATTTTCAAAAAATGGCAACTTTAACCATGGGCAGCCCGGACACTATTGTTGTGCTGTCTGAACTAACCATGAAACAAAATTGATTCAATACTCACCCAAGCCAAGCAATGTTTGTATTCCGTTACAACATCGTATTTTGGTTAGGCCCGAGCTTCAAATTCTGATCCAAACTGAACTGCATTCCGCCTCCCAAACTTACCCTAACGAAATGCCCTTGCAGTGACGAGCCCTTGAGAGAAATTTTCAAAATGAAAATGAAATCGAGAATCTCTCCAAAGTCTACCAAACCTTCTGCCTTTTGGAGCAGAATGCTCAGCAGGCCTGCCAAACCTGCAAAACCTACCGTTTTCGGAATTAGGGAGTCAATCAAACACAAATTCCGAGTCTTCGAAGTCTACCGTTTTCGGAATTGGTACCAATCAGACACACCCTTTGTTTGGAATGATAATTGACATCATAAGGTTTTCCTTTTTACTCATAGATGGAGAATTGTCACGTAGAATGGCTTGAAGACACAGCGCTGCGATTACTTTGCATCTTTGCCCTTGATAGATTTGGCGATTACATTTCAGATGAGGTATGAAACGGTGAACCAGAAAAGAAGTTCCATCTTGAAATTCACAGCACCAAGAGTATTTGACGGACTGGAATGAATCAAATTCTGCTTGATAACTGAGAAATTGAAGTACCTTAACAGCTCTATTAAGCCTTTCTCTCTAATAAGCCCCTCCCCTCTGAGTCAAAATTTGAAATAAGCCCCCCTCTCTATTAAGCCCTCCCTACTTATACGAAATTCTAGAATTTACCAAATATTTCCACTTATGTCGCTACAGAACCTTGCATGTTAATTGATGTATAGTTTAGGATACAAACTGTGTCGAATTTATGTATTTGAGCCGTAAAATTGTATGTTGATTTCGCAAAATATAGGGAAAAAGAACTGAAAAGCTACCAAATATATCTTCGTCACTTGATTTTGTGAACAAGCCTCTCTAATAAGTCTCCCTCTCTATTAAGCCCCCCTCTGGAAGGTCCCTAATTAAATAAGTCCCCCCCCCCGGGGGGGCTTAATAGAGCTTTTACGGTATTTTGTAATTACTCTCATATTTTCATGAGCACTGGAAATATGGTGGGTTAGTACAAACAGTGTAGAAGTTTGTAGGCTGTGGAACAAAAAATAAGTGACCGATTTTCAAGACTGAAATGTTATTGTGTCGGCCAAAGGCTAACTTATATATGAAAATGTTGTTTGGTAAGGCCACTCAACTTCTAGACTTAGAAATGAGGAAAATGCTGTTAAGGGGTTTGTATGGAACCGAGAATGCCACGTTTCATTCTGGTCCATGATTTGCGTGATATTCAAATTCAAATGAAGTACAATCGTTAGTTTCAGAAATAGAATTTAAATTTCTGTGGTAAGTAAATCATGGACCAGAATGGAACTTGGAATGCCTATTCCTGTACAAACAACTTGCCAGTGCTTTCCTAATTTCTAGGTCACTTGGATGAGCGATTCACCAAGCAAAAATTTTCACATCTAAGTATGTGCTCAATCTCAAGCTGGATAAGCAACCCTTTACTTGAGTCGTGGAGAATAATAGAACCTCTTATGTATAGTTTATATTATATTGTAACCTACTTGTATCTTATGAATAAAGTTGAATTAAATTAAAAATAGCTGAAGATGAGACAAGCTCGTCTCGAAACGTACAAACATGTTTAAGTCAATAATATAACTAAAAATATTTTACCGTCTATGTCTTAACTAACTGGAAATGTCGATTTAACTATACGATATTGGTTTGTCTTCTCTGAAATGACCCTCAAAATGATGTTCGTCGTGGTCCTAATGTTACGATTTATAATAAAGCTGCGCTTTCCAACCAATGTTTAAATTGAAAATTGAATTTAAAAGGATTCAGTGTGCCAAAAATGAGACGTCTTCATCTCTTTGTTTTTATAGGTCGTTGCTCCAGTGAGAGAGACGTGTGCTCAGACTTTGGGATCCGTTTTACACTACATGAATGACGATAGCGTTGCGAAAGTTCTGAAAGTACTGCTGACTCTTCAAGAACAAGATCTCTGGCAAGTCAGGCATGGTGGTCATTTGGGAATAAAATATGTATTGGCATTAAAAAAGGTAGACAGTGACATTTGCACGAAATCCTCCTGTTATTGCATTGCATTTTTGATTACCTGATCTTCAGAGCAGAGATCTCGACAACGAATTTGATAGGTCGAGGAGCGGGCAGCATCTTCCTGGATTGCCCATCGTCAAGGGATACAAGACGTTGCTTCATTTCTTTCGTCGCCTCCAAATTATCGCTGTGTTTGTTATTTTCTTTACTTTAATTAGTTAATTAAAGAAATACTAACTTTTTGCTTGGGGCAATATGGAAAACGGAAATATCACCCTTTCCCGGTCAGTGTATAGACCCCCAAAGGGTCGTTGAATAATTTTGACCCCGGACTTGATATTTCTCCACATTGCTGTCGCAAAAAAGTTAGCACTGGTATAGTATGCTGCCTGCCAGATAGAAGCCTTTGCTCAAAACAAGTGAATACTGTATCGGTCAACTTGCCCCAAAAAAGTACCCATTTTTGACAGACCCCTGTTGGTCATACACGTGACTGAGGCTGAAGATTGATGAACAGCTTTAGTTGCCATCCTAAAAATATCGTCTTGTTTTCGCCCACTCTTCTCAACTTTTAAGTGATTTTAGAAAATCGTTGATTTGGAATCCCAAATCGATCGAGACACATCGAATGTGTCAGAGAGCTACCATTGACTGAGAGGGTTGTTTGACACAATTTGAGAATTTGAAAATGACGAAGAATTTCCTTTCAGCATCTCAAATTTGCCGGTTTCGTGAATCATTGCAGCTTAAGCTCGCCAAAATGGCTTGCAGTGAGTTCTTAATTTTTTTGTGATCCGTTGCCTTGAGTTGAAATAGTCTGTGGAATGCAGGCAAGCATTGAAGCGAGGTATGTTTTTTGATAAACTTCCCTTGCAATGCGAAATTTGACAATTTTTTTTCTGTTGCTGCATTTACACTGTTTACTGAAAGTTGTCTAGCATTGTCATTGATGTAAATTTCAAGTCAAAAACTCATTGTGTAACAGAGTGCTCTAAAATATAAAAATAGAGTTTGTGGTTAGTTTGCTTTTACTTTGCATCAAATTCACACAAAAGTTTGTTGCGAGTTTGTTTCGAGTATGTTTCAGATTTTTGGAATTTATAAACAGTTTGCAGAATCTTGTTTGAAGCTTCTTACAAAGATGCAAATTCGTAAAGAAGCCGGAGAACAAGGCGTACTCCAATAGAAGAACTATAAAGTATACCCGATGCATGCTATGCAGGAATTGGATTGTTGCTAAGGGATTGCAATTATTTTTCTAACAGGAATTGACAGAAGACCTGTTACCCGTCATACTACCTTCAATTAAAAATGGATTGCAAGATGATGACGTGCGAGCAGTTGCAGCTGCCACTCTTGTACCAGTTGCACAAGAATTAGTGCAGTCAATGCCAAATGAGGTAAGAGTCAACCAAAGCCCTTGTCAGGGGGTGGATTTGGCTTGACCCATTTAAGGTACTTTTTCAAAAAGGGCATTTATTCATAAGCAGAACTGATGTGGCGTCAAATCTTTGCAAAACTTTAACATTTGTCGTTGAAGTGCTATTGCTATTTCCTATCAACTTAAATGATTTGAGGAAGCTTCAGGTAATTTACAACTATACCAGAGATAGTATGTTGGATGTTATCACTGTTTTCAGAATTAAAGTGTTTTTGAAATGTTTTAGGTTGCGACGTCATCAAATTGCTAAATCGCCAAACGTATAAGCCACAAACTTTGCTTGCCACCATCTTGTAGACCTTCCAAACAAAATTAAGTCTTTCTCGTGTTATGTTGGTCATACTGAGGGTGTGTTTTATTGGTGCCAATTCTGAAAACGGTAGACTTGGAAGGTTCGGAATTTGTGTTTGATTGCCTACCAAATTCCAAAACGGCAGGTTTGGCAAGTTTGGAAGGCCTGCCGAGCCTTCTGCTCCAGGAGGCGGATGGTTTGGCAGGCTTTGGAGAGATTTTCGTTTTCATTTGCGAAACTTTGAAAACGAGGCGAATTTGCTCATGCTGCCATGGTAATTGAGTCAGTACAGTCTTCGTTGCCAAGCACCGCACCGGACTAGTCTTTGTGTTTTTCAACTGGAAACCTCGTTTTCGCCAGGATGATTCTGAAGCCTGCTGTTCTGAAGAATGTTGTGTTTGATTGGGCACTGTATTTCCGTTTTTGCGAAGTCTACCGTTTTCAGAATTTGATAGGTTTGGAATTACCAATCAAACACGCCCTGAGTTTCCGCTATTGGTTTAGATTTTACGTTGCTTTCAATGTTTGCCAAAGCTTTTAAATACCTCCTGTGCGTACATCCTTTCGTAAAAATAAAAAATAATGATGCTAAAAATAATGTTGGTGTCAAAAATACTCTTTCTGAGATTACCGCAAATCCCTGAATATGTGCTCCCTCGAATAAGCGCACACCCTCAAATAAGCGCCTACCAATTCCACCTCAAGAAACGGGCGTTTATTCGATTTTCTAGCCAAAACAAGTTGCTGAGGCATAAGTTTTAGTTTTACAGGAACTGGTAAGGCACGTAGCCAAAAAAGAGTAGAGATAAACAGCAAAGTTTGTTCTAGTATTCATTCTTGTCAGTCTTTCTTTTCATTGTTCATAGCAAGGAAACTTTTTTAAAACTCTCTCAAATCTATTCATTTGGAGAACATAAAAATCGTGTCTTTCGAGATCCCCCTTTTACTTTTTTGTCTTTGCTTGAATTGCTCTTACATCCAGGAAAATCAGGTGAGTGCCCCGCTTGAATAGCGCCCCCCCCTTTGAAGCTCAAAGTTAAATAAGCGCCCGGGTGCTTATTTGAGGATTTACGTTATAGGAAGTTGCATAAAATTTCTTCAGAGCTACTCAGCTGAAAGAATAGAGTAAGAACGTTTTACAAATTGGTTTCTAAGTTTTGCAAAGATCCAGTGCCTTTTCTGGCTGGGTACACCTTTCAGAACACAATTCTTTTCCATGTCTCGACTTTTGATTTGCGAATTTTCCTTCCCGTATTTCAGCTCCGGGGGGGGGGGGGGTACTTGACCAGATTTTGGACGGGGACGTGCCATTGAGGTTTCAAAAACATACCCGTTCCTTATACCAATTTTTCCTAAATGTATACTCGACTTTATGCCAATTTTTTAAAAATATATACCCGAATTTATACCAATTTTCCGAAAATGCATACCCGACACCATACCAATTGTGAAAATTGCGAAAAATTGATACCGTTCCTTATACCAAAATCGTGAAAATCGATATCGTTCCTTATACCAAAATCGTGAAAATCGATACCCTTCCCGATGGCACGTCCCCGTACCCAAAATATGTATAGTACCCCCCCCCCCCGGGATTTTAGTTTCTCTTTGTGTTTCTTGTCATGTTAACACACACACGCCATTGTCGTAGTTTTTGACGCATACCTTGAATGTTGCAACCATTGTGTTTTTAACTTTAAGTTGAAGTCTTGGCATGGTGAATTTTTGCTTAGCGCTTAATAAAGACTGTGAAAAGTACTGTGTTGGGAAGATATGCATTACACGACAAATGTTTTCACCAATTTAAGAAGAAAGATTGACCAAAGATGGTATTGTGAAGTAAAGCCTGATAATTTCTTGCTGTTTACTTTGCTCCTCCTAGCAAAGATGCTCGTATGTTCTTTCACAAATAGTATCCAAGCTTTGTTTTGCGTCCATAACTCAGGTTTATTGTCCGTTGCCTTTTCGTCATTTCATCGTTTAAATCATATATTTTCTTTCATTGCTAGGCTCCTGTCATCGTCAACATTTTGTGGGAGATCCTCTTAGACCTCGATGATTTAGACTCATCAACGAAAAGTGTCATGGCTCTCCTGGCCTCCCTAATATCTCACCATTCCAACGAGAAAGATGACATGTCCAGCGTTGGCGACCTAACTGAATTAGTTCCTAGATTGTGGCCATTTCTGCAACATACGATTTCTGCTGTTAGGACTTCTGCATTGCAAACGCTGAATGTTTTGCTCAAACGTCTACCAGATGCTGTTGGCAATGAGGTAAAAAGCATAAGTTCCACAACTTTAAATCAGTGTTAAAAGGTTGGTGTGGACTCTATGACCTATGTTTTTCAAATGAATGGCTTGAAAGAATCTTTAGCTACTTTTGGAATAAAGCCTTAGCTAAACGCTCTCGACTTTTCACTCGACAGCGCTCGACATTTGTGTCAAGTGAAATTTCGAGAGCGTTTGGCCACTTTCAAGGTCAGAATTGTTGAGCGAAGGTTCTCGACACTCCCATTGTTTGAGGTTTTGTCGAGTGTTGTCTAGTGTGTTTGGCCAAGTGCTCAACTTTCCGCTCTAGTTGCTAAGCTTACGCATTTGCATTTCAAAAATTTTCCCACCAAAATCGCGGTAAGAAAGGCTGTGCCAAGCTAGAATTCTTCAAAATTCTGCGATATAGACAGAAAATCTTCGTCTGATATTCTTATCATATCTTAAAAACCTCCAGGATCTTCGATGCTCAACCCTGTGAAGATATTTTCGCAATAAACCTCTTTGCTGTCTCTGCGTCTCCTTCATCGAATATTACAAGCACAATCGGGCTAGCAACAGCCTTACGTTATCTTTATTAAATTTCGATGCTGGTTTGAGAACAGCAACAAATTTAGCGGGTTTTTACATGAGAGAAACAGGAACTAAATCACGAACTCGAAGCTACCGCGAAGTTGAGGAAGAGTCGAGTGAATGTCGAGAGCGTTGGCCACCCTTTGCTCGACAATGCTCGACATAGCTCGATTTTTGTCGGGTGCTGTGGAGTGAAAAGTGGAGAGCGTTTGGTCGGAGCTTAACTATATGTCGACACTGAGACTTGTGCCATCCTCTGCTAAATAATCGAGAACATTACGTGCTCATTTATAGCACTAATTATGAAACGACACGCATGATTAATAAAGCCAGTTGAACTAGTAATTTAGTTAGTAACTGAACTAGTAACAGTATATTTCATTCCCAACAGGGACCCAATTGGCTTGGTCCGATTTTGGGTGAGCATCTCCGAACTCTGTTCCAAAGATTCGTTCTAGAATCTAACGAAAACATTTCAGAGTTAATCTTAGAGGTACGTACTTGCTTGCTTTTTAGGACATCTTTAGCATTAGGTATCCATTCGCTGAAAATCACCAAAGTTAATTGATGCTACCTTACTTTTACAGTAGTGTGTTACCCATATGATTTTAGCCTATATGTAGATTATTATAAGAAACGAAGAGCAACAGCTTGTTACAGCAGTTTCAAGATTTCTGGAAGTTAACTCACAAGCGAAGACTTTGTGATGATGAACCAAGTTGGTTCGAAACGTTCAATCAAAAACATTTTAACGTCAAATTAATTCACCATGTCTTTTTTATAACCGTTTACGCCACTCTGGACTTGTCGATTATCACTAACATGGAATGTCAAATATCACCAAAATGTTGTTTAATACGATGATTGTCGTCGCTTGCCTCATCCTCCGTCTAATAATTAAACTGCATTTTCCACTGGAATGTCCAGTTTAAAAATGTAGAGATACATTTCACCCAGTATTTTGATAGAGATACACTTCACCCAGTATTTTGATACACGCGTTTTTTATAAGAAACTGAGAATTTGGACAAGCACTGAAAATTTCTTGAAATTATCAGATTTTCAGTACCCAGAGTTTTTTCGAGTTTCTTACAGGTGCCATAACGGTCTTTATGTTCCCTGCCTGTGCCCTTGTGAACATTTCAAAACGAAGTTTTTTGAAGCTTTTCCAATGTTTAGACTTTATTCCAGTACCTTTTGAGTAATATGCGACTGGAAACAAGCGAAAATAAAGGAAAATGTGCTAGGGGTTTCCTTGATTGTAATGAATATTTTCTTAACTTATATTTTCCCCGTACTTGGGCTTCTTAATTATTTTTTTTTTGCGACTAAAAATTCAATACATTTGTCATTTCCAGAAATAGAATTAAAATTCCAATAGCAAATAAATCATGAACCAGAATGGAACATGAAATTCTCGTTTTTCCTAATTTTTGGGTCTAGAAGATGAGTAATTTCCAAGTTTACCAAGTGAGCTCTCTCTCTATTTCAAGCAGGAGATTCTCTCTCTCTTATCTTGTTGCACGAGAAGCTGTGCGTTACTTTAGAAAATCAACTAAGTATTTTGGAGCTATGTTCTAAATACACTTGAATGTCAATAGCACTATCTTTTTTTTTATTCATTTAAAAAACAACAAGATATAAAAACAACAAGATTAACTACGTGCCATCCATAGTGGGAAAGGACTTATAGTCAGCGAGTCCCCACTATTTATGGCACTTACAATTTAAAATAAACTATTCTAATCACAGCCGTAGGAGAGGGACAACCCAGGAACAAACATTTCGCCGCCATTGTGTTCGGCGCTTGAGATTAACGAGCAACGAGCATGCACCGTCGGAGGTCCATGCTTGAGTAGAATCCATCGAGAATTAAAATGGTAGTGTCACCAAACGTGTAAACGTGTAAACAAAATTGTAGTAGCACTATCTTATACTGAATTCTGCATGCAACAGGTAACCAAACGTGTAAGCTTTTTTCTCACTCGGTATGATATTATATAGCAAACTAACGCTTTGGAACTAAGATTACAATGTTTTTTCTCTAAGGTATGGTCAAATACAGTGAAGAAAGTTTCTGTTGAGACGTTAACAACATGTTCGATGGGCCAAGTCACTACATGGTTCTCATTCCTTGTCACACCGCACAGTGTCCCACTGGAACCAAGTCGACTCATTGGTCATTTTGAAAATTCACCTGTCAAGGTAAATCATGCAGAGATGCAAAACAAAAAAACAAACAAACAAACAAACAAGTTATTTTGAGGAAACAACAAGACCATACAGGGTGTCCCAAAAAATTGTACCCCGTTCGCATGGCTGCTGTGGAGGAGCTGTAGATTCAATCATATCGATTTTTACACAGTTGCATAGGCCAAGCTTCAACTTAGAGTTTGAGACCTTGTATGAGTTTATCTGTCAAGTGGTTGCTGATTTATGGCAGAGAGAAGGCAATAATGTGGTTACTTTAGAAGCAGCACTTCTGTTGCTTTCCAGCAATGTCACAAAGTAAAGTAAGTTTTCCAAGAAAGGGTTCCAGCGTCGTATTAAAATTTTTGCAAAATCTTTTAAGAGTTAGCAGTGTTGTCTATTCATAACAGAGCTCCTTCTTCTTTATAAAACGTGTACTGAAAATTTTAATGCGATGCCAGAATCCGTTTTTTTTTATTGCTGGAGAACAACAGAAGTGCTGTTTTGAAGCGACCATATATTTTGCGTTTTCTCTCACATAAAGCAGCAACCACATGTCACATTGACTCAAGCAAGGTCTCGAACGCTAAGTTGAACCTTGACGTATGCAGCTGTGTAAAAACGGAGATAATTGAATGTACAGCTCCTCCACAGTAGCCACACAAACGGGACACGATTATTTTGAGACACCCTGTACATAGTGGAAAAGGTCTTGTTGTCATCGAGTTCCCACTATGTATGACACTTATCATTAAATATAAACTATTCCAATCATAGTCGTAAAAGAGGGACGGTCTAGGAGCAGACAAATCGCCATTGTGTTAAGCGCCTTAGGTGCACCTTCGGATATCTAGACTGGAGCAAAATCTATCAAGAGGCCCACAAACTAAACTTATGACGATGAGTCTCTTGTTTCCCTGTGCTCTTTGACTTGATGCTGGCGCTTCAGTCAACAGAGACTTATAATATTACTTTGAAAAACCTGGCCCTGTTTAGACCCAAACTTCGCGATTCCTCCAGTACCAATCAGGTTGCGATATTTGTGAATTACTATTGTTACGGTGTAAATGTGATAGAATTTTCGATTCGATTGAAGAATTGAAAACACTCCCACGGGATGAAATTCGAAGCCGTGATTCTATCATAATTCCATTGATGATTGACGAAAATAGGGCCACGTTTTTCACTGTTTCATTATGAGTCCCTGTTGAGCAAGGTTTACCGCAGGGATCGTGGTAAGTCTACCAACAAACCTGGTTTGAAGAGATGTTAACGAAATAGTTACGCAATACATTACTCACTGACATTATTGAAAAGTAAGGTCGTTTTGAGCAGGTTTCTTGAAAGTTTCTGTCTCAAGAAAACTGAAAACGATAAAAAATCTCAGTCAACTTTTGTGTAGACTTGACATGAATGGACAAAGAGACAGTCTTTTTTATGTTGATTTGAGGATTCAGAAATCAATCAGTTTTTGACTGCGACATAAGCGTTAGTCTCACTATTGGGCCTTCTAATGGACGTGGCGTTAGCCCACGTGCAGGCTCTACTGACTTCATTTCAAGAGCTTTCTCCTCCAGTTGTCTGAACATCAGCGATGAAATCTGTGTTCTCAGTTTTCGAGGAAACTGAACCTTTCCTGATTAGCTGAAGCCCATTCCCTTTGTTGAGGAGCGTCTGTGACTCGAGTCTGCTGCTGCTGCTGCCGCTGTTTGATTGGCATATCCATGAACAAAACTATCCAAAGAAACCCTATTTTTTGTGGATTTTGTCTATGCTTTCTGTAGGCTTCTGTTGGACAAACCTAATTCAGTCATTTGGTTCCTCTTTATTGGGAGCCGCACGTGATCTATAAGAAAGATTTGGTCGCTGACGCACAGACTCTACTGTTTCTGGAGGAGAAACCTCTTTGAAAAGAAATTATTAAGTTTGGCTCGAAATGTTCAATAACTTGTTTATGTTTATCAATTTATCAATGTTTATGTCCACTGGAAGGGAAGGTCTTAACTGTTTACGCTTTCTGAAATTGTCAACCAATGATTATTTTGCTTACATAATGTGGAATTTCCCATAGAAAAATGATAATGGAGAAGAGTCGTCTGCGTGTTATATTGGAGGAATTACTGTAGGAATGGATCTTGCTGCGAAGGACACTATAGCGACAAAATCGAGATTGCTTGGTGCAAAGTACGTGTATGCTTTTGTACCCCATTCACACTGGCAAGCTAAGCTAGCTTGAACTAAACCAGCTTATCGAATGGAGCTTTCTAATTGGTCAGTCCAACAAATCGAATGCATTTGATTGGTCGAAATTTAACATCGTTTAGATAAAGCTGGTATAGCTTGCCAGTGTGTATACATGCATGTTCTTGCATGTATCTGTATTAGACTTCATAAATCATTGTCAGCTCGTGGCTTTGATGAATCTTACAAACGTCCTTAGTGAAAAATTGTGCCACAGTTGGTTTCCAAACTTAAACTTGTGGTTTGATTCAAGTTTTCTATACAAAAATTTGTAAATGGGAGGGGGAAGTTTATTTTGGCGCTTGAGAGTAATAAGGGGAGCGTACTCATGCCATTCCTTTTGTGACAGTCTGTACTAACATTCTTCTATTACTGTTAAATGATATTTGTCCACTCTGTTCTTCGTAGAGCTATTGCACGTGTACTATCAAGATTGGAATACGGCACAAGTCAGACGAATAATACAGTGCTTCTCATCTTTCAAACCTTGTTACAAATGTTATCGGTGACGTCTGCAACTCAGAGGAGCGTTGCCACTATGGTCTTAGCTGAATGGGCATGGGAAGCCGAGGTTTGTGTTTTTCAAGCAGGAGCCGCTATTATTTTTACAGTTATAATCACTCTTAGTGTCAGAGAGCTTCGTAATACTTCGTATACCTCAAGCTGCCTCGCCTTTAAACTTCCAGTGGTAAGCGGTGCTTTGTGTACTTTCGAGTACCGAATAATCGTCCCCCACCCCCCCCCCGCTTATTAATTTTTGAAAAATTTTCCAACCCCCCCCCACGCTCTTATTCCAACCCCACCTTCTATTAATTTTTTGTAAAATGAAATGATAGTACATATAATTTCTGAATAAACGCAAGAAAAAGTCTCAAGAAGTACATTCAACAGAACCAGAGTTCAAAAGTAAATGTGTCTGTAACATCACTGTTCACATGAAGATATAAAAGATACGTGTTTACCTAAGAAAACGACTATTTTCTATTTCTCCAAGTACCCCCCCGATTATTCCAACCCCCCCGATTATTGTTATATCGAACCATTTCCAAACCCCCCCCGATTATTCTCACCCCCCCCCCCCCCGTTTATTCGGTACTCGAGAGTACACATGGGCACAGTTATGGAACAACCTTATTTCGAAGGCAAGACAGCACCCACTTTGAGTCGATTCAAAGCTGCTTATAAAAACAGCTATTTTTCCTCTTAATTCCTTAATACATAGTTGTTTCCTGCGTGGCTTTTATTCTTGCATGTAAAATTGTTATGATCAGAACTATTAAGTTAATTGTATTTATTTCAACAGGGCAGTTTCGAAATCAGTTTTTATTCAACTGTAACTAAACCCTGTATAAAGAAGATAAAATCAAGTTAAATCAATCAATCAATCAATCACTATCATTTTCTTTTTCGTTGGATTACAACATGTGATAGCTAAGATTAGTTGCCGGCACATTTTGAAAACGGTGAAAATGTGACGGATAGGCCTCCCGTTCACACGATGCCGGCACGTTTTGAAAACAGTGAAAAATGTGACGGATAGGCCTCCCGTTCACACGAAAACGGCACATTTTTGCCAGAACATTTTGAAAACGGTAGATTTTGAAAATTGAACCTTAACCGGCAAATTTTGGAAACGGCATCGTGTAAACACTTGAAAATTTTGAAAATAGAACAGTTTTCGATGCTTTTTGGAACAAGACTGATTGACATTTAGGGTGTAGGTACCTTTCTAGGGCATCAAAGTCTTGCAAAGAATTTCTTACTGTCAGATCTCGCACCGTTTTCAAATTGTTCCGGCATCGTGTGAACGCTAGCTCAAGTTCTGCTACCGTCACATTTTTCACCGTTTTCAAGATGTGCCTGCATCGTGTGAACGCTGTCTTAATCAATCCCAACGTCAAAAAGTAAATATACAAATGTTACATAAGAAAAGTTGGATAAGAATATTTATAGTTCATCGAAAGTATACAATGTAAAATATCTTTCTAAAAGTGATAATGATGATGATGGTCGTAATGCAGATTTTATTGATATGAGTGCTATTGAACTTTATTGTCAGTTCTAATTGCCTTTTTTTGTGAGCATCAATGTTAACTAACGCTAGTGTGTCAGAATCTTCAGTGTGTGTTAGCCTAGACCCATTCCAGAAGAAGAAAGGGTCCGCGAAACAAAGAGCAAATGCTGGCTTCCACGGTTTCCAGATTTCTAGAAACTTATTTATGCAGCCTTTCTTAAGATGTGTTTCACAAATTATTTGAAAAAGGATCAGAATAACTTGTTTGGAGGGGGTTGTAGTAACCCTTTGCTCTTTGGTTCGTAGATCATTCCTTCTTTTGGAATAATGGGTCTGCGCGTAGGCTACAGAATGTAAGGCTCCACTGGAATTCATTGAATAGATTGTATGTGATACGAATATTTAGTACACCTGATCAGGACTGAGTTTATGTGACATTTGTTGTTCGTAGATGTGTTGCTGTCCCGATCCATTGATTGAGCGACTTAATGGTATCCTTACTGAGCAATTTGTTTATGATGAGCTTGCACAATTTAACCAGAGACTTCAAGTCGAATCCAAGGTAAAATTGTTTTATACGGTTTCTTCTGAGCATATTTCAAAATGCATTATGGAACTGCCATAAAGCGTTCTTAGGGCCTGTTAATATGGAGAAAGCTTCCTCCGTATTTTCCTGTTTCACGGGGTTAATCGCTCAGCCGAGATCCCACCTCTTATAGCTTTCCCAGAGAAAATATCACTAGCGTTCACATGGGAAAACATTTTCCCAGCAAGCCCAGCTCTCTCTTGGACTCTACCGAGACCCGCCTAGCGGGGGAGTATTTTCCCATGTGAACACATTTTTCCTGCTAGGCGGGGATATCTCTTTTGTTTATGGTTAATCCTTTGGCGTCCGAGCCAAAGCGCTGTTGTTTTCTGTATCCCGGCTTGTTGGGGAAACTTTTCTGATATGAAAGGTCAAGGAATATTACTTCAGCTGAGCGATTTTCCCGGTGAAACGGGAAAGTGCTGGGAAACTTTCCCCATATGAACAGGCCCTTAAAAAATCGTCAGCTATTAATATAGATTTATCATTGACTGAAAATTTGCATTGCGAGTGTCATGAGCACCATGATCAATCAATATTTACGTGTTATTTGAAAGCTATTCAGCCATATTTGAAAAGCTCCTTTTAGCCCCCTCTCCTTTAAGTTCCCTTTCTAACAAACCCCTCCCTTCTAAGCCAAAAAAAGGTTACAAAAGAGTTTCCATTCATTAAACCCCTATCTCTTTTAAACCACTCCCCCTTTAGCGTCTCCTGAATCAAATAAGCCCTAGGGGTTTTCGTAGAACCTCTACGGTATTTGGCTCTAAACTGCAAATGCTGCTCACTTACTGGTAACTCACAAAAGTGTCTAAGCTGGCCCCCCATTAGCAGACCGTTAGATTGCAATAGTACCTCCTCATGCCCCTCTATAGTAGCAGTTTACCTATGGTAGATGAAAATTTTCGTAATGTATGAATTTTATTGGACTTGCCCAAGTCGTCATAAAAGAAAGAAAGAGACGACTTGTCGCGAACAGCTCCTCATTAATTATTCATAAGATGTATGTGACCTGACTTAACCCGATGTTTGTAATAGGACCTAACCGCAAGGAATTTGAAAAGCAGGGGGTCAATTGTATCTGTCTACACATGAGCGCTGTTAGGGAAATGGTGGCGCCAATATATAAACATCTTTTCGTTTTGACATACAGCCATTTATGTTTCAATGTTAGTTTACCCCCGTCATTTTCCTTGACGGAACAGCAGTATCCTGTCTGCTATTGGTCAAACATTATGATCAAAGGTGCCGTCTGCCGTACCAAAAACCGTCCGGCCATCCAGCTGTGTTATCCAGCTGTTCACTGTTCGCGACAAGTCGTCTCTTTCTTTCCTCCAGGACGACTTGAGCAAGTCCAGAATTTTATTAACAGTTTTACGTTTCCTTTATAGTCACTGATTGCTTTCTTCTCCAAATACAAAATTGATATTTCAGATGGCATTCAAAGCGGGTGAGTGAATTTCAGTATTTATTGACTTTTTTCTTTCTCGGTTTTTTGGCGATTACACCACATCAACAAAACTACTCTTTCTCTATCCTGATTCTACACTTTGTGATTTTGTAGAGTCACATCAAAGTACATCAAATCATCTTTTAGAACCTGAAACTCGGAAATGCTGGTAAGGGGTTTGTATGGGAACAAGAATTCCACGTTCGATTCTGGTCCATAATTTATGAGACATTGAAAATTCAATTCTATTTCACCCTGGTACACTTTGATCAAATCTGCCCAGAAAATGGGCAGATTTGCCGCCATTATGGAATTGCTAGGCAACGCTAGCGACGGGAAATGACCGTTGCTCTAGCGCTAATTATGCAAAAGATAAATTGAGAAGCGAAAAACAGCAGTAGCTACAGTAAATCTTTATTCTTTATTATGCCAGTATTTCAGAATATCAGATAGGTACTCCATGCTCTTATGTCGGGTATATCTTATTCAATTTCTACCTTTCATTAGTTTAGGAAGCTCTTTGGGGACTCTTGTTAAAGGTGTGTACATTGCAAACGAAGATTTACCTGTTAAAGTCAATCCGTATTGAGGAATAAAAATTAGTGTTCCGTTAAGCCAATTTGAAGAGCGTGGTCTCAAATTCTTTCCAGAGGAGTACCCCTCCAACATAGAGCTCAAATCTTTAAAAAGACGGGTGTAAAATTCTTTTACCTTTTTCTTTGAATCAAAGTGCTTGAAAGGAACTTTGAGCAATTTGCTGTAAATCTGCCGTGGCAATTTTTTGATATCGTGATTAGCTTTAAAATGGCGGCATTTATTGATTTCGAGGTTGTGACGTCATCAAATTTCTAAATCCCTAGCCAGAAGAGCTACAAATTTCTGCTTGCAATCATGTTGTAGACCTTCATAAACTATGGTTTTCTTGAAGATTGTGTCAATTTTCCTCAAGTAATTTAGAAGTTACGATGATTTTAATTTCTTCAAAATTTTTGATGAATTTTTACAAAAATAATTAAAATGCCGCCATTTTGAAAATAATCAAGATATTAAAGAATTGCCAAGGCAGATTTACGGCAAATTACCTAAAGTTTCTTTGAAGTCATTCAATTCATGGAAAAATTTGATACAATTTCACACCCACCTTTTTAGAGATTTGAAAGATTTGAGCTCTATGCTTACCCCTCCAAGGTTCTGGATCGCTTAGCTTGTAACTCGCATTGCCCATGGCCCCTTCAAGTAAAAAATTGTATCTCGGTTTTTGGTAGTTATTCATTCATCATATCTTTCAGATGCTTCAATTTGGACACAGCTGCTAATTTAGCGACGTCTAAGTTCGAAGAAGGTTGCAGATTACTGAAGGAGGATGCTCGCAAACTCGCAGACCTCAAACGGAGATCTTTATTGGTCACAATTGGACAAATGAAAACTGAATATCTAAAGCTGCAAACTAGGTAATGAAATTTGTTTGAAATGCCAGAATATGATTTGCACGTATTTTGTTTTGCTGCTTAACTGCTTAGAAGAACTCATCTTTCAAGTCACTAAAACATTAAGAAACTCCGGCCGCATTGATAAAATATAACATAAAATGTTATTTAATTTGATTGCAGGAAACCATTGTCATATTTTACTTGATTTTCAATAGTTTCCCGTGTCATGTTATTCCAAAGGTTAAACTTAGCAGTCTACACACGAAGAATAAAACCAATGATTTTCAAACAGAAAGTGCTAATTTTTGTTGCAAATTTTTCATCTCAAACCGTAGTGGAATGAAATTTCATCGCACGCCTCAACATTCAACGTTTAAAGAGGCACTAACGCAAAAAATGACATCAACAAATGATCCGCCGAAGGCATGCTAATAGGGTTGTGTAGAGATTATGTACCTTTTGTGCGCAAATACTTGTGTCAAATGATGATTGTACGGGATGATAGATAAACAAAGGCACATCAGTCGAATAGCCCGATGCAAGATTCGTTGACCGAAAACTGACAAGTGACGTAGAATCCTTTGTTTCCGCGCAGCAGACCAGATAAAAAGTAGGATATTAAAAATAATCTTTCCAGTTCTCGCAGTCTCATAACTTTCCTTTCATGGGGAGTAAAGACAAGGAGACAATATTTTCAGGTAATGCGAGCTTTCATCGTATTTCTCGAATATTCTCGCGGCAATTTTCGGATGCAAACATTTTGCGTTAGTGCCTCTTTAACATTCAACATTCATTTTTTTATGCTATTTGATATGCATTACTTAAGCGCATTTCAATTTCGTTAAAATTAAACATTCCCGGCTACCGAGCTATCGAACAAATCTTTGTCCGACAGTTTAAGCATCCGAACGTTTTATATTCTTTGAAAATAGGAAAACCCAGATTTCTCCCATGCCACTGTTAAAAAGTGATAAACTGCCATTGCTAATCCTGCTCCCAAAGTGAGTTTAGATATTGCAAGTTGCCACTAAGAATGTTCTTAGTCGATGAAGGTACCTTTTGTTTTCGTCTGCAATCTTGAAAACGGCTTTTAGAGCCATTTCCTTGGGTGAATACCTTTGTTGAATACTTTTAATGCTTCTTCGTAGTCAGTTTAAAATAGCGTTCACACGGTGCTGGCAAATTTTGAAAGGTGAAAAATGTGACGGATAGGCCTCCCGTTCACTCGAAAATGGCACATTTTTGCCGGCAGATTTTGAAAACGGTAAATTTTGATAACGGATCTGTAACCGGCACATTTTGAAAACGGCATCGCATCGTGTGAACACTCAAAATGATGAAAACAAAGCATTTTTGGATGCTTTTGGAATGAGACTGGTCGATTAGTTGGACGTGTGTACATTTCTAAGTCTCGCAACGAGTTTTTACCGTCAAATTTCCTACCATTTTCAAATTGTTCCTGCATCGTGTGAACGCTGGCTCAAATTTTGCTACCGTCACATTTTTCACCGTTTTCAAAATGTGCCGGCATTTTGTGAACGCAATCTAAGTTGCACATGATTAATTAACATCAAAAATTACAACTAGTTTTAACATATAGTTTTGGTATTATGCAAAATTGTTTTTCCGTTTCAAAAAGTTTTTTGTCTGATATTCTCGAAAAAGCGTCCGAAAGTTTTTGTCTGAATTTATTTTTCCGACACTTCTCCATCCGAAAGTTTTCGATTTTAATGTACTTTCCTTGTTTCATCGTCATATCTACCGTTGGTCGTTGACCGTTCCTCCTGGACTTGCCCAAGTCGTCCTGGAAGAAAGGAATTGACGACTTGTCGCGAGCAGTTCACACCTGGATAACACAGCTGGATGGCCGGACGGTTTTTGGTACGGCAGACGGCACCTTTGATCATAATGCTTGACCAATGGCAGACAAGATTCTATTTTCCCTGAAGGAATCTGACGGGGGCAAACCAACTTTGAAACACAAATGGCTGTATGTCAAAACGAACATATTGGCGCCACCATTTCCAAAACAGCGCACCTTTGTAGACAGATACAACTAACCCCCTTGTTTTCAAGTTCCTTGCGGTTAGATCCTATTACAAACATCGGGCTAAGTCAGGTCACGTAGATCTTATGAATAATTAATGAGGAACTGTTCGCGACAAGTCGTCTCTTTCTTTCTTATATGACGACTTGGGCAAGTCCATGTTCCTCCTTCTCTCTCAGATCACAATCAAATTAACTTATCTTGTAGGGTGCAATGTATGGCTGCTGGAGCGCTGATCGCCCTCAAGCGACTGCCTCAGAAACTAAATCCCATTATAAGGCCAATCATGGATAGCATCAAAAAGGAGGAAAATTTTATATTGCAGGTAAGCACAGTGATCCAGAGCACGGAAAAAATTTCAAAACACAAAATCTTTCAAATTCTAAAACCTTTAGATCTATCATAAAGAGGATACTTTAAGTTATTCAGATCAAAAATCCGTTTGTAAATCGGACCAACGAGCGCGGAGAAATCGCATCTTTGACTGGAAGCTTAACGAATCGGCAGCAGCCGTAGCCATTGCTAAAAGAATGTATTGCACGGGATGATCTGAAAATTGCTTGAAACGTTTCAGTGTAAAGGCTCGAAAACGGAACGATGTCGTTACGTCAAAGAGAGACAAAGGAATAATCTGCCTCCCTTTCAATCAGTAACGAAATCGTTCCGTTTTCAAGTGTTGACACTGAAACGTTTCCTGCCGTTTTCAAATTGTGCTTTTTTCATTTGATTCCGCTTACGAAAACGTCTTGGTGTAAACGGAAGGCCAAAATGGCATAATTTCGTACCGTTTTCATTTGAAAACGGAATAGTGTAAACGGGGCCTTTAAGACCCATTTCTAACCATGATCCTTTGCGGTGCCAAAGTCAGCTTTCATATGTCAGGAAAGTCTGTTCCAGCCTTGATTCCTTTTGCAATAGGTTTCACACCCTCTTTGCAGCCAGACATAATTATTCTCCTTCTCTGTGTATGAAATTTATTCTCCTCAAACACAAATCGCTTATAGTCTTCTCGGAAACCAAACTTTCTGTTACAATTTTGCCATTTGTATATTTTACTTTAGCAACTGTTTTTTTGATAGGAGCGGACCGCTTCATCAGTGGCCAAATTGCTGTCACTTTGCACAAAACGGAGCCCATGCCCCAATGGGAAAATTGTGAAGAATTTATGCAGTTTTGTATGTTGTGATCCAAACAAGACTCCGAACGTTGAATTTGCTGCAAACGATCAAACGGAAAAAGAGCAAGTGTTTGATTTGGAAAGTAATGATGAGATTCCATCTTGTACAAAAATGCTTGGGATATTGACATTACTGCAAATGCAAAGGGTAACAATCGCTTTTCATTCTGATTTCGTTCCCATATGTCCTGTCCCCAC
The DNA here is from genome assembly GCA_964020215.1 of Aurelia sp. 3 sensu Dawson et al. (2005). NCBI lineage: Eukaryota > Metazoa > Cnidaria > Scyphozoa > Semaeostomeae > Ulmaridae > Aurelia > Aurelia sp. 3 sensu Dawson et al. (2005). The sequence goes on along the minus strand of OZ026573.1, from coordinate 26,322,378 downwards.
ATTCTTCATTTTATTTTCACTGTTTTCTCTCCTTTATTTGTACCTTTTTTTCAATTTGTTTTGAGTGGGCTTGTCAGGATTTCTAGCTACTGAAAGCTAATTTAGGCCCACCGCGTATGCCGCATCCAGGCATGGGACCCCTAGTTTAACGTCCCTTCCGAAGGCCGACGAGGTGAGTTGTGAAGTCAGGCCTCCGAAGTCACCCATCCGGAGTTTGACCTCACTCGACCGAGCTTAACTTCAGTTACCTGACGAGAACTGTTTAAGCCAGAGACTTTATAATATTTGTATCAGCTGCAAAGAGTTGTGGCTCTAGCGTAGTTACATTTGGCATGCCATTCACGTAAAACGTAAAAAGAATGAGCCCTAAGACGGATTCATGCGGTACATCTTTCCACGGAGGCTCGAGCCAGCAACTTAGGTCCGTGTGCCGTTGCCTGGAGCACTCATCTTTTCGGATAGTATTGCTATGGTTTCCATATGCAGACATGAAATCGAGGAGGGGGAAACTTCCTCCCAATTTTCAATGCGAAAATCAATGACTTGCAGTTTGAGGGTCCATCAGTCTATCAATAGCGATAACTACAAATATGGAATCGGTCTAGTTTTAGGCAATGGCGGATGGGCCTAAGTTGCCGGCTCCAACCTTCGATGCTTAAACGCCTGAAAATTCAAGTTTTCAGTGATAGCGGCCATGAACAAAAGCTGCAAGTCTCCAGGTGAATGTTTCTTCGATCCAAGAATCAACAAGCCTTTCATTGTGAACCAGGAGCTCCTCATTTTGAAGGCGAGTTGGCTTCCCTAAGCTTCACTGCAGCAATGAGAATTTCCAAGTGTCGAAGGTTTCCAAGGTTAGGCCTCGGAGGGCAAAGATTGCTATCTATAATTTTTAATTGAAAGTCCACGAGTCCAAGTTTGAGCGAAAATCCAACCAAAATGAAAAATTTAAAATTGTTTATGAAAAGCATTGTTTTTGTTGCAGTTAGGACTGGCATTATGTCACGAGTCTTCTGCACAGTGGGCTAGAGGCAGACATTCGGAAATTTTGAAGTTCTCAAAAATGCAAATTGTTATGCAGTTTTAGAAAGTCGAACAACTGGGCTTAAACGTGCCTTTTAAAGTTTTCATTTATCTTGTGTTATCACAGAGTTATAGATATTTGAATCTGAGAATATTGAACAAAATCTTTCAAAATGTTACACCCAGCTTTCTAGTGGCAGAGAATGCGGATAAATGATTTTCGGCTAGAAAAATGGGTTGCAGAATGTTTGATAGCTATAACCAAGTCGTAGAAGGTCACTGTTTATTGAAAAGCAAAACAAAAATTCTTTGTCTGGTCTACTTGTACAGCTGCAATAATTTTCTTCAGACAACTTGTCAGATCTGTTCTCTTCTTCAGAGGGCAAAATTTGACTTTCATCAAGAATATTTTAAAAAGTACGAGGAGAAACAAGACACCAATATATTTTCTGAAAGAGCAGTTTATGAAAATTTTATTTTTGAAGGTTTCATTTTGTTTCCCCTCGGAAAAATCAAATAAACAGGGGGGAAAGGTATTTTTAAGGAAATTTAGGTTGTTCCAAGGAAAGATATTGAGACCATGCTTATTTTTTTGAGAACACTAGAGAAATTTTAATTATTGAGTATCCCCCAGGTAATATCATGTGCATAGGAAACTTCTACATAGCTTTTTTTAAACTGAAATGTACCAGAAAGGAGACTTTTGGTTAGAATTCCCAAAATTGGAAAATGTGTCCCAGTCCCCATAATATAGGTCCCAATCCCCCAAATATGGTGAAACATTCAGCTTTATCCATTGTTCCAACCGAATACATTGAAAAGATCCATCAATTACTATTGCTGATTTTCTTGAGACCGAGAAGTGTAACGGGGAATCTGGGCTCAGAGTGTAAATATAGAGTATTAGGCCCTGATTATAGTATTAACCCCCCTGAATATAAAAGTTTTAAAGCTTTTTGTGAACCATTTGATTTATCCCTCTCATACGTCAAAACAAGCTGCCAACTGCCCCTGCAACATTTAGTTCCCTTGAGATATCCACGAATGTCTGCAAAATCACCATTTTGGCCCACTGTGTTCTGTTATGATAGATGAAAAGATTACCTTTGAGAAAGATTACTTTCATTAAGTGCTTGTTCATACTTCACAGACTGCTGCTAAAGTCGTTGCACAAAAGAAAGGAAGAGGAAGCAGAATGAATTCTGGTCATTCAGCTGCAAGTCTTGGTATTCCTTCGCTTGGAGTGCCAATGGCTGGTGTTGAGGTTGCAGCTGAAAGTGAGGAAGAAGTGAGATGAACTTTCGTTATTTACTTTCTAGGGAGCTGTCATAAAGTATGGAACAGAGGGGGGCGGAAGGGATTTGAGAGGGTCACCAAAATTATTGGATGGAAAATGTTGGGCTAACAAACTACTGCAAGTGATGAACATGGGCCATGAAGCTGTACTTCTTCGGATTTGTTTTCAACATTTTACAAATGTTTTAAACATTGTCAGCGTCACTTTTTCTGTTCTCTTGATCATTGATGTTGTTCTCTATCTCAGTTTCTAATACAGTGGTATCTGCAGGTACCTCCCTGCCTTCTTAAAACGTTATACTGGATCCCACAAATACAGTATTGGCAGAGTTCATTTTGAAGCCCTGGTGGGGTCATCAAATCATTTTGCAGATGTTTAAGGGGCTATGAAAACAGTTTCTGTTTCTTCCATCGGGCTATATGATTTTATAACAAATTTTGAAATCCCTTCCGCCCCCCTCTGTTTCATTCTTTATGACAGCTCCCCTAGTTAAAGCTCCAGTCAAACCAATCGGACATATGATCCGAAAGTATGTTGTAGGAAACAAATTTGTGGATACAAATGTTGGCTGCGTGTTACCACCCTTTCATACAGTGGCGTAGCACACGGTGGCTGGAGTTAGAGCAAGTCTTAAGGCCCCCGAGCTGTAGGGGCACCAAAGATCCCTTACGATTGTCAACCTACTACTTGTTAACGCTGGAGAAACAGCGTGTTGATTCTGATAATAGTAAAAGCCCCCCTACTGTATTATCATACGTTTAAATGAATTTTGTTTTAGGCGGCAAAGGCAATGGCATTGCAAACAAGAGGAGGTGAACTTGCTTTATCAACGACTGCAAGATGCTACGGAGCCTCGTTACGAGATGATTTATCAGCATTGTGGGAAACTTGTTACAAATCAATACGAGATTCAGCTGCAAGACATCCTTTAGGTAACTACTGTTTCTTGTACAATCATGCAGGAATGTTTCTCGCAATGTTAAGATATCATAATCAGTTAGGCAGTTGCTTGCATTTTACTTCTGTTATTCCCGCAGTAAAATCCCGAGGAAATTCTCGCAATTCGCAGTATTTTCCTTTGAAACAGTAATTTAACTGGGGAAGTCGGTAAAAACATTCGATTCACTATGATTGAAGCAATCATCGTTTGAAAGGCGACCGCTCCCTCGTTATCAAGGCAATTTAAAGGTAATGTGTCCATGTAAGTACAGTTGTGTTGTCAAAATATGCTTCCAAGACGCTGACGAAGAAACCTCAAGTAGCGCACTGTGATTGGTAGAACTTAACTGATCACATGCACACTAAAAGTCAAATTTCATAACGAGGCTTCCTATCGTGGTTCAGCTCTGGAACAGCAACTGCAAGTAAGTCGAAAGTCTGCTTGTATTAGACGTTGCTGTCGCGAGAATGTATTTGCTAGAGTGATCACATGAAATTTCACGTGAAATTGGCATGCCCCCCGCAGAGCTGCTGTACTTACGTGGACACATTACCCTTAATAGTAGACACGTGGTATCCTCATGGGAGGATTCAATTGCCCAGGATTATCCTGTTTTGCTCCCAGGAAATATACTTTCACGCTCCCAAAGGAATACCATGAAAGGGGCTACAGCATGTAAAAGCCATTGCTGTAATCCAGGAAGTTTAGTCGTCGTTTTGGGAACGATTCTCAGAAAAATACCCTCTTCTAATTACCAAAACTTGCCTTTACAGGCAATTTTATGATGAATTTGGGCGGAAAACTACCCATTTTTAGCTATTTTGATGCGAATTTCACCCAAATCCACCCATGTTTAAAGACCCATTGCTAACCATGAACCTTTGTGTGCCGAATGAAAAGCGAGGCAAAGGGAATTTAGGCCAAAAAGGACTTTCAGATGATACGAAAGTCGACTTTGGTGCCACAAAAGGTCATGGTTAGCAGTGGGTGTTTAAGGAAAGGCTGTCGAAAAAAGACCCTTGTTTAGAGAGTTTTGGGTCCATTACCCATCCATATGGGCGGCACATGCCCGTACCCTCAACACGTTATGTACCGGACCGGGATTCAGTAGCCTTTCAAACAGGGATTGTTTTTATTTTGACTCACCCAGTAGGCTAAACCCCAATTCCTAACAAGTTCGAAGTCACAATTGCTTCTTGTAAGATAACACTATCATATTTTGTAGATCCACAAACATTACCTGAGGACACACAACATGCACAAAATTTGATATCTTCCTTACAAGTATTAGAAGTCATTGCAACATCATTACATTCAACGCTACAGTATCAGGTAAATGAGCTCTTCTGACAGTCAAACTTGCCAGGTTGGATTGCTTTGTGCCTAGGAAAGACATACACCATCTCACTTGTGAAATTCCACTTGTCTGAATTAATTTGAAGAGAAAAATGAACATGGAACTTTCATGTTTTTCTTGTTCTTTCCATTCATGAAAACATTTGTCTCATGGGAAGTTAACTGTGTTTCGAGATTTTGCATTTGGCGCTACACTCATGGGCAAAATAGTTTGAAGCAAATACAGAATTTAAGGTCTGACTACTGAAAGTCCCTCTCTCTCCCGCATTTAATGTCGATGATGTGTCAAGGAATGCTCTCGGTATGACATTGGCTGTAGTCACACTAGATTCTCATCTTGTTATAATATGAATTGTTTCACTTCCTTTAAATCTATCTTGGACGTTAGAAAGTACGGCACTTAACGACGCAACGATACTTGGTCACACTATGCCAGTAACTTTTCACGTGAAAGTAATCGTCGTGTGATTATCTTAGCAAGTCATGATTGGTTCGTTTTGCTCAAACAATGCCGCGATTTAGGTCGGCACCTTGTTTATCCCGTTGTTTTGGATACTGAAGTCTTTCAAAGACTCTTGCCCAAGGAACAGGACGTCGTAACAGCGTTCTAAGCCCGTTGTTTCGAAGGGAAACAACGACATAAGGTAGCTAGTGTGACTGCACCCATTATAATCAATCTTATCTAATCGTACTTTCTCTTATTCCACAGCTAATTGACTTACTTGATCCCCTGCTGCAAACCCTTCAATACCCATTCACTGCATTACGTCACATGGTCGCAAGAGTACTTGGTGTTTTAAGCAAAGTGATAACGAGAGAAACAATGCAATTTGTTGCGGAGAAAGTTTTACCCCTGCTGGATACAAGTGATAACTTGGTATGCAGGCAAGGGGCTGTTGAAGCTCTTTCACGTATCCTTTTCTTGTCACTAATCCTAATTGGGTGCCGAATGCTTGCCCCCTTTTTATAGCTGTAGGAAACAAGGTCGCTGGGGGGATGCAACCTCTGAAATTTGATATATGTGGGGGCTTGATGGAGAGGGGGGCTTGTTTAAAATTTTGGCTCAGAGGGGAGGACCTTATTAGAGAGGGAGGCCTAATAGCGAGGGGCGGGCTTTGGTAGTTGGTTAAAAAGATCCCAAGAACTGGATATTTACTCAGCGTCTCTGGCCAGACTTTTGATTATTTAGTTTTTTGCATAGTTACTTTGCAGAACTTTGAATACCCACGATTCCAAATTGTGAGCCCAGTTGTTCTGGTGGCAGCATAGAAAAAGTTTGTTTGTTAGTTAGTTGGTTTAAAAGATCCAAGAACTGGATATTTACTCAGTGTCTCTTGCCAGACTTTTGATTATTTAGTTTTTTGCATAGTTACTTTGCAGAACTTTGAATACCCACGATTCCAAATTGTGAGCCCAGTTGTTCTGGTGGCAGCATAGAAAAAGTTAGTTTGTTAGTTAGTTGGTTAAAAAGATCCCAAGAACTGGATATTTACTCAGCGTCTCTTGCCAGACTGTTGATTATTTAGTTTGTTGCAAATTTACTTTGCAGAACTTTGAATACCCACGATTCCAAATTAGAGAGCTAAGTTGTTCTGGTGGCAGCATAGAAAAAGTTAGTATGCAGTACGTGCTGTTCTCTAGGGAGCATGAAAAGTCTTCCTCTAGCATAGATAACTTTCAGGGGGATTCCATTCTCCCAAGAGGACAAATATACATGAATACAAGTAAATGTCATTATGTTTAGGAAGGAAAACAAAAGAAACTTTGCTCGCCATTTTCGCTTCTTTTTGCAGGTTTTCGAAAGGAGCTTGCTGCAGAAAATTTCCGATATCACCGGGAAGGAGTGGCCGATTAAAGCCGAGTAAATTACTGAACCTAGTTGGACACATGAGGAATAAAACAAGACAGTTTTCAATATTAATACTTAGATATTCAGGGAGCATTATTTTACATACGCTGGGCCTTTTTATTGACTTACTTTATATACTCTTGTCTCCTCATTACGGGCCCTTGTCAACATCGATGTTTATCGGTCTTTGGCTGATATCAGTATCTACGACTGCTGCTCCTGTTGTTGAGTAACTGGTAGTATCTGCTCCTTTACGCACGTAACCGGAGCTTGAAACCTAATTTGGTCACTTTTTTCTTTGTGTGAAAGTTTTGCTTAAGTTCCTGCTGCTACAATCTAATGATGAGATTTAGCATCATGTCAAAAGGAGATTGGAAACCGGATAGCTATTTCCTAACTATTTCATCTCCCCCTGACAATACTACTTGTACCCGTAACGTTTGCAAGGCTAAAATGATCAAGAGGGTTCATAAAAGACTTAATCAGTTTTCTAGAAATCCCATGCAAGGTCTTACGAAGAGACTCTTTTTAATTGATGCATCGAGTGACCGATTTCTCTGGGGAGAGGCTTTTGATCTAAGTTTCGTCTGCACGGAAAAGTTTAATTCACCACGATCGGTTGCCTAAACATGAAGTCCCAGTCCGCCGAACACCCCAGGTTACTTTTACTTACCCGATATATTGTGATGAGTCTCAGTTTGAAGTCATAACCATCATTCAGTTCAATGCAAAAAAACTGAGACTCTTGTAATTAGTTTATAGGTCACCCATCATCATAAACAGACTCAAACACAACCCATATCGTCTATTTTGCACGAGCGAGCCCAAAGAATAACGTATAGAGATCAGAAACCAGGCATGATTGAATTTAAGACCAAAATCAAAGCTTGGAAAGGATATGAGTCCCAATGCCAATGTAGCCTCTGCCGACGTTTTGCATCACTTTTAGGTTTTATATTCTGTTATTCATTCTGTTTTTATCCATTCTGTTGTTTGTAATTTGAAGAGAAGTTGGCTTTTATTAGCTATGCTTGTAAATATTTTGTTTTATGCATGTATAGCTATTTTATACCTTTTTGTGTCAACATTGTAAATGAAGTGTTAATGATAATAATAAATAAAAAGTATTTTAGTCGTACTTTGATAAGCTCCTTATTGCCCGTTCAATCCTTAATATTGATGATAGATATAATCGACAACCTTGGAATGGACATTCTACCATACATCGTGTTATTGATCGTGCCATTGCTCGGCAGAATGAGTGATCAAACCGAGAATGTCAGACTTGTTGCAACCAACTGTTTTGCAACATTGATCAGATACATGCCACTTGAGGTAAGTGTTATTTTTGTGTCCTACACTGAGTGGACCAAAATGAACTCCACAGCATTTGAAACTTCATTATGTGGAGAATACACGTTTTTTTATAAGAAACTACCGGGTGAGTCAAAAACAACGCCCGGCGTTTGAAAGGCCACTGCTAAGCAATGATATTTTACAATACCTGATGGAATAGCTAACATGTTCACGTATTTTTAGAATTTTCCTGACTAAAATCGGCCACTCCGTTCAGATTCTGCAAGCGATTTTCTAAAATGAACGCCTTTGAGAAACGTTAAAACACATGCCAAAATTACAAGCAAGTTTCCCAAATGTGTTTACCGCACAGCGATGACTTTCAGCACGCTTTAGCACATGCTTTCCTATTGGCGGGCTGAAAGGTCTTCCCCCTAATGTGAATAAATTATTCAGAGGGATTCTATTCTCCCAAGAGGACGAAAAACATGAACACATCCGAGAGTCATCATTGCTAGGAAGGAGAGCAAGGGAAATTTTGCTTGGCGTTTTCACTCATTTTTGCAAGTTTCTGAGCGGGGCTTTCTGTAGAAAATCCCCTATTTCGATGGGAAGGAATGACCGATTAAAGTCGGGTAAATTACTGAACCTAATTTGACATATCGGGGATAAAATAAGACTGTTTTCAATATCATTGCGCGGATATTCAGGGAGCAGGATTTTTTCAAACGGTGGGCGTTTTTATTGACTCACCCAGTAGGATCAGGCCATAGTAGTAAAGTGTCTTAATTCAACATGAAATTTTTTCTATTTTAGTACTGAAAGTTTCTTAATTGGTTTCTTATTTTTTGGATGCATGAATTGTCAATGTGGTCGCTAACACTGCTGCAGATATGTTTCTTGACATTTAAAACATCATATAGGATTAAACAGTAAAGTAAACACTGCGTATCTTTGAAAAGGTGCGTGCAGAGGAGTGAAACATATTCGGCAAACCGTCAGACAGGCTATGTTAATCAGACAAATAAAGAAACGGTGAAGTTTTTGAAAGGCAATATCCCCGGGAGGGGGTACTTGACTAGGGAAGTGACGGGGGTGTGCGGAGAGTCTCTCTACACCCTGTACCCTGTCGCATAGAAAATGCCCCTGAAGTATACCCTGTCGTATAAAAATTTTGCAAGAAGCGTACATAATCCGTTGTTTCAAGAGAGCTCTAAAAAATTGCTTCAACATAATGGCCTGTCGCTTATCAATATCAATACCCTGTCACTTAATTTTAGTTAGCGTGAAAAGAGACCCTTTTCAGCGGCGCATCCCGTCAAGTCAAATATGGGAGTACCCTCCCCCCTCGGGGGGGGGCAATATCACGCAGACTTTCATCTTGGTCTTCCAAACAAAAGGGTTATTTTGAAGAGAAGTATTTATACTTTCACGATAGTTCGGATATCATGAGATTTTTCCCGCAAACAAGTTGCAGAAAACAATGAGGGCGCGTCCCTAAGGAAGATTGTTTGTAAAACGGAGTGTTTATAGATTTGTCTACAATTTGCCGACGGAGCCCCTTGATGTAGCCATAGTGCAAAAAGGCCCACTTTCCCTCATCTTATTGAACTGAATTGATGTCGTTGTTGCTTCAACGAGTCCCTTGTTTCCCCCTGATGCAGTGAAACCGGACAGTTATAGTCTTTATCTTTTAGTTGTAGTTGTGGCGATATCTGTTCAGTCAAAGAGCGAACTGCAACATCTATTGAGTCTACCTTCAACGGATGGTGACATGTATTGAGTCTACCTCTTCTTTTCTTATAGGCTGGTATACCAGATCCTCCAGGGATGTCAGAAGCAATGATTGAACAGAAACAAAAGGAGAGAAAGTTTTTGGAGCAACTTTTGAACAATACGAAGCTAGATCTGTACAAGATTCCAGTGCCAATAAAAGCAGAATTGCGAAAGTACCAACAGGTAATTGTATATTTACATTAAGCGCAGCAGCGTAGTTTGCTACTGTCAAATTTCCGACTGCTTTCAAGTTTGCCGGTATCGCGTGAAAAGTAGCTCAAATTTTGCTACCATCACATTTTTCACCGTTTCAAAATGTGGCGGTATAGTCTGAACGTAGTCTGTGACTGGCTTAGTATTACTTATAAAGTAGCCTAACCCGTTTATGTTTCAGAAACACATAATAACAAGTTTTGAAGGTCAGCTTAACATTTTGAGGCCCAGCACATCTGCAAATATAAATAGGAAAAAACACATTTGTTGATACTAACTTTACTAAAGCAGTAACTCAACATGATAAATGTATGAATAATAAAGATTGTCAGTAATGTCAGTAAAACTTAAAGTCCAGTCATGCTGCTCACCGTCTCTGCTGGCACTTCTTCCTCTTCACACAACTCAGCACATCTCCGCTGGTCGGACAGCACTTCTCCCTCTTCACACAACTCAGCACATCTCCACTGGTCGGACAGCACGTCTTATTCATCACACAACTTCAAACAATTGACTCCTTTAATTACTTAAAGGGACTGTTTCATCCAGCATGCTTTGCACGTGTCGTCTCTTGGTTGGCCTTTGTTTGTCGCCATTTTCTTGGGCCATGAAAGTGGCGGCAACAAAGGCGATCCATGATACGACACGTGCAAGGCATGCTGGATGAAACAGACCCTTTAATGTAAACATTTAGGCCTCATAGTCTCTACCTCAACACGAGGCTATTCAATTCAGTTAGTTCTATCCAATTCAGTCACTCAAACTTATTGTTCTTCAGAATTGACGTAACTTGCTTGTTTTCTTCCAATACAGGATGGTGTCAACTGGCTTGCATTCTTAAACAAATACAAATTACACGGCATTCTCTGTGATGGTATCCTTTCGCAACTGCTATGACAAATCAGTTTTCACAGCCTTTTACACTCGCTTAGTCAATAAGAACAATCCGCGTTTGCACTGTTACTGCTCCTTGGGTATCAGGACCCTAATATTGGCAAATATGTTATGTAGTAGAAAACATGTGCAAATAGATTTCATAATTTACCTGACTGAGATTTGCCACTCCATTCTGAGATTATTAGGGATTTTCTTTAAAAATCTCCTTCAAGAAACTGTCAAAAATAGCCTATCACGATCAAATTTCCGAATATTTCTGCCTTACAGTAATGAATTTTACTTGCTTTAGCACGTGTTATACACGTGTTATCCTTTAGGGAGGATGGAAACCGTCAGAAAACGTGTATAAGTCATTGCTGTTGGGCAAAAAATTTTGGACAAGTTTATCATAAATCTATGCCGTTTTTGAAGTTTCTCAAAGTGGCTCTCTCAAGAAAATCCCTCTTCATTTCAGAACGGAATGCGCGTTTTCAGTTAGGTATGCTTTGCAAAATATTTGAATATGCTCACTGCAAACAATGTAGTTGTAAATGTCATTGCATTGATATCTAGGGAGTTGTGACATGTCAAACATGGGCTGTTTTATTGACTCACTCGGTATTTGGTGTCCTAGAGAATGTTTGTTTTGTTTTATGTTTTATTCCATTCTGTTATTCATGACCAAATCAAACTTTTAGTCATGGCTTATGATGCACCGATTTTGGGGAAGGAAGGCAATAATTATAGAATGTTTAACCCATTTGTTGCCCAGTTCTGCATACCTGTTGATCAAACGTAAAACAGAAGACATCTCTGCGGAGGAGGGAGTTTGTAATTTGTCAGTTCACGCATTGGCCTAAAGGAAATGAGGAAGCAGAGCCAAGACGAATTAAACAAAAAACAACGTACGCAAAATGTTCATGAACATGATCTTAATCTTAACTAGCAAATAGTTAATAATCTTTTTCACTCAGATTGATCAACAGAGATGCACACGAGGGAAGTGGGCAACTAATGGGTGAAAAATTCTTTATATGATTGATATTATATATACAGTGGAACCTCCATATAACGGACACCTATAGGACCAATTTTATCGTCCGTTGTAGAGAGGTGTCCGCCGTATGGAGGTGTCACCTTTTGCCATAGTGTATTTTGGGACGAAAATATCTGTCCGTTGTTCGGAGGTGTCCTTTGTATAGAGGTGTCCGTTAATGGAGGTCCCACTGTACTTGGATGTGTAGATTTTGCAATCATATTTTTGTTACAACTGTTATTGTATGGTAGTAAAGGTTTTCCTGACTCAGTGAACATGCATATCCTTGAACTTACATTAAATTTTATACATAAAACTGGTCGATTCGATTGAAGTCTTATGCCCCACCTATCCATAAGCCACCCAATCGTAGCGTTGTTTTTGTAACCATTGTTTTCAACTTTAATTTTTTTTTTGTTCTTTGTCTTTGTCTTGGACTTGCTACAAGTCTCTCTCGTGGCAAAAACGGGAGAAGGAAAAACAGCGAGAGAGACTTGTAATACTTGGCATGCTCATTAATATTCATGAGCTATTGAGCCTTGCTTCCATTCTAATAATAACGGGTTTGTTGTCAACTGTTTCATCGAAACTTGAGTCGGCCATTGTCAAGGAACACCGTAGAGTCTCGCTCTGTTGTATCATTGTCCTTTCTGAGCATATGATTGGATATTGGTTTTTTGTTAAAGGATGCCGACTGGACAGAATCCTGTCCAGCCAACGACACAGGCTACCAAGTATTACAAGTCTCTCTCGCTTTTTTTCCTTCTTCCGTTTTTGCCGCGAGAGAGACTTGTTGCAAGTCCATCTCTGTCTTTGTCTTTAGACTCTTAGATATTGTAGTAGTAACATATAGTAATTGGTTGTAGCTTAATTAGCAAACTGTATCGTAGTTGTTAGTCTAGTTCCATGTCTTTATGTTATGGCCGTGGTGTTGTCATTTATTTTTGTTCCCATGACATCGTCCTGTAGTGTTGCATAGTTATTTAAAGTATAGTAGAATATAGCCTTTGTAGTAATAATTTATATGGATATAAAAAAGAAATTCTTTAATTATTGTCTTCCCTTCCCAAAAAATCCGTGCATCATTGCCCATATTGTAATATGCACTAAGATATTGATCTGGCAATCATTAGTGGTTTTGCCACATGGATTGAATCATGCAGCCCTAGGAAGAGCTGAACTTGCTCATTTTCGAACCATTTACAACATCAGCTATACCGGGGAAAAATCTTTGGTCCTTGATCAACTTGCCAATAGACCTTTTAGCTATTCTAAAAAAGAGCCTGGATCGAGCGTTATTTTTATACAATTTTATACGCCACCTTCGATTGAGTGGCGTTAGAGCTTCTGTCACTATTGTGCACATTCGAAAATTCTACAGAATGCAGCGAAATATCGTTCGATTCAGATTCTTTGTAGAATAGCTAAAAGGTCTATATAAAATATTTAAGCATCAGCCTTATACAGTAAATCCCCGCGTATAAGAACCTACTTTTTCGAGAGCCAGGCTGAAACTGGTTCTTATTTCAAAGGTGCTAATACTAATTTCAAGGTACCGAGATTCTTATTTGAAGGGTACCTTATGTAGTCCCTTTGAGAGTCTCACAAAGATGTTCAGCCCCATTATTTGTTTTGGAAGTGTTCTTATGGACCTAAAAAGTAATTGAGGAGGAGAATAAAACTTTCAAAGCCAACTGGGTCCACAATGACCTTAATAACAGCAATCAAAGATCAACTTTGCAACCCCTGCAATTAGAACCTATTTTTCATCAAACTGAAACAGGTTCTTGATTGCAAGGTACATAATTTAGGAAAAACAGCCTCTAGGTTCTTATTTTGGTAGGTTCTTATATGCGGGGATTTACTGTAATCAAGTTTATGTGATTATTCAAACAGGAGTACTTTCCACATTCTTCAAATAGGAGTACTTTCCACCGTATTTTTTGGACATCCAGTGGTGTCTATTGTGACAATTGCGGAATGGCCTTTCATCCAACACCAAGCAGGCATCTTCAGCTTTAAGCAATAAATCTAAGCTTCAGCTCTTCTTACATCGTGGACTTTGTAAATTTGTATTAAGCTTTTAAAATTATGATTTATATAGTATTGAATTTCTGCCAAAATAATTTCATATTGTAATTAATGTGTTTAAGTGGCGGCCCCTTGTAAAACAGCTCCGGCTGAAGGGCAGTCCTCCTTGAATGAATCAAATATGAACGGATATTAAACATCACTATAGCCAGCACAAGAGTACCTTGAGGTTTGAAATACTTTCGTTAGCCAGGCTTTCGAATCATTGAGCAATCCTTGACATGTATGTAGATATGGGTCTTGGCAAAACTTTACAATCTATTTGCATCATCGCTGGTGATCACTTGAACAGGACAAAGGCTTATGAGGTAATTTACGACTAAGATACACTTTAATCTTTGTTTTACTCATCCGTAGCACAGGGCTCAAACCTTTCAAATCTTTAAAAAAATAGGATATAGCAAGGACAGATTTTGTAATACAGTAGCAACAGTTGGTTTATTGACACCTCAGTTCAAAGCAATTAGTGACTGTAGACAAAGGGAATTTCCTCAACCGTTAAATCAAAACAAACACGACCGCAAAAGTTGCCCCAAAACCAGTAGGGCAAACTCTCGCCTTGTGCAAGCGAAAGGTGGTTTTGAAGAGAAGTAACATGCTTATAACGAAAGAAGAGGGGCAAATCTAAAGTTCTGGCTCGCGGATTTTGTTTATATGATTCAGGAGCCGTGTGGTTATTGTTTCATTTAAGCTCTAGATATTCGAAGATTATGATGCCCTCTGCTCGACCACCAAAACTAGAGAAAACACTTACCTTACTACAAGTATCATGCAACTCTTGAAAAGTGCAAATAAATCGAAAATAATTCGCATCTGCAATGAGATGCGACCGAGACGCAAGCCAAATGTTTATCACCAGAGTGAAAGGATTCCCCGATTGCCTCCTCTTTTCAAGGCTGTCAGATTGGACCGCGCTCTCCTCATTCTCTTCTCCAAATTGCAAAAAGGTCTATTACAAAATCTGTCCTTGTTTTGGTGGGTTTAATTTTCCATTACATTTGTCTTTGCATTGAATTACGTGGAAGGAACTTAGGCAACTTTGCTGTAAATCTGCAATGGAAATATTTTGTACACTTAGATTATTTTCAAAATGGTGGTGTTTTTATTTTGTGGATGAGGAAGACAAGTGAGAGAAGGGAGCATGGTACCACTGAAAGTCAAGAAAGACTACTTTTCACGGGGACCGTGCATAAGATCTTACAAATCAAATTTATCGAAAATGAAATCATAATCGTACCGAGGCGCTAAGCTTTGGAACAGTATTGGTACTTTAAGAAGTGGTTTCTTGGCATGGCTAAGAAATCTAATAGCACGAGAAATCTAGGTCGTAAGAAATGCTTCCTAAAGCAGACGAGGGGACACTTAAGTTCTTTAACAAGCAACTTGGTCGTATTTGATTAACTTTTTTGACAGAGCAAATTTAAGCCAGATTCTTTCCTTCCAAAATCATGTTTCATGTGCAAATCTTGGTGACCCTTATTCCCCCTTTTTGTTGCTTTTTAGAGAAGACATTTTGTATTCAGAATTATAACCTTCTTTACTTTTACAGGCAAGTGGAAATGAGGACAGGAAGCCTTTACCTTCCCTTGTTGTCTGTCCACCCACACTGACTGGACATTGGTGCTATGAAGTGGAAAAATTCTGTGATATTGAGCATTTGAACCCACTACACTACTATGGTGCGCCGAGTGATCGACAAAGGTAATGTAGGATAGAACTCCATATCATTAAAATGATTTTAGTGAAAATTTCTAATTTTGAAGCAAAGTCACTGCTTTCCAATGGCAAATGCGTAAATTCATAAATAGTTATTTATCGTTTATATATCATTCATTTCCAGTATTACCACAGCAGTAGTGGAGAAAATATTTTCATTCCTACCAAGGAACATCAAACCAGAATTTTTCCTTTTATTGTTGTATCAAGTTTCTGTGGTGCCGGATTTCAGTTGAATTGCACATCGACTACGAACTAGCAAAACTGTGAATGAAAAGAATATTATCCAAACATTGATTTTATTCTGCTCTCTCTTTTTTATTCCGTCTTGCCTTCTTCACCATTTCTGGAATGTACAACGAGTGAAATAGCTACCTGGCTTTCAGAGCAACTTATGCGGCTTTGTTTGCTTTGAATTACTAGTTGGGAGAATTTGCTGTCTGCGATCGCTAATCGCTTTGAATCCCGGCGTCAATCAAGTAATTTATTATATTATGTAATAAAATCTGACCTTATCCTCCTGCCACCTTGGATTACAATGTGGATCATTTCCATACTCTCTGTGCTAACTCAACTACCTATCTTGCTAGGGAGACGAGATGCTGACTCTATCGTTTTGACACATTGTGTTTCAGTTTTTGAATGAGCGAATCTACGTTTGTCATGCGCATTGAGGCTATCGTATCTTCTCATGTTGTCAACGGTCAAGCTAATTTGCATTTATTGTAAAAGCTCTATTAATCCTCCCTATCCAATAAGGTCTTCCCTTCGGAAGCAAAAATTTGAATATGATTTCTCTTTCTGTTAGCCCCCCCCCCCCGCCCATTCATATCAAATTCCAGAAATTACCAAAGATTCCCCATTTATGTACCTAAACAAACTTGCATGTTAATTTTATATGGTGTGGCACAGAAACTGTGTCGAACTTTTGTATTTGACCTGTAAATTTGTTTTTGAAGCCGCAAAATACGGGATAAAAGAACAGAAATTCCATCCTATACATCATTTTCATCTGATTTTGTGAAGAAGCCCCATCCCCGTTCTGTTAAGTCCCCTCTGGAGTGTTCGAATTTAAATAAGCCACCGGGAGCTTAATAGAGCCCTTGCGGTACTTAATTGAAGTATCATTACCGCACATACGATTTGGAGCCCGTTGGTGAATTCCATGAGGCTCACAACTTAGCTTGTTCATATCCCCAACAATACGACAATGACGCAATGAACTGATGTTTTCTTGGTGGAATCTGAAGTTCATTAAAACTCTCATGTTTTCTTTTAGGCTGCAAAGTAAACTGAAAAATCATAACCTCGTCGTTGCTTCATATGATATTGTGAGAAATGATTATAATTTCTTTCTGTAAGTAAAACTTTCCTGTTCCTACCTTTAATTCCCTTCTGCATATACTAGTGAAGAAAGACCAAACTTCCTCATGTCCAACATTCATTATACCCAAAAAAGTTCCGGCCAATGAATACTTTGTCCCACAAGGATCTCTGTCCATTGAAATCTCCAAAATATCAAAGTTCGGGTTTTTGGCATTTGATACCAGAAATTTTATTACGTTTATAAGGGCACTGCTACCTGAACATATAAGCAATGGTATTCTACAATATTTATTTAATAGTTAACATGTTCAATTATTTTCAGAATTTTTTTGGCTAAAATTGGTCATTCCCTTCAGATTTTGCAAGGAGTTTTCTAAAAAAAGATCTCATCAAGAAACCTGGAAAACGTACGAAATTGACGGACAACTTTCCCTAATGTGTTAACCTTACAGTAATGACTTGAGCACGCTTTAGCACGTGCTATCCTCTTGGGGCAATGAAAAAGTCTTCCCCTGGTATGAATAATTTATTTAGGGGGATTCTACTCTCCCAAGAGGATAAAAATGCGTGAATGCATTTAAGTGTTATCATTGCTAGGAAAGCCTGGTTCCCTAGCCTGCGTGCAGACTTTGTTACTGGGGAGGAGAGAAAAGAAAGTTAACGTGTTGATTGCTTGTCAAATAAACATCACTTGTCATATTCAGGTGAAACTTTACCGTTCCTGTTAGACATCTCTGCATGACTTTAAAGGAATTGAGTCCATATAAATAGTTGAGCGTTAACGCTGTCCTAAATTTTTGCTGACAAACCGCTGACGGCCTTTTGTTATCGCACAATAGTGCTAAAGTCATTAGCGGTGGAGACCAAAGACTTCGTAATACTCGCATTATCTTAAGGAATTTCTTTGGTTTAATTTCAATAGGGATTAAATGACAACTTTTGTTTCATGATTGAATAGAAGTTGATATTGGTCATGAGAATGCTATTTATACGGACTCAATGCCTTTAATGTGACCCAGGCCCCTCAAGAAAATTTCAAGCTCTGGACTGTGTTTACATTTCATCAATCCACCTTTTCAAGATAAGAGGTGCGAAAACGGAAGTCTTTTGTTGTTGAGATGTTGCATTTTTGAGGCTGAAATCTTGTTCTGCGTGCAAAGTTTAGTACAGAAGCGAATTTTTATTTTCATATCTATCTTCGTTTGGAAATTACGGCAATTCTAAGAATTCAAAGATATAAGGGCTTTGACCGTGAAATCAGATGTTTGGACAAATTTTGTCCAAACTTTGATTTCACGGTCAAAGCCCTTATGATTTCTAATTCTTTATATCACCGTAATTTCCAAATGAAGACAGACATGAATGTGAAAATTGGTTCATACGCTAAACTTTGCATGCAGAACAAGATTTTAGCTTCGAACATGCAAAATCTCAAACAACAAAGACTTCCGTTTTCGCACCTCCTATCTTGAAAAGGTGGATTGATCGTCTTGCTTTCTAATTTGTAGAAACGTGCATTGGAACTATTGTATTTTGGACGAAGGACACATTATTAAGAACAGTAAAACAAAGGTAAAATTGTAAACATCCTGTTATACTTAATTCCCAGTTTCTCCTTTTTCCATTTTCAGCCCAACCTCATGTGAAAAATAGATCGAGATAGCTTGTAGGCTGACTTATCATTTTTGCCCTCTAGGATGTTGAAAAATGTTTCTACGTTTGATTAAATATTAATTGAAAATGACGATACAATCAAGGGATTTTATGATGAGGTAGCCCAATTCCTGAAAATTTAATTAATTTTAGACACTAAAAACTTGAAAATCTGCTCAATATTCATAAAGCTACAAGCTTTTGAAGTACTAGTTTGTGTGAAAGCCGAAACAAGGGGTCTTTAAATTGGCTTTTGTGATAATAGTTGCATGGGCTATCGTTCCTGTTATTTCTTATTTGTTTCAGAGCAAACCAAATTAGATTTTAAAAGATCTTCGACAACGTAACTTTCAAGGATTTGGATGCTTTTATGAAAAAGATCCAGTCTCTCGTGGATTATGGTTCAAGCTAGTGTTATTGAATATATCCAATCTGAAGCGAATTTTGACAATCGTCATAAGAATGAGATTGCTTTCGAAATCCTATTTAGTTTGCTCTGATATTAACGAGAGATATGACATTGGATACCATTCTTCTACCTGAATCTTGGAGGAAACGCTGTTGCATTACAAGTAAATTAGGGGTCTCTTGTTTCAGCTGTCGCATATTTTGATTTTTGAAGGCTCACAACTCACATTAGATTTGCATCAATTTGATCTGGTCTCAAAAATTATTTCAAAATCTTAGACTCTCGTGAGCCTGTCGATTTTATCGTTATTTTTCAATATTTAGTCAAACATGCTCTAGCTAGGACTCATTAGATGACATTTCAAAAACATGACTTCTACAGGTGAAAGTAAATTTTCAATCTCAGTTTGGTAAATTTCAAAGTATACCAGGTGAGTCAAAAAAACGTTTAGGCGTTTGGAGGGCTGTGGAATATAAAGTATGTGACCGATATTCAAAACTGAAATGTTGATCTACCAGTCAAAGGTCAACTTAGATGAGAAAATTTTGTAGTATTTGTAGTATCCCTCGTCTTACAGACCCAGAAATTAGGAAAAAGCTGGTAAAGGGCATGTTTGGGAACCAAAATTCCACATTCCATTGTTGTCCATGATTTAACTTCAATTGAAATTGGAATTCAGCATCTCAAACTGGCAATGTAAACTTCAATGCCACATAAATCATGGACCAGAATGGAATGTGGAATTCTCGATTCCCATACAAACCCCTTACAAGCATTTTGATTGTTGTTGGGTCTAAAAGATGTTTGATTTTGCCAAACAAAATTTTCTCATCTAAGTTAGCCTTTGAATGATAGATTAACAATTTAGTTTTGAATATCAGTCACATACTTTTTATTCCACTGCCCTCCAAACGCCTAAACTTTTTTTGACTCACCCGGTATATGAACATGTCTGCCATTAAATTGTATATCTGCCAACAGCATCGTCTTGATATTCAGGGAGCTGTGGCCTTTCAGACAGGGTTTCTTTTCATTGATTCACCTGGTATAAATTAGTTACTTGTTACTTTAGCTCGCGAAAGTGATTCGACAGCTGAAAGCAAATCACAGATTGATCTTATCAGGAACACCAATACAAAACAATGTGCTTGAATTGTGGTCATTGTTCGACTTCCTTATGCCTGGATTTCTTGGAACTGAGAAACAATTCATTGCCAAATTTGGCAAGCCTATTCTTCAAAGCAGAGATGCAAAGTCGTCATCGAAAGAACAAGAGGCTGGTGAGTATAAATTGCTTGCAGGATAGCATATTTAGTCGGTAAAAAAAGTTGTGTAACGGGCCGTGGAATAAAATGTGTACGGCAAATATTCAAAACTGAAATATTTATCTATTAGTTTGTTTGTTTTTATTTGTTTTCAATTTGTTTTTGAGTGGGCTCGTCAAAATCTCTAGCTGCTGAAAGCTAATTTAGGTCCACTGTACATGCCGCATCCAGGCGTGGGACCCCTAGTTTAACGTCTCTCTCGAAGGACGATGAAGTTTGACCTCACTCAACCGAGCTTAACTTCAGTCACCTGACGAAGACTGTATATGCCACTCGGCCACTCACCCACTAGTCCAGGGTTAACTTCGATTTGAAAATTTTGTTGGGTACATCGCTCATCTTGCTAACCAAGAAATTGAACAAATGCCTGTAAGGAGTTTCTATGGGAACAAGAATTCCATGTCTCTTTATAATCAATGATTTAATGGCCATTGAAATTAACATTCTACTTCTGAAACTGACAATGGCATTGAATGTCAATTTCAATGACAAGTAAATCATGGACCAACATGGATCTTGGAATTCACGTTCCTAACCCCTTACCAACATTTTCCTGATTTTTAGGTCTAAAAGATGAATGATTTTACCAACAAATTTTTTTCGACTAAGTTATCCTTTGACTGATAGATTGATAGCTTAGTTTTTTGAATAACAGCCACATTCTCTTTATTCCACACCCCGCCAAACGCTTAAGAGTTTTTTATCCACCCACAAATTCATTTCTTACAGCTCAATAGCTTCAACCAACGAAACTTTAATTATCCTACTGCAATTCCTACCGGTGGTATTCTTTGAAATCTTCAATAGTGTTAGAATTAGAGAGTGTTATTTTTTTAAGAAATCAAAAAAGTTATGAACGAAGCTTACCATCACTGTGGTTTCTAAACTTTTTGAGGAATCACAGAAAAAGTTTGAAGAAAGACTTTTCGCTTTATAGCATATTGTAGATCTTCATAGATTACATTTTTCTTGAAGATCCTACCATTAACCTTTCGTTTCTTTCGTAGGCGTTCTCGCAATGGAGTCGCTTCATAGACAAGTATTACCATTCATCCTAAGACGCCTAAAAGAAGACGTATTACAAGATCTACCACCGAAAATCATTCAAGATTATTATTGCGAGCTCAGTCCTTTGCAAGTATGTAATTTCTTATATTTTTTCTACCGGTTCAGTCATAAAGAAGCTAACATACCGGGTGGGCCAGAAAAAAGTGCCACTTATGAAAATTCATAGTATCAAGAGTACTTCACATATCTAACCAACTTTGTTAAAACAGATACTGAATATAATTTAGCATTTGATTGTAAACATTTTAGTTCTAATTTTAGGTTTCTGGTGCTTTACATTCCATTGTCCACCAAACTTATTAATTTGTTTTTACTCTCTCGGGTATGTTATGTTCATTTTTTCATCTTACTTACAGTCCATCGTACTCACAAGAACAAGGGCAGATTTTGTAATACAATAGCATCAGTCGCTTTGGTTCACACCTCAATACAAAGCAGACAAAAGAAATTCTCTCAAGCAGAAATTGAAAACAAACGAAGCCGCAAAGTTGCCCTGAAACCAGTACGGCAAACTCTCGTTTGGTGCGGGCGAAGGGAGGTTTTTAAGAGAAGGTATGTGCTTATATCGACAGAAGAAGGGTAAATCTAAAGTTCTGTCTCGCGGATTTTGTTTATTTGATTTAGAAACCGAGAAGAGGGCGTTACAATTTTTGCATATTTGTTGCTCAGATGTACGCAGTCACTCCTCAGCTCCTGAATCAAATAAACAAAATCCGCGAGATAGAACTTTAGATATACCCTTCTTCTGTCGTTATAAGCACATACCTTCTCCAAAAAACCGCCCTTCGCCCGCACCAAACGAGAGTTCGCCTTACTGGTTTCAGGGTAACTTTGCGGCTTCGTTTGTTTTGAAATTCTGCTTGAGAGAATTTCTTTTGTCTGCATTCGCTAATCGCTTTGAATTGAGGTGTGAACCAAAGCTACTGATGCTATTGTATTACAAAATCTGCCTTTGTTACTCACAAGTATTGATTGTAGCGGATGAACATATGAATCTCACCTTAGGTGCAGTTATATGAAGACTTTGCAAAGTCACGGGCAAACAAAGACCTGAAGGACACAGTTGGTAATGCAAATATTTATGGAAATGAACGAACAGAAAAGAAACAAGGATCTTCCCATATATTTCAGGTATGATTATCGTGTTTCGCGGATGTTTTGATCAAATTATCATTTGCAGCAAAGAAAATTTTTAGAATGTTTCCAACAGCAAGCCATAAAGAAAATCATTTCAGGCGTGTCCTTTGAAACCGTTTCTTCTGCGAAGGCGCGCACACACGCGGGAACAAGGGAATATAAATTCACATAACTGAGAGTGGTTAGCCCTTTAGCCCTCAAACCCCGTTGAGTTGCAGGCATAAGTTGAAGACGAAACAAAGAAGAAAACAAGGATCGAAGGAAGTTAAATTGATATTTAATCAAAATATTCGTGTCGTTACTCCTCTGGTTCCGATTGTTGTCCTTTGGCATGTTTATAAACTTTGGCAAGCTTGGAAAAAGTAAAGATAGACAAACTTTGACCGTGCAAGATGATACTGAAAATAAAATATACTCGACTTGAATAACAGGTTCGGGGTTGACATGATCAATGCTAGAAAACAAACTTATCAACTGCTGCCGCGAATTGTGAAATTCTTTTCACATATTGATGCTCGTAACAGCTGTAAATTAGTTAAACTTCCTGCGAATTTAGGCCAAACATCGTCGCGTCGCCCTTTTTTCATTAAAACATAGTAAAGAGGCTTGCAGCGATTAAGAGGCCAGAACCAATAGGGCAGCCTCATTTCTGTTGACGTCAGAAAAGCATAGATTCTTTGCTCTTATGACATCACTATCCTCTAGTCGCATATTTTAAGCACGCGATTTCGCAGTGAAAGGACGAAGAAATAGTGGGAACAGTACGATGCACCATTCATAACAGTATAATCTTGTATTCGGTCATCAGTCATACAACCCCGTATTCGTCCCTCAAGCGCGTGACTTTTCTTTACTTTTCATTTATTCCACACTGTGTATATTTCCTATTATACGGTACCTTGAATGCTTTGTTAAGCCTGTTTCTTTAAGCCCTGCCTATAACAAGCCTCTCCCTCCCTTCTAAGCCAAAATTTTGAACACACCCCCTTTTGTTAAGACCCCCATTTAATACCCAATCCAAGAGGTTGACAAGGTTTTCCGCTTACTTTGCTAAATCAGTTTAACTGTTGGTTTTTGCATGGTCTTGAATTAAACTGTGATCAATGTGTTTGTGTTTTTGGACTACCATAATGGTTTGTTTATTCCGAAAACTATAGGGTAAAAGACCAAAAAGCTATCATTCATTGGCTTTTGACAAAATGAATAAGCGCAGTTGTCTGATTTGCCCTCGCTCTAGTAGGCCTCCTCTCGCTAAAGCCCCCTGTTAACTCTCTGAAATTGAATAAGCCCCACTCCCAGAAGCTCAATACAAGTGAATAAATTTCATATCCATTCTATTTCAGGCACTGCAATATCTAAGGAAAGTGTGCAACCATCCAGCTTTAGTGTTAACGGCAAACCATCCAGAATATGAGAGAATAACAGAACAACTGAAGTCAACAAGATCATCATTACATGACGTGCAGCATTCGTCAAAGCTAGTTGCATTGAAGTAAGCTTATTATTATTATTATTGCTTAGGGTGTAGCCCAGGGGCGTCAGCAGGGGATGGGGTGGGGTATGTACCCGGGGGTACTTCTTCTATGAAGATACAGGGAAGTGCCGCTTGAAAATCTGAAAAGCTACCCTGTCCCGGAATCAAATTCCTGAAAATGATACCCTGTCTCGGAATAAAATTTTCGAAAAAAGGTCCTGAGTTGCTTCAAAAAACATAGATGCTGCCTTGGAAATTTGAAAGAAATCTATCGGAAAATGCGGAAATGTTGCCATCCAAAAGATGTAAATCACGTTCGCAGAGTGTAAATGGCTTACAACGACGCTCCGGACTAATAATGCAAATATGGTCCCTGTCATGGAGCTGACTGAACGAAAGATGATACCCTGCCCCATCCTGAAAATATGAGACCTTCCTGTTCAGCGGCACGTCCCTGTAAAGAAAAATATGAGTACCTCCCCCGGGGGTATCTACAATCTACAATATATAATATTAAGTTATATGTTCGCCAATATCATCGTCTTGATATCCCGGGAGCCGTGGCCATTCACTCGTCCCATATGATTTCTTCTATGAATTAGAATTTTGATTGTGACAAATAAGAATTTTGTTCTTTTTCAGGCAGTTGCTGTTGGATTGTGGTATTGGAGTGACAAATGATGACAATACCTCAAATATCATGACAGACCCAGTTGTATCTCAGCATCGAGCATTGATATTTTGTCAGCTGAAAAGTATGCTTGATATTGTTGAAAATGATTTGCTCAAGTAAGTACATATCGTTGAAATACTTGTGGATTTCTAGACTTACCGCTCCTCCGCAGTTCAGTATAATTTCGATTTTGGGTTGCATATGTTTTCCATTTCTTGTCGGTCTTTTTGTATGTAAACGTGGTAAGGGGACTGTACCTATTGTGCCCGTCACCTGTCCGTTAACCTCTTAATTTTCATCTTATATCGTTGTAATTTGTTGCCTCCCTCGGGGACAGACGGTGCCATCTATCTGTTCCTCTGTACAGCGCCTTTATTCTCTAACTATTGTCTTCTCTCTTTTCGGCCCTCTCCTCTTTATAATCAACTTTTATTTTGACAGAGTGTACTAGGTCGGTCCCGCTGCGAAGTCATTGTACCCATGTGACCCCATTGTAATTTAGGTGTATAGGAAGGCCCCAAATTATTGTAAAGTTTATTTCTGATGAAGTGAAAGTGAAACGTCATATGAGCAGTCTATATTTTTGAAAATCGTTGAAATAAATGTATCTGGTTCCCAAGAAAAAGTTTAAACGTTTGATGAAAGATCGTACTATTTGTTGAGCGGGAAAGTTCCCTCTTTTGAAAATTCATAGCACCAAGAGTACTTCACAGATTTGAATGATTCAAATTCTAGTGAAAAGCCGGAAGATTGAAGTATTTTTATGATTTTTGTCACTGTCTTTCCAATACTAGAAGTAAAGATAAAAAATTCATATTTATGAAAATTTCATGGTCCCAGAATGACTGAAAAAGGGGCTTACACATTGATCATTTAGTATGTACCTCAGAATAAGGTTTTGTAGCCAGATGAAAACAAACAGTGTATCATCCTTAGATATGGTTGGATGAATCACTGACAAAGAGATAAGAAGGAACATTTTATGTGTTGCCTGCTGGTTGCCACTGTTTGAAGACGTCACACCATTAATTCGCCCTTATCATTTCATTTGAAATTCAAGGGTTGCCCTTCAACAAAGTTGATTGACAAGGGGCCCTAACCAAAAAGAAATAAAAATAATAATTTAAAATGAATAATACTTTAAAAAGTTAGAACATTCGGATAAAATAAAAGGATGATTACATGTATGTTCAGTCCCTTTTCTTGACTCACAATCTCGCGTTTTTTACGAATACTAAGTGATGCCTATTAGCAAAATGTTTTGCAACTCCCCCGGCATATGCTAGCTTCTAGCTTCATCTTCTAGCTTCTAGCTTCTAGCTTCTAGCTTCTAGCTTCTAGCTTCTAGCTTCTAGCTAACTTCATCATTAAGCTGTAAATCAAATTTCGTGAATCTAACTTCTTGCAAGTGGCCGAACTCCATTTTTGCTACAAATTTTGTAATTATGCCCGAGACAGCTTCACATGTATAGAGGTGTTCAGTGGAAATCAGGAATGAACAACAATATCCTTAGCATATTTGCTCATTAGTGAGTAGTAGTTAAGTAGTAGCCTCACGATACAGTCCCAGATATCGCAAAAATAGCAACAACAACAACAATAACAACAACAACAACAACAACATTTCTTACTTTTGCTCAATCTGACCGTCAATCTGTTTTTGTCTCAATCTGATAGTTTGACCGTCCATCAGTCTATCAATAGCGATAACTACGAATATGCAATCAGTCTAGCTAAGTAGCATATAGACACACATACAGATAGTGTTTGCTAGTTATCTCCCTTGGAATATCCTCCCTTTCCATTCTATACAACTAAATGATATTTTAGTCTGGTTTTCGTGCTAATTCGATTCAATGAAATATATATTTTTGTGGAGTCTACATAAGATTTTTGTGATTTTTTACTGTGAATTCTTTTTTGGGACAAACGGTAGTACCTGGCTTACTGGATGGATTTGGATGAATCGAGCTTTGGCTGATAGCGAAAACACTGAAATATTTTTGTGATTTGCATATGATTTTATGAGTGATGAAAGTGTACTAGATAAATTCGACATTACAAAAATCCGCTGTTTGCAAAATTCTTGAATAGGGCCTTAGACACTTGATCAAATTAGGCCTATAAACAAACTTATACGAAACAATACAAAACTGCGGTTTTTCACGGGAATCGGGTGTCATTTGCACGAGCATTGCTGCGGAATGGAAATACTTAACAATCTATTCAAAAATAATTTCCAGTATTTCTTGACAGTGAATTTGAGAGATGAGATGTCTTATAAGTTGATTGAGTATTTTAGGCCCATTTTCAGCCATATGAAGAGGACTCGGGGGGGGGGGGGGGTACCTTAGTACTGTTCGTGGTACGGGGACGTGCCATTTTTTAGGGGTACTTTTTTCAAACCGTTACGGAATTATGGGTATCATTTTCACAATTTTTTGACATTTCACGGAATTATGGGTGTCCTTTTCAGGGGATTTTTCATAATTTACGGAATTATGGCCCAGATATTTATTCGATTTGTGGAATTATGGCCCTAAAATCCACCAGAATTTACGGAATTATGGATACCAATTTTTCGGGCAAAATGGCACGTCCCCATCACATAATAGGTTGAGTTACCCCCCCCCCCCCAAGGAAGAGAAGCATTCATAAACACGAGTGAAAAATGTTTTGAAATTTGTTGAATTGAGAAGTGCATAGCCTAAGGAGCAAAAAGGTGCATGGGATTTTCTGTCTTCCTTTCATAAATAGACGTATTTACCTCTCCCTATTACCTTTGACATCTTTCTATATATTTATTGCAGATCTCAAATGCCATCAGTAATGTACAGACGATTAGATGGCAGTACTCCTGTTGGCTCAAGACAAGACATTGTACACAGGTTAGTTTGATATTGCTGGTCTGATGAGCACAAATTTCCTACAGGGTGTCCCAATAAATTTTTTGACGTTTGACGAAACTTTGTTTACCTAGATGAGAGAAGAATCTTTGTTTAATGTCTGGCATTTGATGTAGGAAGGGGAGACTTAATGGAGATGGGCCTTATTTAAATATTTTTGCTCAATAAGGAGGAGCTCAGAGCGGGGGCTTGATTGAAAATGTGTTAAATAGAACTTTTACTGTACGTTAGTGCTGCTAGAAACACATATTCAATTTTACTGTAAGAAATATTCCATGCAAAATTATTTTTACTGATGTGAAGTATGTTCATTTATATATCTTTCTTGGTTTATTCACCCAGATTTAATAATGATCCATCGATCGACTGTCTTCTACTTACAACACATGTTGGTGGACTTGGCTTGAATTTAACTGGTGCAGATACAGTGATTTTTGTGGAGCATGACTGGAACCCGAGTCGAGATCTTCAGGTATGCATTTTTATCATGTTTCCGACATGGCTTTGAAATATTTCAACAGTTATTTGCTGTTAAGAACAAGGTGAAGAGCAGTTAGCAAAGTAGATATTTTCAGAAGGTTCAACTTTTGTTTTGCTAACCCAGAGAATGGAACTAATTACCAGGGGTTGAAAAGTCTTCTGGTTTCTGCGACCAAAACAAGTCCTGGAAAACTTTCCGTGAAAATTGCTCCAAGGTAGGTAGGTAGGTATTTATATTTAACGTGGCTAGCCTGCGAAAGTCTGAGAGACTTATTTCCAGCGGGGGCCACGGATGTTTTACCATTAGTCCGCCGCAGCTACCCGCCGCAGCTACCAGATTTCCCTCACATGGCTCTGGTCGGCCCGGGCTAGAGTTACGGACAGCGTCCAGCGCGGGATTTGAACATATGGCCGTTCTGACCTTTGGCTTACGAGTCAGACGCCTTAACCACTCGGCCACGCGCTCTCCAAAAAATTATCCATTCATTGACAGGTCCACTAAGAGCACCTGTCACGTCGTCACGTGTAATGAACTGGACAGATTTGTTTTCTTTCGCTCCCCATGGTGTCGTCCCTGTAGTGTTGTAAAGTAATTAGGGAAGTTTTGTAGAATGTAAGATATGTTGTAAAATTTTTATATGAATAAAAAAAAAGATTTATTTGTTTGGTGAATTTTGTTGATTTTTTGGCTGACGGACAGAGCAGAAACTGGGCACGCATGTGCGAAAGCTCGTAACTTTGAGCCCCCTAGCTCCCTGCAACAGATCCCGAAATTAGGCAACACTGGATATTTTCTTCCGTGGGCCTTAAGCTCTTGATTTGTCAGAAAGCTTATCTATTCAAACATTTCCTTATATCAGATTGGTCGATAACGTCACTTTACACAGTTTCTTCTCTGTCTGGCTGACCCGAATTGTGAGCAGCATCTTTCGTATAAAAATACATGGCCTGGTAACAGCCTTGATCTGTTGAATAAGAGCCATCGATGGAGAGAAGCTTTATGATTTCGACGTAACAATAACTTTGCTTGTTTCTGTCTTTTTTATCAATTTTTTATTTCCTTCTTTTCTTTCTTCTTTTCTGAAAACTGTGGGACCATTGGTGCGGTGGTCTGCTATTTCTTCCACACCTGCTAATTACTACTTACCCTAGTAAAGACAGATTTGCAGCTGGAATTCAAAGTTATTAGCGATCACAGACAAAGGAAATTCTTTCAACCAATGATTCAAGGCAAAGTTGCCCTGGAACCCAGATATATTGCTTGTGCATTCCGGAAATAGTTTTCCAGAGCAAACATGAGCATATATTGAACGAAGAAAGGTATACCTAATTGTTTGCCTCGGACATTATATTTTTTGGTATACGATTAAGAGGCGATTCAATTCTTGTGTTTTTGGGTGTAATTGAAACGCTTACTGCTCAGCTTAAATCCTTCTTGTTTCAATATACACGTTTTCTGATAGGAAAGTAGGATCAGGCCATTGGCCATAGCACTAAAATTGTCTTAATTTTAACACGACATTTTGTCCATTTTAGTACTAAAAGTTTCTTAATTGATATCTTATTTTTTTGAATGCATCAATTATCAATGTGGTCGCTAACACTGCTGCAGATATGTTTCTTGACATTTAAAGCATCATATAAGAATAAACAGTGTTCTGTTATGTTGTTCCGTCGCAGAGCTCCGTGTTCTCACTAAATTTTCTCTGGCCTACTTAATGAGTAACAAGAAAGCAATGTTTCACCACGTGAATAAGTAATATCCTATTAAGATAATGTTTAAAGCATTGTAAACCATTTCTTTGGAGACAGCTTAAAATCTCTAAAATTTGAATTAGTTGAAATAAATGATCATAAACGAACTTAGTTACTGGTGAACACAGCTCTTCAGCAATATCGGCTGGGTCACATTTAATTAAAAGCCAAAACCTTTCCTTATCCATGCACAATCTAAAGACTTCGTTGAAAGTTGATTTGAAATATACCCAAAGTTTGCAATACTAGTCAGACTTTGATAAGATGTAACTAATTTTGAATGACTTTTTTTATATCGGTGGGAGATTTGAAACAAAGTTTTGAGATCTATCAATTCAGATAGATCTAGTGCGATAATGTCCTTATGTGATAGTTAGTTTGAGGAAGGTGAATTGTTAGATTAGAGGTTTACAACGGAATGAAATGTTAGATTTTACTATATTTGTACACGTTATCGAAGATTTGATTAAAAGAAGCCACGCAATGGTCTTTGGGGATGAAGGTGAAGTTGCGGTGATTTTAGCGCCAAGCGCTGGGATCGTAGAGTTTGAGAAGATTTAGTCGAGGCCGCGGCCCCTTGTCATGACGATTAAGTGGTGGGGCTCTATTGGGGATCAAACCCTGTCCACCTTTCGTATAATATCGAAGTTATTTCCTGTCTATCTGCTTTTGTTTTGCTTTTCATTCGGCGCGAAGGATCGTGGCTAGCAAGGGGTCTTCAAGTAAAAGTATTAGTTTCAGGCGAGTACGAAGACAAAAAACATCATGTTCTTTTGCTCATATTTCAATCATGATATATTGATAAAGTTGACTAGTCCATGTTAAATTAGTGACAAATCAGAAGACAAGTCCATGTTAAAATCAATAGTGACAATAAATCGAGTGGCTAAGCCATAATAATTAGTTAGAACGTTTTGAACCTTACTAGTTCCATCCTCAGCAAGTAGACTGGGTGGAATTGCGATTAAATACTAAATGAAGTATACGTTGGTGGAATTGGGAATAGTCCAAGAAAGGGCAAAATTGCCATATAAATAAAGCTGTAGCAAAAAGGGGAGAAAACAACTAAGGAAACCGGTAAAACCAGTAATACTAATAGAGAAACGGAGGCAAACAACTCAGAACAGTACCAGGGGCATTGAGGATTGCTGCGAATTAAGGGAAGGATGGTCCCGAAGGAGTATTTAATTGAAAAGGACTAACCAAAATTGCTGCATCATTTCTGCGACGTAAAGTATTTCGACAACTCTTGGATGTAGCTGAATGAACGATTCTATCTAAATATTTTTTCCAATTTTCACAGATATCAACATTCTTTATTTAGAAATTTTTTATCTTGTCAGACATCGATAAAGATTATTTAATCACATTAGATCAGATACTGAAAATTTTGTAACAAGCTTCAAGCAAAATGTTTAGATCGTTCATCAGTAAGATAAACAGTGTTATTTAACGTCTTTGACCCAGCGAGCTCAGCTAACACCGCTATTCCCTTCTTATTGTTGCAGGACATATGCAGAGATTTAGCTTTCTGGTTGATAGCTTGATTAAAGTTTCTTCTTGTGCCACTGCTATACCATTATAAAAATTATTCAATTATTTGTGGAACCACATAATACACAAGAGCACTACGTTCTTGCCCGAGTAAAATTGTTTGAATTGAAAGCTTTTTTTATTTCCACAATTCAAGCATAATTTTTTTTTTTATCATCCATATAAAATTCTTACAATACATGTTTACCTACTCTACATATTAATACTATACAACTGCACAACACTACAGGGACAATAACGTGAGGAGCAAAATGGCATGGCTACCCCATCTTCTTACATATAACAAAAAACAGTGAACACTACTAGGACAATGCACAAAAAGAAAACAAAGAATACTTGCAAACTAATCACTATACGCTAACTACAACCTAAATAAATTACAATGAACGTTTGCGGCATAAAGACTGTGGGAAAGGAGTTACAGAGCAATTTCCCTGCTTCCTACCGAAATATGGCAATTTGATCGATGGATTAAATGCAGAAAGCCAGGGTTTTTGTTGGAATATCATACCACTGTCTTTTCCGCAATCGTTCATTTCCATTAGATAAAATAATGCAACGTAGCTACTCTAAATGAAAGAACAAACTGAAGACGAAAAAGAAGGTAGAGGGACTTGATGGTTACTTGGCGTATAACAAAGATGAAAATGACTTCAATCAAACCGACCGGTGTTGTGGATGAAAGCTAAAGTCAACTCGAGAAGCATAATTTCAGGGATACCTAAACCCTATGCGTCCAACAAATGATGGCATGAGGATGCGGAGCACTTTTTGTTGCTCTGCCCTTCTTTTGATCTTCTACGAAGAGATCTTCTCGCTGGCATTGTAGAATTATTACGATCATTTGTAAAAATCGCCAGTCTTTCAAATGACGCTTTGATGCAGCTTTTACTATGGTGATCAAGACCTTTCTTATGATTTAGACCAAAATATTCTCGAATTGACTTAACGTTTCATTCACGAAACTGGTCGGTTTGATTGAGATCTTTTGAAACTTCAGCAATGTGCCAAGTCCCAACCACCAAGTCCCTTTACATGTTCCTTCTTTCTTTGCAATTTCTGTTTCACATTAGGTGTCGAGTTTTTCATGCAGCTCAGTGCAAGAAGGAGCTGCGCTCGTGACTTTCTTTAATTTCATCCCAACCCTGACCCATCAGTTAATGTCAGACAGAACCTGGTGTATCATCCAGTAGTTTTTTAACTCGTTCGTAGTGTACAGTTGTTATATTTTTGGGGGAGATGAGATAGGCTTTGTCCAAGGAAACTTACGTGTCCCCGTGCAGTGGGTTAAAGCTCATGCGCAGTGGCGTTTTGGGGCTGCAGTGCTCAGAGCTCCAACCCCGAAACGCTATTGCGCATGAGCGTTAACCCACTGCACAATAGTGATAGAAGTGATCGAATGTGCACAATAGTTGATAGAAGCTCTGACGCCACTCGATCGAACCTTGCGTGTAAAAATCTATAAAAATAACGCTCGATCCAGGCTCTTTTGCTGAATAGGTAAAGCGTCTATTTATCTTCAAAATCTTGGTTTCATTTTGAAAAGAGATTCTGCGTGACGTCTGCGTGACGTTGCTTGTCAGAAAACAGCAATATAGGTAGACTTGTCAGACCATAGTTTGATACCCTCTTGTAGGCATTCATCAACAAAGTTTTAGTTGAAACTTATTTTGTGATTTCTCAAAAATTTTAAGAAATTACGATTGCTTTAAATCATTTTCCAAATTTCTTTTGAATTCTTAAAATGGAGGAAAGCACTCGAATTCTGAAAGTATGGAATATTTCAGAAGAATCCAACGGTAGAATCATAGCTAAATAGATAAGTTTCTTTGAATCCAGAAATAAGTCATAGAGTTTCACGCCAGCCTTTTAAACGATTTGGAACCCATGACAGAGTTCTCTTACATTCAACAAAATCGCTTCAAAGTCTTGTCTAAAGAGCTTGAACATTGAACAGGAAACTTTCAGTTCAAAGAATGATGTTTTCCTGACTTACTTATCGCAAGATATATACCTTTCAAGCAGTAATCTTCCTCTATAGAAACAAAACAGATCCATCGCTGCTTCGAGAACTCTAGGCCTCGTCAACTACTTTTTGTATGCAACAATAGAACTGCCTAGCTAGCGCCTCCTGATTGGCTAAAAACTAAATTTTAGCAATTTAATTGGTGAATATGGAAGCTTTCTACACGGGCCTAAATTGGGCCCACTTTTTAAGAGTAATTCACAACTGCTCTGATTTCATGCCGGATCGAATAATGTATAGTTTATACATGTACTGTATGTTGCTTATGAGACAACTAAAGAGAAAATGCTAACAGTAGTCACTGAATTATGAGTCCCTGCATTAATCATGATACTGTATTATGAGTCCCTAGTGATCAAGTGATATCAATAAATCAAAGAATGCCGGGAAACAAGGGACGAAAAGGCATCAGTATACCTTCAAGGTGCAAGTTAGGAAAACAAACACAATGGTGTATGGTTTAGCGTCTATTTAATTATTCTACTATTCAATTGTACATTTATTTCTAAATTAATTGCGTCTTGAAACAGACATTCAATATTATCACAATCATTTGTTTGGTATACCTTAGTCCCAGGAGAGGGAGCACCATTCATGTTTTGGGTACTGGCGGTGTACCATTGGGAAGAATATCGTTTTAAAAATTTCGGTATAGGGAACGGGATCCTTTTTAGTGATTTTTTATGACGAACAGATATCTAAGCCCATTTTGAAATTTGGCATAGAGTGGGAAGATATTTTGAAAAGATGATATAAAGTTTGCGTATGTTTTTGAAGCTTAGGTGACACGTACCCAGCCAAAATCGAGTCAAACCTTTAAAAATGTCGATGTGAAATTCTATGGCCTATTTCTTTGCACTGAATGACTTATCTACTGCAGGACTCATCTAAGATCTTCGATGTTTTCAGAATAAGATGAATTTTTTTACTTTTCAAGAATTCAAGAGAACTTTTCGAAAAAGACTTAAAGCCGTCGTAATTTGACAGAACAGAAACTTGCGTGGAATGACGTCATCAAGGAAGCTGAGATAAGGAAATCGTTGGATACATAAGCTTTTGAAATGATATATCAAGATTGTAAGGCCCAAGGAAGAAAATATCAAGTGTTACAGCTACCTAATTTCAGGATCTGTTGCAAGGAATTAAGGCGGCTCAAAGTCACGCGTTAGTGAGCGTGTGTGTGCAGTTTTTTCTGTCTTGTAATTTCTGAAACTTTTGTGAGGATACACAGAATGATTTGCAAGGCAGACTTGGTTTATGAATATCTCCAATATGGTATTAAGCTAAGATCTTTCACTCCTCTGGCTTACGATTTAGACATTTGATGATGTTACAACCTACCTCAAATGAGTTGAAGTATGAAATGTGCTGCCAATAGCAAAATAATAGCAAAGTAGTTAAAATCCTTTTCATTCCATTCAGTTCGAACTAGTAGGTCATAGAATTTTACAACGACATTCTTAAAGAGCTGCAACCTACGCTGGTCGCGTGCCCCCCCCCCCCTTCGGACCAAAGTCAAACAAACGCTCCTCCGTTGGCCTCAAAGTAAGATATTAAGTTTACAGGCAGCATATGTTTTGGGAGATTTTTCAGGAAAAACTTCGTTTACTGTCATGCCAGCAACAGTTCTGAAGCAATGGGATAGCTAAACGGGGAAATGTGTTTCTTGAAACAAAGTCGTCAAATGATCGGCACGAGCTTAAACGCTTCAGGGTGGAAGAGGTTTTCATTCATTTAACCTACGCTGTAACCGACCTCCATAATAGAACATTTCGGCAGTTAAAGAGGAGACTAGGGAGAGCTGTTTGTTCTGCTGAATAGAGGACGCAAATCTGTTAAATGGCTGTCACGGAGCTTCTACGAATGACATACTTCCGTCCGCAAATTCCGTCGAAAAATTAAGAAATGATTTGCCGATAAGCAAACCATGAATTTGAGGCTAAAAGTCCTGCATATTGAATTTTATCATTCATAGACGCTCTGTAGCAGCCATTTACCAGATTTCCATCCACCGTTTACCAGAACAAGCCGTTCTCCCCAGTCTTTGTTTTAGTTGTCGAAATGGTCTACGCTGCCAGTTAATAATATCATAAGCAAGCGAAACACACGCAATAGCCAGCTGCGAAAGTTTAAAACTTTCATCTACTCATCAATATACGTCTTATGTACTCGTTATTCTGTTCTTGCCTTAGATTCGAGCTTAGATCTTGCAAGTGTTCTTAGAGCAATTTCTTCAATCTCCAGTTGGGGCCGTAGTCAGTTGTCATGCTCACAAGCCTTCTAAATTGTCAATCCTTTCTGTAGGCCCAATTCATCTGATCGAAATACGTTTATTGAAACTGCCGTCTTGTCGTCGAATGTTCATCCCTACAGCACTGAAATTTTGCTTTGTTTCTCATATTGCTGGTTCGTCTTGGTGGACATGACTTTGTATTTACCATCCACTCAAACATAGTAACAGCTATACCAATGACATCTGGGATCCATTCTCGAATCCTTAACACGTTATTCTGATCTTTATCGTCATATCTCTGGACGAGGTTGTCTCCTATTATGGACAAGCGATTTGCAATTTGTGTTAGATCATCACTGTTTCGCCTTAAGTCTGTATCATTCTCCTTCTGGTGCTGCCTCGATTTGCATTTGGTGTTGTTCCCTGATTTTTTAGGTTCCATTTTTGTCGTTGCGTTGTTTTGGCTATTATATCTCTCGTGGTGCTCTGCAAGATAAGAGAATCTATGTTAGCATGCTATTAATCTAAGCGGAGTGAGTTTAAAACGTTATATCTAGCAGTTGGTTTTGAGTTTTCCTTAGACCGCATGAAAATGTTGATCTGTAATTCCCCATGTCGATATCCTTCAAGAATTTTTGTTCAGGCAAAAAGACCAAATCTCTGGTATAGGGGTGAATGGATATTGGAACTTAAAACACATTTTTTTCTACATTATTATGTTATTTATTGTATTATTACGATACAAATCTTACATTCTACTTTACTACCCTGATTACTGTACTACACTACGGGGACGACACCATGAGGAGCGAAAGACAATGACTACCCCATGGCCAATACATAAAGACGCACAACATTAAACAAAGATAGAAAGAATGCAATCAAACTAAGTAAACTAATTACGAATACAATGTAAAGCGACAAAAAGTAGGTGCTAATGTATAGGAGTTTGCAGCAATGGAGCAATGGAATTTTTAGAATGAATGGTTCTGCTGTCAAAGTACCAATGCCTACAAATGATGCACCCATGTATTTCTAAATTAGCTATCGAGGAATACTTTAAAAAGGATTAGCCATTGATTAAAGCTTAATTCACATCGCTAGATTCAACCAAATTTGAATACAGTACTTTTTTGAGGACACCCGGTAGTTCCACAAATCATGAAAATGAAATGATAAAGCGTGAAAATTCCTTCATTTTACCAGTGTTTGAGACAGCGGATAGCTGTACGATGCATAACATACAGTTCTCTGTACTCACCATATACAGTTCCATTGACAAAGCACTAACATAAAATATATTCATAACTGTTAGGCCTGTTTTGTAATTCACGTACGATTTTCACTTCGTGGGCTTTGCAACTTGTGCATTATAAACCGCGGCTTGATCTCCCGCGGGTAATATTTATAGCACACCAATTCTGACGTCATTTTGAACCAAATTCGGATTTTGGACATTCGTAAACTAATCGTTCGATGTCGGTTGAACAACAACCATAGAATTGCCTATTAATAATAAATCGAATTTGTTATTTCCAGCTTGATTACCCTTTAGAATGAATCAGTTTCCAAGACGTCACATTGATTGCAAATACCAGTTAAAGGACTAAATCAGTTAAAAGCGCGACATCATCGAAAGAAGATTGTCATGTGACAAGAGCCTTATGATTATTAGGCAAAACAACATCTATTCAGAAAGAGGCTTAATTGCAGGTAAACGTGGCTGATAGTATCATTTGTTTGTAAAGATGTTGTTCAGCTCAA
This sequence comes from Aurelia sp. 3 sensu Dawson et al. (2005), assembly GCA_964020215.1. Classification (NCBI taxonomy): domain Eukaryota; kingdom Metazoa; phylum Cnidaria; class Scyphozoa; order Semaeostomeae; family Ulmaridae; genus Aurelia; species Aurelia sp. 3 sensu Dawson et al. (2005). Next base: position 26,285,129 of record OZ026573.1, on the reverse strand, counting down.
ACCATATCAATTATTCCATATTGCTGGTATGGTTTGTTCATCAAATCATGGGCGGTAGGAGACTGCTGTGTTAGCCTAAAAATGCTTAAATCGCCTCATAAAGAAATATATTCATTTAAACTTACGATGCTGTGGTTGTCTCTTTCTTCTTCATTGTCTTTGCCCAAATATTTCAACCAATATGCAACCACGAATGTGGCCTAAAGTGCCGCCATGTTGAATTGATTCTACGCATGCTTGAGGGATTCCCAATCCCTTCTCGTTTTCGCCTTTGGGGGCTTCCCAGAAACCCATATCGAGGCACAGTGCAGAATCAATTCAACATGGCGGCACCCTAGGCCACTTTCGTGGATGCATGTTGGTTGAAATATTTGGGCAAGAACCATGAAGAAGAAAGAGACAACCACAGCATCATAAGTTTGAATGAAAATATTTCTTTATGAGGCGATTTAAGCATTTTTAGGCCAACACAGCAGTCTCCTACCGCCCATTATTAAATTGAGTCAAAAATCACGACTTCCAGACGTGTTTCCAGGGATACTTAAGGATTTCTCTACCCTATTCAGCTCAACTCTTACTTGACAGAGAGAAATCCCCATTAACTACAGGGTGTCTAAAAAAATTGTTCGACGTTTGATTAAATATCAAAAAAATAACGATAAGATGAAATGGCTCATGGGAAGATAACCTTGTCCCTTGGATCATGGATCATGTTCTTGAGAAATATTGGCGAAAGTGTGCGAATTACTAGAAATGTTTCATAAATTGTGGAATTATGGCCCAGACTTTCATCAAATTTGTTGCATTATGGCGCCAAAATTATGTCATTTCCTGTCGTTCTAACCCTAACCCTAACCATTGGTACTTTGAGAGCAGATGCATAAAGTAGTTAATGTATTCAATAGAGATTTCTCTCTTAGTTAAAATTTGCGGAATTATGGGTACCAATTATTTAGACCAAATGGCACGTCCCCGACAGATGGTACGTCCTCCCTGAGCAAGTAATCAATACAGGGAGGGCACGCAGACCATTTGTGCGCAGTATGGGAAGGTGTTAGTTGCTCCTCAGTTGCTCAAAAAGATGACTAAGCGAACTAAATCATTTTGATTAGTTTATGAACTGTTCGCTTCAATTGACAGTATCTGTTTGTTATCAACATTACAAAGAGGAAGTTATTGATGACAACGGAGTCGAAATGTTTGCCAAACTTAAAGAGTTTTCTTTCTTTTCTGTTAATGTTAAGATCTTGAGTAAATTCAGTTTCTGATTCATCACTTTGCCGCAATGAGTAATTAAAGAGTAATTATTGTGTCAGATGTTCTTTAGTGAGGATCTCTTGATTGCTAGGAAAATCGCTTGAAACTTGCTTCTCGCTTGGAAATCACACAGAGTCTAGAAATAGTTCAAACTTTCCTCTGGATGCCTTCAAACTTGCCGTTTTCATTTCTGTTGATTTTATAAGTCAAATGGCCAGATTTTTCTAACTCATTGCATTGTTTATAACCTTAAAATTTATGAAACAGTTGCTGTTGCCAACATAACTCAAAATTTTCCAAGATTTCTCTTAGAAAGTACTAAACCGTCCTCAAACGTGAAATAAAAACCCAAAACTTCCTCTGCCTCACAGTCGTGGAGCCGTGACATTTCTGGATTCAGAAGTCACGTTATTATCAAAGGCACAATCATAAAAAGCAGATCTAGTCATTGGCTTAGTTATTCATTACGACCCTCTTGTGCCTTTGAATCAGTGTTTCTTCCTCAAATAAGGGGAGTCAAGTCCGTCAAATCCTTATCATCTTCATGAATTTCAATGTACGATTTCGAAGTTTTGGAAGCTTGACTGATTATATTCTTTTTTATTGTCTTTTGGATCCAATAAACACCATGTCAGTGTGCCTGTAACACTTACGGTGTAAGTGATGTACAAGGGATTCTTAGTGAGAGATCGAGGTTTCAATCAACAAGAATTTCAAAATTTGAAAAAATGATTTATGAAATCAACAATCTATTCATTTTAGACTAACACCTTTTGGTGTGCTTTCTGTGCCAATCATGTCTAACAGGTGATTTTAAGTAAGCAACGCCTTATTCTATGTCAGAGGGAAAGTTACAGCACACTCTAATTACTTCTGTGAAAAGGGGTGGGCATTGCTAAATGTTGATGTACTTACTCATGTGTGGTTGTCATTGGCCCTATGCCAGTAAAGTTGCTGTTCTTTGCACAGTTCAGTTTCAGTTTCCATTATAAAATTCATACAACATACAAGTTTCAATACAAAATACATTAAATGCAAGAATAAACAAACAATACAAGCACATAGAATTTGCATTCCTTGGCTATCAGACATAAAAGACCCTGCCGTATTTCAGCAAGAGGCAATATGTGCATCTTGCATGAGTCTATTGAAATTAATTGAATCTACTTTCAAAGGATCGTATTTGCTTGTAGCAGCTTGCCATTTGGTGTGTGATTTGCTCCTCCCCTTGTTTATCCACGCTACTTTAACAATCAATCTTATACATCGCAAGACAGAGATTGAGTGAGATCTAATTACTTTTATGAAAAGGGGTGGAAATTTCTAAATGTTAATGTATGTCACGTGAATTTATATACTCCATATGGCTGTTATCTGTTATAAGCCAGTTAGTTGCCTTGCAATGTGTATGTGTTGTACTCCCTAGTCATCACTGGACAGGCCTCTTTTGGGGATGTACTTGTACAAGAGGTAATGGATGTATCTTGTATGAGTTGAGTGAAATAAGTTGCTTTTATTTGCGAAAAATTATCTTGAAAGATCATGTACACGTTTAAGAGAATGAAACTTGTTTTGCTTGCGCACCTCTCATTTTCAGTTAGACGACTTTTAAATGGAGCATAATCTCTTAACAGCAGGCAAGATAGAGCGAGAAGTACTTTCTTTAGAGTTAAGGATGAAGAATTCTAAATGTAGATTATTTCACGTGAATTTTCATATTTCCATATGGCTATTATCTCCTTAAGGCAATTACATCTCAATGTGTTGTGTTCCCTGGTCTTCAGTCTTGAAAAAACCTGTTTTAGAACCCTGTTTAGAAAAGAGCTGATGTATCTATCTTGTATGATCTAAATAGTATTAGTTACATGTATCTTCAGGGAATCATCCTGAAAAATCATGTATCCTTTTGGCAGAATGCAATTTGGTTTGCTTTATGCACCACTCATATTCAGTTACATGACTTTATGTACACAAGGCTTAATCTCATAACAGCGGCAAGATGGAGCGAGAACTAATTACTTCATAGATAAGGGTGGAGAATTCTAAATGTAGATGTATTTCACGCGAATTTTCATACACTTATCCGTTTTAAGACAGTGAAGTTGACACTAAGTCGTTTATTTTCACCACCATCTGTCAACTTAAAACCTTAGATAATAATCAAATTCCCTTAATTAGCGTCAATATTAAATCCAGAGAACATACACAAGTGAGCGAATCATCTAAGTTACTCGCACCACAAATGGATTTGGCTTGATACGAGCTGATAAGATCAGTTCTGATCCACTTTATTCCGGAGATCTCCCGTTGTTGTTTATCTTTGAATTTATTGAAAGAAGCTTGATAAATTGCGCAGCCTGTCAAGATTACTGATAATCTTTCTGATAAATTGAAAACATTCTGGCTTTTTTGAGTTAATGTGATTCCAGAATCTAGCAATATAGCTAATCGCATTCCTTTCTTAACCTTCAATGACACGCCTTTGCTTTGAAATTCTGCAGTTTTGCATTCCGTTCAAGGCGGGGAATATCTACACGTATCATCTTCGATAGATCTTCAGCTATACTTTTTTTGTATTGCATTGCTACATATCATCTGAGGGTCATGTGCTCTTTTGCAGTAGAATGCAAGATGTTTTAGGCCCCATTTACACCATACCGTTTTCATTTCATATCGGATTGGAGGTTCTGTTTACACACGAAAACGATATGAAGTGTATCGGATAGGTGCGTTCTCGGTAAACAGGAGGCCAATCTGATATTATGCGGCAGAAAATTTTTACCTCAAAACACATTAAGTAAATCATGTCAAGGTATTGCAGAGCCCCATTTTCAGTACTCGGTTAATCGGTTAATCACCAAATTCTTCTCGCTAAACTGAAGAAATATGGTATTGATAGTCTCGAATGTTCATGGTTACAATCTTACTTAAAAACATACACCAGTACTATGAAATTAATAGTGCATGTTCTGAATTTGCACGATATTGATTGTGGAGTTTCGCAGGGATCATGTTTAGGACCACTTCTTTTTCTAACCTGCATTAATAACCCTCCATTATCACTCAATAAATGTAATCTGACAATGTATGCTGATGATACTAGCATTTCGTAAGCATGTCATAGCATTTCAAAAAACATCGAAGACTAAACAGAAATCCCCTCTCCGTTGTGTAAAGAAATGGTTGCAGGGTAACAAACTATTTTTGAATGTTGTAAAGACGCAGGCGATGTTTATAGGTGCCCGACCAAACCTGAAGAAAATTGATGAAAAGAAAGCAGGTACTTCAACCTTTTCTATTGAAGGCTCTGGCATAAATCTCGTTAACAATATGAAATATTTTGGCGCTCAACTTGACCACAGGGTCCCCAGGAAGTTGCAACCCCCCCCCCCCCGAATGATATGGAGGCCTTCCTCTTTAGCCTCCTTTGTGATTGCGAAGCTATGGCGTAATGCTTTGAGAGGGAGATCGAAAGCGAGACGCGCGAACAAATATCTCTCAGCATTATATATCGCTTCGCAATCACAAAGGAAGCTAAAAAGGATGACCTCTTTATCATTGGGGGGGGGGGTTAAAAAACTTCCTGGGGTCCCCGTGACTTGACAGTAATCTTGATTGCGATCAGCACATGAAAGTCTTATGTGGCAAAGAGTTTGTTAAGAAATTCGTATCGTACCGAAAGACACTTTGGTACAAATGTACAGAGGCATTGTCGAGATGGCAATAGCAGTTTCGCTTCTAATAATATCACTTACAGTTGGCCAATTTAGTTCCATAGCAGGCGTATCAAACTTACTTTCGGTTACAATTCTCGCCGCTCGATTTTGCAACTTTTCTAGGGTTTGCAGTTTAGTCGCCCCATTGCATCCCCCCACAAAACAACATTTCCGAAAATGGGGCTCTGCAATACCTTGATACAGTTTACTTAATGTGTTTTGAGGTAAAAATTTTCTGCCATATAATATCAGTTTGGCCTCCTGTTTACCGAGAACGCACCAAGATGGCTCACTACCGAAAATTTCAGAATTATGCAACAGTGAGAGGTGGTTGTATTGTAAAATGGGTCTCGTGTTCCTTCACTTTTGCCGCGTTTGCATTCGATATTTTCATTCATTCGGGTTGTTTTTCCTTCGTCGTGCTTGTTTTTCTTCGTGTGGACTATTTTGCCTGCCGCGGCTTCTTTTCTAGGATTACTCAGGTTCTGCATTCGGTACTCACATGGTGTACACGTAAGGCATCATGCATCTTTAGTACTAGGTGTAGTACGGCTTTAGACAGCCCACCATTGTCACATTAGGTAATTTATCTTCCCTAGTCGTACCGACAGTGCTTGCCACCCAAGTTTATTGTAGTAATTCTCTAGATCTTCAGGAGCCGACACGTTAGTCACGTATCCATCGAAAACGTATATATACCAGGTACAATTGTCATTTTAGTAAGTTCGTATCAAGCTAGACACATAAGCGCTTGGAAAAGGCTTTGATGCTAGTTTTCGTGAAAGATTTCGTGTTCGCAAGAAACAAGTCTTTTCTCTGTGTTCGTCTGCCGCTCGCTATTTTGCCGTGGAACTGGGAACAGTTTACAGTATACCAAGTAATAATAAGTTAAAAACACAAAAACATTAAGTTAAAGTGGCTCGCTTCTGATATAAATTTCAAACTGCTACACACTGGGTGTCCTATCTCTTTTTTTATTCAATCTAAAAATTTACATCACAAATTACCACTACTTTACAATACTACGACGACGATACCAAGAGCAGCAAAGTACAATGACAACCCTGAGGCCTTAGAAAGAAGCACAATTAAAAAGAAAAACATTTAAACGAAAACCAGGCACAACTATTAATAACAAAAAATAAACAAAACAAACAGGTCTTGCAAAGAAAGAGTGCTCGGTGGCTGCGAGGTTTGTAGCAGAGTTTGGAGAGAGCTTACTCCAAACAACCGGTTTCCTGGATGAATTGTAATGTTTCCTCGAGTATATTCCTGTTAACATCATTAGGGAGGTTTTCATCTCCATACTTTTTCTCTCATGGTGAAACTAGATTGCAATGCAAACTTTGCAAAAATTGTGAAGTCGAGCAACACCACAACTCTGGTACTGACATGGGGGCAAATTTGAGCTTTTAAGATTAATGTTTCAGATCTGCAGGCACCTATATCAACAAGAAACTTTTTAAAAGTGATTAACCATTGATTTCAGCTAAATTCTCATCGTTAGATCCAACCAAATATGTATACTTCTTCTAAGACACTTGGTAGTACTCTTTATCAACACAAAAACTTTATTGAACTTTAGAAGGTTGAAGGTTTTTTAATTCTGAATTGGTTTTGAATTTATTTTGAATCGATTTTCGATGAAATAGTAAAAATATGGCTTTTGAGCATCGGTGAAAATTTGTAGATAATTTTTCCGAAACCTTACATGGATTATCGGATTTCACTACCATTCAATATTCCACGTATTAGCCCATTATTTATCATCACTGATTGCACTTCTGCGAATTTAGCCGTACGAAAGCGGATCACCTTCAAAATCCATGCGAATACATTGCTCAATTTGAAGTCCTACAGCTGTCAAAGTTTACAGTAACTCAAACAAATTACTCGCACTTATGACGCAGAAGCTAAACCAAGAACCTGTTCAACGACGTAATGGGTGGATTATGAGATTATGTTTGTAAACGAGGTCGTTGCAAAATGGTACCAGGAGTGAAATACTCCATCATTATATATCATTAATTCTACTCGTAGGTAGTTCATACTGTCCAGTAACAGTCCATCGAACATGTTTCAGTTTGAGCGAAAAGATTGAATCTATTTTGATTAATCTTAACTTTTGATTTGAAATTAGATTTTTGGAAGCATAGGTTTAGGGATTTAACAACGGTTCTAGAAATGTGAACAATCAATTCTTGGTTCTTCTACCGATGTACGGTTCTTTTATAACGTAACATCAATTGATTTTCAAAGTTTTGAGAATTTTGACAAATTTTTACAAAATCTTACGAATTCTTAAAAATTTGGAAAGTATTTTGTAATTTTCAGTCCCTCCCTCAGTTACTCGAATGAGAAAAGCAATCACCAAAGCGAAAATACGGCAAGAACCCGGAAAAAAAGAAAGCTGTGTTTTAGTTACTATCGTTTTGGATGCTATTCTTACAAGGACTAGAGGTCGGCTCATTCTGCTTTGAGTATATTTCTTGTGCATGGAAATCAACAATTTGCATCTTTTGGCAAGGGTGTCATGACATCTTCATCAAAAAAGATTCTGTTGAGGTTTCGAAAGTTTCTTTGGCTTAATCGTTGGTTGAGTTTTTTAACTCTTTATCCCATTAATTAACTATTTTGTTACATGCATGTCGCTCGTAGAAACGTGTATATCATAAAAGTAAGATTAAAGTTCCGTGTTCTTCATAATCTGTAACTGATCGATGTTCACGTTAGTTGAGATTTTATTTACCAATAGCTAAGCGATTCCATTCACGCTAAATGCAACGCATTGGATAGCTATACGGCAAACAAATAGAATCTGCTGCCCATGAGCATCACAAAATTGTAATCGAAAGAAGCTGTGTCTACAGTAACCACTTTTTCAAAACAGCTTGTTTAGTTTTCCCTTCAAACCTATGGAAGTTTCTAATAGAAAGGTACCATTTCTTTTGGTAGCATTTCTCAAGGAAATCAGCCTGAGGCTTCATAAGATACGATCTTTATTTTACAGATTCTTACTGTATTTCTTGGTATCCACAGCCCATTCTGTGGTGTTCTTGAAGTCGCAAATTGTAAGACACGAAAAGTTGAAAAAAACTAGTGCCAAATCATAAGAAATAAGACACGAGAAGTAAAAACTGAAGCTCGACCTACCTCAATCTTTACTCTGCCAGCTTCTGCTTATCTTCGTGCGTTTACTTTTGTAATATTTGCGATTATAACATCCTGCTACATCGATAGATTTATATATACAGAGAGGCTTCATTAAATATTAATGCCCAATCTTACTATGTGTAAAATACAGGTGAGGTGAAACCTATGTCGCCAAACGAGTGCTAACATTTTCCTCTATCACTTTAACCGTATGTCACGAACTGCACAGCAACATGTGATTTGTTTTGCTTTTAGAGGAGTAGTAAATAGGGCAACATTCATTCATTTATATCTTGCTCTTATTCATTCGCAATTCTATATTCTCTATTTAACATTACACGCATTTTTTACAAGAAACTTTTCATAGGAAACTTGTCAACTATCAGATCGCCTAAGAATTGAGAAATTCCAGTACACGTATTTTTTCATAAGAAACTAATAATTTTGGCCACTTTCTTAAAATTATCAGATTTTTAGTAATCAGAGTTTCTTAGGAGTATTTTAAAGGTTCTATAACAATCTTCATGTTCACTACCTGTGCCCTCGTAATTGTTTCAAAGAGAAAAATTTGGTTTTCGGGCATCTCTGAGCTATAGGAGGCCTCATTTTGGCCTTTTGGATGATCTATTAAAGGTAGAGTGCGGTAACAACACTTATTTTGCAGAATATTAGATGACGTTCTGGCTGGCGTTGCCGTCCTGGTTTCGTAAACTCTCTAATAAAGAAAATGCAATTCGTCACGGGTGAGAGGTATCGTATCCACTGCCCATGTATTGCTCTGGGACCGAAAATTGATGTCTTATAACTCTCGAGAGAAGCCATTGAGTATTGTTCTGTGTAAGGAGAGTCGAGTCCTTACAATTTGATCAATGTTTTAGTCCTTCGTTCACTCATTTTGGAACCATGAAATTTTCATGATTTTAAAGTTACCGATACTTCTAGCGCTGTTAGGCCAGCGAAAAATATCAAAAAAATACTTTCAATCTTTCGGCTCTTAACTGGAATTTGAATCATTTAAATCTGTGAAGTACCCTTGGTGTTATGAAGTTTTTAAAATGGGAACTTCTTTCTGGCTCACCCGCAGAGCTGCAAAAAGTTGTTGACCTTCCTCCAAACCTGAAATTTATGCTCTCAACCTTCCTCATTTTAACACAATATAAAATTACTGGAAAACAGCTCGACGGTGTTTGTAAACCATACAAAAACATGTAATTAGGGACCTTCCCATATAATTTGTCTGCTTGGGTGCAAGTAGCAGAGCTCTAACCAGGTTTCAATACAAGGGAGGCCACAGTCTTCAGGAAGCTATTTATTAATTGAAAGGTATTGGGGCAATGAAAGGAGAACAAAGAGGTCAAGGTGAGAACATCTAAAAGCTACTGGGTGTCCAAAAATGTACTCCTGTTTGCAAAATCGCCAAAATTTGATTACGAAAGTTATCATAAATTTTTTCATCTCTTCTATCAACAATTCAAAGATATTTAATGGTGGTGAACTATCTTAACGGGTATGAAATAATGCAGCGAAAACCAGAGACGCAAAAACACTGCAAACCTACAAACCTGGTTTGGAGGAAGGTTTTGGCCAAAAATTGAGGAAGGTTTAGTTGTCAAAAATAATATTTTATATTGCTGGCATAGATTTAGAAAATGAATCATCAATAAATACATAGACCCATTAAAAATCATGTCAACAGTATGCAGATGGTGAGGTTATATTTCAAAACTATATCAAAGAAGAAAAATCAGATTTGATCAGACAATGTGATGAAAGAGAGAACGTCTATGAGGACATATGCATATGTGTCTGGAAAAGAAGATTTTTAAAAGCGTCCCAGAAAAGTACTTCTGCTTGCGAAATCACCAAAATTTTATTGTAAGGCTGATCTTCAAATTTCTTTTTCTTACCAGTAGATAAAAAAAAATTATTTTTGCGGGCAAAGCTGATCTTTTGATTTATTTTTCGATTAAGTGAATCAAACTCTTTTAGTGCTGCCTGGCTTTGAAGCCTTCTGCAAGAAAGCACTTAGTCTATGTTTATTTGAGTACTTTCCCTTGTTCTATTGAGTTTCTTGTTTAGTCATGAATCTCAGAATGAAACGTGAAATGTCATTGTGGACTTGAAGAATACTGCAAAATTGTCAATGTAACGGTTATTAAAGGCAAGATTAGCGATGTTGCTTGAACACTGTTGCTTAGAATGAGGTTTTCGCTGCATTATTTCATACCCGTTAAGATAGTTCACCACCATTAAATATCTTTGAATTGTTGATAGAAGAGATGAAAAAATTTATGATAACTTTCGTAATCAAATTTTGGCGATTTTGCAAACAGGAGTACATTTTTGGACACCCAGTAGCTTTTAGATGTTCTCACCTTGACCTCTTTGTTCTCCTTTCATTGCCCCAATACCTTTCAATTAATAAATAGCTTCCTGAAGACTGTGGCCTCCCTTGTATTGAAACCTGGTTAGAGCTCTGCTACTTGCACCCAAGCAGACAAATTATATGGGAAGGTCCCTAATTACATGTTTTTGTATGGTTTACAAACACCGTCGAGCTGTTTTCCAGTAATTTTATATTGTGTTAAAATGAGGAAGGTTGAGAGCATAAATTTCAGGTTTGGAGGAAGGTCAACAACTTTTTGCAGCTCTGGCGAAAACCTCATTCTAAGCAACAGTGTTCAAGCAACATCGCTAATCTTGCCTTTAATAACCGTTACATTGACAATTTTGCAGTATTCTTCAAGTCCACAATGACATTTCACGTTTCATTCTGAGATTCATGACTAAACAAGAAGCTCAATAGAACAAGGGAAAGTACTCAAATAAACATAGACTAAGTGCTTTCTTGCAGAAGGCTTCAAAGCCAGGCAGCACTAAAAAGAGTTTGATTCACTTAATCGAAAAATAAATCAAAAGATCAGCTTTGCCCGCAAAAATAATTTTTTTTTTATCTACTGGTAAGAAAAAGAAATTTGAAGATCAGCCTTACAATAAAATTTTGGTGATTTCGCAAGCAGAAGTACTTTTCTGGGACGCTTTTAAAAATCTTCTTTTCCAGACACATATGCATATGTCCTCATAGACGTTCTCTCTTTCATCACATTGTCTGATCAAATCTGATTTTTCTTCTTTGATATAGTTTTGAAATATAACCTCACCATCTGCATACTGTTGACATGATTTTTAATGGGTCTATGTATTTATTGATGATTCATTTTCTAAATCTATGCCAGCAATATAAAATATTATTTTTGACAACTAAACCTTCCTCAATTTTTGGCCAAAACCTTCCTCCAAACCAGGTTTGTAGGTTTGCAGTGTTTTTGCGTCTCTGCTCACCCGGTATTCTATTCAGCTGAAAATGGGTATACATCTTAAATACCCGTATGCCAAGAATACATCTTGATAAAAAGTTCTTCGTATGCTTATCCTAATTTATAGTGGAAGCATAGATGATTAGGTGCTGCAGTTGTGCTTGATTGCTGCAGCTTTGTTCCTTCGCGGAGGAAACAGTTATTTACTACGACGGAGGAGCTAGCGCATACGCATAAAGATACAAAGTTTCCTCCGCAGGAACACATATGCTGAAAAATAACTGAGGTGCGTAATTACCCATGATGGAATAGAGGTGGAATAGCGACTCTAAGGCTTTAAAGACCCTGTGCTACCCATGATCAATTCTGGTCTGACACTGAATTTCATGCTGTATGAAAAAGATTATGGCATAGCAATCGCAAGGCTTTATTGCCGTTTCAATCTTAAAATGAAAGTTGTTTCCCAAAAGTAATTGAAGGATTAGGGAAGCTATTCTCCTTAGAGCTATTTATTTCCCCATATTCTTTGGTCAAAGTGAGTTGTTTACAGTAACTGCGATATTTTGCTGGTTTGTGCGCGTACAAAGGATCATGGGGAGCACACGGTCTTTAAACTATCGTAACTTATTTCTGTCGAGAGTTGGCCACTACAGTCCTGTTCAACTTGTGCCTCGTTTTGCTTGTTAAATGCTAGATTTTTCTATGGATACCAGTCAGCAATATTCATCGCAGAATGGAGCACGTCCCATGTCGAATGTTCATTATTTGATACCTTCCCCGCCTTTAATTCAATGAATCTACAGCTTGATCAAAAGATCTGCTTGTTCGTCTGCTAGATTTGTCTGGCGACATTAAGGTGTGATTTTTCATGTGGCCGTATTCTTGTGTGATCTTCTGAAGTGCTGCATATTGCAGCTGAAATGGCCTGCTTCTGTTTCGTCATTGTTGTTAGGCCTGAAATCGCCCAGAAAATGTGCACGCAATAGTCCAGGTTTGAAAACAAGCGTAATGGTCTGTCGCCATTTGGCCTACGTGCAACGGGAAGCGCTTAATAGGTATCACGCAATGTTTGCAGTCACGATTTTAGTAAACATCAAAATGAAAGTAGATAATTTCGATGAAATAGAGAAGATGTTGATACTTTTTAGAAGGTATGGTCGAATTGGTACTCCTAAACTCAGTCCTGCACGGTGTCCTTTCCTGGTTTCTTTTGTTCCAGCGTGGCAGCGCACCAGCTACCAATCTCTCAGCCCCCTCTTTTCGACGTTTAGGGCTCTCTTTATAGGTAATATTGAATATGAAACCAGTATTTGAAACCAGTGTGCCTTGCACGTGGCATCACTTTATCATTCTGTGGACTGCATGAAAATGGCGGCAACAACTGTCCACAAAAGGCGTGCACGTAATTTTGCATACGGAGCTGTTAATAAGAAACTCAACCCTCATATCGCCAAAAAATTAACTCCAGTACTGGGAATAACTTAAAGAGAATCGACATGGTTAAAAGCTAGCCCGGGCGAGGTCAAAAATGTAATGTATTGTACTCGACAACTTAGACGAATCCGGTTTATTGTGTAGCTAAAGAAACAATGGATTTGTGGGCGTTTCCTTAGTTTATTTATAGTGGCTACGAGATATAGCTGTGTCTATTCCCTTTGAGAAACTATTATCTTAGAAAGCCAAAATCCTTAACATAGTTTTTACTTTCACTTGTTTCCTGCATTGATATTACTCATCAGAGCGGAGTGATTTTGCTCCGCAAAACAATTATGAATGTAATTATGACTTGATGATTGAACTAGGGCGGCACAAGAAGTTATGTGTTGAGGAAAGAGTTTGCAAGAAATGTAATAATAATGCTGTTGAAGATGAGATTCACTTTCTCTGTGAATGTCCCATGTATGACGATTTACGAAAGCTGTATTTCAACTTTGATTGGACAAATCCCCCGATTGATAGAACTGAACTTTTTAAGCAAGTATTGACCGATGAAAGTGCAGAAAATACAAGAGTTTTAGGAAAATTTCTAAAAGAAGCATACCTTAGACGAAACAGCGAAATGGATATTCCACAGCCTACATCCTGTTGATTACTGTTGATTCGCTCTTTTCTTTTTAATTGTTCTTGTTGCTGTTACAGTTATGTTTTTCTGTTTCTCTCATTTGATTTTTTTTTCTTATTCTTTATTTAGTTTATGTAGATCTGTAGTATTACTGCCATGCCTTGTAATAGGTAGTGCATTTGAAAAAAAAAAAAAATTCGTTACGAAATGAATCCGGTATCTTGTGAACACAGCCTCAGAAGGTACTTGACTCACGTCTAAACATACCCTGGGTACCAGAGCCTCAAAATTTAAATGAAAGAAATTGGTAAGAGGAAAAGAGAGAAGGAAGAAAGGAGAAAACTTACTTTCCTTCCTTATTTTTTCTTTTTATTATTTTTTGGCTCTGGTACCCGGGTAGTCTAAACATCGGAAGGCTTCAAAAAACATTGCTTTGAAATTTTCACGAGGGAACAGGAAGTGAACACCAAGACTGCTATGAAACCTGTAACAGTGGCGTAACGCACGGTAGTTGGGGTTAGAGCAACTCCTAAGGGCCCCCGAGCTTTGGGGGCCTTACGATTTTCAGTAATGTACTGATGTAGCTTTGGCGAAACAGCATGTCGTTTTGATTCACACTGAATTCTTTAGCGCCCCTCCAAAGAGACCCAAAGACTTCTAATGAATTGAACACCGCAGTGAGTGGAACTATCTGCAAGTTCAGTTTGGTGTAGTTGGTGTAAATGGCAAATTTTTCAAAAATGCCTTGCTACCTTCTAGCGAATATGAACGTTTTCGAGGATGAATTTACCAAAATTCGTTTCATACCTGAACTTAACATTTGAATGTTTCCTTGGGAAGCATGTCGTCGACTACTATCCTTTTTTCTGAATTCGATGATGGAAACTCAACGAAAGATTCGTTTTCTGATATTCTAAAGAGCATGGTTCAAAAAATTTTCCCAATGGGCTACCTCAAGTGTAGCTCGCTTCGCAATCACTCTTGTGCAAATGTACCTTCATTAAAATACTTCCACAGACGCCGGTTATGAAGGTTTTGATGTGCTGGACTCAAGTTGATTTTGGCGATATTGATGTTGGAAATTTGGCAAACTTTTGTTGATCTATCTGCCGCCTCAGGGGCCCCCTGCGTAGCTAAATTACTAAGGGCCCCTAGTTGCTCCGTTACGCCACTGACCTTTAAGAAACTCATAGAAAACTCCGAGTGCTCAAAATCTGATAACCTTAAGAAATTTCCAGTATTGGCCCAAATTCTTAGTATCTTGTGAAGATACGTGCATTCAGAAAGCATGCCGGTCGCAAAGGCATCGTGCTTGCAAACAGTGGCATAGCAGAGATGGCAAAGAATCAGGTTTTCCACCATTCCATTTAGAATTCGCTGGACCGATTTATAGCTAGCTATAACTAATTTAGGCCCACAATGGATTCCGCATCCAGGAATGGGAATCTTTTGGTAATGTGGCCGTGGCCTGATACAAGTTTCTTATGAAAAACGTGTTTTCATGCTGCTGTGACGCCGCAGAGATGAGCAACGTATGAACGTCAGCAAAGAGGCAAATTGTTTTAACTTTTAGTGTTTGTTTATATTTTGCGCGTTTGTTTATATTTTTTCGTAAGAACCAGTCACAAAGCTCTGCTTTCACGTGACTTTGTTATGGTTTTTTAATAATGGCGTCCGTCCTGCAGACCCTAGATGTGGGGCATTTACGGGGGTTCTCGCTTTGTTCAAGAACAAACGCACATTAATTCTTGACAGTTTTAGGAAAATTTAAAGCATACTTTAGAAAACAGATTTTTTTTCCCGAATTTTCCCCGTGTGGCTGAAAATGAAACTCTTTCTAAACTCGAAATGATAGCATCTTCTTTCTACTGATTGGGCGCACTGTGCACACCAAAGCCTACTCGACAGATGTTTTGTTCGCTTGATTACGAGCAGTTTCCACTTTCCTTTGCGATCCAGTCTCCTGAAAAAAGGAAATGAATATGTTCATAATGCTTTCTAACCGTATAAGTGGTGGAAGGGTAAAAGCTAGCTCAAGATTTAGATGCCATTTCGAGGCCTGTCAATTCATTCTTGTAAGCAAAGAAAGGCAGATCATGTAAGACCATTTGTCAGAAAATTTTGCTCTGTTGTCGGAATTTTCGTGATTTAAATGACAACTTTTTGGAGGATTATGAGGAGAGCTAATGCATAGAAACATGAATTTATTAGTGTTAAAACATACATTCCAATAGAAATTATTGAATTTATGGCATATCTTTAATTGATATTCACTTATTGTGTTGATTTGAAGGTTGGATTGCGAAATGTGGCCAAATTTTAGTAACTGAGGAGTTAGATCGGTCATATAATGCATAAATTTACGCATGTTCCTACAACTTTTGTTGTTGCTGTTGTTGTTGATGGCCTTATCGTCGGAAAATTTTGGTTTTTTTTTGTTATATTCATCTAAAATTTTACAATACATGCTACACCTACATCCTACTATACTTCCTAATTACTATACAAACTACACAAACACTACAGGGACAGGACCACAAGGAGCAAAGGACAATGACTACCCTGTGGCCATTAACATAAAGACATGTAAATATTAACTAAATGAAACCTACAAAACACTAAACAAACGATTAATTACTCGAATCCGTTTCACATTGGATGTCAGGCGAGCATAAGTAAATGTGCTGAACCGTCATTTGTTTAGCATGGATAAGTTCCCTTATTTTGGTTTTTCGCCCCCCTAGGCAATCATAGCTGGTATCGGCCCTGGTGAGCATCTGTCAAAAGAATTTCAAAAAGATTTTCAATCCTCATTGCGATAAATGTAGAGTCCTTTATGATTTGATCAATGTTTAATTCCTTCACGCCCGGCCAAAATTTAGCTTAACAGGAAAACCTAATGTAGATTGTCGTTTTCCAGGGGGTACCATAATCAGTGATTCAGTAAGCAATAGATAAATGCAATGTGCATAACCTTTCAAATCAATCAAAATTCCAAATGCTTTACCCCCTGAAAAATTTGCAGTTCTCAATGAATACTGTTCGGCCATATGGCCCTTCCGTGGGTGAAAGGGTTAAGGCCCTTTTTCAGTTATTTTAAAACTGTAAAATTTTTGTAACGTTGAATTTACATGTATTTCTAGTGTTTGTAAGACAGCGAGAAAAATTATAAAAAATACTTTGATCTTTAGGCTTCTAACTAGAATTTGAACCATTCAAATCTGTGAAGTACACTCTATTAAAGTGGAACTTTTGTCTGGCTCACCCGGTATGTCAATAATTTTTCCACAACATATAAAAAAGTTTTTGAAGAGACCCAAAGAGCAATGACACTAGAGATTTTGCCACACCTTATCCTAGTGCTGGTCTTGTGTTTCCAATAATTCTGTTCCAAGACTGGTTCTGAAATCTTCATATGGCAAATTCAGCTCCGTTGTTTGCCTAAACTTACCCTGGGTACCAGAGCCAAAAAATAATTTAAAGATATAAAGAAGGATTTACAGGACGAAAATCAAAACCTGATGGCACTATGCCCCCCTGCCCTGCATGGTCTCATTTACTTTTATCATGATTCCAGGCTATGGACAGAGCACATCGTATTGGTCAGAAGAAAGTCGTCAACGTATATCGGTTGATATCGCGTGGCACGTTAGAAGAAAAGATCATGGGGTAAGCTCTTTTTCATTCACTATGAGAAGCTATTTCGAAGTTTTTTGCAGTCTTCCTTCTCCAAGCCAAGCCTGATTTCCGTTGGTGGAATATTCTTTAGTCTACACGCAGGCGTAACATTCTTACGACATTTTCCAGCTATCTGATTGGCTTGCAGAAAAGCAACGTCACTCGAGTGTAGAAACCCACGCCACTGTCAGGCAGGACTGCTGTTGCAAACAATAAAAATTTCTTGTGAGATAAATTTTCTGCCTTGTAGTGGAGTGGAAAGTCATAAACCGACCCGCAGGGGGAGTCTAAGTTTGAGGGAAGCAACGGAGATGTGCCTGCCAAAGGAAACATTTCAGGACCTGTATACACCTTTTCAACTGAGCGGCCTCGTTTTGGAATTTTTCAAAATTTCTTTAGCTGGCGTCGTATGAAATTTCTGGCTCCATATTCACATTTAACACTCTAACTTTAGTCTAATTGCAAATTTTCATGATCTTTGTGTTAGCAAATTTAATTGTATGGGGAAAACAAATTTGAAAATCTGTAAGGGATTTGACCGTGAATAATGACAGAGGGTGTAAAGTTACACCCGGAACGAATATGACGGTTAGTTCCCATAGAAATGCTCGAATTTATTATCGCCATGAAATCGAAAGCGCATACTCTAGGAATATGAAAATTCGCAATTTCAGTAAACTTGGGACACTGAATCCAAATCCATGGTCAGAAATTTCGTGTCAAGAAATTTTTCAAAAATTTCCAAAACGATGTCATTAGTTGAAAAGGTGTTTTTTGTTTTTGTTTTTCAATTTGTTTTTAGTGGGCTTGTCAGGGTTTGTAGCTACTGAAAGCTAATTTAGGCCCACTGTGCATGCCGCATCCAGGCGTGGGACCCCCGGTTTAACGTCCCTAAGGACGACGAGGTGAGTTGTGAGGTCAGGCCTCCGAGGTCACCCATCCGGAGTTTGACCTCACTCGACCAAGCTTATCTTCAGTTACCTGACGAGAACTGTTATGTTTAGGCCACTCGGCTACTCACCTCCCAATACAATGTATTGTGTATTGGAAACACAATGCATGTCCTTGAAAAATGTGCAGTAAAATGGCTAGAGTTGTTTTTCTTTAGCTTCTTCCATCTGTCCTTTGAAATTAAGGAACGGGTATAATCCTGCCCCACTCTTTTTACTCAAATTGAGACCCCGTGGGTAGGCACATCCCCATATGCTCGATCCATCTATATGCTAGCGGCCGAGTCAAGGAAAAGTTTGCCCATATGGCGGGCTGGGCTTGGAATAAGAAGGGTAAGAGAAGTATGCCGCCGATATTCAAAACTGGAGCGTTAAAGGCTAACTTTGTTGACGAAACTTTGTTGGTAAAATCGCTCATCTTTAAGATCCAAAAATTGGAAAGATGTCTCCAAGGGCCATTTAATTGGAACGAGAATCCCACATTCCATTGGTCCTTGATTTCCTTGCGATCGAATTTAAATTCTAGAATGGAACCTCTAGAACGAACGGACACCTATAGACCAATTTTATCGTCTATCCTCTAGAAAGAACGGACACCTATAGGACCAATTTTATCGTCTGTTGTAGAGAGGTGTCCGCTGTATGGAGGTGTCACCTTTTGTTATACTTTATTTTGCGACGAAAATATTTTTCTGTTTTTCGGAGGTGTCCGTTGTTTGGTGGTGTCCGTTAATAGAGGTTCCACTTTATTTCTTAAATTGACAAAAATTGTATTGAATATAGACTTCAATGCCAAACAAATAGTGGACTAAAAATAGACACCATGTAACACATCAGCCTTTGCTTTATCGTTGGTAACAAGACATTCATTTTGAACACTTCTTGTTGCTTTGCCCTTCTTTTGATTTGCTACGACAAGATCTTCTCGCTGGAGTTCTGGCAATATTGCGACCATTCGGACTGGACAACCTTTCAAATAAGGTCCTGACGCAATACTTGCTGTATGGCAATGAAGATCTATTGATCTTAACAGAAAGATTCTGGAGTTGACATTAGCTTTTATCCATAACACCGGTCGGTTTGATTGAGGTCATTTTTAACTTTGTCATACGCCAAGTAACCATCAAGTCCCTGTACTTACTTTTTTTCGTCCTCTGTTTCTTCTGTTATTTTGAGTAACTACATTGTATTATTTTACTTAATGAAAATGAACGATTACGGAAAAGACAGTGGTATTATCTTGCAACGAAATCCCTGGCTTTCTACATTTAATTCATCAATTAATTTGACATAATTCGATAGAAAGCAGGGACATTATTCTGATATACCTCTCCCACAGTTTTTTATGCCGCAATCGTTCATTGTGATTGATTTATAGGTTGTAGTTAGCGTATGGTGATTAGTTTACACGTATTCTTCGTTTCCTTTTTGTGTATTGTCCTACTAGCGTTTGTTATTTCTTGTTATATGTAAGAACATGGGGTAGCCATGCAGTTTTGCTCCTCATGTTATTGTCCCTGTAGTGTTGTGCAGTTGTATAGTATTGATATGTAGAGTAGGTAAGCATGTATTGTAAGAATTTTATATGGATAAAAAAAATCATTTTGATCATTTATTGGCCCAATTTTAGAGGTAATATTCTTCCTTGTCACGCTTTTGTATATCCTCGAGAAGTCTTTACTGCATGAAGTGTCTTGAAGTTCTGTTTTCCACTAGTTTGACTCAGCCTTTCTCACAATATCGTTCTTTAACCTCTTGTAATGTTGCCATTCTTTAGATGTTTTCGGTATGATGTTCCTCTGTATTTCTTTTGTAATTTGTACCCTATGGTTCATCATATTTCTTATCTCACTATTGTCCCGCGGGTAGGGAATCAGTTCTTATCTTTGCGTTTCTCTTTTGTATTTGTGAATCTTTTATTTCATTATACATCCTTTGCCAACATTGTGTTATTTGTCGACATTATCAAATACAGAACATATCCACCATAGAGCTGCTTCCACATCACTCTTATATGCTTTTACACATAGTTTTCTGTAGTCTGTGACTGTTGCCACCATGGGTTTAGTCTTCTTCCTTTGCAATGCATGTTTGAAGTATATGAGCTTGTGGTCTGCTATGCAGATATCATGCACTGCACTAGCCTTCACCTTAGTTATATCTATGACAATCATGAGGTCAATAACTGATCTTGTACCGGGTGAGCCAGAAAAAGTTCCCACTTTTGAAAATTCATAGCACCAAGAGTACTTCACATATTTAAATGAATCAATTTCTAGTTAAAAGGCAAAAGATCGAAGAATTTTTGTGATTTTTCTCACTGTCTGATGAGCACTAGAAATATACAGGTAGATTCAACGTAATAAAAATTTCATGATTGCAAAATGACTGAAAAAGGGCCTAAAACCTTGATCAAATCATAGAGGACTCCTAGCAGACTCATACAAAGTAAGTATTTCACTCATTTTTATATACTTTACATTTTTGATGAGTAAGGTCATAAGTCTCAAAGTGAGCGAAAAAATATTTAAAAAAAAAATAAAAAAGATAGCGATAGTGAGTAGAGTCCTTCCAATTTGACCAATATTTTAGGCTCTTTTTCAATCATTTTGCAACCTTGAAAATTTTATAGAATTGCAATTTCCGATACTTGTAGTGTAGTACTAGCAAGACAGCGAAAAAATTACAAGGATGCTTCGATCTTCAGCTCAGTGAAGTACACTTGGTGCTATGAATTTTCAAAAATGGGAAATTTTTTCTGGCTTACCCGGAATTTTCAGTTTCTTTTGTTGCTTCCTTTATCGTGTCTTTTAAGATTAAAGCTATTTAGGAGTCGTGCTATTAAGGAGGGTTCTTAGTTTCTGGAATGGAAGAGGCTGCTACGGTTTCTTATGAGTAATTTCTTATAAAAATTGGTACTAACAGTTTATCATATAATTTTTTGCAGGTTGCAGAAATTCAAACTAAGCATAGCAAATACAATTATAACTCAAGATAACTCCAGTTTACAATCAATGGACACTAGCCAACTGCTCGACCTGTTTTCTGTTGAGAAAGATAAAATGGCACAAAAGGAACAAGCAAATAGAGACGCAAACACAAAAATGTCCATGAAAGCGATCATAGAAGACCTTGGGGAATTGTGGGATGAGTCGCAATACGAAAATGAGTATAATTTAGATAGCTTTATTCAAAGCTTGAAAACAAAATGAAAGGTTAGGCAGTATAGGTTTAAATAGTTGTAAGAAGCTTCCAGAATACAGGGAATTTTCCTCTGGTATAAATTGTGTCCTATACTGAAATGCACTCATTTTCTTGGAAGAAGCTAAGGTCTTGGGTTGGTAAGTAGGACACTTTTTGCTGCCAAAAGTTTCTATTGCATTTCTTATATGTTCAATCCGGAAGTGCAGAGTAAATTAATTTTTGTCAGAAGGGCTCCCTAATTACGTAATAAGACCTCAAAACAAGTAACAACTTTATTTGCACTCAAGACAATGTCAAAGGAGAGTTTCAAAACATTGTCCAATGGAAATTACCAAAGTTTATCAGTCTTTTTATAAATAGTTATCAAATCGTCCTTCTCATTTACAGTCGAGGCAAGAGTAGTGTGACCGATTGAAATAGATTATGCGAATATTAATCGTAAAATAATTCAATATTGATTTTCAAGAATCAAATGATAATAATGTTTTCATTCAACTGAAAGCCCCTACACTGTGTTAAGTTGGACAATAGTTCAGCGGATGTGTGTGCTTGAGGAAGACAAAACAAGGCATTCAATGTATTTAGCAGTACGAGGGCCCTTACACCACATGTCATATCATTATTCGAATTATTATTCGATTAATAATCCATTGATGATTTGGACAAATCAAATATTTTAGGATTATGCTGGTCACACTACTCTTGCTTTGACTATAAATGGTTTAGTCATTCTATTTTGCCATTTTTTGATTGGAAAAGTTTAGAAAGAATTAAAATATTCATAAACCTTAGATTGATAGAGGAAGATTGGTATAATCATCAACAAAACTACAGTTCTAAAGGTCTATAATACGGTGTTAGGCAGAACTCTATTGATTTTCTTGTTTATGATTCAATAACTTGATGTTGTTACAAAAAAAGAAGATGCTGTTTTTCTGAAAACAATCAAATATCACAAATGCTCAAAATAAATAATATCAGAGTATCTACGCAGAATTCTCTTCAAGGTATCAAATCCAAGGAAGATTCGATAACCATTTCTCTAACCTTGTGAAGGTCAAATCCAGCTAATTATGATTTTTGAAGAATTTACTTCTGAGGGCATGTTTAACTTTCCTTTATCCTGCCTCACCGGAATACCTCACATAGGTCGGATATCTCACCAAGCCAGAATACCCTGGCTGCCTATAAAACGCATATAATTTTCACCTTGTGTTTACATGGGAGTTTCATCCTGTCCTGCCGTGCCAAGATGTTTTCATCCCATCTCAGCAGAGTGGAACATTCTGTTTGAGCCGGATATTTTTCTCCACGTAAACAAAAACAAGCAGGATAGGATGCACTGACTTGTCTGGATGATATTGACATCAAATGCACATGCGATAATGATCAGGCTTTGTTTTGGAAATCAGTGAAACCTAATAAACATGGAAATGTTTTACCCCATGCCGCGTTTGCCTCCCATGTAAATGCAAATATAAAAACATCCTAGTAGCTTGGCAAGGTTTCACGGCAAGATGGTATCATGTAAACAGGCCCAAAAAGGCTCAAAGGGAATACCATTTAAAGAAGGAAAGCATTATAAGTGAGGTCTCTGACATTAATTGCTAATTTAACAGCAGCAAATACATAATGTTTGTCATCTAAGAGAATTTCTTGATACATGTTTGCATTAAGAACTGCAGTTTCTCTGGGCATTGGCCTGCTGTTGGGACATGACTTCAGAACTGCCATCACTCTTCAATGCAGAGATTAGCAGCCTTCTCTTTTTGTAGAACTGTTCCTTAGCTGAAACTTCTCCCATCTGAAAGCATTTTGTTACATAAGTAATATTCCGTTGCTATCTGTCTGCTTGTGTTAACTCTGGGCTGCTTTCCTCTCCATTTGGCATTACATTGCCATGTAGCTGTGAGAAAAAGCAGAATATATCAGTGCATTGTAAAGAATCCAAAAGTACAATAGAACTTCCTAAAAAGTTCTAGTATGCAGTACAGGCTTTGTGCAAATTAATGTGGTTTTCATGCCTAAGAATTATCAAGAAATTTAAAGCAGTCTTTCATTTGGCTAAAGAATTCTTATCATAATGTGAACCCTTGGCAAAATATGTTTGGAGCATGCTTCAAGCTTGATACTAACTTGTTTTGAGTATGATTTGGGTATGTTTGAGAGCTTGAGACTTTTGCACCGCTTGCGCCAGCTGCAGCATGTATCTTTTGAACTGGAAGGCAAAAGTGATCAAGCTTGATTGTAGTATGTTTGAGAATGAAGCATGTAATCATTGTCAAGCTTGATCAAGCTCTAATCATACGTGCAAACTGACCAAAATTGTGTCAACATACTCCTTTTAAGCTCCTTCAAGCCAAAATCATGCTCCTTTTGCAAGCTGAACTTTTTCTTATGGGAAATTGTGCAGGGGATTTTTGCTGAAATTTAGAAAGTATGGAATGTCTGTATGGGATTGGAAAGTATATACAATGAAAACAGATGCACCTACCATATTTGCAATGTCTAGCCATTTCAATGCTTGAAACACATTGTCATTCTCTGTTGGTTGATTTTCAAGATTCCAATAGCAGAAAGAGTCAAATGATCCCTTTGCGATGAGTGTTCTGCCCTTGAAAGTAGTAACAGAAATGTATTACTAGTGAAATTTCATGATGTTGTATGAGAGGCAAATCACCAAAAATGGAGATCTCTACTTCACGGGACTGTGCTGTCTACAGGGTGTCCAAAAAACAAGTGCACTGTTTAAGTGGCTTAAAGCCATAAATCCAATAATATTATGTTAAGAAGGCTGCTTGGTAAATAGCCTTGAAATGGCTCAATTACTCCCAATTTACTGTTTACTGACATACCGTAAAAGCTCTATTGAGCCCCCCTCCCTTAGAATTCTCCCCTTCCTAATAAGCCCCTCCCCTCTGGGCCAAAATTTTAAATAAGCCCCCCTCTCTATTAAGTCCCCACTTATATTAAATTCCAGAATTTACCAAATATTTCCAGTTTATTTAGCTAAACAAGATTGCATGCTAATTTTGATATGGTTGGAGAAAAACTGTGTCATGCATCTGACCTGTAACGTGGTATGTTTATGCCGCAAAATATGGGGTGAAACAACAGAAAAAGCTTCCAAACATGCCCTTGTCATTTGATTTTGTGAAGAAGCCCCCCTCTCTAATAAGCCTCCCTCTCTATTAAGCTCTCCTCTGGAGCGTCCAAAATTAAATAAGCCCCCCTAATACAGCTTTTACAGTAACTGCAAAGTTTAAGTCCATTTAATGCTAAAATTCAAGTTTATAAGAGTAGATATGTATGGAGATAAAATCCTCTGGTTTGACACAACCTCTGATTTGACTTACTTTCTCAATAAATCCGCAACCACTTGTCAGATTTGCACAAACTCAGTGTCAAACTCTAATTTGAAGTCTCTGCTATTCAAAAATTTGAAAGACAGGACAGTTGGATTTATGGCTCCTCCATAGTAGCCATTTAAACAGTGTAGATGTTTTTTGGGATGCCCTGTAAATTGAAACAACATGGAGTCATACAAGCCAATATTGATGTCTGTTTGCAAAGTTGCCGTTTAATTGATTAAGACAAGGGCAGCAGCAATTTCCCAGCAGTCTTGGTCTTTGGGTGAAAGACCCGTCTGAGACCCTCATTGAAATCAGCCTGTATCCCAGCAGTTGTTGGCAAAATGGAATATCTGGAAGCCTAATCAAAATCTCCAATCGTCAATCTACCTGACTATGTTGCAGTTTTCCAAAAACATTTGTAGGGTCGTAGCTGCAGGAAAGGAATTGTAATACACCTCAAGAACTTCCATGAAACGAATGAAAAAAGAAGTTAATCACCTCTTCCTCTGAGTATGGCTCCCTCTCTTCTTTGAGAATTAAACCTAGAACATAAAATTCAAATGAACTGACTTGTTCCATTCTCAGATCAAACTACAAAGTTTTAGCTAACTTTTTGTTTGAAAGAGGGCCTGATTGGAAAGTTTGCATTTTGCAAGTGGAAGTTGAGGTGGCCTAAGAAAGGTTTCGCCGAATGTCATAGTTGAGAACAATAAAATAGATCAAGGCTATAATAGATGTCTTGTTTACTGCCAACTGCATGGCTCAGATTGAAAGGGCTAACGGTATTCGACGAAATAACGAAATAGCGAAATAACGAAATAGCGAAATAACGAAATAGCGAAATAACGAAATAGCGAAATAACGAAATAGCGAAATAACGAAATACCGAAAAGTGGCCTAACCAAAATATTATGATTCTGAAATAACGAAATATGGTCCCACATCATCATCAGGGGTCTTTTGGCATCAAATCGATGACAACACGGCTAAGGGTGGGATTCGATTCTTTTCATGAAGAATCTCCTTTTCCTCACCTGCTGGATTTTCAGAGGAGTTATTTGCCCCTGAGCTCTGAGAATTGTTATCCCTGAGCTTTTGCCCCTGAGCTCTAAAGTGCAGGGGTCTAAACTATTTGGTGCAAATTTTCGAAATGCTTCCACCCACCTCCCTGCTATCAATAATGACAGCTCCCTAATTCATGAATTTTTTTCTCGCAAATTTTCTGTTTTGGCCGATTTGCAAAAGTCATATCCATACGCTTGGAGTCTTTTCCGACCCACGAAAGTTTCCTACCTTGAAGTGTAATTTGGGAATCTACACGTATTTTTTTACAAGAAACTACGAATTTGTCCCAGTACTGAAAGTTTCTTAAAATTATCGGATTTTGAGTACTCGGAGTTTCTTACGAGTTTCTTAAATTGTCCATAAAACTCTTCATTTATACTTCCTGTTCCCCCGGGAACATTTCGAAACAATGTTTTTTCATGGTTTTTTAATCGTTTCCAATGTTTAGACATTACTCAAGTACCTTCCAAGTAATATGACACAGAAAAGAAGTGAAAATAAAGTAAGATTTCGTTTGCCAAACAACTAGTTTCTTAAGTTGCATTTTCCCACTACTGGAGTTTCTTAATTTTTGGCAATCTGAGAGCTGAGTTTCTTATAAGCAGTTTCTTATAAAAAAAAGTTCGTGTATCTTACATAGCAAGCTTTTTATCAATTTTAGGGGCAAAGAACTACGGTGGCCGAAATGGGCCACCGCAAAAGTTTTTAAAAGTCGAAAAAGGTTTTCATAATCAAGAAAAAAGTTTTCAAAAAGTGAAAAGGATCGAGGATAATAATCCTGATACAATTTTTCAAAAATTTCAATAAACTATGTCTTTGTCTGCACCCAATCAAATTCAACGCATCATGAAGCAAAACGAGCAAGCGGAAGTACCCTTGTGTTCCTAGACAAAATAAACAAGTTTCCAATACTCAGCAATACAATATTTCGTTACCTGAACTTTGAATGACAAGAGGTTGACTGATCTGAATGAACTGCAACGTCTTGCAACATCTTGCAAAGTTTCCTGTTTGGCCTATATTTGTCGTATTTCGCAGATTCACAATCATAATATTACTTTTTCGTTATTTCGCTATTTCGTTATTTCGCTATTTCGCTATTTCGTTATTTCGCTATTTCGTTATGTCGCGTTCAATTCCTACCCTGACCATCCCCCCCCCCCGGGACACCCCCGGGCATTTGCACAGAAAAAATTCCCGGCCCCCGGGCATTTGACAGTCAATTTTTTCCCGGCCCCCGGGCATTTGACAAATCCAGGGATATTCAAAATGTGTACAGTATTTACTGTATAGGAGCATGAAACTTGCATTACAGTAGTTTCAGCTTTCAGGTTTCGCTATTTTTGGAAAAACACTTCTGAATTCTAACACGGGAGATCTCGGCATTTTTGGTTTCCAATTTCGGCATCGAAACATGGTCTTCGGAAGCTTACTTGATATCCTGAATGATACAGGGTTTAGGAGCCGTTAATGTTTGTTGAACGATATCCCAGACTTCAGTTTGCGTCTAGGGTAGTATTTGGAATGCAATAGGCTACTGTACATCGTTTTCTAGATATTGAGGGAGGCTGAGGTGAGGAAGAGCCTTGCAGTCGCAAGAACATTCTTTTGATTTACCCAGTTGTATTGAACAAGAAGTTCAGTTTTGTTTTTTTGGAAGTTTCTTTAATTGTTACAGTTCTGTTCCAGTTGTTATACCCTGTGAGTTTATTTCTCTGAAACACATTCTTGACAAATTTAGATAGTATTATATTTCTGAATGTGGATCTTCTATTGCGTCGTTTGAATCAGCAATATTTTAGAAAGTGTTAAAAGTATCAGAAATCCTTCGTGTTCCTCCAGAATACCGAATATTAAAACAATTAACAACATCGCTGACTATAACTTTTATATTTCAATGGGAAGGTTGAAAGCAAAATTGTCCGCCCCCGGGCATTTTACAGTCAATTTTTTCCCGGCCCCCGGGCATTTGACAGTCAATTTTTTCCCGGCTCCCGGGCATTTGTTCACAAAAATTTTGTTGACCCCCGGGATGCCCGGGGGGGGATGGTCAGGGTAAGAATTGAACGAGACATTATTTCGTCGAATACCGTTAGCCGATTGAAAGTTGTGTGTGTTTCTGCACGTGCAAGCTACTGAGCATGCTATACAAACTTTCAAGTCTGGCATGAGAGTATACAGCATGATGGGAAAATTGTGTTGAACCCGGCAAGTGTAAAACACAGGTTTACAGGTTGACAGGTTTAACAGGTTTACAGGTTCCAGGTTGACAGGTCACCAGGTTGACAGGTTACCAGGTTTACAGGTTGACAGGTTACAGGTTGGAGAAAATGCAGGTTGACAGGTTAGAGTACAATATGCAATTTTGGAAGATTTCTGCACAACTATGAAATGTTTCTTGAGGAGTACAATGAGTTTCCTTGCAGGAAATGAGCAATTTTGAAATAAAAGCTTAGGACCTTGCAATTTTCTTGACTTGAGTATCAAATTTGAAAAGCTAATTTTACCTTGTTACAAGCTTAGAATAGAACATCAATGTAACAGTCAAATTTCTGCAGTGAGAATAACACATGGACTTTAGATCAATACAAAGATTCAGTTCCAAAAGTTTGTTACACCAGATATTTTATCAATTGCAAGGGGGATCACTCCTTTGTCTTACCTGATTGAATTGTATTGTGTCTTAAAATAAAGAAACAAGTGGAATCGCATTTCAGATTCACAGACAAATTAAAACATTTTTCAGTGTTAGAGCCTCTCAAGATTTTGGTGGTATGGCAGATTTTTTAAGAGAGGTCATATTTTGAATGAAAGGGGCATTAGTAGACGTCTTAAAATTTATTATCAAAGTTTTCAAATTGTTTCATTTAGAACTGTCTGTGCCAATCTCCATCAAATGCATGTGGCTGCTGCTGATGATAGCAATTGTTGCTGTTCCATGATTATAATTGACTGTAATTATTTGGCCAAAGTTTTGTTGCTTTCCAATTTTGCTTTCCATTTGTTTTCACCATTTCATACCTTTGTCAAATATTACATCCAATATTTGATGTTCCAAAGTCAGATAGGTGAACTTGTAGAATTTTCAACCAGTAAACCTGTCAACCTGTAATCTGTCAACCTGTAACCTGTCAACCTGTAAACCTGGTAACCTGTCAACCTGGTGACCTGTCAACCTGGAACCTGTAAACCTGTTAAACCTGTCAACCTGTAAACCTGTGTTTTACACTTGCCGTGTTGAACCCATGAAAAGTTTATGAGAGGCATGTCAACGTGACCAGCTGATTCACTACAGCAGTGCCAAGTACAGTAAGATTCTTAATAGAGAACAGATTCCAGTTCAGTACCTGCAGCTTTCCTTTCCAAGCTTTTTGCGGTAGAAACTGCAGGTGCTTGACAATTGGAGCACCTTAATAATTTGCAGGTGCTTGATAAAACACCTGGGAAAACTGATTATCCCAGAACATGAAGATAGTCAAGATATGACACAGCAAAGAAAACAGCAAGGAATGACAAGAACACGCCTACGTGTATTTCTTTCAAGCAGCTAAGAATTTATGCCAATACTTAAAGTTTCTTAAAATTACCAGATTTTGACTACTTGGAGTTCCTTGAGAATTTCTGAAAGGTTTCATAACAATCTTTTTGTTCACTATCTATTCCCTAAGCTTTTCAAATAATTAGTCATGACTCAAGTACCTTCCAAAAAACATGGCACAGGAAGCAAGTGAAAATAATGTTAAACTACTGTATATTATGGACTTCGTTTGTCAAAACAAATAGTTTTGCTAAGCTATTCCCCAGTACTGGAGTTTCTTGATTTTTTGGTGATCTGATCTGAGAGAGTTTCCCTTAGCAAAATATTTACTGTTTGGAGCATGCTTTAAACTTGATACTAACTTGTCTTGAGTATGACTTGGGTATGTTTGAGAGCTTGATTCAAGTAAGAATTTTGCACTGCTTGCGCTAGCTTGCAGCATGTATCTTTTGAATGGGAAGCCTTATTGGTTCTTGTAAGCAGTTTTCTTTAAATATGTGCAATGTAATAAAAATCTCTTACTGTGGAAATCAACCTCCTGGTATTTTCCAATTGTATGTGGAAGCACTTGATTAAGCTCAATCACCTCTCCTTGCTAGGCCTGTTTCCTACAAACTTACCTTTGTACCCAGGTGGTAGTTTAATGTCTTTCCCCTGCAGTGGTCTTCCTCGAAATGATGCTTGTTTCACTCCTAAGGATTTGATGAAAAATTTAATGATTATTCATTGAAGTTAAGTGACAACAAAGACTTATTTGAGTAGCTTCTGGAAAACCCACAATTCTTATTTGAAAACCCACAATTCTTCTTTGGGGTCAGTAGATTATTGGCCAATTTTGAAATTGAATAAAACTCAAAGACAAAGAGAGATATGGAAATGTGCGAATGTAGTGCCGGTTCACAAGAAAAATGAAAAAAATATTAAGAGTAACTACCGTCCTATTTCTCTTCTACCGATTTTTGGGAAGGTGCTTGAAAAACTAATATATGATTCTTTGTACTCACATCTTGTTTCACGTGACTTACTTAACCCTAATCAATCAGGTTTTCGTCCAGGTGACTCAACGGTCAACCAATTAATTTCAATCACGCATAATTTTCAAAGCATTTGACTGCAATCATCCGCTTGATGTTCGCTCCGTTTATCTTGATATTTCTAAGGCATTTGACAGGGTATGGCATGATGGCCTTACCCTTAAGCTAAAACGATGTGGCGTTGCTGGACAACTTCTTTCTCTCATCCAAAGCTTTCTTAATGATCGAAAGCAGTGAGCTGTTTTGAACGGTCGGTGCTCAAATTGGGGAGATATTTTGGCAGGAGTGCCCCAGGGATCTATATTAGGACCATTGTTTTTTCTTGTGTATATCAACGATCTTACCACTGACTTGAAATGTAACGTTAAGCTTTTTGCTGATGATGCATCCTTGTTCACGGTTGTTCAAGAACCAAATGCAGCTGCGGAGGACATGAATCATGACCTGGAGTTGATAAGCCGATGGGCCCATGATTGGAGGATGTCATTTAATTCCGATCCGCAGACACAAGCTGCCGAACTACTTCTTTCGAAGAAAAGACATGAAATAGATCATCCCGTTATTCTCTTTAATAACACACCCGTGGAAAAGGTAACTGAGCATCAACATCTCGGTATTATCCTGGACTCAAAGCTTTCTGTCTCAGCTCATATTAAATCTGCTATCTCAAAAACGAGAAGGGGCACTGGTCTGCTAAAATATCTCTCCAAGTATCTGCCAAGGCATACTCTACGTGAATTATATAAGCTTTATGTGCGACCCCACCTGGACTACGGGGATGTTATCTACCATATTCCAGCTAAAGTGTGTGAATTTAGTCAAAATATTGTTTTACCAAATCTAATGGAAAAAATAGAGTCTGTTCAGTATTCAGCTGCTCTGGCAGTGACAGGGACATGGAGGGGAACATCGCGCACAAAACTGTATGCAGAGCTTGGCTGGGAATCACTAAGTTCTCGTAGGTGGAGTAGACGACTTACTTTGTTCTATAAGATTATAAACAATCTCACCCCCTTGTACACAAAGGAGCCAAACCCACCTCTTCATCAGTCGAGCTATTCTCTTCGCAATCAGGATGCTATTGGACGAATAAAGGCAAGAACAAAAAAATTTAAGTCCAGCTTCTATCCTAACTGCACCTCTGAATGGAATAAACTTGATCTTGAAATCAGGCTAGCACCGTCTCTTGCTGTTTTTAAGACAGAGCTACTCTCAATATTTCGCCCCCCCCCCCCTGCAAAACCTGTCTTTGGTATTCATGACCCAACAGGCCTTTCATATCTATCTCAAATAAGGGCCGGTCTCAGCAGACTAAATTTCCACAAATTCAAGCACAATTTTAGGGACACAGTTAACCCTAATTGTCCAACGAATGACGGTATTGAGGACTTTTTGCTGCTTTGCCCTTCATTTGACGTTCAACGATGACATCTTCTCGCTGGAGTTTCGGTACTATTACGACAATTTGTTGAAATAAACAGCCTCCCCAACGACGTTCTTGTTCAGATTCTATTGTATGGTGACAAAGACCTTTTGAATGAAATCAACAAAAGTATACTCGAACTGACACTAGTTTTCATCCACAATACAGGTCGGTTTGATTAAATAGATCTGAAAAGTTGTTTACTCCACTCAGCCACTACATCCCTTTCTCTTGTTTTTTATTGTTTACTTGTTTATGCCTGTTTCACGTTGGATGTTGGGAATTCAGTGTTATGAAATTCTAACGCCAACCTAACTCATTTTAATTTCAATTTTCAGTAAAATTTGGCGTACATCCCACGTAATCACTCAGTGGATACATCCAAAACACTTCAACTGCCTGACATCCAATGTGAACCCGAGTTTAGTATTTATCAGTCAAATTTGTTTGTGCATAGTTTTTTGTATCTATATTTGATTGTATATTTAGACTTAGCTTCAATTACCTGTCTCTATGTTATGGCCATGGGGTAGTCATGGTCTTCTGCTCCTCATGGTATCGTTCTTGTAGTGTAGTACAGTACAGTAGTTTGTAAGTGTTGAGAAAGAAAAATACCATTGAAGAAGCTAAATTTATAAATTTATTCCAATAAGGACAATAAGTAAAATGATAGCTGCCTGATAAATCCTGCGACAATACAGCGCTTCACAGTGCACGAAATTTACCTCCGCCCAGTATGGAATGAAAGGTGTGTGCGCCGGACATGTCCAGCGCACAGCATTAGTTGATGGTGCACGAATCGGCGCACAGAATGCGATTTTATGCTGGTGTAATACAACGTTAGGTATAAATCTCCGGGTTCATGGCGCACACAACGTTAGGTATCCGTACGGGCGGCGCCGGGGTGGACTGGGGGGTGGACATGTCCACCCCACTTTCCTCAGGTTGGTATTGAGCAAAAACGGTATCAAAAACATTAGGTATACCTTCTAGCAATCAATTTTACCTCTTGTCCACCCCACTTTTTCAAAGTTGGCGCCGCCCCTGCCGGTAAGTTTAAAACCAAAACCCTTGTCTGCCTGATGATAATCGCGCCACTCGCATCCTCGCCAAGTTTGTACTGGCATTTTCGAAAAAACAAACCTGATGAATCGATGGATTTTCTTTGCACCTTTCTTATGGTACTCTCGAAATATTCGTTAACTCTTGCTTCACCAGAAACTTTTATCTTGCATGGAATCAAATGTACTTTGCTTTGATTATCGATGGCAGCAGGTGTTGTAGTGACTCGAATGGCGGCCATATTTTCTTCTCTCCTCATTTGGTTTTGGCGGGAAATTTAGTGAAATCGAGGCTACAAATGACAATAACAGCAGGAACAGGAAGAGAAGAGCTAAGAGCAAGAGCGAGCTTGGAGGAAGGAGGAAGATAGGAATCAAATTTTTTAGCCGAATTTTGTTCGTGGTCCATGGCCAGAAACCTTCAAGACCTCATATTCACGGACAAATCAGACCGCGAATAAGCATGGAAGACAGAAGAAGCGTGTGAAGATTTTTCTATATACACGTTTTTCTTATAAGAAACTAGGATCAGGCCATAGTACTAAAAGTTTCTTAATTTGACATGAAATTTTGCCCATTTTAGTACTAAAAGTTTCTTAATTGGTTTCTTATTTTTTGAATGCATGAATTGTCAATGTGGTCGCTAACACTGCTGCAGATATGTTTCTTGACATTCAAAACATCATATAGGAATAAACAGTGTTCTGTTATGTTGAAAACACAAATTGTTAGA
Source organism: Aurelia sp. 3 sensu Dawson et al. (2005) (assembly GCA_964020215.1). Classification (NCBI taxonomy): domain Eukaryota; kingdom Metazoa; phylum Cnidaria; class Scyphozoa; order Semaeostomeae; family Ulmaridae; genus Aurelia; species Aurelia sp. 3 sensu Dawson et al. (2005). Next base: position 26,251,585 of record OZ026573.1, on the reverse strand, counting down.
TAATATTGCCCAATAATAAAGGTTCAACAATCTATTTGTTATAAAATTCATGCTTTTAACTTTGAAAAGTTTCTTAGTACTTCTCAGACATAGTACTAGAGTTTCTTAAGATTTTTGCCATCTTAGTACTAGTTTCTTATAAACCAGTTTCTCATAAAAAAACGTGTATTAGCACAATCAATGATTGTCAATCATGGACGAAATAGTTAGAGACAAATCAAAAACCTAAGATTTGACTATTAAAGATCCCCTCTCCCGCTTATTCAATGTTGGTGACGCGTCAAGGAAGGTTCTCGGAGTCTTCAACATTGATTGAGGGGGAAACGGAGGATGCTCAACAGGTGAAAATATCGGAAAAGATCAATTTGTCTCATAATTTATGTCCATGATTGTACAAGAAACAAGTGGAAATAAATCAAAAATATGTTACGGACTACCTGGGTACCAGAGCCTCAAAGTTGAAATGAAAGGAAATTGGTAAGAGGAAAAGAGAGAAGGAAGAAAGGTCAACCAACTTTCTTTCCTTCTTTCCTTTTTTTCCTTTTTATTAATTTGCTTGTATTTGCTTGTATGATTATGTTATGCTTGTACCTCATGGTACCCAATGTTGAATAAAAGGCTGTCCAAAAAAATCCAGTCGGCTCATAACAAATGCGTCCGATTTTATCTTAATTTAAAAAACACAGTACACGTTGGGGCCACAGAATTCAAATAAATTTTTCAACGGAACTGCTCCAGCTTATGCTGATGAAATATTCCATCCAGCCGACCAAAGTCGAATAACGCGAAGGTCTAAGTTTAGACTAAACGTTCCCTTTCGTAAGAGTAGCACAGGCCAAAACTATCTTACCAAGAGGGGCCAAAAATATGGAACAGTCTCGCATCAGACTTGAAATCTACCAACAAAGTCAACACATTTAAACACATTAACACCTCACACACTATCCTACTACCGATTTGGTTCAAATTGAAAATATTTCAACATCTGCTAGAATTTTCTTTTCTTCCATTAAAATTTTTCTTAGGGGGCATGTTATCATAAGGGGCATGTGCCCCCAGTCCTCCCGGTTCCTATGACAATGCCCAAATGAATAGATTGCAGTACAAGGTGAAGATAGTCTGATGAAAATAAGATGTAAAAAAGCGTATGCCTGCAAACTATGTTGACAACGAGCAGTAAACGGGAAGAAGAACTGTTAGAGATTTGAAATTTCTAAGAAACATGCATGCATTCCTTTGCAATGAATTTTCCCAGAACGGAAAAGAAAGTGCAGTGGGGGCAGCACATTGAACTAAAATAAAATATTTTAGTTCAATGGGGCATCACCCTCGTTTTCATTTATGCGAATGAAATTCCCGTGATGCAACATTCTTTACCGAGAAAACAAGATGATTTCATAGCACTTCGGAACCACGCCACACCACATCTCTCACTAAAACCATTAAAACTCGATAAAACCCAAGAAAGAACATACCAAACTACACGATGACCGCTGAAAAGAAATCTTACCCTGTCTGGGTTGGCTCACTGAATGGAGAAATCACTGAACAAGACTTGTTTGACGCCTTTAAATGCTACGGGCCTATCTGCAATGTTCGAATTACGAAAACCAAACAAGGAAAATCCAGAGGATTTGGCTTCGTCAACTTTTACAGCAAAGAAGTTGCTGAGGTTGCAGCAAGCGACATGGATGATACTGAAATGTGTGGCTCAACGATCAAAGCTTCTTTTAAAGATGAGAGTAAAAAGGCAAAAGATCTAAGACCATTAACTGACTGTAACACATTTATGCAAAGAAGACCCTGCACAGCTGGAAAGGTAGGAATAGCACATTAGATAGGCGCTGAGTATTTGCCAAATTTTTAACATTAAATGTGTGACGTGAGGTGTCATTGCCCCATCCTTTCAAATGAATAGATCAATGGGAACTTTAGATGGTTGACAGAGAGAGCATTTTTTATATACACATTTTTTTATAAGAAACCGGTCGTAAGAAAATCGTACTTATAATAAGATGTCCAAAAGCTTAAGAAACTCTAGATCCCTTAAGACACTGTATGTAAAATGGTTCAGAGAGCATACGCAAGGATCTGGAAGGCTGTCACAAATTTGCCAATTCATTGAAAAGGGATATGGGGAAGAATTATATGTAAATAGTGTATTGAAGCATGAACATAGGTCTATAGTCACCAAGTTTAGAATATCCCTCACATTTTTTGCCCATTGAACTAGGCAGGATGCAGCAAAAACCAAGGTCGCAACGCACATGTACATCATGTCCAGATGCCCCATTAGGTGATGAGGTCCATTTCATTCTCAGATGCTCTGAACCAAGTCTTGTAGAAGCCAGAGATATGTATTTTGAAAATATGAGGGATAGATTAGGTTGGGAATGGGATAGGGGTGATAACGAAATGTTAAGTAGTAGGGCCCAAAAAAATATTTTTCTTCCTTGTAGCAAACCAAGCACCTTCATTTCTTTTCGCACATTTTCTTCTTCTTTCCCAATAAACCACCCCATTCTGTCTCTTTACCTTTCTCTCCTTCTTTCTTTCCCTTCTTTTCCCCTTCCTTCCTCCGTTTTCCCTTCTTCCTTCCTGGAAGATGAGAGCATTTCAGCTATGTTCCTAGTAGGGCTGCTACCACGCTTCTTTGTTTTTTTGCCCTGTTATTTAAAATGCTTGGTAGGAAGAACATTACAACAAACACCAAAATTATTATGTTTTTGCAGAGAATATTGTGTGTTTGCAAAGACCTTCCTGGGTGAAATTCCATTATCCGAAATCATTGGACATATCAGTGCCCTCATAAGTCCTCTCACAGCCGCAGATAGTTAGTTGGATGTTTAGTTTTTTGATATTTGTTGCATTCTGTTACATATCTTCTAAACATTTAGCCCATGGTTCCCTATAACATTGGTGTTTTACAATGATCATTATTGTTCTTATTATAAAAAACATGTATCATGATTGGAATTGCAGCCTTATAAAATGTTATGAAATTTTTAAGAAAATGTGTGCAGTAATTCCAAATAATGATGATCTTAGAATTGCTGTCTTTAGGATTTTTTACAGCAAATTACAGAAAGTTCCATTTTATCATATCTATCAGGTCAATCCAAAAAAAACACTTCACGAGCAAGATCGTAACTAGCTCCCTGAACTCAAAAGTTATTTGTCAAATGCTTTGTATCATAGCTTGGTTGATAGGCTTAGCTATCTTTTGAGATGCAGCATGGTCATTTTAAACAAAGATTACTATCTGCAAAAACCAGATTAAAGGAAAATTTTGATCCCAGATTCCTCATTTTTAATTAAATCAACAAACCATTTTCCTGCCAACATTTTGTGAAAAATCAATGTAGCCATGGATATGAAGTTGTCTGGAGGAAGTGTTTGTTTGCAACATCATGTGACCATTGTTCCTCATTCAAATTTATTGCCCCAGGGCAAGTTTGGAATTCAGTTGTTTTCTCATTTTTCAAAATATTGAGTGAAAAATGAGGGAAAAGTGAGCAAATTGAATGAATTTCCGTATTTTTGGAACTTTTTTTTGACAGTAGGCATACCTTAGCGATCTAGCTTTGTGAAGTTTTTTGTGGGTCAGCTGGTAGACTAGTTGTAATCTTGAAGTTTTGAAAAGATTCAAGCTTCTGCTATTTGGTGTTCAACCCCCAACAGGAATCTTTGCAAAATATGCACTGAAGCCATCTGTATTTATTAACAAAAAAGAATTGTTTAACTGTCGTCATGTCTAAAAATTGCCCTTCAAAGGACGCAACAAAGTTTCCAGCTGCTGGGTCTGATTCTTTCCTGTCTGTCAATTTACACACAAGAAAAGAACAACAAATCCTCACATCATTCAAGTAGAAAACTATAGTTAGAAAGCCAAACATACTGTATGTTCATCCACATCACATGGCTTAAAACTGCTTTGTAAGAAAAGGGGCAGGCAACAGTAAATCTGGTTCAGAGACAAAACACTTTCCAGATTGGAAAGTTTGAAAAGTGCGCAGAGGATTTTCAAGTGGGGATAAAAATGGTGCAGATAGTATTATATGCATATCACAACTCACATTACAATACAAGGAAATATGCAATCCTGTTACTGTATAGCACAAATTTTGCAAATATGCAGATGGCTGTGTGGATTACATAGAATTGCATGGGGGATTAAACCCCCTTGCATGTCAAACTTTCCTATCTGGAACACTTTTTGAATACTCTCATGAAAGCATGCCCCCTTCAAAGAAATATCACAGATTTTTATTTTATATGAAGCTACTGTAAGAATTTGATCTTGGACCAAAGATTGGCCAAAAGGTTATGAAAGTAGGCTGAGTATGCACTCTCCTAAAAATTGGACATGATGCGGTCAAAATTATCATGAGCTAAGTGAGTGAAATCTCATTTTAAAACAGTTTGGTGCCTGATTGGGCAGCAAAGTTTTAATGAGTTTCAATGCTGTTGCCTGATTGGGCAACATTTCCCTTGGGAATTCCTGTTTCTTATGATGGTTGGGAATCTCCTGTGCATTCCTGAGCATTCACAATCAATTTGTGAAGGTTTTTTTTGAATGAATGAAAATTGAAACTGAAGCCATGCAACTGTTGTAGACATTGCTGTTTAATGCTGTGCGATGATGCAGTGCAGGGAAGAAAATGAATACAAAGACCAACTATACTTTGAATTTTGAAACTGAGAGAGAAAGCATTTCTTAAATTCTTGCAAGTGTGAGTTAGTGTGTTTTTATTTACAAAGAAGTTTTTAATACCAAATGAGTCGAAAAGCAATTCCAGTAGATGGGTCGCTACTCCCGCAGGATATCCAGATCATACTATTGGAAAATGTGTTATTTAGTTGTTGATGTGTCTTAACCCTTTTTACAAGTTACCTGACTGAAACTGACCCCTCCATTTTAAAATTATGAGGAATTTTCTCAAGACAGTCCTTTCAAAAACCCTTTAAAACAGGCCTAAAGTCACAGTCAAATTTTCATAAGAATCTGTCTCACAGTGACGTGTTTAGCATGTTTATCCTCTTGGATGGATGAAATCACCCTGGATGATACTGAAGGGATTATCCTTTTATCCTCCCAAAGGAATACAGTGTGACAATTGTGCTAAAGAATGTAGAATTCATATAGCTATGGAGGCTGGATATTTGGTTGTGATTTTTGGCATGTTTGGAAGGTTCTGGAAGGGTCCCTCCTAAGAAAATTCCTCACAATTTCAAAATAGAGTGAACCGTGTTAGTCAGGTAAACTTAAGAATGGATTTGAACATTCCCATAATCAAATAATCTGTATATATTTGCCATGCTATTTTCTTGATGCCCAGGGAGCAATTAGGGACTTTCAATCTGGGACTAATTCTTTTAACTCATGTGCTAGTGTAATTTATTTTAATTACTCTGTTTGAAGATCTTCTTGTATAAATACAGACATGCATCTTCAGGCATAGCAAGGCTGCTAGAGAACAAGGAGAAATATGCAGAGACTGGCTTGATAAGAGTTGTGCAGACATATCCTGTGTGAAGCGGCATCCTCGAACAGAGCATGCAGGTACTAACTTCTCTTTCTCTCCCTGATAATGCATCTGTCCTGCATCACAATGTTTACCTTATCATTTTGACTGTCTTGTGTGGAACTGTTTGATGCTAGAAGACACACTATTTTCAGGCATATAATTGTCTCGCTCTGTCATAGATTGCGATTGATGGTGTCAAAAGATCTGTCTTCAGTTATATAGAATTTAGAAACAAAATTTTTGCTGCCTTTGTTGAGATGCATTTCACACTTTATTTGAACAGGGAATCAACATTTTATTAATCAATTGGGCAGCTTCTTTGATTTGTGGATCCTTTCTTCATTGATTTTACTACTCTAAATTTGGCCAATTCCAATAAAATTCAGTGACTTCTGCGGTGGGGTTTTGGCCCTATGCCACAAGGACAAAGCACATAACTCACCTTTGTGCAAAAAAGTTCTGCCACTTTGTTGGTTCCACAAGTTCATTGTTATGGACCTTTCCTTTTCCTTCTGTTGAAGTGAAGTTTCACAGCAAAGTTAAAGTTTCAAAATCCTTTCTCTGAAGTCTCACAAGGTTAAAAGCTCAAAATCCTTATTCTTAAACCATTTTGTATTGTACAGTTGATGATGAAAAGAAATCTGGCCTCACTAGATGCAATTCACACGACAGATTTAAATGTTTTGGACAGTGTGGAAATCCAAGTTGTGGAAAGAATCATTATTGTGACCGCAATGCATTAGAGAAACATATTGCAGGAGATATTGATGCAGCATCTCTTATCTGTAAAGAGGTTAGTCAGTATTTTCCTTGTTGTCCACGTTCCTATTTTCTGTTTAACCAAGTTGTGGAATTATTCATCGGCGCATCTTATGCAAGATCAAATGATAAATATTGGAAAGTTTCATATTTGGACCAACAGAGCAGAAACTGCTTAAAATGACATCATGGAACAATCTGAGTTAAGGAAGTGTTTATATAGATAAGCTTTTTGCAATGATAAATCAACAGTTTAAGGCCCTTGGAAGAAAATATCAGGTGTTGCCTAAACGTGATTTAAGTTAAAACGAGCTGAAATGACCTGAAACGACCTGAAACAACCTGAAACGAGCTGAAACCATCTGAAACGAGCTGTCCAAATCTGGATTGAAGCTGAAACGACTTGAAACAACCTGATTATCCTAGCAACGAGGTGTAGGTGTCAGGGGAGTCCTTTTGTTCTCTATGTATTGTCGCATTCTCTTTAAGAAACGATAGAAGCAAATCTTAAGGGATTCTCTTATTACGGTTGCCTAAATTTCCGGATCTGTTGCAGGGGGTTGGGGGGGGTCACAAGTTTTCGCGCTTGCTCGTGCAGTTTCTGTTCTGTATATTGGACCCAAAGAAACTAATTTTACAAAAACTGCGGTGCTATGGCCAAAGATGGAAACAACCCTTTTTATTTCATTTGAGAAGTGCTTAAAAACTTTTAAAAGCAAAGCTCAATGATATCATATGACAAAATTGTGTGACATTATTCTTGAGGACTATTCACTACAACTTTATGTTTTGGGCCTCATAGAACTGCTCTTTAATGTTCGACCCAAGCACCCAAGTCAAGTGTCAAGAATTGGATCCTTCAACGTCTTAGAAGCTACATCAAAACCCATCCGCCCAAAAATAGGTCTGGCTGTTTGAGGAGAGCCATAGCTGTCACTACCCTCCAGGCTCTCCTCAAATGTTGGGGGAACTGTAGATTTTCAAATTGGACTGCTTGACTTTCAATTGTACAGGGGTGTGCACTCCAAGAAATGATTTTCACCTGGTTCTAGAATTTTTCTCTCAAAATGATGGCCAGCTTTAGAAAATGTGTTGTGGTGCCATGTTGTAATCCATTGACTTTGCAGCCAGAACAGTCCAGCGGACAGGGTTCAAATCCCACCAGCACCTTTGAGCGTCATGACAAGGGGTTGCGGAGTCAATTAGCGCTTAGCTATTTCTGCGATCCCAGCGCTTGGCGCTGAAACCGCAACTTCACCTTCACCTAGCAAAAATTGGCAAAAATATACTCCAAAATGCTAAAAATTCATAAGACAATGAAATAGCACTTTGACAACCAGCTTGTGATTAAGTGCCTTCTTTTGATACCCAGTATTAGAAAAAAGAGGTGAAAACAATACCTGAGAAGGAGTGCACATTCCATAAGCAAAGTATACTACATACCCCTCACAGGGGCCAATAAGTCAAGAAAAGCTCTTGTTTAAAAGAGTAAAATATATATTTTCCTTTCAGTGTGGTGCTGTGTTCTTCAGTCTAGATGAAAAAGCTAAACATAATCATTCTACTCCACCAAAATTAAAACAGCCCAGAAGAAAGAGTAAAGGTAGATATACCTCATTCATCATGAATGTAATTACTATAAGAGGTAGATGCAAAAAACGAAAAACTTTTCTTAGCACACTAAGGCCTTTCAAACTTAAGTTATCACCAGAGTGTGACTGACTAACACAACAAAGATGTAATATTTATATAAACTGTAGTATGACTATTTGACATTTATGTGTCCAAGGATTAAATTTGGTGTCTTGCTGTGGCGTAACATGAAGTCACATTGAAATGAGTCATGAGTTGAGGGTGGCATGTCCAGCTTTGAATAGCTTGCTTTCGTAGTGCAATAAAAGTTTAGAGTCTGTAAGAGTCATAAACACAAAGATTTTGAAAAATGGTTCTCTAAGCGAATTATTTGCCTTGGACACATGCCAATGTCAAATAGTCATACTGCAGTTTCTATAAAAATTATATCTTTGTTGCGTTAGTCAGTCACACTCTGATGATAACTTAAGTTTGAAAGTCCTTAGTGTGCTAAGAAAAGTCTTTATTATTTGCATCTGCCTCTTATAGTATCTATATTCCAAGTATGAATTTTCACCAGTATGGTGAATATATAATGTTTCTCAATGATCCGCGGGGGGGGGGGGGGGATGCCGCTCATATGGGTGCATTTTTCACCTGAAATTCCCTACATATGGGTTTTTTTCAGCCTTAATTCTGGTAGATGGGCGGCTTTTCAGAATTTTTATCACAACTGAAGAAATTTGAATTATAGACCTTGCATTCCAAATTCAATAGAATTCATAGACATGGTTACGAAATTTCCTGAAGTTCATGCAAAAGGGTTCGTAAGTCTTGAAGGATTCTGTCGTACAAATTTGTCCTTTTGTCAAAGTCCAGATTTACGTTAAGTCAGGTTCACAGTCAGTCAATGCGAGGGGCAAATCACTTCTCAAAATAGCGTATGTGATTTTTGTGATTTTGAAATCACATGATTTTTCTCTGTGATTTTTTCGTGTGATTTTTCAGTAATTTTTCAGTGATTTGTGATTTTTGGTGCTTTCTGTATGTGATTTTTCTTGTGATTTTGTGATTTTGTATGTGATTTTTTTGTGATTTCAAGGAAGGTGTACGAAAAAAAAAATCAGTGAATTGCCCCTCGGGTCAATGAACACCATAGATCAGATGAATAGGAAATAATGGATTTTTGAATCATTAAAAATTTTCAAAATTTTTCTTGAATTCTTGAAGTAGAACAAACATCCTCTGGTTCTGAAAATATTTAAGATTTCAGCAAAGTCCAATCGTAGGATTATATTTAGGAAAGTAGCAAAGATTTCTTTCAAGTCATTCAGTTCACAGAAATAGGTCATTGATTTTACATCACCATTCTTAAAGGACAAGTTTGTTGTTGGTGAAATAGATGCTAGACAACAAACTTAATACCGTTGCTGTCATGAACTGTTAACTGTTTTTGACTAGTTGGTATTTGTAATAGTTGTAAATTCATTAAATGTTGTGACAGCTTAGGTCAACTGTCGTCGCCATTAGTCAGTATTTCTCCATGTGTGCACGAATGGGCTAGTCACGATTCATAGGCAAGAAAACAATAGATCAGCTTCATTTGACGTCAGAGCGCACAGATCCTTTTGAAAGTGATCCTGTTTGGGTACGGATAGCAGATCCAAATGGGTTCGGATCCGTCGTGTCCCGTGTAAACTCAAGGCCTATCCGTTGCAGTTTGGGTACGGTTCCATTTGGATACGATCTCGTGTAAAGGGGGCTAAAAGTTTGGAATCTATGCTGCAATGATATTTTTTATGCCAACAGATACAACATCGTCTGATCAACTGGAACCCATAGGTATTTATTGGGATATTGAAAACTGCATGGTGCCTAATGGCAAGTCTGCTCAATCTATTGTCAAGAAGATACGTGATAAATTCCTTGGTGGCAGGAAGCTTATTGACTTCATATGTGTTTGTGATACTTCAAAGCTCCCAATAACCGTCATTGATGGGCTAAACCATGCAGAGGTAAGCATATTACAAAGATAGTTAAATTTTGAGTCAAACTCTGTGAATTTTCATTTGCAGAAAGGTACTATTTGCAACATTTGCATAAGAAACAAGTCAACAAGAAACATGCGTACATACGGGGACCGACCTTAGGTTACCAAAGAAAAGGTCGTCAAATGGCCAGAGATGCTTCTCGCATAGAGGTGCAAAATTATGCAACCGAGTCAAAGCAGGCAACCTCCTTGTATAGTTTCAAGAAAACTATTTAAAAAACTGTTTCCTTTCATTTTGATTTTCGGTTTGAATTCTATAACTCCATCGTAAATTGGTATTGAACATTGTAAATAAGGTTTTATAATCTTATTTATTTATTAGCTGTTTTACCTTCTTATTTAAATTGTAATTAAATGCTTTTTACGGAGAGCCCCTTGAAAATCTTGTTGAAGGGCAACCCTCCTTAAATGTATTAAATGAATGAAATGAATGAAGTTTTTTCAGACCCGTACCAGTTTCTTAGGAAATGGGGGGAGGGGGGGGTATCATTTTGAAAGTCTAGGTCTGTGCTTCTTAAATTTTTTGTGTTCCTCATATGCAGGCACTACTGTACTGCGATCATTTAAACATCTGATCTTTTTTGGCGTGCCCAGTACATCTCTTGAGGGGGGTGACAGGGTAGTGGTACCATGGTACCAGAGGGGCTTACATGAGTCGGCACCAATAAAAATTTCGTCCTTGGATGATTTTGGAATTCCTAGAACAAATTTTTAGCTTTTACAGTGCAGACAGTGACACAGATGCCACTTTGACATGCTCAGGAGTAGTTTGGTCTTGCCCATTGGTCTCACGAGGAACTGACGTAGATCCCCTTTCAGAATTCGTCATATTCATGATTAACTGTACTACATTGATAGCTCTTTCCCCTAGAATTGGTGGTACTAATACCTTCAATTTGGTTGGAACCTGGTACCTTATCCTTATGAGTTGGTACCGGTGCCAAAGACTCCCCCTGTCACCCCCTCTCTCTTCTATTTTGTTTTTTTCTCCAGATAACCGTAGTTCACATCAAAGCTACAGCCAAGAACGCAGCAGATGATAAACTCAAACAACACATGCAGAAATTTGGACAGACTTATCATGCTCCTGCCACCGTTTTGCTCATTTCTGGAGACGTGAACTTTGCGCCAGTTCTGCACGACCTCAGATATACATCAAATTTCCAGATCTTGCTCCTTCACAACGTACAAGCATCACAGAATTTCATCCAATTTGCTCATGAAGCGTATCGATTTGACCTTTTTATTGCGGACTTACCGGATAAATTCGGTGGGAAGCCTCCACAGGTAGGTTGTGAATTTTACCGAATGTTAATAATGAAGGTGTATCGAGCCATTGGGGGATTTAGGATGCAAATGGGGGCCACTGTCCCCTTCATGATGAAAACTTTACTTGGCGCCTCCTTTTTAACGAGAAGTGTTTCACTGATCGTAATCCTAAGGCACTCTTTTTTAACTGTTTCGATCAAAATGCAGGTCAAGAGAACATGCAGATCAAGGCGTTAGTTAGCCGAAAAACTAAAGGTCGGGCATGCTTTTTCGATAATTTGATATGCGAATCTGGTATCCCTTTTGGAAAATTTGTGCAAGGAACGCGTATGCTGTTGAAGCTAGGGTGGGACGCCCTCAACCAAAATCTTGCCAAAAGCCTCGACTCCTGGAAGGCAATCCTGACGGAACTTACAAAATTTTTAAGGAATAATGATTGTACAGTTTGAAATTCCGATTCATAGTCAAGTTTTCTATTAGAATTTTGTTATTTTCAGTGATGCTTCTGCCATACCACTTCTTGAGTTACAAGAGAAACTCCCCTGAAAACATTCTACCGGTGCCTTGGAGAGGAAGCAAGGGGGCAAGTTGCCTTGGGCTCTGAGGGGTCTCATAAGTTATCTCAAAATTTTTAACGATCAAGAGGGCTCCAAAAATTTGTAAAGAAAATATTTCAAAGAGCAGAATTCTGTGAAAACATCTTTTTATCATGACTTTCGTAAGGGTTTAGTTTTTTTACAGACTCTAGCCAGAATAACGAAACGTAGTAACAGCGTTGTATGAGAATAGACTAATGACGATGAATCCCTTGTATCCCTGCGCTAAACCTTGCTCAACAGGGACTCATAATGAAACAGTGAAAAACCTGGCCCTATATAAAGGCATTCGATCGATCGAATCATGATCGAACGACTGCTTCGGCTCTGCTCAACGGTCACTCCTCAGAAAGAAACTGCGATAAAAACCACATGAAGCAGACATTTAATCAATGAAACTTGGTATGAATCTGAAGAAGGAAGTTCAATCTACCTGCTGAGTGTAAAATGAGTCTTTCAACGCTACATTTTCCATGTTTCTACGACAAAAACAAACCAGAGAAATCTTCGTTCAAGATCTAGTCAACTGCATCATTCGAATTGAAAATTCGCCGGCATTGTTCTTGGTCAAATCTCGCAATCTGATTGGTACTGTAGGAATCGCGAAGTTTGGGCCCAAATAGGGCCATGTTTTTCAGAGTAATATTATGAGTCTCTATTGACCAAAGCGCCATCATCAAGTCATAGAGCACAGGGAAACAAGAGACTCATCGTCATAAGTCTAGTATGAGAACAGGAAGAGCGGTCACACACAACAACGTTGTAAGCCCGTTGTCTTGAAAGTAAACAACGGAATAAAGCACCGAGTGTGATCGCAGCCATTAGTTCTAGTTCTCTTGTATTTGTTTATAAGTGCTTGATATGAGAATATAGTAATAATTCTCTCCTTTTAGGGCACAAATAACGTGGCTAACCCAGTCAGAACGACGGAAGTGCTTGTCAAAAATCTTCCTTTCCATGTTCCTGAAGGCATGGTGATCACTAGGCTTAGCAGCATATCGGATAACTGTGGAGGTCGAGTACAGCCTCTCATTCGTGATAATATTGCCTTTACTGTATCTTGTGTTGTTCGATTTCCAACTGCGGACAAAGCAGACAGGTTAGTGCAGGACTTATTACAGCTGCTTGTTTCCTGATATGCAAATTTGGATTTCTTCTATACTAGACTTATTACGATGAGTCCTAGTAATCGCTACCACCCACCCACTAAGTCTACTTCTATACAAGGTGTCCCTAAAAAATTGTGCCCCTTTTGTGTGGCTGCTGTGGAGGAGCTGTAGATTCAATCAGCTCAGTTTTTACTTAGTTGCATAGGAGAGGCTGCAACTTAGAGTTTGATACCTTGTATGAGTCAATCTGACAAGTGATTGCGGATTTCTGTCCGAGAAAAGACCAAATAAGACTGCGTTCACACGATGCCGGCAGATTTTGAAAACGGTGAAAAATTTGAGGGATAGGCCTCCTGTTCACACGAAAACGGCACATTTTTTGCCGGCAGATTTCGAAAACGGTAGATTTTGAAAACGGAGCCCTAACCGGTATAAATTTGAAACAGCATCGTAAACAGATCATTTTTCAACGCTTTTGGATCGAGACTGGTCGATTCTTAGAGTGTAGGTACTTTTCCTTAGCATCAAAGTCCAGGAACGAGTTTTTACTGTCAATTTTCCTACCGTTTTCAAAATGTACCGGCATCGTGTGAACGCAGTCTGAGTGGTTACTTCAAAAACAGTACTTCATTTGTTTTCCATCAATGTCAGAATAAAGTAATTTTTCAAAGAAAGGGTCTAAGCTTCGCATCAAAATTTTTGTCAAATCTTTTTAAGGTTAGCAGTGTTGTCCATTCATAAGAGAGCACTATCTACCTTTTAAGGAACGCAGTGAAAATTTTAATACAATGCCTGAACCCGTTCTTTGAAAACTTACTTTATTTTGACATTGCTGGAGAACAATAGAAGTGCTGTCTTTGAAGCAACCATTAATTTTGCCTTTTCTCTGCGATAAATCAGCAACCACGTGTCAGATTGACTCAAACGAGGTCTGAAACTCCAAGTTGAAGCTTGACCGGTTGATTTGTGTAAAAGCCAAGATAATTTGATCTACAGCTGCTCCACAGTAGCCACATAAACGGGGCAAATTTTTATGAGACACCCTGCACATTAAGCCAAAACAATGAATAAAATATTTCACTGCCAGTTCATGCTTTCGAGTTTCGATGTCATTTGAACAAGAATTCTTAATCTACTATATTTCTGCTTTCTGTGAATGATTTGATTAATGAAATAGCTGTTCAGGATACTTGGATACTCCAGGGAAGAACGAGAGATTTAAAGAATGGTAGGTGATTTAGGCCGTACTGAATCAGTACGAGGCTAACTCGTTTCTGAAAGCGCAAGGAAACGACTAGTGGTGGAAGCGGTGTCACTTAAGTCAAACTCAAAACTACAGCGTAGTAAAAAACGGCGTGTATTGACATGAGCCAGAGGACGGACACCAACTGTGTAGCAGTGTGAAGTTCATTTCAGTAGTGAGCCACCTTAACCTATTTTTTGTGTTTTGAACTTATTATTACATGGCAGTGAGCCACCTTGTCGCCGTTTCGTAATTTTAAATTTTTAATAGTGAGCCACCTTAAGTGCAGATCCACCTAAATCGTAAGCCGACCGACTGTGCAGCAGCTTCCTCCAGTTTTTGAGCTATAGTGTTACGAGTTTAAAGATAGCTTTAAATAACGAACTTGTGGCGATAGACCCGCAGATGCGTTATTATATGCTGTAATCTTTAGAACTGTCAACTCCTTCAAAAGAATAAAAACCAAATTAACCTGTAAATAGAGAGAAAACTGTTCAACCCGCAGGGGTGACACTCAGCACATACGCATACGGGGGGGGGGGTCAGTCCAAAAATTTTCAGGCAACCCCAAAAATATCACTTCAGCTTCATTGCAACCCAAAAATATCAGCTCATTTTATACTTAGACACCTGTACATAAACATAAAGAATCCCGAAACAATGCAAGTCAGGATTGCCTCTGGCAAACCCAGGAATATCAGCTCAACGATGTTTAGTGTCAAGAAAAATCACAAACAGGCAACCCCAAAAGAAATACCTAACACAGTTTCAGTTTTATTTGAACCCAAAGATATCACTTTGGCAATATTTTAACCCAAAGATATCGGACTTACCTCCCCGTTTGTGAATGTGCTGAGTGCCCCCCTGGGGTTCAACCTTGCAAAAGAAACAACGAATTAAACTGAAACCCTGCGAGGAGGGAAAATATGTTGATAACTGCAATAAAGAGCTACATGGAACAACCAAAGTGAGGGTTCTCTACATAGCTTGTGCTTGAACATGAGCGAGAGGACACCCAGTGTGTAACTGTTTGAAATTTATATTAGAAGCGAGCCACCTTAACTTATCGTTTATTTGTTTTTTGAACTTATTTTTATATGGTATACAACCACCTTTCACTGTTTCGTGGTTTTGAAATTTTTCAATAGTGAGCCACCTTAAGTGCAGAGCCACTTTTTTACGAATAAAGTGGCTCTGCACTTAAGGTGGCTCACTAGTGAAAGGTGGTTGTACACCAAGTGTGAGTGGC
This sequence comes from Aurelia sp. 3 sensu Dawson et al. (2005), assembly GCA_964020215.1. Classification (NCBI taxonomy): domain Eukaryota; kingdom Metazoa; phylum Cnidaria; class Scyphozoa; order Semaeostomeae; family Ulmaridae; genus Aurelia; species Aurelia sp. 3 sensu Dawson et al. (2005). The sequence continues at coordinate 26,236,210 of OZ026573.1, read as the reverse complement.
CGAGTGGCTTATACATTCTTCGTCAGGTGACTGAAGTTAAGCTTGGTCGGGTGAGGTCAGACTCTGGATGGGTGACCACGGAGACCTGACCTCACAACTCACCTCGTCCTTCGGAAGGGACGTTAAACTAGGGGTCCCATGCCTGGATGCGGCATGCACAGTGGGCCTAAATTAGTTTTCAATAGCTAGAAATCCTGACAAGCCCACTCAAAACAAATTGAAAGCAAAAGAGCAACGTTGAATAACCAAAGTGTAGACTAATGATTTGCGTCTAAGCTTTGCTCCATTGAATTGAATTGTTATTTACTGTTATAGTCAGCTATCGTTGGGGTAAATGGAGCGAAAGCAAGGACTCATGTAATAAGTCTAACCAAAGTGGGGGTTCTCTACGAAGCTTATGTCTGAATTATTTTGTTCCAAAATGCTTGACATCAATGATTTCCTTCTAGGTGTATTCTATTTTGCATTTTTTGTTAGTATCATCTCTTTGGGTTTAAACTTCTTCATTTATCCTTAATCCAGGGCATTGATCCGAATGCAGAACGAAGATGTTTGTGGCTCAAAAATCGAAGTTTGTGAATATTGGGGTGAAGTTGCTTCTCAATTTGGTACTCTGCAGTCTGCTACTAAGGCTCACCGAGCACAACGACTGGGAAGTGGAAATCAGCTGAATACAAGTCAGACTATGAAGCCTGCTGGCAGGCCGACAAATATGCGAAAGACTATGTCCATGGGTGCTTTGCATTCTTCAGATCCTTTTCAGATGAATTTCCCTGTTGGTTTTCTTGTTAATCCTTCCCGTCAACTGCATCCTGTGGTCCAAGGGAATATCTTACCTACGCCCAAGTCTGCTGCAACGCCCCAGAAAGCTTCACAAAAATCAGCTGTGAGCACACCAAAATCAGCAGCTAACATACCAAAGCCTGTTGTTGTTGTTAAATCAAAACCGGTCAGTGCAGCCCAAAAATCTCTCCTTCCCACCCCAGTGATGGTCCCCCCACAAGCTGTCACACAAAGTAAAGATGATATGATTAAGAATAAAGTTTGCTCTATCTTGCAAGAAATTCCTCATTGGATGGCACTCCATAAGTAAGTCTTACCTTTTGAACACTTGGAACACGAAACACTTTTTGTTGCTCTGCCCGTCCTTTGCTGATCAACGAAGAGATCTTCTCGCTGGAATTGAAGAATTATTACAACCATTTGTGCTAATCGGTAACCTTTCAAATGATGCTTTAACCCTATTTCACATGGGGGGGGGGCGTTTTTCGCACCCCCCCCCCAACCAAACTTTTCTACACTGCGCCGAAACTACACAAGATATGATGACCAAACCTTTGTGACTTTTACTCAAATTTAATTGGCAATCAAAATTTAAATGCCTCATTGTTCTAGATTTGATCACGTGACCACAATGGCACCATATTTGGAGAGTAGTTGACAAAAAACAGCTTTGATCATCCATAATTTCTTTGTTTCTCGTCCGAATTACTTGAAAAATATATCATTCGACTGCTCTTGATGAGAGCTTTCATTTGATATGTAATTTTTGCTAATGTGCTGACATCAGCAAAATTTAATATCTTTGTCGTCATTTATATTTATGACGTCATTTTTCGAATAAATTAATGTATTAATTAAGATTTTTGTTGCAATTTAGCTTTATCTTGTTTGTTTCATGCATATTAAGTCGATCTATGTCAGAAATAGCAAGAAAACTACGGAAAACTGCAGTGACAATAAGTAGAAAGGAATAAAGAGCTAATTATGCGCTAATTGGTCTATAAATAGATACTTCAGATTGCTTCAAAATACATATTTTAATTGTACAATGTATTTCCTATCATTTAAGACTATTCTCATTAAAATCGGTTGAGTATTCAATTAAATAGAATTTTTCTTGCGAAGCAGCTATAAATTGGCCAGTTTTCCTTTGTTTCTTGGTTGCCTAGCAACAAATCACGTGATTAATTAATTACCATTGTTATATTTGGAAAGCTTATTGTCCAAAGAACAATGGAGGAAAGTTTCATTGTTATATCTTTTATAGTTTCAGAGAAAAAGAGGTGGGGCGAAAAACGCCCCCCCCCCCCATACCAAAATATCGAAAGAATACCCCATGTGAAATAGGGTTAAGACTGCTCTTACTATATGGCGATAAAGACCATTCTTGTGAAGTGAACAGAGATATTCTTAGATTGACTCTACGTTTCATTCGTGAAACTGGTCGGTTTGATTGAGATCTATTGAAGCTTCAGCTTTGTACAAAGCATCCGCCAAGTACCTATACGTAAATGTTCTTGTTTTTTCTTTTGCAAAGTACCTCTACGTAAATGTTCTTGTTTCTTCTTTTGCAATTTCTGTTTCATATTAGGTGCCGGATCTTTTTATTCATCAAAAATTAAGGAAGAGTTTCCGCTCGTGACTTTCCACATTTTTCAACCCAATCCCTGATCCAACATCTAATCTGAGACAGAATCTAGTAGTGTATCCTGTAGTTTTAGCTGAATGTTGTGTGTCTTTATGTTTTTGGGCTTGGGGTAGTCGTTGTTTCTTCGCTCCCCTCGGTATTGTCCCTGTGGTGTTGTTTAGTAACTTTGGATAGGTATAGTAGAACGTAAGCATTGTTGTAAATTATTTTATATGATTAAAAAAAGTCTTACCTAAGCCTGATACAACGAGGAGCGAAGGGTTATGATTACGGAAAAACCCTACAAACAAGAACGTACTTTTTTACTAACCAGGCTGACTATGTTCTTAAGAACATGGTGCTCTTCCTACATTCAGGATGAGGTTCTTATTCCAAGGGATGAATGATTGCATGAATGTTGGAGGAAATGGTAATATTTTGTAGTCACAGGAAATTGTGCTCCACAAATTGTGTTACGCAAATCCAGTTTGCTTGTGTTAGGCAAAACCAGTCAAATACAACGTAGAAGTTGTATTTGAAATCTGTTCCATGAAATTATGTAATCAGTCAGGAGAGGCGCCATCCTGTTTGCAGGAGATGATTATATGGCACATATCTAGGATAACACTGTTGTCTAGTAGTGCATTGCTGCTAGAAGTTCGTCGTTGCAGATGTAAGACTCTTGGTACTCCGTCCAGGAACGTAGGAAGTATCTCAAACGTGAGGGGCACGACTCTTGGATGGCACGTTTTTCCTTAAGAAAAAGGGGGCATTTTCTAAAAGCAAAATGGGCACTTCTTTGTTTATTGCAGAATCTTGGGGGTATGTGCCTCCAGTGGTCCCCCGGTTCCTACGTCTATGAACCCGTCTTTTAGATATGAAAGACCCTCTTTATTGAATGATTTACTGTTTGAAATTTGGATTGCGAAGGACATAAACTGTTTCAAATCACTGATAAATACACACTTTTAGATTAGCTTATGATTTTTAATTTGTAAATATTCCTGCTTTTGTAAAGTTCCTAGAATGTTGTACATACTACAGTTGCGGACTTGAATAAATAATTATAACAATAGACCTTTTAGCTATTCTTGGAAAGGATCTGAATCGAACGATGTTATGATGCAATTTGAAGAATTTTCGAATGTGCATAATTGTGATAGAACCTCTAGCGCCACTCGATCGAACCTCGCGTATAAAATTGTATAAAAATAACGCTCGATCCAGGCTCTTTTGTAGAATAGCTAAAAGGTCTATTACGTACAGTGAGTCCGTTTTTCAAGGTTGTTTTCAAATTTGGACCACAAATCATTTCTTCTTCAATTAACAGGTTTTGCCAAACGTTCAAGAAGAAATTTAAAGAAGAATTTGACATTTGCCAGCTTGAAAAATTCAAGGATGTTGTTTATGTGGATGGCAAGCCAGGAAAGAAATTTGTTTGTTTATTGCTCGTTGATTTTTCCAGTATTCTGTTTGAAGTCGAGAAAGGAAAGTTTCATGAGGAGTTGACGAACATACTGATTCAGCACAATAGAAAGGTCCCATTTACATGGTAATAACAAGTTCTTATACACAAAAGTTTCACTACCGGGTGAGCCAGAAAAAAGTTCCCACTTTTAGAATTCATAGCACCAAGATTTATGATTCAAATTCTAGTTAAAAAACGAAAGATCGAAATATTTGTATGATTTTTCTCGCTGTCTTTTTACTAACACTAGAGGTGAAGGTAAATTCTACTGTATAAAAATTTCATGGTTGCAAAATGACTGAAAAGGAGCAAAAAACATCGATCAACACAGAACAATACGCAGTGGGCGTTTCACCTCTCTCGTGAGTTATAAGACTCAGATTTTCAAACCAAAACTAAAGATTTTCAATCCCATGGCATGAAAGTGCAGAGGACATCTTTCACCCTTGAGAAATTGCATTGTCTTTCTTGTTCTTTGCATGTTCTTTATTGTTCTGTGCTAGGTGTCCTTTATGATTTGATCAATGTTTTAGGCCCTTTTTCAGTCATTGTGAAACCATGAATTTTGAGATTTTTTGTAAAGTTGAATTTACCTATATTTCTAGTGCTTGTAAGGCAGCGAGAAAAATCGCAAAATACTTCGATCTTTCGGCTTTAACTAGAATTTGAATTCGAATCATAAAAATCTGTCAAGTACTCTTGATGGTAGGAATTTTCAAAGATGGGAACTTTTTTCTGGCTCACCTTTCATGCTAAGTACGTTTGCTTTGCTAAGGTAGCAAAATCATTGTTCTTATGTTTTGGTTTTTAGTGCAGTCCGTGTCAAAGTTGAAGGCAAGTGAAGTTTTCGCTGCAAAGTGAAATTATTCTTTAAAAAATTATTCTTTGCTTTTATTCGCAGACTTTCTGCACGTAACATCTGTTTTGAGACACACTTGAATCACGCAGCGATTTCTATTTTTAGCTTGCTTGGCCTGTACTGGAGTTACCAAGGTAGAGTACTGCGTTTCAGTAATGCTGGCATTTCGCTTAAAGAACTGGTTTCGTCGTGTCCAAATGTGAGCTCAAAGAATGGAGTTTATTTGACGAAATCCGTTTTAGGTATGTAACCTTATGTGTCAGTTTTTACCAGGTTTTTCGTAATTTTTTCTCTAAAACTTATAGATCAGAAACTAGATTTACATCTATCATAAAAGCTAAAAAATAAAAGCATATGTGTAAGAGCCGAGTGGATTTAGAATATACAGGCTGAAGTTGTCCATTTAGGCTGTCATTTTGTAAGAACCTATCTATTGTATTCATTATTTTAAAAACCCAGACTGACTTGCAAAATGTCGGCTCTTACGCGGGGTTTTACTGTATTAAGCCCACATGGCGGCTTCTTTAACCCTATCTAACCTGGGAGGCGGATTCCGCCCCCTACTATAATTTTATTTACATTTTGTTTGATATATACGGGAAAGCCGCTGAAATTTAGTAAGTTTCACTTTCTGTCATTTTCCATGGTAATCAAGTTGTCATGCCGCATGGTGTAAAAAATGTACTTATTTTCTCTCCGATACCCTATTCACACTGCAAGTTAAACCAGCTTAAACTAATCCATGTCATTGAATGGAGCCTTCTAATTAAGTAATCAAGCAAATCCAACGCATTTGATTGGTTGAAATTTAACCTGGTTTAGGTTTTAAAAAATATGGAAATACGAATTCCATCAGTATCAAGCCTGATTAAACAGAGAGCATGTACTATAGTATTCGATTGTCTAAGCAATAACATTTGTGAGCTATTTGAAAAGTATTTTGAGAAAACGGAGCATAAGTATGCAACACGAAACAACCTGAATTCAGTGAAGTTACCAAAAGTGAAGATTGAGACTGGACGCAAGGGTTTCTACTTTCTTGCTGCTAAGGCATTTAATGCACTACCCCCCGAAGTTAGGAGCATGAAATATAGAACTGTATTTAGGAAAGCATTAGAAGAGCATTGTAAATAGGCAAAAACGCTATTTTTAATCATTTTTACAGTAAGATTTTACTTTTCATTTGACTTCAGGAACAGGACTCTAGTGATAACCGTGTATTTTTGCACTGATAGATTATCCTGTGTAAAAATTCGATTTATTATTATTATTATCATTATTATTATTATTATTAGTTCATGGCGGCTATTATTATTATTATTATTATTATTATTATTATTATAATTATTATTATTATTATTATTATTATTATTATTATTATTATTATTATTATTATTATTATTATTATTATTATTATTATTATTAAATATTAGTTCATGGTTCTACGAGTCTACTCAAACAAGCTAATGGAGACAATATTCACAGAGTATCGCGAGGAACTGCTGTTGATTGAACATCGCAAACCAGACATTCTTTTAATTGATCATGTATCACAGAAGTGCACCATTGTCGAAGTAGCTGTGTGTTATGATTTGTACTTTGATTACGTGTTTCGAGAGAAGTTGGGGCGTTACGAGAGCGTTTGCTGTCTATTACGAGGTCATGGATGGAATGTTGAATTAAAGGTTATGTGTTTTGGCTCGCTTGGTTGCATAAAGAAGGATATTTGGAGAGAACTGAGATCTTTGTCGGTTGACAAATTAGTTGCAAAGCAGATGTTACAATGGTGTTCAATATCAAATGTTATTATGGCAAATTATATTTGGAGGCACAGGGTGCGGAAGTTATTCCCATAGTCTAGGCCTACATTTAGCACTTTTGAAATTCGAGGGCATTGCTCTCTTTCTCGTTTGAGAATGAGTCAGCTAAATGTCTGCCTGTGCTTGGATAGACTCCCCCCCCCCTTTGCTGAGGTAATTTCATGTGATACTGTTTGTAGTAGCTAACATAAACCTAGTATAGCGTATTCATACGTTAACTGAGCTGTTAGCTCAGGCAATAGGGCAGATACGAATTTATTATTATCATTATTATTATTATTATTATTATTATTACTATTATTATTATTATTATTATTATTATTATTATTATTATTATTATTATTATTATTATTATTATTATTATTATTATTATTATTATTATTATTATTATTATTATTATTATTATTATTATGAAGCTGGTTTAACTGTGTCAGTGTGAATGCGGTATAAATTCTTTTGAATTGGTTCAGTTAAGCCTAAAGTTTGGAATCAGGCATATCTTGATGTATATTTTTCATTTCTTCATGAAAAGTCAAATTAGATAAACTTTTATCCTTCTTTCATTTATATGACGTCATACAGCATAATAATGATTGTCATGCTCAAGCAACAACAAAAGCATCCCCAAAAGGAATTGTTGTTTCAAATATTCATTGTTTATATAATGAACAACCATTATGCCAAATTAGGTTGCCATATTTCATATAGCAACAGAAGTAAGCAGGGAGCGTAATCCGCCCCTCCCCAGGCATTGAGTGTTTCCAGACGCCCAGGTGAGGTAGGGTTAAGTTCGGAGATTCCAGAGGGGTAGCTTCAAAGAGATATGGCCTACCAGAAATTAGGGCCCATGTATTCCCCAAGTCAGATGTCAAAGTGATAAATGATGGCTTTTTAGTTCTTTTACCCAAAATTTTGTAGAATCAACGTATTATTCTACGAACCAAACAATTCAATACCTTTTCTATATTCAAAGAACGAGTTAAATGTTGGAAAGGCGATGAATGCAACTGTATACTTTGCAAAACTTATATTCCGCAAGTTGTATTCCTAACAGGATAGTCGTTTTTATCTTGTAAATTATATTTATCTTTGTACATTGTAAACTTTCCTTCTTTTATTTTAGATATCGTAGAATTTGTATAAAGTAGGCCTTAATTAGCTGTAATTTAGCTATCGTTTTTATTTTATTAGCCTACTTGAAATGAATGAATGAATGAATGAATGAATGAATGAATGAATGAATTAATGAATGAATGAATGAATGAATGATGATGATGATGATGATGATGATGATGATGATGATGATGATGATGATGATGATGATGATGATGATGATGATGATGATGATGATGATGATGATGATGATGATGATGATGATGATGATGATGATGATGATGATGATGATGATGATGATGATGATGATATGGGGGTTCTATGTCAATTAGTTTACCTACTTAGAGAGCTTGTCCTTAATCGTTCAATCTTAAATGCAATTATGCAGAGTAACTTGTATCTTTTTGCCAGTATTTTAAATATTAGTTCATGATGCTGAAATGTATTAAGCCGTTGAGTGTATTTGTTGAAAATTGTATTTAGGATTGATTTATGATGAATAAAACTAAACTTAGCTGCAGCTTAACTAAGCTAAACTGAACTAAACTGAACTGAACTACACTAAACTAAACTAGAACTGAGTCGAAATCAGCCTTAAGTCTGACATATTTCGATTTTTTTGCAGCAATGCAACCAGAAATTGGTGAATTGATTCAAAATGTTGTCCAAATGTTACAATGTTCGCCACATCAAAGAATCCCATTTGATACATTTGCACAGTATTACATTAATTTCTTTGGTGTGCCACTGTATGTGAAGAGGAGTGGATTCTCAGGTGTCCAGGCATTCTTAAATGCATTCCCAGATAACACTGTTGAGGTTAGTGGTACAATTTTGCATTCAGCCGCATAGGTTTCAAATCTTTAACTAGTAGTGGAAAATTTTTATATCCTTGCGTAGCGAATGCAACCTAATGTTCTTCCATCTAATGTTTAATTAATTTTTCCATGTGCCAAATTTCAAAGCACTATTGAACTACTGCACAACACTTTTGAGCAATAGAAGAAACAACAAAACATTTCCTTTTGCTTGCGTTTTGTCCATTTCTCTTTCCTGCTTTTCTCTTACATATTCTATCTTTATTTTCGTTTTCCGTCTTGTCCTCTTTCCCTTTCCCATGTCTTGTTGTTTCCTAATCTCCACGTTCCTTTTGCATCCTTGCTCTTTTCTGTCCGTTTTCTTCCTTTATTTAGCTTACTCGTTTTCTTCCCGTTTCTTTCTTCAAGACAAATGAGCTCCCCTGCGAAGCTGCTTCACCGCTTCGTGCGCTTTCTCCACCTCTGTCTTTAAAAAGTATCGCCCAGTTTGCTAATCTATGTTTCGCTTAATTTGATGAATAGAAGGGAACTTAAGTACTTTGTCATAAGCAGTCATTAGCAGTCTGTGATATTTTGATCTGTTCAGAATTATTGTGTTTTTATCTTGTTGAAACAATTCACGATAAGCTTTGACAAATTAAAATCGTTGTGTGTAAATCCTAAATAGATAGAGGTTTAATGGTGCAATCTTCAAGACAGCCATAGTTTATGAAGGTCTATCATATGGCCGGATGAAGACATATGTCATATGTATGTTGTATGATGATGTCACAACCGGAGAAATGTTTGAAACAGAGAAGATGGACAGAGCAGAAACTGCGTAAAATGACGTCATCGAGCAATCTGAGTTAAGGAAGTGTTTGGATAGATAAGCTTTTGAAATGATAAGTCAAGAATTTAAGGCCTAAGGAAGAAAAATCAAGTTTTTTCTAATTTCGGGATCTTTTTCAGGGGGGCACAAAGTTGCGAGTTTTCGCGCATGCGTGCGCAGTTTCTGCACCGCCAAGAAGATGGTGTATTTGTGAAAAATTTTATGAAAATAGTCAAGGTATCAAAGATTACCAATGAATTCTTAAAACGAAACATCTGAAATTCCTTTCAAGCCATTATTGAATGACACAAAAGTTGCGTTTACTAATCTTGCAACGATTTTGTTATAGTTTGATGCTTATACTGCATGTTTTGTTTGTCTGTAACCGCTATGTTTTGTTTTGTTCGTTTTCTTGATAATAGACCTTTTTCAAAGAGGTCTGAGCTGCGCTTCACTTTTCTGGAAGATGGCGGATGCGAGGGAATTCTCTCCGTGATGCTGAACTGGAGTTGCAATGGGAGAAGTTGTGGACAAAAATATCGTATTTAACTCTAGTTGTATTTTTAGTCATGTATGCTTTTGTTAGTTTTGTATTATTTGCACGGCCCACTGTAAATCAGTCCTTTGACTGACGTGGCCACCGTGCCTAACAAATTTAAAATCAATCAATCAATCAATCAATCAATCAATCAATCAATCAATCAATCAATCAACCTCATAAAAGACCAGAAAGGTGTAAACATGACAAAAACACTTGCCTAGCACATTAGTGCTAAATTTGACACTTTTTACGAGGAGGAGATATTTATATCTTCGAATTGTTTCAGCGAATATTAGCCTTCGTGATAATGATGAAGGGCCCAGATTCGGTCAGATAAATTCTAGATTTCCCTTTGCGAGTTGGGCGCATTCCCCATTAACTGCAGGAATACGAACAGTCATGTGTGTCGAGAAATGCTTAGAAACACAGTGATTCACATTCTTCCCAATGCCGAAGTTATCAAAGCATACCTTTCCAAATCAAGTCTCCTTGATGGCAAACAAAGTTAGCATATTTTAGTTATTGTCTGTTCGTTCATTTTCGACTCATCATCGGCGAGTTTAGGTGGATTCGTTGCGCGTCGCTCGTTGAATTGAGTTTTAGTGGCTTGGTTCTATATTTATTTTGTTTCTAGCCGGTTTGAGCTATACTTACGTTGGAGAAACGTGGAAAAACGTTGGTACTGATATGCATGTTCGTCGTAAATGCAAACAACGCAGTTCACTGATATCCTGTTTTTTTGCGAGGAATGCGCCTTTAAGTAAGAGACTTTGAGCCATAATTTCCCGATATTTTCCTGAGGACTTTAACTCACTTCTGTTTAGCAGATTACGAAGTTTTTTCACTGTTTTGTATTCTACTTTTGCAGATTAAAGAAGAAGGAGCTACTACGTTCGTCAAATTGACCAACGATTGCAAGCGAAAACTGCATCTTGAACACATAACACAGGTACTGCTTAGGACGAAAGGACATCAGATCAACCTTAACAACTTGGCAGCTGAATTCTACAAGTTCTTTGGCACTGTTCTGATCCACGACAGCAGAATTCAACGGGTGACAGCATTTGTTGGGACTTTCAAAGAAAACTTGAAGGTTTTATTTCTTTAACTTTCTTCTGTCTGAAGGATCATGCCCATTGACCGTCGACCCATGCGCAATCTTGTTTTAGGGGGTAGATCTTCAGAGCATTCATATAGGTTTTTACAGGAAATTGGTGAAATTGGTCAATTTTCGTCCCTTGTTTCCCTGCGTTCTTTGATTTGCTGATATCACTTCCGCAATAGGATCTCGTAATATAACTCTTGCAAAGTGGGCCTAATTTTTCAAAATGGCCTAAGCAACCGGGAGTTCCCTTACACTACACAAAATCACTTCAAAGTCTAGTCTATAGAGCTTAGACTTTGAAAAGAAGCTTTGGCACAAAGAATGATGTTTTCTTGACCTACAAATCGCAATGTATGCCTTTCAAGCAGTAATCTTCCTCTGCAGAAGCGAAATAGATCCATCGCAGCTACGAGAACTCTGGGCCATTTCAACCGTTTTTTGAATGCAACAACAACAACTTGTCTAAATAGGGCCTCATTATTGGTTGAAAACTGAATCCTAGCAATTTGATCGATGAGTACGGACCACGCTACGCGGGCCTAAAGTGGGTTAAGAGTAATATTATGAGGCCTTATTGACCAAGTGATTTAAGCAAATGAACGACTAAAAAATATAAGTCTATTGAATAAAAGTATCAAACAGCATGAACATGATTCTTTTTATCGTCGTTCTTGCCCTCAGATATAAGTTCTTCTATTAAATAGAGTCAGCGTACAGCGTGAGTAAGGAAGAAGTTAAAAAACGTTTGCAAGCCTGTCGTTTATCATCTGTTCATCAAATTCCTTGCAAGTGATTCGTATTCTGTAGCTTAACATGTCAACTTATACTACTACATACTACATACTCATACTACAATACAATTTTGGTAGTTAAAGTCCGACAAACTGTTCTTGATTTACACGTGATACATGAAATTGTTTTATCTCACAATCGTTCAAAACAAGCCTCAACTTCTGCATCAAATTTTCCAACATCTGAGTTCCAAAGTGACGAAAATGCAACTTGATCATGCTATTCCGTTACGTAGTCATTTAGTTGTGTGGAAGCAGAGCCAGTCCTACTATTCTTGTCACTTGGGAATGTCTTTTATCCTTTTTGTCAGGTAGCTGTCAGCATCGTCATGCTGCATTGTTAACAAATTTGATTCAAGATTTTGGACCTGTTTTTAACAATTCTGAAAGTAAACAATTTTATAAAATTGCACTTAAGTGGGTAACAATACAACCGCTTCCAAGCAACTAAATTTTGTTATTTAAGTTGGTATGTTGCCTACAAAATGGTAGCCAGTTTTAGAGAATCTGGTGTTTAATTGATAAACTGCAGGCTTGTAAACGTATCTAATGGTTTGGCTTTTCTTACTCACCGTGTTGATTCATTCGTTACTTATATGTCTATTACAGATTTTCACAACGAAAGACAAGCGAAGGCTACTCACATTCCGAAAGGGTATGAATTCATTTCTTGCTTTAATTCAATGATGCGCTAGGAGTGAAATTTTGAAAAGTCGCCAGAATTGCATTATGTTACCAATTACTAGGTTTTATTTTTGTGTATCTCTATCTAGGGCCAAATATCGGGTGTCCCAAAAAAGTATAAGCGTTTGGAAAGTTCTTGCAGAGGAGCCTTGGTTTTAAAATCCTCTCTTTTCAGTTCATTGTATGGATGAGGTCTTAACTTAGATTTTGCAACCTTGCATGTCTAAATTGGGTCTGGATTCGCAGAATAATTCATTTAAACAGGCAAAATTTCTGAGGCAGGCTAAGACGGATGGTTATTGAACTATGCTGCTACATATCAATTTGTAATATGAAGGTAGTTCTGTGTCGAATCAACCATTGATTTTGGGTTTTGAACTAGTGAAGAGTAAATCTCACTTTCGTAGCTCAACGAACCTTCACAAAGTAATGCATTGTTGAGCCGCTCCAAAATTTTTTACAAATTACACACAGATAGTAACTGCATAATTCAATAACCATTTGTCTTAGGCTGCCCCAGAAATTTTGCCTGTTCAAGTGAATTACTATGCACATACTAACCGGTTCTGTGTTATACTGGAAAATATAAAGGAAACCCTTTATATTTTCCTGTACAACGACACAACCGGTTAGGATGAGTTTTATTACCTGACAGCTTCTAATCTTGACTCGCATCATTTAATCAAACCCAGTTTGTTACTGTCATGTCGTTTGAGTTTACTGTTCATCTCACAGGCCTAAAGCTGTTGCTGTGGGGACAAATATGCGTCCTTGTATCGTATTATACAAGGCGACCGGAAACCCGCGGGAAATGTGCGATTGACCAATAGGAGTGGCGGGATTCTGTGTTGCCTCATTTTTGAAACTTCAGTCAGGTAATAATCTGCGAATACAGACCGATTTGGAAATGCAAGGTCGCAAAATCTAGCTAAGTTAAATCCTCATTTATACAATGAACTGAAATAAAGATTTTTGAAACCAAGGCTCCTTCGCAGGAACTGTTCAAACGTTTATACTTTCTTGGGACACCCGGTAGTTCCTTTGAAGCCCTTTTAAGTTTAAAGGAATGAGTAATAGCCATCTTTAACAGCCCTTTTGAAGATATGATATCTATGCTATTTATGCCTTCGTTCTTTTCTAATCTAACGGCAAGTACGACCACACAAAAATCATGTTGATTGTCTCATATTTCAATCAGTTTCAGCAAGAACACATAGTTGAGTTAAATTGACAGATCCATGTGATGATAAATTAGTAACAAGCCCACGTGATAATGAATTAGAAAGTAGACCAGCTAGGAAGGTTCGAAACATAATGTTTATTTGATACGGCTTAGCCACTCGATTTATGTCACTTGTTTACTCTTAATCGTAACATGGACTTGTCAACTTTCGAATCTATTATCACATGGACTTGTTACTAATTTATCATCACAAGGATCTGTCAACTTAATCTAACTATGTTTTCATGCTAAAACTGATTGAAATATGAGCCAATCAACGTGATGATTTTTCTTCGTACTTGCCCTAAGATTTCTCATCAAACTGGAATTTCCAAACGACTTGCCAATTTCCAAATCTACAGCTCCAAAACAGGACCATTCGCTCCAGTCGTCCAATTCCAGTTGTCCAGTTACAGGACCAATTCCAGCTGCCCAGTCGCAATTCCAGTCGTTCAAGAACAGTTTGGTTTCTTTGTTGAAGAGCAAACCTGATGGCATGGTGGCTCTTGAAAATCTTGAGAAAGAATTTCAGGATTTTCATGGAACATGCCCTCAGTTAGCCAAGCTTGGTTTTGAGCATCCAAATGACCTTTTCGATGCTTTGAAAGACAAAGTTACGGTAAGTGATATGATATTTTTAGTAATTTGGGTACCCTAGAACAAGTATAATTTTTTTAGGTCCAGCGGTAAGAATTTAGCTGTAATAAATTTCAAAATGTTCCTTGGTAGTAAACTTAGGCCCCGTTTGCATGATACCGATTTCATTTCATATCGGATTGGCCTCCTGTTTACACGAGAACGCTCCAATCCGATACACTTCATACCGTTTTCGCGTTTTCAAATGAAAACGCTCTGAGCATGGCATGAAACCAATCCAATATCGTGTAAACAGTGGAATCTGGTATCAACTTAATACGGAAACTCATTATCAAGTGTACGAGCCTCCCATTGATCTGGGCTGCTGCGCAGAATTCGGAGTGAATGCTAAAAGCAAATAGTAAGACCACTGCAGTGCACAGCGAAGCGTTCTCGTGTAAACAGGAGGCCAATCCGATATGAAACGAAAACGGTGTCGTGTAAACGGGGCCTTAAACAATGATATCGCATCGTTGATGTCGGTACTTTTAGAGCTGAGACATTTATCGTGGAAGTTCAGATTTGCCTCCACCTGCAAACCAGAGCTTTGGCTTTTAGCCTAAGCAAATCCCCGAACGACATCGAAATTTACTTTTAAAGTTGAAGAAAAATGAAAAATTGCACACTGAGTGACTTCTAGCAAACAGACTGTAAGATGATGTAAGAGTTGCTTAAATCTTATCAAGGTTATCGTTAAGATTGCATGGTTAAATCGTCGTTATTGCAAGACGTTCGCGAGGTGCTATGAGGCGAAAATGCCATAGTGGGTGAAACTAGTCAGCGCTGAAATAAAGAACAAAGAGCTTAAAACATTAATTAAGTCCTTTTTTCTCTTAGTAGGTTACGTCCTCTTCAATTATACACTATATATTCTCCATCAATTTGCATAGGTCGTTGACAAAGATGGTGTCAAATGTATTCGTTTGAACACGAAATTCCTACCGAAGAATAAATCGTGGAACCAGATTCTGAATATTCTCCAGACATCCAAGTTTAATGCTGTGCTGTTGCGTGATCTGAACGATTCCATTAAGAAAGATATTTCTGCTAACATTGCAACCCCTCCTGATGGCATCACGGTAAGCTTAAAGTGGCTCCTCCTCGAAATTGTAAACAGATTTTGTCATTGTTTTTGGTATGTGTCCATTGTTTTCTACAATACATAGCCGTAGGAACCGGGGGCACTGGGGACATATGCCCCCAAGATTTTGCCATAAACAAAGAAATGCTCTTTTCATGTTCAGGAAGTGCCCTTTTTCCGAATAAAACAGTGCCCTTGAAGTGTCATGCTCCCCCTAAGTTTGAGGTACTTCCTATGACCCTGCTGCAATTTTTTTGTGGCTCCTTCCAACACCCCAAAAATTGACCGATACAAATCCATTTATATCCAAGCAGTCGTCGTAAGAGTTGTGAATGTTTGGTTTGTCCGTCTGTGGGGTGCAAAGATTTATCTTCTAAGCGGGGCTTTAAGTTTGTAAAGGAGATCAAGAGCCCCTGAGTTGTTGCTTGTCAAAAATGCAAATTCACCTTTACGACAATGTAAATTGGTGAATGTATCAGCATTGTCTTTATTATGTTTGTCTGGCGGGGATATGCCATTTTTCAAGGTATCATCGTATCGCAGAACGAGGATAAAGACGACAACCATGTTTGTAATTAATTGATAATTCAGCATATCCAATGTTAAAAAACTAGTGTAGGTCAAAGGCCTAAGTTGTTTAACTCAACTCATTATATTTTCGGAACGTTTCGAATCAACCATGATTCATTATGAACCCATGAAACTTAGAGTAAACAAGCTATTTATAATCAACATGTATTATCAAGATGGATGCAAAACACTTTAACTTATGTAATTAATTATCAAAGGAGAAAAACACCGAGCAGAAATGTACCTGGGGAAAAAACTAAAAAAGGCAGAGTGGAATTGACGACTGTTGGGAATTCAATGATGGCCGATCTCATGCTATTAGTAAATTCTTAAAAATTAGTAAGTCAAACTCCCTAGAGGCCCTACCGTATCCTTTTCACCTGTTTTTTCTGCAGTTGGACATCAAATGAAGGCAGTGTTCCTAAACCGATTATCAAAAGCGAGCAAAGGGGGATTTTGTCAGAGCGGGTTGCCTCTCAATCCGATATGGGCGCTTTGATGTATACTTTAAGCTGATTTTACCAGAGTCTACTATTGTTTTGGAAGGGAAATTTTAGACACGCATATAAAGAACTTTGATGACACACCCCCGTACAAATTAAGGTCAAGTACCCCCTACCAACTCCACATACCAAAGTTCTATTTACTACACATTGTTGCAGTAAAAATCTATACTAGTGAATTCTGTGCTGATTTCGCTCGTAAATTTGCTCAAGTGGAAGCCAGCAGCGTTTTTGCCTATGTGTATGATACAATGGATTAATTCATTTCCTAAATCAGCTTGAGATTGTTGGGAAGACCTTTGTCCAAGTAAACGTATCTGTCCCCCCGTGCAGTAGGTTAATGCTCATGCGCAGTAGCGTTTTGGAGTTGAAGTTCTAACGGGCGCTTGAGCTTTAACCCACTGCACGGGAGGACACATTAATTTCTTCGGACAAAGCGATCTGCTCTCCCCAACAAGAGATGAGATAGATGTTAATAGTCAATTGTTATCGCGAATTTTGATGCAATGATTTTCAATCACAATGCCAGCATAGAGCTCAAATCCTTGAAATCGTTAAAAAGGTGAGTGTAAAATTGTATCTCATTTTTCCATGAATTGAATGAATTGGAAGGAAATCTGGGTAATTTTTGTCCATCTACTGTGGCAAATTTTAGACATCTTGATTAGTTTCAAAATGGCGGTACTTTGATTAATCTTTTTAATATTCATTGAAGATTCTGAAAAAATTAGAGTCGTCGTAAATCTTAAATGACTTGAAGAAAATTGATACAATCTTCGAGAAAATCATAGTTTATGAAAGTCTACAAGATGGTGGCAAGCAGAAATCTGTAGCTCTTCTGGTTAAGGACTTTGAAATTTGATGACTTCACAGCCTCAAAATTAATAATCGCCACCATTTTGAAACTAATCAAGAGATAAAAAATTTTCCACAGCAGATTTACAGCAAATTACCCAAAGTTCCTTTCAAAGAGTTTAATTCAAAGAAAAATATGATAAAATTTTACAGCCACCCTTGGAAAGATTTGAGCCCTATACTGTCAGTGCCTTGAATTCCAAGACATTCATCACAAAAGTTTACCTTGCTCTTATTCTCTGCTAATTTAGGTTTTGGGAACAAACCTTAGCACTTGCTTTGTGCTGTCGTCTAAAATCAAGGGTGAGTGAACTGCAGTCAATTCTATTGTACTTACACCTTCAGCCTCTTGAAAGGCCCATTGCTTCAAATAGAGTTTTCACCAAAACTTGTATTCCGTTGTGTACTGTTACTCAAGACATTAAATATATCTGGTTTTTGCTTTGAAATTTTACAGTTCTACCTTGACCTGTCTGTCTGAATTATTTTCTTTCTTGTGTAATATATGTTATCTTTTTATGTTCTTTATCAAGAAGTCCTAGACTTGTTGTAGAACGGTATCAGAAACGGTGCTTCAATTGGGCTGGGTCATTACAGTGGCCTGCCCCAAAGAGCATAGCATAGCGGACAAATCTTTTCTTTTGTCCAAAGATCCCAAGGGGTTGTCAGTCACGAGACAGGATGGAGACTCAAAAGTTGGAAAGGGATATGGGACAGGTAATTAATTCTTGCTGGGGGTGGGGGTAGAAGACATTTGCAAATGTTTGATGAAGTCTTCACAACCCCTTTCAGATTTTCCTGAAAATTCTGATGCCCCTTTCAACATTGCAGAAAATATTTGAGCCCCCCTCCAAGTACATATGCGTATGGTAGCAATGTCACTACACTGCCATTATTTCAATTACATGAAGGTTTGCATCGTCTTAACTACTGGTACGTGAGAGAAAATATAATTCCAGTCGTGATGAGGATAGAGCAACCAGTTGAGCTGCATTTTAGAATCAAACCAAATTAATTCAAGGACTAGATATAAACTAAATTTGTTAGTTAGAGGTGAACTTACTTCCTGAAGTTTACAGTTAGACCCCATCCATAAAATGTGGGTTATTCTACTTCCTTTAAAGGACAAGTCTGGGGCTGGTATAATCGTTGATTATTCAAGAGATCACACTGTTGTGAATGGTGTGTAGTACTTTTTCAATTTTTTCCCTTTTCATGTGCGAAACTACATATTTCAATCTGCTAAGAAGTGCGAAATGACGTTATTTTCTATGACGTCACTTCATGTTGACCTGAGCGAGGCTGCCAAATGTGTTGATATTGTACCACTCACATTGCTAGCCTCCTTATCGCGCCTTCGCACACTCGTACGAAATACAAAATAGCAACGATATTGGGCCTAACTTACAAAGATTCATCAACCAATTTATGAAAGTTGGAGGCGTGAAAACTTGGAAAGAACTCAAGATTGGTGTTCAGCAGTTGGTAAGGTTGCTTTTAACAATGATTTTATCAACCGCGGACTTGTCCTTTTTATAGGTAAAATTTTGTTTCCCCCTCCCAGATGTCTTCCACCCCTTCCCCGACAAGAAATGATGACCAATCCCTAAGTAATTACTCATTACTAACTTTACTTACTAATTGCTTACTAACTTTTGTGCCCTTTCATTCTGTCAGATCTGAAGGCAAACGATAACGTGACAGCAGTTTGCAAGATTCTATATGCATCGCCTGCGTTCTCTCTAACTGCGCAGGAGATATTTGATAAGTTGGATGGAACTGAAGAAGAAAGAAGGAGGTCTTTGATGGATACCATTGATACTGGATTTATCAAAGTATGTGGTTGATCTTTCATTTTTTATGTGTAAAATTCTATGACCATTTTCTCTGAACTGAACGGCTTCCAAGAAACTTGAACTATTTTACAGTCAATCTGCCGTTGGACTCTTCTGAAATCTTCAATATTTTCAGAATTACTGTGTTTTTCTTCCTTTTAGAGAATTCAAGAAATGTTTCGAAAAACCTTAAAACGATTGTAATTTCTAAACCTGCTGACGAAAGATCAAATAATTTTCAAGAAAACCATAGTTTATGGAAGCCTAAAAGATGGTATCAAGCAAAACTCTTTCACTCTTCTGGTCTGTGATTTAGAAATTTGATGACGTCACATCATAAAATGAGCTAAAATATAAAATAGGCTGTAATTTCGACAAATATTCAAGATTTCTAAAAAGTCCAACGGTAGAATCATAGAAAAGTGGCTAAAGTTTCTTTCAAGTAATTCAGTTTAAAGAAATAGATTATTGAATTTTACACCCACCTTTTTTCGTGAATTGAAGATTTGGAACCTATGCTTTATGGGTGTAAATATTTCAGTAATAGGCTTGCTAACTCATTCATGTCAAACACTTCACCTCTCTTTCTAGTCCATGTTTTGCTGGATGTGAAAAAAACCGAATTTAAAAGTGCATGGGGACCTAAGGAGTGGACATCAACCATGTTGCAAACAACAGATTTCCCAGACGTCTTCAGCTCTCGGGGGAGGGGGTACATGGCTTATGGATTGATAGGGCTCTGCCTCCCGGTTTTCAGAAAGATACCCTCTTCTAATGATCTAAACATGCTTTCGGACCCACTTTTATGACGAATTTCGACGAAAAACGACCCCTTGTAACAATTTTTGGCGAATTTTCGGCCAAACCCACCCATGATTCAGGAAAGCCTGCGGATAAAGAGGATAATTTTTTGGGCCGAAAATCCCATCTCATTTTAAGTGAGAAATGTAGGATTCAAAATTTCCTTTTAATCTGGTTTTTGCATGGCAATGATCATTTAAAGTGACAAAGCAGCATCTCCAAGGATAGCCAGACCTTTCAATCATAACTGCTGAGCTAGTTATGATCTAGCTCTCAGCCATTCAGTTTTTCCCGCCACTCCGAAACGAGACAGCCCACTTTTCAATCAGACATCCCCAAAGGCCGGCGCATGGTCAGACGAATGTCGCCTATGCTGCTCTTTAAGTTGCTTTTACACCCTGTTATTAATTCTTTCTTGTAAAACAGGTCGAAGGAACTCTTTTGGTGTTGGACCGAATCATTGCAAAGAAACTTTTCGGAAATGAAGTCATGTCCCTGTTACTTGATTTACCCGAGAAGTCCATAACAATTGCTGCAATGTGTGGACAATACCACAAAAGATATGGCAGACAGTATAAACTGGCGGAATTTGGATGCAAGAAAGCAATTGAATTATTTACAAGTGTGCCAAATAATGTCATCGAGGTAAACTTGTTATCTCTCTCTTTGTTTTCTGCTTAGAATATATATAAGTTTGGGGTGTTGCTCCAAATTAGGGGACGTTGCATTCTGATTGGTATCAATCCAGCCAGTCAAATGCATCTGATTTGCTGAAATCTAACTTGGTTTAGATAAAACTTAGAAAGGTCTATATCACGAACTGCTTCTAAATTTTTCTATTCTTTTTGTATAGGTAAAGATGACGTCCAATGAGGAAGGTGGACTCGTGAAGCTTGGTAAACTTGGAGAGTTTATCGAGGAAACGATGATCGTACTTCTCGAGAACAACGGGGCAGTCCTTCTGAATCAATTACTTGATTTGCACAGGAAGAAATTCGAGGCATTCACCGTCAAGGACACTGAGTTTTCCAACCTCACATTGATTTTTAAATATTATTCACAATGGTTTACATTGGTGCCCACTGCAAAGCATCAAGTGACGCTTTTAATCCTGAAGGAGTACCTTTCTTCAAATGCTGAAGGTAATGAGTTACAATTTTGTAAAATCCTTATGTATAGACCTTTTCAAAGAGGTCTGAGACGGCTCGAGTGTATAGACCTTTTCAAAGAGGTCTGAGACGCCTCGCTACTTTTCTGGAAGATGGCGGATAAGCTGCGAAGGGGAATCCCCTTCGCATTCATTGCAAACGTTAAAATGCAGTTGCAGTGGGCGACGTAATGCAGCAAAAATCGAAATAACTCCAGCTAATGTGCACTCAAAGGACCAGAAATGCCTGTAAAAATCTTACAACATCAAACCAAAGAGTTAGTTATGACATTAAAGTGATATTTTACAAGGAAAAGTTTATTTCTTCGAGTTCGTTGAATTTGGATTGTATGATAATTAGTTGCCAATGTTAGATTTTTATCTATGAATGAACTGAGCTTATCTATTGCCCCAACTAAGGATATATGAAGGCACTTCTGGTACAGACGTATAGGGGCAAACATCTCCTCCTTCCTCCCCTAGACCATTTGAGCCTCGTAGCAACAGAGAGACTTTGGCGGGAAAACATTCCTCATCAAATTTGTATTCGTCATTTCGTTCTCAGCTTCTTGGATGAAACAAAAAGAAACTGGTGCTTCTTTATCGTATTGTTTCTCACCTCTTAATCTTGTGCTTATGGAAAACATGGCGACTAATCGCGACGAGATTTGGCCTAAATTATCAGAATATTTGAAATAATTTAGGGCTGTTACGACCGTCAAAGTCTGAAAAAAGGGTGATAGTTGGTGGTAGCAGTTGGTGAGTTTGTTTCCTAGCATCAATTTTATGTATCCTTTACAATTCTACTCGCTTGGAAGTTTCACTGTTTGGAATGAAAACCCGCAATGAAAGCATAAAAGTATTTGTTTTTTATTTTAGAAATGCCTCAAAAGAAGATTTCAAAACCTGTATCAGCAAAACTCAAACAGAAAGATGAAGATGCTCATAGTATCATAAAATCGAAGTCAGAAAGCAGTGTCAGCTCCCAGGATTATTCGTCTTCTGAAGATGATTCTGTTGTTATCGAAAGTGAAGGTGGGAATTCACTTTGTGTCCAAGTATAACGTTGGAGAGAGACAATTCCCGTTTGAAAAATACTGCTCCCTGAATATCAAAGTAATAGTATCGAAACAGTCACGTTTCATCACAGGCAATCCACTGCTAAGATTGCTCTCTGAAAGTAAAATCCGATCGTTTCCTTCGTAAGCGATAGATTTCGAAACTTTTTTCGTTTCTTTCATCAGTGATCAGATGATATGAGCGGTTTTGGATTTTTTTGCTCTGCGATGGTGCGGTGTGGAGGAATGGGAAGTGTGGAGGCACGTGGGAGAAAGAGCGGGAGAGATTCTTTCGCCTCCGCACTTCCCGTCCTCCACACCGCACCATCGCAGAGGAAGAAGAAAGAAAATTTTCAAAATCGCTCATATCATCTGATCATTGATGAAAGAAGTGAAAAACGGATCTAAATCTTTCATTAACGACGAAAACGATAGGATCTTGTGGAAACGATCATTCCTGTTCACGGACTGGTAATTTATGCATCGAAGAATAAGAAACAAATGAAGCAAATTTAGTGCCAGAAAGCTGAAATTTTTGTACGAAATTAAAGAACTTTTAGTACCATGGGCTGATCCTAGTTTCTTATGAAAGAAGAAACGTGCCCATTCACTCTTTTGTATATGTAAGAAACCAAGAATATGAGCCAATACTTAAAGTCTCTTTAGGGTATCAGATTTTGAGTACTCCGAGTTTCTTACGAGTTTCTTGAAGGTTGTTGCTTTGTATTTTAGAACTTTATGCAGAAATGCCTGCACTCGAGGACCAAGGAAACGACAGCCAATTGTCTCAACCTATGAGTGATAGTGGTACGTATAGTGTTTCATGTCTTATGAACAGGCATAACCTCCGTCTTTCCTTGAAGGGCCTGTTTCAACAACGGGTTGAGTGGCCGAGCGGCTTATACAGTCTTCGTCAGGTGACTGAAGTTAAGCTTGGTCGAGTGAGGTCAAACTCCGGATGGGTGACCTCGGAGGTCTGACCTAACAACTCACCTCGTCGTCCTTCGGAAGGGACATTAAACTAGGGGTCGCATGCTTGGATGCGGCATGCACAGTGGGCCTAAATTAGCTTTCAGTACATGTAACTGGATCTTTTTTGAAACGCATCTTTTTGTATCCGTTTGGGTTCCCGTCCACACGGAGACGGCGTTTTTAGTCACCGAATGCGAAGCTTTTCGAAAACGCTCTCCAGAGTGGATCTTTTTGAAAACGCCGCGTTCATGTTGTCGTGTGGACGGGTGCAGGCAAACGGAGCTTTTCGAAAATGCAGACATGACCATATCGATTTACTTCCTATCTTTATTAGAGCATGAGCTCGGTTCTTTGGGGATCATGCGAGGGCATTTTGCTTGTCTGTTTTCTTTCATCGAAGTTCGAATGCCAAATCGAAGTTCGATTATGGAATTTCGTTATCGAATATCGCATTGTGAATATCACAGCGTTTTCGTGTGGACGGGGATATTTTCGAAAACGCTCCTCGTGTGAACGCGGATCTGTTTTAAACGGATAAAAAAGATGCGTTTTCAGAAATATCCGGATACGTATGGGCGGAGCCTGAGTGCACTCGGAAGTGTGAAATCTATTCTGCAGAGATGTAAATCGCTTTGTCTTTTCGGAAACCTGAATCTTTTGTTCCATAGAATTTTGCCTTGCTACTTCTGACGAAAATATTGTTGTTATTATTCTAAAACTCTTTAAAGTTGGTTTACAAAAATAGCTCTAATATAAAAACTAATAAAGACCAAATATTTACAAAAACAAAATAAATTACAGTTAATCAAACAGCCAACGTAATACTTAAAATACCTTATTTACATATTTTATAACGACAATTCTCTCCATTCCATCTTTTTATGCATGATTTGAAGAAATAGACGGAGGTGGCAGTTTTATTGTCATTAGGTAGGGAAGTCCATAATATGCTACCACGAAAAGATAAACTATCGTTGCCATAAGTAGTTGTTTTAGTTTGAGGCAACATCAACAGATTTTTTTAACTTAGATTATATTAGTATCCTTTTCGTGGAATATAGCCCACAAAAATGAAGGATTTTGTTGTGTTAAACTGTTATAAACGTTGAGCATTAATTTTTGCAAGTTCTTTTTGATGAATAGTGCACTCATTTCCTCTGTGTAACAACTCATTAAAGGTGGATGTGTAATCATTGAAGATAATTCGAAGCGCTCTCTCGTGGGTGCGACTCAGGTCATTATTTGCAACCTTTCCGCAAAACATCCATATCAACGGACAGTAATTGAACTGGGACATTATGAAAGAGTTGTACAGCAAAAGAGATTGCATCTCATTTCAGTATGATGATTTTCTGATTTGTGTATGGAATGAAGAATTTGTTATTTGTCTTACAGATTTGCTTGACTTCAGCGACACAGATTCCGTGTCGAATAATGATTGGTGGATGACTGACATACCAGACTCAGTCCCCAATCCAGAACTTGAACCCCAGCCTGCAACGTGGTCGGGCACCGACACTGCCTATAATCTTATTTCGCTAGATGATAGTCATGATGATGTTGCCCAAGACGACAGTATCTTTGAAAGGTATGTCAAAGTCCTTTTTTTTTGTTGGGTGAGTCAAAAAAAAGTTTAGGCGTTTGGAGGGCTGTGGAATAAAAAGTATGTGCCTGATATTCAAAACTGGAGTGTTAATCTATCACTCAAAGGCTAACTTAGATGAGAAAATTTTGTTTGGTAAAATCAAGCATCTTTAAGACCCAACTACCCAACAACAATCAAAGTGCTTGTAAGGGGTTTGTATGGGAATCGAGAATTCCACATTCCATTCTTGTCCTTGATTTATGTGGCATTGAAGTTTACATTGCCAGTTTGAGATGCTGAATTCCAGTTTCAATAGAAGGTAAATCATGTACCAGAATGGAATGTGGAATTTTTGTTTCCAAACATGCCTTTTACCAGCATTTTCCTAATTTCTGGGTCTGTAAGATGAGGGATACTACCAAACAAAATTTTCTCATCTAAGTTGACCTTTGATTGATAAATGAACATTTCAGTTTTGAATATCGGTCACATACTTTTTATTCCAAAGCCCTCCAAACGACTAAACTTTTTTTTTATTCACCCGGTATTTATTTACTTTTAAATTGACATTGATTTAAAAAAAGTCCTGTTATTTTTTCAAAGGGTGCAAGTTTTTTCATTTCATTTCATTTCATTTCATTTTTCATTTCATTTTCATTTCATTTCAATTTCATTTCAATTTCATGTTGTTAAGGAGGGTTGCCCTTCAACAAGTTGATTTTCAAGGGGCCCTTCGATAAAAACATTTAATTACAATTCAAATAACAAAGTAAAAAAGCTATTAAATGAATTAAGCTATAAAACCTTATTTACATTGCTCAAAGCCTATTTACTATTTACAGTAAAATTCAAACCTAAAATCACGACGAAAGGAAACAGTTTTTCGGAAACTATACAAGGAGGTTGCCTGCTTTGGCTCGGCTGACAGGCTATTACATAATTTTGCACCTCTATATGAGAAGTATCTCTGGCCATTTGATGACGTTTTCTTTGGTAACCTGTCAGCCAAACAAAATTTTCTCATCTAAGTTGACCTTTGACTGATAGATGAACATTTCAATTTTGAATATCGGTCACATTTTTTTATTCCACAGCTCTCCAAACGCCTAAACTTTTTTTGACTCGCCCAGTATTTATGTACTTATTTTCCATTTCTAGTCTTGATCCTGCCTACACGATGCCCGATTTATCTGTTAACGCTAATAAAGGCGTTAATGGCTTAGATTCTCTGGAGAAAGAATTGTCTTCGATCTTCAGTGACCAAGCATCATTACGTGGCAAAGAAACCAAAAAGAAGCACAAGAAAATTGCTGCTAAATTTGGTAACGCGTAAGAAACTTTTCTCTACCGGGTGTCCCAAAAAACTTCACCAGCTATATCATAACTAGCTTTATGAATTCAAAATTATTGAAAAATGCTGTGTGCGTGACAGTCTGGTTGAACCTCTTGGCTATCTTCTGAAATGCAACGTGGTCACTTTGGGCTATAATTACCATTCAAAAACCAGATTTAAAGGAAATTTCGAGTCCCAGATTTCTCATTTCGAGTGTAAGAATCGCCGTCACTTTTCAGTCGATATTTCGTGAAAACTTGATATAGACATGGATTTGAAGTCTTCGGTGGAGATCTGTCGTTTGCAAAATGATTGACCGCTGTCCCGTATTCGAAATTCATGCTCCCGTGCAAATTTGGAATTCATCTTTTTCACATCTTCCGAAACAAAGGGTGGCTTGTAAGGGATTGTTCGAGGAATGAATGAAATGCCCTGTTTTTAAAAATCGTTTTTCAGAGAGTAGTCATGAATCAGACTAGCCAGTCAACATCTCAAAAGATAGCAAAGCCCTTCAGTAGCATGCTGACGCCTTGTTTTTGTCCATAACTTTTGCTTTCATGAAGCTATGTGCGACGTAGCCCGTGAAGCTTTGTTGGGTCACCAGGTACATTCAATTTTGAACAGTTCCACGGGAAATCTGACTTGAATCAGAGAACTCTTCTTTCTCCTTTAATTGTCTTTAAAACAAACTTAGATGTTAGATTAAGAAACTGGACATATGGTGATAACTACGGCTTCCCCCTTCTCTATATTCAGTTGGATAAGAATCTACTCACACGATGCCGGCTTAATTTGAAATCAGTAACATATGTGACGTTACCAAAATATGAGCTAGTGTTCAGATAATACCTGCATATGGAAACTTAAAGGACAAGTCCGGGGTTGATAAAATTATTGTTAAAAAGCAACCTTACCAACTACTGAACACCAGTGGTGACTTCTTTCCAAGTTTTCGTGCCTTGAACATTCATAAATTTGACGACTAATGTTCGTAAGTTAGGCCAAATATCGTCGCCATTTTGTATTCTGTGCGAGTGTGCGAAGCAACGAGAAGGAGGCTAGCATATGGGTGGTATAATATCAATAATATCAACACATTTGGCAGCGTCGTTCAGTTCAACGTGAAGTGACGTCATATAAAATGACGTCATCTCGCACTTCTTAGCAGATTGAAATATGTAGTTTCGCAGATTAAAAGAGAAAACAATTGAAAAAAAGTACTACACACCATTCACAACATTGTAATCTCTTGAATAATCAACAATTTTACCAACCCCGGACTTGTCCTTTAATACCTGCACGTGGAAACTTCGATGGTACCAATCTCATTGTCATATATGCAGCAAAATGGTTAGATCTTGACGACATTGAAACTCTTCTGGTAGTAAGAATCAATCAGCCTCATTTCGAAAGGGTAAAAAAATGTTCCATGTTCATCTTTTTCTAGTGTAAACAAGACGCCGTTTTCAACTTCTGCGTTTCCAAATTGTGCCGGCCAAAAATGTTTTATGTTCGTGTAAATGGGAGGCCTATCCGCAGCAAGTTTGTGGCATTTTTAAATAGTGCTAGTATCGTACGAACGCGGTCGTAGTTAGGGGGTACAGAGAAGATCAGCAGTTATTTCATCATTGAATAAGATTTCTATCCAAAATTTCCAACGTTGGTTGTTAGCGCAGGTAGCATTACGAAGGAAGCTTTGTCGCTGGCAAAGCTGACTGATCGCCAACCTTCATGCCATTTTTTCCAAGTCGTTACCAGTGGACACTGTTCATGTTTTTCGCCCCTTTTGGGACATCTTTTTCAGTCATAAGGTCTGCTGTGTGTTAACTTTCCTAGATACAATATTGTGATTTATCAGTCCTTTAACTGAGAATGGTCGATGAGTTTCATGAGCTGAGTGGAGAGGTTGTAACTGCCCTTGTGTGGCCTTTGCCAAGCACTGTAGACCATCGATTACTTCAAACTTTTGTTGTGTTCTTGTGTTAGCGTGGTTGTTGTATGATAATTAACAGCTAGGATCAGTTTAGCAACACTAGATTCTAAGAATATTGCCTGATATTCACAATATTGTGGTACCTTTTCGAAAGGTATGTGCGTTTTCTGGCGAAGTGGCGATCGAGAGGTAACTTTGCCTTGTCTCAGGAAAGCGAATTTTAGTAGTATGAGTTTCATTTACGGAGGCAATAGTCTCAGAGGTGCACTAGCGAGATCTCTGCTCTCTGCCTTTCTGGTGGTTTTTCAAATTGTCAACCACACTTGCCCAATTCTACTGTTATTGTTCGCTCCAAGCAGGCAGACGCATTTATTAAGAATGCAAATTTATTCTGTAAGTACCTCATTGTGATCATTTTACCTCATCGGTGTTACCTAACTTTACGTAGCTATGACTGAGCCATCTAGGCGTCTTTGACATACATGCATCACACTCAGATTGACATAAACCAGTTGGAAATGTTGCATGGGGCAGCGTATTAGACTTATGACGATGAGTCCCTTGTATCCCTGCAGTAAATCTTGCTCAACAGGGACTGATAATGAAACAGTGAAAAAGCTTACCCTACTTTCTGTATTCATCAGCAGTAATTCACAAATCTCGCAATCTGATTGGTACTCTAGGAAGCTCAGCGTTTTGGCCTACATAATCAAGTCAAAGGAGAACAGAGAAACAGTGGACTCCAGGTCATTAGTCTAGCAGCGTATTTTATTCTCCACACATGAATCAATTAAGCCATTGCAGCAAGTCCTGTCGTGCTATTTCGAGTCTTTCAGTGAAGGATTTGTCACAGTGAAGTTGGCTTTTAAAAATTTAAGAGAACCCTTTTTGAAAATTCAACGTCTGTGCTATCACATCCTTATCTGAAACTCTGATCATTTTCTGCTCTCTCCACCAGCCTTTTTGGTGATAGCTTGCATTCAAGCAGCGAAGTTGTTCATTTTGGAACTGATATATTTAAGAGTGTCAAGAATTATTCATTGCGTCCCAAGTTTTGTGTCAGATGGCCTTTATTTTTCTTTACAATATTAGACATAATCGATGTCAACAAAGCGTGTTACCGTCATTCAGAATCGTGCGTTCAGTCTTGGATTTTCCGAATATTGCAGCGAGAAAAGACAGTCAATACACGGTATGGTAACAGTAATGGTAACGTAATGGTAACGTAATGGTAAAGGTAACTGTAACGGCGCAGTACCAGGTACTCTTAAACTGTGATAACATTAGAAGCAATTTTATGATGCGATGCAGTGCAGCTCGATAAAATTATAAGATATGGCGTATTGTCGTTATTCTTAATCGTACGCCTTGAACATGGCTGTCAGACAAAACAGTCAATACTCGTCAACGTAATGGTTACGGTAATGTTAACAGTCGCCATTATGGTAAATTTGAGTCTATTTACTTTGAGTCTGCAGTTAAAAGTAGACAGAGGGGGCTAGCTTGACCTCATGTTCTAACTCATTCCAAACATCTTCGTTCCGTGGAACAATATGGCAACAATATATAGATCGTAGAGATTACAGGTTTGTTTACGATTACGTGACCCCGCCCCTTAAGGGTGATAAAGGGAATCGACCAAGTGACATTAAGTGGCCGCTATAAATAGGGTAAAGAACACATCTATGCATCCATCGTTTCTTTAGCTGCACAATGAACAATGCAATATACTTTTTAACATGATCTGGGCCTGAGCCAGATTTTAGCTATGTCAATACCCCTAAAAAACTTCATGTTGTAGGACGTCATCTCGTTTTTCTCAGTCGTGCGTCACATGGCACTTGTTATCAAGGGCGATATGAAACGCGCGTTTAGGCCAGATCAGGAGAGCAAGTGTTTCTAGGCCGAATTCGCTCATATGTATCTGTGCTTGTTTGCTACGAGAAATTGTTCATACCTTACTGGTATTACCTTCAAGCTTTCCATGGCATTTATTGTCTTTACAGCTGTGTAAACATCATCTTTCTCCCCTTTTAATGGCCCAAAGTTTGCCTCTGATGACAGTTTAACTGCGTCCTTTTACAAAACCACACACAAAACCACGCATTTCATATCGCCCATGTTGTTATCAAGTTGTGTTTTTTAATTCATTGCACGTCATTTTTTAAGATCGAGATTGGAATAGGTAATGCCGTATTTTTACGATATTTGCTAAATGATTATGGAATCGACGTCAATCGT
This sequence comes from Aurelia sp. 3 sensu Dawson et al. (2005), assembly GCA_964020215.1. Lineage (NCBI taxonomy): Eukaryota > Metazoa > Cnidaria > Scyphozoa > Semaeostomeae > Ulmaridae > Aurelia > Aurelia sp. 3 sensu Dawson et al. (2005). Next base: position 26,206,018 of record OZ026573.1, on the reverse strand, counting down.
TGTTGCGACTTTAGATATCATTGTACCAATGCTGAAAATATTTCCTCGAGCAGTCTATTTTCTTATGGATCGCAATTCATCCTTAGAGTAATATCCTGCGCCATCATCTTGTCCACAATAGTACATCATTATGGCAGGTTGCCTCGTTGGCATTGCATTTTAACATGCACGAAGTTCTGTCTGTCTCTGCCTGTCTGTTCTGTCTCTACGAACTTCTGTCTTCTCTTCGAATGTCGTTGCTGTATCTTTTCATAACCAGTAAACAAGTTGAACTAGCGCTGTTTATACCCACTTCAGGTCAAGTGAACATATAATTGGGATTTCGTCTCTTTATCTGCTGATGCAGTTACTTGCATCGCTCGTTCGTTTCATTGTATGAGTTCTCAACTTGTATGGAAAGAGAGTTTCCTCAAGGTTTCAATCACGTCCGAAGTGGGGATAAACAATGCTAGCAGAGTTTTTCTTTTGATGTTGATCTGATATTATCGTATCGTTCCTTAATTTGAGCTACGAATGATGTTTTACTATGCGCATACTAACCGGTTTTTATGTTGTACACGAAATTAAAAAGCCCGAGGTCTTAAAAGTACAGACCGAGCTTGCGAGGTCTGTGCCTTAAGACCGAGGGCTTTATATTTTCCTGTACAACATAAAACTCGGGGGGGGGGGGTATCTCAACCTATTATGTGACGGGGACGTGCCATTTTGCCCGAAAAATTGGTACCCATAATTCCGTAAATTCTGGTGGCTTTTAGGGCCATATTTCCACAAATCGAACAAATATCTGGGTCATAATTCTGGAAATTATGAAAAATCCCCTAAAAAGGACACCCATAATTCCGTGAAATGTCAAAAAATTGTGAAGGCGATACCCATAATTCCGTAATGGTTTGAAAAATGTACCCCTAAAAAATGGCACGTCCCCATACCACGAACAGTACTAAGGTACCCCCGAGACATAAAAACCGGTTGGTATGAGTTTTGTTACCTGATAGCTTCTAATTTTGACTTATATCATTTAATCAAACACATTTTATTGCAGCCATATCATTTGAGTTTACTGTAAATCTCACTGGCCTAAAGCAGTTGCGTCCTTGTATCAATGCGTCCTTGTATCGTGTTATACAAGGCTACGGGAAACCCGCGGGAATTGTGCGATTAACCAATAGAAATGGCGGGATTCTGTATTGCCTCGTTTTTGAAACTTCAGTCAGGTAATAAGGTATAAAATAGATTATTCGGGTAAGTTTGACAATTTCTCTTACCGCATAGTTTCTGTCGTCTGGCCAGCAATGCAAATTTGGTGAAATAAAAGATTCACGTTTCCGATAAAACAAAGCGATTTGCCTTTGTGAAGAATAGATTTCACACCTCTGAAGGCACCCATTCAAATCAAAATAAACAAAGGAAGCAAAAACATGATAGTTCTTTGCGCAGAATGTATGAAATTTATTTCGAGGCTCTCAAATCGCATTGTCTTAACAAGAAACGGATCCATTGCTTTACAGCATTTGCCCCTGCTCATCAAGCCTCTTTTTCTCCTTTTATGCATGACCTTCTGGAGGATGCCCAAGCCTCATCAACAAGCATTGATAAAGAAACTACGTGGTAAAAAGTATCACCCAATTTGCTTCAGTTGCATATTTTACCCGGTATAAATTCTAGATTAGAAATGATCTTTAGCCCATTGGCAAATGATATCTCTGCGTCAGTTGCCGTTCTGCCGTCAGTTTGATGGTAGACTTTGCAGACTATCTCCGTAAAGCAAGGGCGTTAAGGAGTTATTGTCACCCAGGGTCCTTTGCGGGCACCGTCCAGTTCCAAACTGTCTGAAAATTGCATGATCTACACGGTAAGTAAATAAACTGATAGCATAATTTTGATTTTATTTGATTTCCTCGCAGTTCAGCTCCAGCTGTGATTTGCTGCTTAGGCCGAACTTGGTATTCAGATGGTTTGAAATCGCTGCGTGCCAGCAAAGGACACGAAGTAGCCTGTACTCATTACATAAGTCTCAGTAGTATCACAATTGAATTGGATACTTTTGGCTTTCTCTGAGTATAGTATGCCTTTTCCTATTGCATTGGATGCTTTTCGCTCTCTCGTGTATGAGTGAAAATAAAATATTACATTGAAAATAATGAACGAATACAAGAGATGTCGTCGTCAGTCTATGAACGACCATGCTTCTTTAAGAAACGTGTTAGTTGGTGTTCCTACGGCAGAATTGTTCGTCCCTGCTTTTCCTTGTCTCATTGTGTCCTGAAAATCTGATTGACAGTGAAGTGAAAAACCATCTTCACAGGCATAGGGACACAATTAGGAATAAACTGCTATTGGAGCAACTGCTGCGTTTCTGAAGCCCATTATTAAATTTTCTTTTCGTGAATACATCGCAGTATTACGTTGTATTCATGGAATTCGTTTCTATATCGCTTCGCAACATTTCGACGTTTATTGTAAAGTTCGGATTTGCTTGTTAATGCATATGCGGTTAGACGCCGCAAGCCGCTGCCGCAGCTTTGTACTTCTGCGGTGGAAAAATCTGGATTACAGAGGGGATGAAGGGGCAGCGAATCTTTCGGAAGCTTCTCTGCAAAACTATTTTATTTTTCCTCCGCAGAAGCAAATAAGCTGAAGCATAACAGCAGTGTCTAACTACTCACGGTTATTGTTGAAGAAGTCTATCGTTTTACCTGCAAGGTAGATACCACCGTGTCACCGGCGTTGTAAAACTACCGCTACATCGCTAGGTTATAGTAATCGTAACGCGTTGTAATGCTGTCCTGTATATCGTAACGCACTGTAACGTGGTGGATGTTATTCCTGTGGCAGAATTGTTCCTACCTGCTTCACGCTGCCTGATTTTCGTTGTCTCCCTGTCTCCTGAAAATCTGATTGACAGTGAAGTGAACGACAACTTTCACGGGCATAGGGACACAAGTAGGAATAAGACTGCTACAGTACCAACTACTGCGTTTCTGAAGCCTGTGATTAAATTCTAGTCGTAAATGCATCGCTATCCTAGATTTAGATTATCCTAGATTTAGATTTTCTAAGATTAGAGTTAGGTTATTACAGATAAAGTTTTGAGTTCCAATTGCAAACTCGTTGCCTTCGCTGCGGTTATCGTTTGGTAACTGTTTCATCATTGTTTTGTTTGGTGTCGACATTGATATTCGTAATCATCACATTTGGTCATGATCATTATTTAAGACGAGCGTGTCGATTTTGGTTTACGACGAGACAAGAGTGCTAAACTATAAGTTACGTTAAATCATAAACTGTAAAGCCCTATTTCCAGTCAGCGGAATTTTCCGAGCGGGCGGAATTTTAGACAATAAAAAGTTGCTCAGCCGTAACTATCTATTCAATTTCAGAGCGACATTTTCTCCTGCAAACAATAGAATTTTCGCCCGCTTGGAAAATTCCAGTGACTGGAAATCAGCCTTTGCGACTGAGCCCGGGGGGGGGGGGGTAACTTCAATAGACGGGTGACGGGGGTGTGCCATTTGATGTCTGAAAGCGCACCCTAAAATTTATAAATTTTCGCGAAAACGATACCCCAAAATTTACAGACCATTGAAAATGTATACCCTAAAATTGTGACAGCCATCCAAAATTTTAACCAATTAAGTGAAAGTTGATCAAAATCAATACCCTAAAGAGGTATTTTTCTAAAATGACACCCCAAAATTTATGACTACTTGTGATTTTACCAAAAGTGATACCCCAAAATTTATTTTCTGCTCGAAAAAAGGCACCCCAAAAAATGGCACATCCCGTACCTCCATATATGGTAGTTACCCCCCCGGGCGACTGAGCGAACTCTTATACGGTATTTTATGTAGCTATACCAAGCTATCATATACAGATAGCCGTTCTCGGAGAACGGCTCAGTGAAGCGTATTGAGCGACCTATAGCCAGAAGTTTTGTTGACCGTAATTCTTGTTCAGTATTAGAGCGATGTAGCAAACCTTAGCTGTGATAGAGTATTTCAGCTCTTGGCACTCTCAAACATATCCTAAAGGACCCCATGGCAAATTCGCATGTTCTCGTGCTTTATTTTCAGTTTTCTGAAACATGAGCTCCTCAAATCTCCATCAATGATGGTCGTTGTACATTTTGCTGAGTCCATCAGAGTCCACGTTTCTCAGCTATTTTCATCTAAAAAGGCCCTTCTTTGGTCACCATTACTCTTCCTTTTCTCAATTTTCCGTGCTATCAGCGCTGTATCAGTGTTACGTCCTCTTTATACATTCCATTGAAACTGACATCATATATTGCCCATTACACTTGTTAAAAAATACTTTTCTGTACTACAAGAGCGGGAGCAAAGCATTATGACTTCACCATAGTCATTACAAAGCACATATAATTTACACACAGTTCTCCATACGATTCAATACCACATGTAAAGAACATTGTTACTAGAAGTTTGAAATCAATGCGACCAGTTCCGTCGATAAAGTGCAGAGTCACTTGATGTATAGATCCATTGAAGTCATTAGGAAGATCCTTATTACCATTTAGTAAGGGCTGCGTTAGAAACTCCTAGGAAAGACTGGTGTGTTCAAGTGGTCATAATACTCCAGCGAATGTTTGAATTGAAGTCGAAGCCTTTGCCGTTCCTCTACATTTTGGGATGATCCTTCGTCCCCTTCGTAAAGTATGTACCCATGTATCAGGAAGATGTTCCTGAAGAGCTTTTCGAAAACCGTGATTTCACTCCCGCAGATTTATTTTGCCAGCAGTGATGAAAACAAGGTGAAGATGACCAATATCTGCTTTCTTGTTGCTGCTATTTAGTGTTCTTCTTCCCGTTGTTCTCTTTGCCAGAATGGATTTTCGTCTTCATTACTTTCCTTTGGAGTATTCTTCAAGACTGATAAGATCTACCGGTATAACCATGCCTGCTCCCGATGTAAGGTATCTGTCTTTTGATAGCATATTCCGAACGCTCATTTTAATCGATCAATTGATAAGGGTCTGCTAAATACAGATGTTATTAATTTGTGTTCAATGGTATTACCTGACTGTAGTTTCAAAGATGAGGCATTACAGAATCCCGCCACTTCTATTTGTTAATCGTACTTTCCCCGCGGGTTTCCCGTAGCCTTTTTTGATACGACACAAGAATGCGTTTTTATCACCACAGCAACTGCATTAGGCCTGTGAAATTTACAATAAACTCAAACGACATGACAGAAACAAAATGTGTTTAACTAACTGAAATGAGGTAAAATTAGAATCTATCAGCTAATAAAACTCATACTAACCGGTTTTGTCGTTGTACAGGAAAATATAAGCCTTCGGTCTTAATGCAGACCTCGCAAGCTTGGTCTGTACTTTTAAAACCTCGGGCTTTGTATTTTCCTGTACAACACAAAACGGTTAGTATGCGCATAATATGCCCCCACTTGTCAGAGTAGTTGCCTATGTTATCCATCCCTCGATGATCCCATCTTCTAAAACAAGGTCAATCCTTTTATTTGATATGCAAACAGTTATATGCTTTGTCTGGTCGAAATTTATTGGCAAAGAATGGAGCGAATTTCCGATACTGTTGTCACAAAACCACGTTTGTGACAGATAGACTTAGACTAAAGCTTTGCGTTGCTGCGTTGCGCATTGAAATTCATTTTTGTTTCGATAGACAAATAATTTGGATCTATGCTTTCTTTGTTAGTAACCCGAACCTATACTTACGATTTAGGCTCCTCTACCTTCCCTCATTGAATTGAATTGATGTTGCCATTGTCTTTTAAGTGTAGTTGTAGCGGTTATATCAGTTCAGGCAAGGAGCAAAACCACGACATGTAATCAGTCTAACCCGAACCTTCCTGTCCTTTTAAAATTTCTAATGGATAGATCAGTTAAAAATGTTGGAATCATAGAAGATTGCTGCAAGAGTTTATGACTATTAGACTGTTGTAACAAATCTGGCCACATCCACTGATATTCCTTCCCTATTTATGCAAAGCATTTCTGAATGCCCTCGCATCACTGGAAGTAAACGATTTTATTGAGATGTTTGTTAACTGATAATTAGACCAAGATTTAATTGTGTTTTGTTTATCCATAGATAACCTATATGCTTCTTCTAACAATGCAGGTTTTCCCAGAAAACGTAGTCCAACTCTTAACTGAAAATATTTGGGAAATTATCAAATTTTAGTAGATTCAATGCTCACCGTCTTCTTTCAAATGTCTTCTTTCAGATGATAGGCAGTTTATTCATAATTTAACTAATGTTTTAGTATAGCTTATCTCAAATGCAGTATGCTGCCAGAGCAAAATCAAGCCCTAGTATCCATTGAAGCCGTTTCAACCCGAGAGGCTTTTGAGGTGCTTCTCTTTGGAAGAAACTTACATCCCAGGGGGGGTACTTGTGAAAATTTTGATAGGGATGCTCGTGTCATTTTTTTGGGTTTGAAACTTACGAAAACGTCATTTTTTTGGGTTTCGCTAAGCTGTCGTCTTTTTTTGGGGGTTGAAAAAATTGCCGTCATTTTCTTGGGTTCATTGAAAATTTGCGTCATTTTTTGGGTTACTGAACTTTGTATTTAGAAAAATATAATCTCAATCAATCAATGGAAGTGCTACAAGTTGTTGAATAATTCTTTTTTCCCAATTATGCTGAATCAGAAGTTTTACCTACTCTATGTGTCAATTTATTGATATAGTTTTTGGAAAGAATAGTTGGTTATTAACATGATGATTGCCAAATTCAATATCAGTTTTACTATCTTGTGCAGAATTGTAAGGTGCAATTTTCTCAATTTAACTTGTTGTACAAAAAGGATAGTTATAGGGGCTCGAGAATAATTCCGTCATTTTTTTGGGTTTGAAAATTTTGGGCCTGTCATTTTTTTGGGTAGATTAAAAATCTGTCCAAATGAGCATCCCTATCTTAAATTTTATAGAGTGCCCCCCCCCCCTGGGACTTACATATTGCATCCAAGAGATGCATTCATTCAAGTGATAAACTAATCTCTTACAAAGGGAGGTTTGCACCTATACCAGTGTCCTGGCACTTCCCGGATCGGAAGTAGGCCATATTTACTAAAATGTGAAATGTATGATACCTGGTGAGTCAATAAAAACGCCCAGCGCTTTAAAAAATCCTGCTCCCTGAATATCTAAGCAATGATATTGAAAACTGTCTTGTTTTATCCCCGATATATCAAATTAGGTTCAGTAATTTACCCGGCTTTAATCGGTCATTTCTTCCCGTCAAAATGGGGGATTTTCTGCAGAGAGCCCCTTTCGAAAACCTTCAAAAACGAGTGAAAACACCAAGCAAGATTTCCCTTTGTTCTCCGTCCTAGCAATAATGACTCTTGGATGTGTTCATGTATTTTGTTCTCATGGGAGAATGGAATCCCCTTGAATAAGCTATTCACACTAGGGTGAAGACTTTTAAACCCGCCAAAAGGAAAGCACGTGCTAAAGCTTGCTGAAAGTCATCGCAGTGAGGTAAACACATTGGGATTCTTGCTTGTAACTTTAGCACGTTTTTTAAGGTTTCTCAAAGGGATTCGTTTTAGAAAATCGCTTACAGAATCTGAACGGAGTGACCGATTTTAGCCGGGAAAAATTCTAAACATAATTGAACATACTAGCTATTTAATCAGGTATTGCAAATATAATTACTTCTATACTCAGGGAGCAGTGGCATTTCAAACGCCGGGGGGTTTTTTTTTACTCACCCGGTAGATAATCGAACTAATGGCTTCAGTGCTTATCATTGGAAAGAAGATAGATTTCACTTTCTGATGGGACGACTTACTTCCATTAAAATCTCATCATTCCCTGAAAATTTTCAGTTACATTTGGGCTGTGTTTTTGGGATACCCTGTATTGTGATACATGGCAGATAGGTTGAAATACTGCACATTATGTTCCTATTGAGTCTCAGAGGTTGGGCAAGTGCTGCAATTTCCATTTTTCCTACCTTTTTTATTTGGCTAGAGAAATTGAAACCACAGCTTTCAAGGTATTCTTTCAAAAGACAACGTTGTTCAAATAGAAAATTTTGTGGAGGATGGTCTCCACTTAAAGCTAGATTCCACTGGATGCACAGTGTCATGCGGGTGTTAAAGTTTTGACTGATTTGATTGGCTAACTTATAAAACTCGTGAATCAAAGAGGGGACCCTTTTGTTGTTAAACAATGAAATGTAGCGTGAGCAACATAACGCAGTATTCTGACTTGAATATCATAGCATGTTATGGGTAAAAAGACAACTGGCAAAACCTTGGTGATACCTCCTGTTGATTTACATTAAGGCCTCGTCCACACGTATCGGGATATTTTTGAAAACGCATCTTTTTTATCCTTTTTCAAAGAGATTCGCGTCCACACGAGGAGCGTTTTCAAAAATATCCCCATCCACCATGAGTGGTGGGACACTAGTAAATTAGATTAGGTTAATTTAGCTTCTTTACCTACCTTGAAATGCCATAAGATTCTCTTCCTTGACATTGGCAGCCTTTCTCAGCCATAGTTCTTGCCTTGAACTGAAGAGCTCTATCACATGTGCTTTCAAAATGTTTGGGCCTAAATTGAACTTTGTTATCTCCTGCGCATTGCTGTGCCTACGCAGTGGTCTCGAAATCGAACTATTTTGAAAGCACATGTGATAGAGCTCTTCAGTTCAAGGCAAGAACTATGGCTGAGAAAGGCTGCCAATGTCAAGGAAGAGAATCTTATGGCATTTCAAGGTAGGTAAAGAAGCTAAATTAACCTAATCTAATTTACTAGTGTCCCACCACTCATGCTTCTATGAAAGAAAACAGACAAGCAAAATGCCCTCGCGTGATCCCCAAAGAACCGAGCGCATGCTCTGATACATCATAAATCGATGCTGTGACGTCAGCGTTTTCGAAAAGTTCCGTTTTCACCCGTCCACACGAGAACAGGAAAACGGCGTTTTCAAAAAGATCCGGATACGTGTGGACGGGGCCTGAATATCATAGCATGTTGTGAAATCATGCACATTGTGGAAAGTGGTAGGACTTCATCTGTCAGATCAATCTGAAAGATTCCTTCTTCAATCTGTTGATAAAAGTCTAACTTAAATTTGGAGACAGGTGTAGATATCTATGCCAGCATTTAGTCATCGAAATATCTATCGGAATATCACATTGTTATAAAGCTTTCTTCGAGCCATGACTCCCATGACTTGAAACTTGCGGAACAAACCGTAGCCGATTTTGTCTTCTTTTGTGAATAAATACTTTTGAAATAGAGAAGAATTTACTGCAGACTCTGTCGTAGGTAAAACCCTATGGTAAAACACTCACCAGCCTTTGTTAAAGGCTCAAGTTTGAGACCGTTACGGCTTGCTTGTCTCCAAGGTACAAAACAGAAATCTTTGAAGTTGGTCTATAAGAGTAATGTCTACAATTTCCACAACAGTTGCGTGTTGTTTATTCATCGAGGACATACCTCTCTTTAGGAAATACATGGGACATTTTTGCATTAGCACATGCCCACCCTTGAGTTCACATCTCAGTAAATTTTGGGTTTTCGTAGAGCTGCATTGTTTTGTACACGGTAATGTTTCACAAAAGTATGGACAAAGTGCATGCGTGTATTAAAGAGTTATGTTTATTTCAAACCTTGATCACAAAACTCGTTGTTTTATTTGTTCTACCACGAGTTCCAAAACTACCTTTTAGCAATGTGAATAGACCTTTTAGCTATTCTGCAAGCGAGCCTGGATCGAGCGTTATTTTTATACAGTTTTATATCCGAGGTTCGATCGAGTGGCGTTAAACTTCTTCAGAATGGATCATAACATCGTTCGATTCAGATTCTTTCCTAGAATAGCCAAAAGGTCTATTTAGCTTTAATCAATGACTAATCACTCTCTAAATCTTCCTAGACAATCAAAGACACCTTGTTTAAAGAAATAATTTGTGGTACAAAATTTTGAAATAGCCTTAAATAGCGGACTCGTCATAATAAACACGTGGGCGTACAATAAACTTGTAAGCTGTAGGGAAACACCGTCAACTCCTGTAAAAGAACAATAATCAAAATATAAGATAAACCTTTAACTGGAGAGAAAACTGTTAAACCTGCAAAAAATCAAGTAATCACTCACCAACAACGTTATCATACGAAGTTATCACACCAAATACGCATTTCGTCGCACACTCTTCAGTTTGGTTCATACGAAGAACAGATAAATGACATGACCGGGCTGTTGAATACCAAACGCAACAAAAGACTTTTTAGTACCACATGACCATCACACTTGAGCCACTGATTGGCTTATCTCATACAAAGGCCATCCAATCAATAAGCGTGAAAGCACCTTGTTTGTTGATCCAGAGACCTTAAATTTGCTGTCAAAACATTGGCGTTAGGAAAGGTTTGGATTGACTTTACATTTTTGCGGTTGGAGGTTGCGGTTTCAAGGTTGAAAATAGCCGCAATGCCTTTGTGGCGGCTTTGCATTCTACTAGCCACTTGACCGCTGACCCGGCAGACGCTAATCTGCTTATTGACTATCTGAATATATAGATGGGTAGGAAAACAAGGGACTGGGGACCATAAAAACTATTGTTGTTCGAAACGCGACCTTTCTCCCACGGCTCGTAACATTCCATTGCAAATTCACAGGGATTCAAAATCAAAATTCTAGCCAAAAAACGGAGGTTTCAATAACAAGCAAAGGTAAACAACTGTTGCAGACAAAAGAAAGACCTGCGCGGTGTTGGTTGAAGTGTGGATTTTTATTCCCCTGACGAGAGAAGCGAGTTCCCTCCAAGAAGAAAGGTTCCCCTGACGAATTCACCTTTCTTTTGCAGTCCCACGATATTTCTTTGATTCGAATGTTTGAACGTCAATCGGGCTCGGAGAAAAGAAGAATTCACCAAAATCCAACGTACTGCTGAATTTGTGTTTTCCTCACAGGAAAGCATTCTCTGTTTGAGTTTGGGTTTGATGACATCGCATGTCCTCTGTGAGTAGAGGAAAGAGAAACTAATTCTTCCATGTCAACTTTGTTATTGCTTGGTCTCATATTCGCCCAGCCTTTTTAGCAAGGCGTAGTATCAGCTCATTATTCTTCCAAAGAAACTGCTCATAAGAAACTCAATTCTCAGGTTGCCAAAAATTAAGAAACTTCGGTTTCGCAAAGCAAAATATTGCAAAATTTCTCCATATAGCTCCTGAATGGAAACTTAGGAGAAACAGACATCAAGGCAATTGAAGGCAAACGAAAATTTCCACGTCCCGCTTGGAAAGTTATGGGGGCAGTGTCCGTTTTCCGCAGAGTTTCCTCAACTAAAAACTTGGTGAAATTTCGTCACGTTTTACAGCCTGGGAAAACATTATTTAGCGTGTATCATATTTCTTGAAAGAAAATGGCGATTTCAGTAAGAACTTATCCCACAAGAGATGGGGGGGGGGGGCACTTCAATCACAAAAATCGCAAAATATCTCGCACACCTTTGTTTTATTTCAGAAAAATCCACCAAAAGTCCGTGTTGATTTGAAAAATTCCTTGCTTTTTCGAAAGAACGAAATGCCCCTTAGTAGGAAACCACAAAATATACATCATTTTCTTTCAAGACAGCCTGTTCAGTTTTCCATCAAAACTCAGAAAAGTTTCTTATATGAGGGTCCATTCCTCACAAAATCCGCCTGGGTTTCTTCAAAGGTTGTTTTCATTTTAAGGGTTCTTACCATAATGTCATCAAAACATCAGAAAAGCTTGAAAAATCATATTTTTAAGTGTTCACTGGGGCACAGGCTGTAAACACATATCCTTCATTGCATCCTTCTTTTGATTGCTGATATCCTTCATTGCAGTATCCTAGTTGTTGTTTATTGTGTAGGTACATTTCCAGGTGATGCTCTTGCCGTTTGAAAAGCGCGCCCTTCTACCGCACACTAGCGAGGAGCAATAGCGAATTTTGTGAAACAAAAGATTCACGGTTGCGAGTGGACAATGCGATTTGCCTTTGAGAAGAACAGATTTCACGCCTCTGAGCGCACTCAATCAAATCAAACAAAACAGAGAAAGCAAACCATTATGGTCCGCTTTGTTGAAAGTGTGAAATCTATTCTTGGGGTTGCCAACTCGCTTTGTGTCATTCAAATCTGTATCCTTTGTCTTACAGCCCTTGCTCAAGCGAGACTAATATTCAAATACTGCTCTCGGGCTCCCCCTAAACCCACAAGCGAAGGAAATTAAGACGTCCAAACGGTGACGTCACCGTTTGGACGCAGCCATTGTTCTAGGAGCTCTGGAATGTTACAAGCCATGGGAGAAAAGTTCTTTAAGGATTTTAGTTGATTTCGTACCCATCTAAATTTTAGTATTGAAGTCGATTGGCAAATGAGCGTCTGTCGGGTCAGCGGTCCAGTGGCTAACAAATGAAAGGAAGCCGCATAGAATATAGCGCGGCTGCTTGTTGTCTTAAAACCGCAGCCTTCGACCGCACAATTTTCAAAAGTCCAATCCAAATGTTTCCTGACGCTCATGGTCAAAATGTGTATACCAATTAAAGAAAGTATATACAAAATGGCACAGTGGGTGACTGTTAGCCAACAAAATGTTACCTTATCCAAGGTTTTCAGTTCACCAAGAATCTTGTTGATCTATTTGCTTTTCTTCAAGAAACTACCTAGGCCAAAACACCGAATCTCTGGTTTTGAGTTGACAGCAAATTTGAATTTTTGAGAATATTATTTATGCTCAAAAAGCACCAGTAAAGACAAGTGATGTACAGTAAAAACCCGCGTATAAGAACATAGTGATTAAGAACCTACAGGCTGAAAATTCTGAAGTAAGACACCCAATATATAAGAACCCATTCAGCCTGAGATTTGAAATAAGTTCTTATTCGTGGAGATCATCAAACTAGATCAAAACTCTAGTTCCTTTGTGATTGAGCCTATAGGTACTGATTCTGCCATATGTGTAAATTGCAAAGAGCTCTAAAGACGCTTTGAAAGCTTTTCATTGTATTCTGTAAAATTTCTGATTCTTCCACGAACTGATGTTTTGAATAAGGCCTCATGAACTCAGGTGCATCTCAACTGACAGTAAACAATGGTCTTGAAGTTTCAATCTGAACAAAAGAAATACCTGGAAGCCCTGAATTAAATAAGGACCAATTTAAGAACCTGTACAGCCTAATTTCCCACTAAATACTCAATATATAAGAACCTAATCAGGCTGACTTCCAAAATTGTAGGTTCTTATACGCGGGTTTTTACTGCATCTACGTTTTAACGATCGAGGAAAATTTTGAAATTGATTGGCCATTGATTAAAGCTATGGCAACCAAGTCGATGTACAAATTTTGTGACACCCGCGGTACTTCTGCAAGCACAGGCATTGACAAACGAACAGGTGAAATGCAAACATCGGCGATACAAAATAATGAGAATTAGTTTCCGCTTTTAATTTCATGGCACCAACCGTACCGATTTGACTGATCTAAACTCAGATGAAAACAAAGGCCACCGTGATATTTTTGTGATTTTTCTTGCTTTTTTGTGCCCTGAAATTATAATTCAACTTTGAAATGCTTCCTCGGTTGCAAAATGCCTGAAAACGGGTCAAGAATTTGCAACAAATGCTGAAGTTTTTCGATCAACTGGCAACATATGTCTGTTGACGATATCTCATATTTTGGTCTTGAACTATTCCACTTTTTATTTTTCATGCGAGGAATTTCTTTTGAATTTGATTAAGTGTTTTTGACCTTTTTCAAGAGTTTTGCAAACATAAAATATTCCTATTCCAATTTACGTGTATTTCCAGTGCTCCTAAGAACCAAGAAAAATCATAAAATGATTTATCCCGATCTAGACAGGCGGTGGGGGGCCTAAAATAGCCTCCAGCCATCTTTGTCTGGACACCTTTTTTGCTAACTCCCAGTCTGATTCTTTTTCGTGATTTACATCTAACTATCTATTTCACATCCTCCATACAAATTTCGTCAAAATATCACATATCCTTTTGGAAATGCAATGATTTTTTCAGAAAGTAGTTTTATTCCTTGTTTGTTTTACGGTCAAACACTTTATGAAATTTTCGGTGCAACCATCAATCAGTAAAAAACGTGAAATATGCCAAATTTTTTGTTTTCATGTTATATGACGGCATGGTATATCAAGGGTGTTAAGACACGAATGTTTTGACTGATTATTTGTTTACCTTGTTTTGATCCCAGTGTCTTGTTTTGTTGTCTTGTTTTCTGTTTTGTTTCGTTTTCAACTGATCGTCTATAGGCCCAACCGCTCTCCAAGTTGTTCGAACACAGCTCCCTTGTATTTCTGTGTCTTAGTGCGCCTTCGCACAAGATAGGTTTTAAACCGAAAAGCTAGCGGTATATATCAGTTAGTCAAATAGCGAAACTACGACTCAGGATAAGTCTACCGAAAAGCCACAACAGGAAGATTTTCCTGTTGTCGCTTTTCGGTCTTAAAACCTATCTTGTGCGAAGGCGCACTGAGACTCAGAAATAAAAGGGAGCTGTATTCGAACAACTTGGAGAGCGGTTGGGCCTATGCGCTCAGTTGAAAACGAAACAAAACAGAAAACAAGACAACAAAACAAGACTCAGGGATCAAAACAAGGTAAACAAATAATCAATCAAAACATTCGTGTCCTAACACCCTTGGGTGTATTTGTTGAATATGGGTTGTGCGTTTTTTGTCGCCTAAAGAGGTCTGGAACTAGTGAAATGTTTGTTGTTGCTGCATTGCTGCATATCCAAAAAATGGCGCCTGTTGCTAATCTAACCAAAGAAACAGAACCTTGCAGCAAAGAATGGGTTTTACAGGAAGAAATGGAACCAAAAAGCTACATTTGAAAACTGACGAAGCCCATAAGACACCAAAGATGAGAAGAGGTAATGAAGTGGCTGTAACCACCTTTAAATTCTTACTTTCGATAGAGATTTTTTAGCTCTTTCTTCTACATCCTTGTTATATGTTCGAGTCTTGTTTGTTGAATTGAGTAGGCCCTCGTCCTCCTCCTCGGCTTCTTCCAGCCTTGTCTAACCATGGCCTGCAACTAAGGTACTTGACCAAAAATATGAATGCTTTTTAGAGCTTTAGCACAAATTTTGAAAAACTTGGAAATAGAAAACTGTACGGACACCAAAAGCAATGTAGGGTACTGGCGGGATTTATCAGGCACTTAAAGCTTGTAAACTTGCCAAACAAAATCGATTCATCCAAAGCGACAAAAGATATTTCCTAAGCATATTTCAAACATTCCTCGCAAAGTCTATGCAGCTGGTTGGTTCATCTTTTCACTGACCGAAGCGTTTATTGCAAAGTATTTTGACCACTCGTGGAGGTGAATCTCGTACACCGCCGGGATTTATCAGGCAGCTATTATTTTCACTTATTGGAATAAATGTAGCATCTAGAAATACACAAAAACATGAATTCCAAAGACTTAACATCTTTTCTGTGCCATGTCACTAGCTATGGTGCTCTTTAGTTGACTTCAACATGCTGCATTTCAAGGAAGTTTCTCGCAACTTCTCAGAAAATCAAAGGTCGGCCTAACTGTAGAAAAGATGGTTACGAAAAGTTTTCGGCCTGACCCAAAGATATTCCGCCTCACCTGGTGAAATGAAACAAAGAGTAATTGGAATGATATTCCAATAGAATGAGAGAGCAATGATCCAGGAAGGTTCACAAAGACTTATTTTTTATTTTGAAATGTTTAAGTCGTGTTTCTGGCTGTTGAAAGCTGCGTGTGCCTGATATATCCCGCTGCCTGATAAATCCCGCCAGTACCCTACCCGGATACCATAATATCACAGGGCGATATCGAAAAACCAATACCCCTATTGTCCTTTGTCCTCTCAATAAAATTATATGAATATAGACAAAAGACATTTCATTTCAACATGAGGGTATCGGTTTTCCATATGAGAATCTCTCACTTCAAGTAACATATTGCCAACTTTTCAACCTATTTTGTATTTTCTTTGAAATATTTGTGAGGAAAGTGTGCTGGCATACTTTGCATTCCTCGAACCACCAAAGACAAATTTACAGTTTTGCTTTCAAATTTCAGGAAAAGGTTCTGCACAGGCTTCATTAAATCAGGCGCTCGAAGACCTATTGGGTGGAGATGTTGGTAAGTAAAATCAAGTGAGATATGATAGCACACACAAGCATTGTGGGAGATCTTCTATTCTTAAAGACAAATGACGGAGATATAAGGCAACTTAAATCAAGGGGTCTGGGCAATCTAAATATAGTCTGTTGTATTCCATTGTAGTTGATGATCTGAAGAGATTATCAAAAAAATTGGACAACTGATGGCAGGCACCGGTCTTTTGTTCTATTTTTAAACTAGACGCTATACTGTATATCTGTCATTTGCCTTTAACCTTCAAAGCGAATGAAGTTCATCTGTATTCAAATTGAAGCACAGAATCTGCATGTGAACATGATACCAACTCTTTGGTCTGAATTCTGCATGCATTAGACCTTATCAAAACTGTCTTGCTCCTTGGGCAGGGAGAAGATCTGTAACTTTTCACATAAATTGTCTTGTTTCTCACTTTTATCTGCATGCTGCAAGCTGTGTGTTTGAATTACGTGGTGATCAGCTATTTACTGTCAAACTTTGCCATTCTTTTTTCATCCTATTAAAAATTTATACAAGGCATATTACTGATCATGATACAATTCTTAAGACAGGATCCCACAAGGAGGAGGATAAGAATTCCACTCTTTAGCATGCTCCACGATGTCAGTAAGGCACATAAGGTTTATGGTTCAATTCCAAACGTTTGGGATAGGTAACAAAGTCAGATTTATGACTGTTCTTCCAGGACAGTGCTCAAAAACTGATTCACTCCAGAGCAAAACAAGATCAAGAAACTAGCAAAAATATGTTCACTCTTGTCACAGAATCATGTACTGATAAAAATTCGAAAGTCTTATGATGAGTGAGAGCCAGGCTTTACTGTCCATTTCAAAAGCTTCATGAACTTAGTAGACTTCATTGCTCTTTCCACAAGTTTTTTTGCCTTTTAGAGGAACCAACAAATTCAAGAGTGAAGAATAGCGCAAAAAATGCTGCAGGATCTAATAAGGTAAATTAGGATGTGACTTAAACATGGCATATTGCATTACCTTTCATTAAATGATTGTGTGATGTTGTTGTGAGAGTAAGATAGCATTACAGGACTGGACAAATTAACATGACAAGAATTCTTATGAAACTAAGGAGATTTCCCAACAAAAATTACTGTATTTACTTTACTGTATTCCCAACAAAAGCTTCTGAATCAAGCGCTTTATTGATTTTCATATATTGATCTACAAATCACATTATTTCTTGGAAAAATCAAGGTAGTTTCATTTTTACCTTTCATATGCATGTAATTTACACCTTATGTAGCAGCAAGTTGCAAATTTTGATACAAATTGAATTTTATTGTTAGCTTTGTTAATGTCTCTCTAACAAAATATTGAAAAATATCAAAAGTATTGTTTTATCCACAGGCTAAATCTGATGCCAGGCAAAAGAAATCTCTTACATCAAGGTATTCTTTATTTTTGATTAATTTCTTTTTATAAATTGTTGAAATTGATGCTTGAATTTTAGTGGCTCATGGTTTCTCCCCAGAGACAACATGCTGTTGACCAAAGATATCTTGTATATCTTGTATTTTATATAAACGGAGGCTGCTCACATTAATGCATCAGATATACCATGGAACAGCTGACAAGTCAATTGCACAGATGTTTCAGAAGAAAGACCCAGAAAAACAGAGAACAAGAAATAAACTGCAATTTGAAGTGAAAAGATATAATACAAAGACTGGGAGAAATAGTTTCACGTACAAGGCAACAATGATTTGGAATTCTATCCCAGATCAAATTAAGGAGGCAGAAAATGTACAAAATTTCAAAACAAGATTAAAACAAGTGCGTCAGACAATAAATAACTTTACTTTCCAAAAAGGATTAACTGGATTTTTAAACAAAGAGAATGATTTTAAATATTACTAGACTACTATTAAACAATTTTTAACTATTTTATCCTTTACATGATGTAATAATTATTTCCTTTTGCCTTTAATTTATAGCAGGTCCACATCAGCGCTTTTGAGTTGCCAGACTTTTTAACCTGCTTTGAGAAATAAAGAAATGTATGTATGTATGTATGTATGTATGTATGTATGTATGTATGTATGTAGTGCATCGAAACTGACCTTCATATGGTTTGTGCAAAAGTTTCAGTTTAAGCCTCTCAACTAAAATGATCTAATCCAAACCTACCCCTAGCAGAATATTGAGTAAGTTAGCCTGATACTAACTTGTTTTGTAGTATGGTGTGGGTATGTTTGAGAGCTTGATTGAATTAAGAATTTTCCACTGTTTGCACCAGCTTGTAGCATGCATAATCTTAACTGAAGGCAAACTCATGCTTGATTGTTATGGGATTATTGTCAAGCTTGATCAGGCTCTAATCGTACATGCAAACTGCCCAAAATTGTGTCAATATACCCAATTCAAGCTGCTTCAAGTCACAATCGTATATCTTTCAAGTTTCTTGAAGGTTTCATTTTCATTTTTTTCATTTTCAATCCTTTAGGGAGCATGACTCTTCAACAGATGTTGTTTTTCAAAGCACCTTCCATCAAAAAATACAATTGTATACACAGAAATTAACACTTAATAAGAAAATTAAACTTCTTTTTCATTTTCTTTTCTGTTAATTTTTGTTTCTCATAAGAAAAGCCTTGGCAACTGTGGGAAATTTCGGGGAATCTACTCGTTGCAGCACAGTTTCATCTTCCTGCAAACTCGAGTTATTTTTAATTGTTTGCATTTTTTAAGAGTTGCAAATATTTTTTTAGCCTGGTAAGTGTTTTCTATGGATCATTCAGCCATCTGGTCATCCTTTCAACCATTCGTGAGTTTATTTTGAGCCACTTTATTGCAGGCATTAGTCCTCAGATTTGAAGCGGCTCATTTTAGGCCCAACCGACCAACAGACCTAACCTTCCGTAAACTTGAATGAACACATGCAACAAAATGCTTCAAAATACACTCTTAGATGAGTGAAGAGATGACCAGATGGCCTAATAATCCAGAGAAAACATTTACCAGACTAAACAAGTATCGTACCACACTCTGGCAAAGTGCAAATGAATTGAAAATAACTCGAGTTTGCAGGGAGATGCAATTTCGGCCTGATAGGTTCTTGAAATACAATATTCACAACACGTTCAGGGTAAAAAGGAAATAATATGTTAATTTTTTTGGGCAGGGAGGCTTCTCAGATGACCCATGGATCCCCCAAGCCCAATCCCTGCCAAATCGACCAGAGACCCAGCACAGGCCCGGTAGTATCGCCATCTCCCACCACATGCCACCAGACCCACTCAGGATCCCAATGGCTGACTCAGCAGAAATTGAGCCCAAAACCAAAGGCCAGGCAGACCGCAGATCATCTGAGAAACCTCATCGAATCAAGCTCATTGCAAGGTGAACTTTTTCTTAAGGAGCATTTGATAAAATTTGTAATTTAGATATAATTTGCAGCAACAGAAACAGGGGAATTTTTCTGAGACACAATTAGTTGGTACAACAAGGAATTTTTTTCAATATTCATGTTCTTTAGAGTATATACAATGATCTGATCTTTACAATTTTGTGATTGTGTTCCAGCTCATCTTCAAAGGACTTTTACAGCAATTTGTCTGCCATTGCTGGACATGACATAGCAGAGGATAATAGTGACCAAGAGGTTTGAACAATAGATGATTAGGCTAAAGATGAGGGTGAAGAACTTTTTACCAGGATGAATCGCGTTCAAAGCAGAAATCTTTAATGAATCTGTAGGAATTCTTTATAGAATGCAATGCATCTTGGTAGAAAGTTCTTCTCCTCCATCTTAAGTGTAATCTTGTTTTGAGATTGCATTGTTTATCCAGGAGCGATAGGACACCCAGTGTGTAGCAGTTTAAATTTATATCAGTAGCAAGCCACCTGATTTTTGTGTCTTGAACTTGTTTTTATTTTGTACACAATAACCTTTCAATGTTTTGTATTTTTGAAATTTTCAGTAGTGAGCCACCTTAAGTGAAGATCCATCTTAACTCATAAAGCTCCCAGTGTGTAGCAGTTTAAATTTATATCAGTAGCCAGCCACCTTAACTTATTGTTTTTTTGTGTCTTGAACTTGTTTTTCGTACACAATTTTGAAAATTTTGAGTAGCAAGCCACTTTAAGTGAAGATCCGCCTTAACTCGTAAGAGCTTAACTACTGAAAATTTCAAAATTATGAATCATTGAAAGGTGGTTGTGTACGAAGTAAAAACAAGTTCAAGACACACAAAAAACAATAAGTTAAGGTGGCTCACTACTGATATAAATTTAAACTGCTACACACTGGGTGTCCTATCGCTCATGATCTCAGATGTGAAATGGGCATTCTCTCTTTGTAAGTTTGCTTGGTGCGTAAAGAAAAGATTCCCAGTTAAGGGCCACTACTCCCTGGTATTAGAATAATTTTGGCAGAAATTATTCAGTGGCTTATATGTCCAGAACTAGATTTGAAATTTACCTGATGTTGATTGGCCATTCCATTCTCAGGCCTTGTTAATGTTCACAAGCACACAAGCGCTGGTTGCAGGCACAACATTTCATTACACATTTGTCGCTAGCAAATTTACTGGACTCAAAATGTTTTGATTTCTCACTCATTTTCCAAATCATTTTTTTTTTTTTTTTTTTTACATTCCAATAAAAATTTACAATACGGATTTACTAGTTACACTACTTACAGAATACTTAACTACACTACAAGGACGATGCCACTGGGTGCAAAATACTATGACTACTCCGTGGCATCACAAAAAACTAAGACGATTTACATATGAATTACAGAAGAAAAAGAAAAAATTGAAGACATGAAAAAGAAGCAAAGAACACTACACTCTGTCTCAAACTAGATATCAGGTGAAAAATGTCCGCGAAATAATAGCAGACAAGATGTTTGGTGACAGTCATACTATTGCTCAATGATGCCTGTTCATTCCGAGTTTGGAGGTAAACTAATTACAAGAGTCTCTACTTTTTGCATTGAATTGGATGATTTTTATGGCTTCAAAACAGTGACAAATGTAGGCCAAGTCCATTGTGTTTACAGTGTAACCAATCAGATCACTACTTTCTAAATATGGTCTACTCTCGTGACTGTTTCTAGCGTTTGATTAGCTGATTAATTCAAAGGTTGACTTTTCGAAGCAAAGCAGCATTCGAAGCGACATTCCAAGTGACGTTCAACTTATCTTTCGACGTTTGAAGGATAGAAGACATTCAATGTTCACTCAGACTTTTCGTAAGATGTTTGTACCTAAGCTGTTTGGTTGTGGATGTTTAGATTATGTCGCTTGTCTCCGTTCATTTACTTTTGAAATGTTGAACGAATACAAGGAATCACGTTGTCAGTCTAGTTGGGAGGAATATTCTCAAATAAGCTACATCAAAAGCATTTAAAACTGTCCTAAAATCATGATCAGAATCCACCTGTTCAAGGTAAGAGACGCGAAAGCGGAAGTCTTTTGATGTTAGAGATTTTCCATCTTTGAGTCTAAAATCTTGTTCTGCGTACAAACTTTAGTAAAGAAGCAACTTTTCACTCTAATATCTGTCTTTGTCTGGAAGTTATGACGATTTAAAGAACTTAATTCATAAGAGCTTTGACCGTCAAATCAGATGTTTGACAAATTTTTGTCCAAACTTAGATTTCACGGTCAAGCCTTTATGAGTTTGAATTATTCATATCGCCATAATTTCGAAACGAAAACACATATGAAAGTGAAAATTTGCTTCTACACTAAACTTTGAACGCAGAACATGATTTTGGACTAAAAAAATGCAAGATCCCTAACAACAAAAGACTTCGCTTTTACGCCTGTTACCTTGAAAAAGTAAATTTCTAATGCTTCTGCCTTACATCAATTACTTTTCAACATGTTTTCAGAATTATTATCTTCATACTAATTTTGCTGTAATCTTGATTTCAACTAATGTTTCACTATGTCGTTGTACTTGCATAGGAGATTTCGACTTACAAGTATTTACAAACACATATGCTAAACAAGATACCTGAGTTGACTATGAATTTTTCCATAGGATGTTGAGGTGACATCAGAAGATGCTGCTCAACTTGCCAAGAGCTTGGGGGTAAGATGTTTACTCTGTCTTCGAATAATTATGATAAGCTTTGCAAGCTGCAAATGGTATTATGCGCATACTAACCTGTTTTCTGCTGTACAGGAAGATCGGTCTTAATGCACAAACCTCGCAAGCTCGGTCTGTCCTTTTAAGACCTCGGGCTTTATATTTACCTGTCCAACACAAAACAGGTTAGTATGAGTTTTATTACCTGATAGCTGCAGTTGCTGCGGTGACAAAAAACGCACCCTTGTATCGCATTACACAAGGCTACGGGAAACACGCGAGAAATGTGCGATTAACCAATAGGAGTGGCGGGATTTTGTATTGCCTCGTTTTTGAAGCTTCAGTCAGGTAATAAATGACTGCAATGCCTGCCATAAGCTTGAACAGAAAAGACAAAATCTTACTCGAAATTCACTTTTTTATCACTTAATAATACTAATCCTTCAAGGTTCCAAAGACAGCTTCCAAGATCCTGAAGTAGCAAATGACTGTTAGGCCTACAGAGATTTGCACCGTTTCTATGATGTCGAAACTATCTATGATGCAAGATAACCGATAGCAACCAAACTTGGCCTTAATCAACATTTCCTTCACTAGGACATGGATGACTTGGAATCAGATCTGTTTGGTTCATTTGGTGGGAAAAAGAACCCAACCAAATCAAAAGGTATGTTATCATTAATGTGTATTGAAGAAGAAGACTCTCCACAACCGAATATACCGACGGGATGAGAATAATCATGGGGTTGGAAATGGCTCGATATAATAATTGATTGGGGGTTGAAACGATCGGGGATGGGGAGATTGGAAAAGTTGAAAATAGTCGTTTGCCTCGTCAAACAAAGTTATGTTCGCTATCACAGCTATCCTTTCAATTTTCTTAAGAATTAAGAAAGGAAGGACTGGTATGAAACTTTAGGGATTGGACAATTTTCCAAAATTAAAGAAAGGGGACGATTATTCGATACTCGAGAGTAAGTAAGGGATGGTAAGAGTTTCATTGTCTCCCATCTACTTGCTGAGTCCAATAAAGCATCGGCGTTTGCTAAACTGTGCTGTGTGAGCCGCTTCCAGAAAAGTTCCCGCTTTCAACAATTCATAGCACCAAGAGTACATGAAGGGCTTAAAAGATTTGAATTCTAGCTAAAAGCTGAAAAACTAAACAATTTTTCTCGCTGTTGCACAAGCATTGATATAGGCAAAGTCGAATCTAAGAAAATTTCTTGGTTGCGAAATGCCTGCAAATGGACCCGATACAATCAATCAAATCTTGATTTCACATTTCTCAGGAGCTTTAAGGAATAGATTTTCAAACAGATAACGGACTTTTTTGGTCTCATACCCCGGGGGGAGGGGGTAACTTCAATAGGCGGGTGACGGGGGTGTGTCATTTGACGTCTGAAATCGCAATCCTAAACTTTATAAATTTTCGCGAAAACGATACCCCAAAATTTACCGGCCATTGAGAATGTATACCCTAAAATGAATGAAATTTGATCAAAATCAATGCCCTAGAGAGTTATTTTCTAAAATGACACCCCGAAATTTATGACAACTTGTGATTCTGCAAAAATGATACCCCAAAATCTATTGTCTGCTCGAAAAAAGGCACCCCAAAAAATGGCACATCCCGTACCTGCAGATATGGTTCCCCCCTGGGGTCTCATATCAATAAATGCACCGGCAATATCTCCCATCTTTGAAGATTTTTACCTGATGCATCTTTCCGTATGAGTAGATTTTTTCAAAATTTGATCAACTGCTGTAGGCCTATTTCAGGCATTTCTCACCCTTTAAATTTTTGTAAATTCGAATTCACTTTTGTTTGCTTATGAGAGGGGGAGAGAATATACAAAAGATACCTCAGTCTCTTGGTTATGAGGCAGAAGAGACCGTGACGCTAGAGATGGCGGCGAGGAACATCACGTTGTCAGCTAATCTAATTGCGAATCTTTAACGATTCTATGGGAATTCGATTAAAGAATACAGTTCATTTTGGTGAAAAGTTCCTTGCCGCCACCTGTAGAGTAACCGTCTATTATCACAATCCATCAAACGCTTTGGTGCTATGAATTTTCAAAAGCAGGGAACTTTCCTAGCTCATTTGGTAGCTTCATAATAGCCTAGCACATATTGAACTCCTACGCCAGCATTACGAATATTTTGTCTTTGCTTTTCTTATTTCAAGGTTCATCCATCAGCACTTCTAAGTCGAAGAAAAAGGCTCAAGATTTTGCAGGTTTGAACTTTTTAGAAACTGTTTGAACTTTGTTGATTTCTATATTTTCTCGATGCTCTTTAGATTATGGCAATCAGCTTGACAGTGTGAGGACTTTCACCCGGCATTCAATGCTAGGGTCAAGTTGCGTGATGAAAAGCTCGCGAGTAGATAGAGTGATGGGTTGTTAGTTTTTCTACCCAATGTTTTACGAGATCAACAATTTTGCGAATCAGATATACAAACTTGACACAACTTTTATCCCCAAACATATTTCATATTTTTAACATATTTATACAGGGTACAAATTCAATAAGTATATTGTTTTACAACATCAAGATCAAAGCATCTACTAAACTATTTACAAATAAATTACATAAAGTATATACATCCGATGACAATAAGCTATCTACAAAATTAAAGATTTTCGTACCCCAACTGCCTCAACCTTGATTTAAAAGAGTATACCGAGGGGGCCTCTTTGATATTGCTGTTAAACTTGTTCCACGCTTTTGTACCACGGTAAGAGAATGCCTTTTGGCCACTTACTGTTCGCATTAACGGTACTGCAAGATCACTTTTAGTGTTTCTTAGTTCTCATGTGTAGAATTCTGATAGTCTAACGAATAGGTCACTAAGGTACTGTGGTGTTAGATCGTTTAAAGATTTGTACATCATCGTAGATGTCTCTTTCACAAACCATATAGAAATTAACATGCGAACTTGTTTAAACAGATAAATTGGCAATCTTTGGTAAGCCCTGCCTTGACATTTGATATAAGTGAGGGGAGCTTAATAGAATGGGGGGGGGGGCTTATTAAAAATTCTCGCCCTTAAGGGAGGGATTTGTTAGAGTGGGGGACTTCACAGAGACGGGCCAAAATAGAGCTTCTGCGATACATTGTTATTCTGCTCGTTATTTTAGATTTTGATGAAGATGACCCTTTAGCTGGCCTTGGCTTGTCAGATGATGATGATGATGTCCTTACAAATGCTAAGAAATTGAAATCGAAGAAGCCAGAGCTAACTCGAAAATTATCACACACATCGAGCAAAGGAAAAGTCGATCCCAATCTTGGAAATTCTGGAAGTTCTTTACCAGACACGTCTCCTGCTCGATGTAAGTTTCGACCTTTTCTCTGTTCTCTTATCTGTCTCGAATAATCGATTTTAGATTTGTTGGTTACTTTGTTGATTTGGTGGGTGTCTATCGGGCGAGCAAAGGAAAGTTATAACGTTTGGTGGGATGTGGAATTTTTTTGACTCACCCGGTATGTTTAAGTGCCATTTTGTTTGATGCTTGGGGTTGTCATGGTCTTCTGATCCCCGGAGTATCGTCCTTGTAGTGTAGCTATGTAGTTCATGGGAATGGTCCAAAGTTATCTGCTTTTGTAAACTATTATATTGAAAGTAAAAGAGATAGAAAAGTCCTAATCAGTGCATAATTTTGCCTCTCTACAGCGACGAGTTTTGACAAAGATGATCCATTTCTTGCTACGGATCCCCGGCCGCGCAGTGGAAGTATGGAATGGAAGATGAAACGTTTGAATAGTTGGGAAGAGCCATCCATCGGAACACAAAGTGCAAGTGAATCTGAATTGACGCCTCGTACGAAATCTGGGTCAAGCTCTCAAATCAAACATAGCAGGAGGGGATCTACCAGTAAGAAGAAAATCACTCCTACTCCTTCCAACGAAGACAGCAGTGCTGCTAAAATCCAAGGTATGTTTGCTAGCCACAAGTGAGGATGTGTGTACGTGAAAGAATATCTGCTTCCCGTACCTACATGAACATTTAAAACAAAGTTCGTAGAGTCTAGCACTTACCAAATAAAATGATACGGGAAACAAGTGAAACAAGTTAAAGTATGCTAAGAATTTTCTACATTAAAATGAGTAGATTATTAAGTCATATTTTTCAAGTACTGGAGTTTCTGATAGGAAAACACGTTTACCACAACCCAGGGCTAAAAAAAATGAAGTAGCGTGATAGCGGCGCTACCAGGAAGGTAGACGATATACTCAAATTCCCCAGTAAGAAAGAAGGGAAGCATAGAAAAAGGAGCAGAAGAGAAGGGAGAGAGAAGAAAGAATGGAGGGAAGGGATCGGAAGGACGAGAAGGGATCAGGGAGAGAAAGGAAATGGTATTTACTTGGGCAGTAGATTGAGAAAGAAGGAGAGAGCACGCAAGAAGAAACAAAGCTGCTTAGCTTGCTACCAGGAAGGGCAAAAATTTTTTGAGCCCTGTCACAGCCCATTCTGGACTATTTTGCACTCCTATCACCACATCTTAATTGAGAGAGGATTGCTATAAGTCTATTGATTTACTGACTTTTACTCAAGTACCCACCATTATTATCAACCATTTCCTCTCTTCTTTTAAATATCATAGGTACATCGCTCACCAGTGGGGATACAATTGATGTACCTGATAGTGGAATACAAGACAAACGAAGTCCAAAACACAACAAAGAACCAGATGATATATTTGCGGATGAAGATGATTTACCAGGTTTGTTATGATCCTGTTTCATTCCTTAGTTTGAACAGTAGAAGGATGTCGGAATCAATTTACAAATGTCATTGGTCATTTTAATGGCATCTCCTCAGGTAGCCTAGCTACTGAAAGAGCTCCTCCGTCCTCAAGACTTTCCACCCCTAACGTCAACTTTCATTAAAAGCCAAGAATTACAGAAGAATAAGTTTCGAACAAACGATTTTCGGACGTTTTTTCGCGGAATTTGGAAGCTTTTACAGAATTACAGACAACTAAAAAACTACATATTTACTGTTTAGTTTTCTCATACCGGACGAGTCAATAAAAAGGCTTGGCATTTGAAAAAATTCTGCTCCCTGAGTTTAAAAGTAATGTTATTGAAACTATCTTTTTTTCCCGATATGTCAAATAATGTTCCGTAATTTATCAAGCGTTAACCAGTCGTTCCTTCCCGTCAAAATGGGAGATTTTTTCTGTAGAAAGCCCCTCTCGAAAACTGCAAAAAGGAGTGAAAAACAGCAAGCAAGATTTCCCTTTGTTCTCCTTTCTAGCAACAATGACATTTGGGTATGCTCATGTATTTTGTCGTCATGGGAGAATGGAATCCCCTGAATAAGTTATTCACACTAGGGGAAGACTTTTCAACACACTAAGGGGAATGCACGTGCTAAAGCGCGCTGAAAGTCATCGCTTTGAGGTAACCACATTGAGGAAACCTGTTTGTAATTTAAGCACGTTTTTGACGTTGCTTGAAGGGAATTTTGTTGGAAAATCGCTTACAGAATCTGAACGAAGTGACCGATTTTAGCCAAGAAAAATTGTTAAATAAGTGAACATGTTAGCTATTTAATCAGATATTGCAAAATATAATTGCTTATGTATTCGGGGAGCAGTAGCCTTTCAAATGCCGGGCCCTTTTTCACTCACCCGGTATCATACTGTAAAATGTCGTACATTTGTAGATCGTGGTTTACTTTAGGGGTTCTTGGGCAAAAAGTCCATCAACAATTATTTTTGAGGATGATGTGAATGATTGCTAAGATAAACTTGATACAAGAAAATATAATATTTTTCGCTTATGAACACTCAAAACATTCCTCTTCAATGGAAACCGTTTCGTGAGCAATACAATACGTTCTCAAACAATGGAAATTTTTTTGCTGTGATGTTTCTATGCTGTAAAAAATTTCGGACTCTGAGATACATCGGACTACAGAGATTTTGGACATTGACATTTTTGGACATTTGAAATGTCCGAAAATATCAAAGTCCGAAATTATTGGGCTCTTGGTGTGTCTCAAGAACTTGCAGCTTTTTTTCAGAGGAGCAAAGCAAACAGAACTTTTAAGCACGAACGGAGGTGCTAGGACAGATGGCCGTCCAGCCAAGGACTTAAAGTTACAACCTACCTCACAGAAGGCGAGAGTGCCAACTATGTCAGCCTACTACTTGGGCTAATTGTATATGGCTTATTTTTTTTTAGCTATTCAATCTGTACACTTTCCTGTACATTCAATCAGTACATTCAATCTGTACGTCACCGGTCTGTACTTGTTCAAACAAACTTTGAAGCATCGGCAGATCTACAGCCAAGACATAGCTCTACTGTTACATTTGGTTTTTAGGCTATCAATCTACCGAAGTATCCTAGTAAGGTTTAACTTTTCCTCGCAAAAACCCATATGACAGGCCATTGCGGATTTAGAAAGCTGCTTTTTGCAAATTGATTAGTATACTGGATTCTAATCAAAAAGATACAGGGGTATCCCAGAAATTTGTGCCCCATTTTGTTTGACTACTGTGGAGGAGCTGTAGATTCAGTCATCGCGGTTTTTACACAGTTGCATAGGTCAGGCTCCATCTTAGAGTTTGAGACCTTGTATGAGCCAATCTGACAAGTGGTTGCTGATTTATGGCAGAAAACAAAATTAGTGGTTGCTTTACAAGAAGCACTTCTGTTGTTCTGCAGCAATGTCAAAATAAAGTAAATATTAAAAGAAAGGACTTTGGCATCGAATTACAATTTTCACCACATTTTTAAAAGGTAGAAAGTGCTCTCTTATGAATAGAAACCGCTGCTAACCCTTCAAAAAAATTGCGATAATTTTAATATGATGCTGGAACCATTTTTTGGAAAGTTTCTTGATTTTGGCATTGCTGGAGGACAACAGAAGTGCTGTTTTTGAAGGAACCACTAATTTTGCCTTTCCCTTCCATTAATAAGCAAGCATGTATCATATTGACTCAAACAAGGTCTCAAAGCCTAAGTTAAAGTTTGAGCTATGTAACTGTGTTAAAACAAAATTATTGAATCTACACCTCTTCCACTGGAGCCACACAAAAGCGGGAAAGTTTTATTTGGACACCCTGTATGTATTTTTATAAGCTTGTATTTTGATACTTTGAAATCCATTTCATTGGAAACTGACCCACTTTAGTAGTTGTGAAAGATGAGCTCCTTATAAACCGTACAACAAAGCCATAGATTACGAAGATAAAAGACGATGGGATGCGACGTTGGTTTCAAGTTTTTAACTCTTTGTCATGGAAATCACCAAAAGTAGAAAACATAGAATGATCAAGCTTATTTTATCTTTCAACTTTATGGCAAGACACAATTAGATAAGATTAGTTTCTTTACCTACCTTGAAATGCCATAAAATCCTGTTCCTTCCTTCACATCGTCAGCCTTTCTCAGCAAAATTTCTTGTTCTGACTGCAGTGCTATGCCACATGTGTCGTGGGCCTAATCGTGCTGTTTGATGTGAAGCAATTGTGGTCATGTTTGTTGATTTTTGGAATGAATTTACCTTTGGGCATTGCTAGGCCTGATGCAGCTACTTCAAAGAGCACAAAGATTACATTACAATTTTTCTTTCTTTCGATTAAGGGCTAAGTGACGATGAAATTGGTTCACCAAAAAAGAAGCCAACGAGAAGGAAAACCGAAGATACAGAGCCTGTCCGAAAAGCTACTTCAGCTCTTGATGATCTACTTGGTGGCAAAACGAAGAATACTGAATCGAAGGGAAGAAAACCAACATTCTTGGAACAAATGATGACTAAATCTGGAGGAACTAGCTCGAGTGCAGGTAACTACCAAGTGGGAATTTTGTGAAGCAAAAGATTCAGCTCTCCGACACTACAAAGCGAATTGCTTCCTGAAAATGTTTTTGCACCTTCAAAGCAGCTACACGATGTGCGAAATATCTTCTGTACAAAGGCATGTCATTTTTTTTGTCAGAGAACTGAATATTTTGTATTAGGAAATTTATCCTTTTTTAAGGATCTATATAAATTTGAATATCTGCAATTTGATATGGATTGAATTTAGTTAAGGAGCCATCGCTACCCAAGGTCCTTTGCGAGCATGCTATTTAGCTGTATTAACTAAATGGTATCTTGTGTCGTATAATTGGTTATATATTAGATCTTATTTGTTTTATGTTAAATGCCAGGAGGTAATCATGATATTTTTGCTCCTCCTGGTATCGTCCTTGTAGTGTGGTATAGTGCTTCGCAATTAGTGTTTTAGGTAATTTTTCATTGGAAACATTTATACAGCATAGGTTTCAAATCTTTAAAAAGCTGGGTTTAAAATTCTGTGGCCTATTTCTTTGAACTGAACGGCCTCAAAGAAACTTGAACCATTTTACAGTAGGTCTGCCGTTCGACTTTTCTCAAATCTCATATTTTCAGAATTAAAGTGTTTTTCTTCTTTTTTAAGAATTAAAGATAATTTTCGGAAAAAATTTTTAAACTGTCGTAATTTCTAAACCTGTTGACGAAAGATCAAATGATTTTCAAGAAAGCCATAGTTTATGGATGCCTACAAGATGGTATCAAGCAAAACCGTTTCACTCTTTTGGTTTTTGATTCAGAAATTTTGAGGTGTCGTCCTCAAAGCATTTTAGATATAAGCTCGGCAGCACGACGGAGTTGGATCAATCTGACACTGCTGCGTGCGCCACATTGAAAGATCACCTCAATGGCAAATTTGGCTTCAGTATTATTTTTTTGTTGTGTAAAGTTTATTTCAATTTAAAATATTCGTATAATTGTGATGTTGGGTGTGGAGGCAACTCGATAACGTTATGTTTTTTGCCTCCACCTCAACAAAATTAAATTTGAGTTTGTTTTTCGTTTTAAATTTTAGTGATATAAAAAAAAAATTTGATGACGTCACATCATAAAATGAGCCGAAATTTAAAATATGCAGTAATTTCGACAAATACTCAAGATTTCTGAAAAGTGCAACGGCAGAATCATAGAAAAGTGGCTAAAGTTTCTTTCAAGTCATTCAATGTAAAGAAATATGTTACTGAATTTTACACCCGCCTTTTTACACCGATTTAAAGATTTGAAACCTATGCTCATTTATACTGAATATAAAAAATATTTGATTTTCAGACAGTCTGACATTGTAGTATGCCTGCAGAGGACCCTGGGTGACAATAGCTCTTTAATGATTTATCCTTCATCTAGTGATAAGGGTACCAATAAAATTCACATTATGATTAATATGTTATCTCCGGATTCCTTGCTGTCATAATGTTCATTGCAGAGAATTAGGACTGTTTTGGGAACAATTTTTTTGTCGAGATACTTAGAAATAAAATCAGAATCACAAACCTTGATGTCGTCTGTCTCTCCATTCCCTTTCAAGATTACTTGTTTACGTTCATCAGACAGTTCCAATTAGTCTAGACATTTGTTGGCCTTGTGACTACCGAACTTTGCCTCTTTGCCGAGATCTCACCTCATTCCGAATCTAATATGCTGTCTGTTCGTACGAGGTGGCAGCGAGGTAACTGGACTACTGACGATATATCGGTAGGCTGGATGAATATTCATATAAGATTTTCCCAATTTGGCTACCGAGATGAAATGACTAAAGTCCTCATGTATTGCTTATCTGTGCAGTGTATGTGTGCCATATTTTGGCACGTGTCCAATTTCTGTCTGGGCAAGCAGGCTAGAATTCCTCTACGTGAACACAAGATAAAAAGCGTATCGCCGCGGGCTGGCTAGCCCCCACATGAGCAGGCCTTTATTGGATTGTTTTTTTTTTCAGGTGACCTACCAATCGAGACTGAGAGCCCTATAACGAGCCCCAGAGAAAAAGACATCAGATTCGGCAGTTACAGTCCATCAGCAGGCACAACAAAAGACAGACCAACCACTGCACCAAACAGACGAAGTGTTAGATTTGCCGACGAACTAGGTTTTGATGAGTTAGACATGTCTTTTCCCGATAGCACAAGCAGACCATCAACTGCCCCTGAAAGTGGTCGTTCTAAGAAGACGTCCGTCATGAAGTCGAAAGATACATCATTGGAAGACGACAACACAGATTTTTCTTTGAATTTGAGTACGGGGGACTTCAAGAAAAAGCCAACATCGAAAGAAGCGACTCCAAAACATAAACAGAAAGAGACTGAAAAATCAGGTATTTTGATATGTTAAGTTGTGGCTGATACAGTAAACAGCAACATACAAGAACAACAATCTTGGCAATTAGCCTACAATCGCGGACAAAACTCTTGAAACACTTGGCATTTTAGAGGAAATTTCGTGTTGACATCCCCCACCCCCCATTGCAATGTTGAACACCGATGAGAATGTCATAGATGAGTATGTCTTCTTCAAGCAACCAACATTACAGTGGAGGGGGAGGGGAGCATTAGCATTGGATGGTAGCAGTTTACATGTAGGAAAGGCCTCTTTTAACATAAAATTAATCTTTCCCAACGAGTTTTGTCCGCGATTGTAGGTTCTTGTGTGCAACGAATTCAATGAATTGGTTCGTACGATAGATGTCTAGTTGCATGATTTGAGCCTGTAGGTTTTTAATGCACTGCGTTCTTATATGCGGGTGTTTATGGTAGTCGCATTAGTATACTTGTTTCAAATCTTCTGGTAGCACAAAAAAGGTCGAAAGATTTTATGTCTTCCTGACAGTGGCCGCAGTGCTTCTTCAGATAAAGGCTGGTAATTAATTCTTCCCAAGGAATGGGTTGAAGACAGTTGAGAGAAGGGGGAAGCCAAATTTTTTTCTGATTAAGTATTTTATATAATTTAGAGTAGGCTAGAAAATAATAGCTAAATTGGGGCTATTTAAGGCCTACTGTTTACAATATATATAATCAACAATAAGCCTGTTAATATATATTACAGGAAATATCAGACTTAACAAATCTATCCTGTGAGAAATCCAACTCTCGTGATATATTCTTTGCAAAGCCTACAGATGCATTTTCCACCATTCCAACATCTAATTTGCTTTTTGAAGACAGGAAGGCTGTTTGATTGTTTTATTTCTTGCGGTAAATGCTGCCACACTTTATTTCCAAGGTAAGTAATGGACTCAATTTCAAAGGACGTTGTTCTTACTTTTGGCAGTTGAGCGTCATCACCATGCGTCATACTGTAGATAAGTTTTCGTTGGATAAAAATATCCTTCATGAATGGTATAGAAAGAGCAATGAAAACAAAAGTTATATGATCTCTAAATATATTTGGATCATTGACAATTTACGACAGATTTTAGTGTATATGTTTGGTGTTTTATTAAACTGGACTATTATTAGGGCACTTGGAGCT